>CP092872.1:69769973-69807915 GCA_030710605.1 Cordylochernes scorpioides
GATCATAGGCTGTGGCTATGAAATTATATTTAAAAAAAAAAAAAAAACTATCACAATTATCCTTCCAGATGCAGTCTTGGAATAATCTTATCAACAAATCCTGAACTTCAAAATTTTCCAGATCAGTTTTGTTACAATTCGAATCAAGAATTGATTTAAAAATTGTGGGGATTTGAGAAAACTATTGAAAAAATATAAAAAGGTCAATATAGTTGCCCAAATAACTAATCATCATAATCTCCCAAGAAACTGAAGATGGAATCACCCCAATGCCATATTTGAAAAAAAAAGTTTTTTATTTTAAATTACTTTGATTTTTTTGGCACTCTTTATATATTTTTTTTCTTTGAGATTTAATTTTCCTCTGAATTAATTTTCTCAGAGTTCCTTTTTACTCAAAGGATGCCTATGGCCATACCACATTGAAAACACCGATTCTTGTCCGATCACCGAAGTTAAGCAATGTCTGTCAGTACTGCTGTATTTACACCGGATGCTGTAGGCTATTACCTTTGGGGGTCGGTGGAAGGGTGGTCTTTGAGACTGCTATGGCCCGGGATCGAATCCCGGGGATCCAGCATTGAAAACTTTTTTCTAGCTAAAAAAAAAATTCTCCAATGGCCCCCGATTCTTGCAAAAGTCCAACCCCACCAGCGAGTGCAAGTAACCAAATGGGGCTCTGGCACATTTGTGAGTGCAAAATTCAAACTGCTTTCACATGTGTAGACATGTGGTGCATTACAGTAAAAGCAGTCGCCAACCTCTGCCCTCCATGATTATCATGGCCTGTACCACGTGTACTAGGGACAATAAAAATGAAAAATTCAAAGGATTTTTTTTTTTTTTTCATAAAGTTTTTTTTTTTACTCAAGAGTTTTTTTTTTTCTCTTTGAGATATATATTTGATAGAGAAGAAATAAAAAAAACTCACCATCACTTCTATCTCTCTGTATATTCACATCAGTAGAAACATTGTAGGGGACCACATCCATTGATCTACATTTAAAGTAAGTAGAAAGAGGTTTAGATAGCCTAGATAAACCTCTAAAGGAGATTATAAGAAAATTGATCGTGTAACTAAAAGTTTCTGATGGATTGCGGCATCTGTCCGAATAAATATCAACTTATTGTTTTATAAATTATTCCAGAATTGTTGCTGTTCATTCTAACATATGGTGCAATCCATCAGAAACTCTCAGTTGCACAATCAGGTGATGCCTTTTGTGCTATTTTTTCACTCTAAAGGAGAGTTTGATGGAAATCTCTTTACTGTATTAGGTAAATCTACTAATAGTCAGCCTTAATTATTTGGTATGTTTGCTTAGATATATCAAAAGTTATAGTTCCAATTATAACAATAAATGGCTTATCTTCCATTTAGAAGTGGTTTAGTCTTATTATATATATGTGTTTGTTAGTTGTGGCTGCTGATAATTGGGACTACAGTTGAATCAGAATACTGTTAATTGGGACTGCTGATAATTGGGGCTACTGATGATTGTGAGTTCCAATAATTTTAAACTACTGGAACAGCTGATGATTGAAGCTACTGATAATTTAGACTTTTTTTTCTTCAGAAAAGTGCCCATTGGTGTTTTTAACTCTGGGTCACAGTTGCTCAAAATTGACAATGTATACCTTTACCTCTCAACCCATCCCCCCAAAAAATATAATAAATTCCAAACAATATACACTTGGAGATTAAACTGACGAAACCACTGGGAGGGTTCACAACTGATGAGCCAGGCCCTCTCAATATATTATTATTGCCGTAGAAAATTATTTTATTTTTAAAAGAATCAATCATACATGTCTACAATAGTTTTCAATTTCTTATAAAATATGGCGTGCTGATGCGTCATAATATACACTTTCTTAAAAGCTCACCAGGTTAGAAAGTCATTTCTCAAGACATTCAAATATCACCATATACCTTAGCACATTGGCTTTTCTATAAATATATACATAGTATGAAATATCATGAGAGAGGACACTCCTGCTTGAGGGCACCTCTCTACAAAGGAGACAGTTTTGTTGACAAAATGTACATTTTACTAATTAGCAATTCTCTGGTAAGAGGACAGTTCTCTAGAATTAAAAATAAAATATCGTTTGATTTTACCCAGAAATAGAGAGAAAATAATCAACTTCACAAATTAACAAAAAAGATCTGGTATTATAATCCATCACAGACATCATTTGAGCCTCAAGTGGGACAACTTTCAATCAAGAGAGGCTGATACTGTATAAGGGTTCAAAGTTTCATCTTTTAGACAAGTTTTTAATCATGGTTATAAGGAGTCCCATAGGTTTTAGTTTTCTTTCTCCAAGAAGAACTACCAGATGAGCTCCATCTGTCCAGGTGTTTGACTTTAGATGGCCCTTGCCATAGTATTGTTGTGATGTATCCCCAACATAAAGCCCTATAGATGGGAATTTTTCCGGGAGGAAATTAAAAAGCACAGAGTGCCTCTCCCGTCAAATTAAACGTCAAAACTCAATAGATGGCATCTAGTTTTTACATTTAATTTGGCAGGAGTGGAGCTCTGTGCTTTTTATAAAACCCTATATAATCATAGATAGTGGTTATCTATGGTAACAGAGTGGAAGAAGAGATCATTTCAAGCATGACCAGAGTGCTGTGTGACATTGGGGACTAACTGATAACATTGGAGAATACAATTAGTTTAACAAGGTGTGCCCATATCCATGGAGTTGAGTCCACCTACCCAGCAATTTACAAGACTCACTAAGTCCTAAATGATCAGCTAAGAAATAGAAATCTATTAAATTCTCACAGCTTTCTTCCACAACATTATCTTCTTTGGACTTCCACAGTATTCTATAGAGTCAATGGAAGGTGACAATAAATAAATAAATAGGAAATACAGTAAAACCCTTCTATAGTGAACCACAATGGGACAGAGCTTTTGGTTCACTATAGCCACGGTTCACAATAGCCATCGTGGGGGGTCAGTGGAAGGCTGGTTAAACTGTTTGGTTTTCGACCACTATGACCCGGGTTCGATTCCCGCATTGGACACTTTTTTCTGTTAAAAAAAAAATGCTCCAATGGCCCCCAATTCTTGCAAAAGTCCAACCCCACCAGCGAGTGCAAGTAACCAAACGGGGCTCTGGCACATTTATAAGTGCAAAGTCGAACTGCTTTTCACATGTGTAGACATGTGGTGCGCTTACAGTAAAAGCAGTCGCTAACTACCCACCATGATTATCATGGCCTGTACCACGTGTACTAGGGATAAGCAAAAAAAAACTATAGCCACGGTTTGGCTATTTTTTTTTTCAAATTTCAAAAATGTTTAGACCGTATAATTAAAGGACGGCCATACACACAAGAAGAGTCTGCCTTTTAATAGTGGTCACTTTTTTATAATTCCCATAATTGACCAATTTCCTTACATTAATACTGAATAATAAAATAAATCATTAGATGATAGGTTCTTCTTATCATTAACATACATGTACCTATATGTCGAATTTTAAAATAAAGACAAATCCTAGGCAAAGTTTTATTAAATATATATTCAAAGATATAAAATGATTTTAAAACACCATTATAACATTATATAATACAATGTTTACTTGAAAAATGGCTCTAATACCTTGTTGCTTCAAAGCATTCTTCAAGCATTGCACCATTCAAATAAAGTTAGTGTTTTTCTTCCATTTCATGGTTCCACATATTCTTCATAAGTCTAGATTTTTTTTTTTTTTTTTAAACCTGTCATGCAAAACATTGCTGATTTTAAAATCACCATAGTTAATGGCATAAAAATAATTTTTGTTTCTTCACGGGACTGTTTATTTGGACTTTTTTTTTTTTAGCCCTAAGACGTATGATCGCGATCGCGGCAAAAGTTGAGGTTGATACCTCTTTGTAACAATTTTTAATAACTTTATATTTTATCTTTTATAATAGAAAAGATATATTCTCTTATATTAATATGTTCTTAACATTTTGCCTGTGATGCTTCACTTTGAAAAATTCTGAAAATGGCCTTTTTTTTTTTTTTTTTAAGAAATAACGTTTTTGTTTTTAGAATGCCTTTGTTTTCTTTATTTTGGAAGCCATTTGCATTTTTTTATATTTCAAATTTAATGGATGCAAAGATATTCTATTTAATAAAAAGTATAATGTGTAAAAATTTATACAACATACAGCAAAAATAAAATGTAAATCAAAACAAACAATGCCGCTAAATGTATTGTTTTGAAATCGCGATCTGAAACATGCTCGAAATTTTGTTTTATTATTATTATTTTTTTAATTACAATTCTAAGTTCGTAATAAGCATAGTATTTTAAATAGATTTGATTATTTTGGGACCGAAAATAGGTTCGTTATAACGATGGTATTTTCAATGGAATGGAATTGGGAATCGGCTTGGGTTCGTTATAAGGGAAGGTTCGTTATATCCAGGGTTCTTATTAGCGGGGTTTTACTGTAGTAGGGAATTGATCAAGTTTCTAAGTGTTAAAAATTGTTAAAAAAAAAAAAAAATAATAATTGTATTTATAAATTTTCAGAAATAACACCTATACATTTAATTTTATTTCCAAATAAATCCCTTAGCATTGTGGAAAGAAGCTCTTTGCACTCTAGATAAAACTAAATGCAACAATTTTTCTCTCAAGTATCACAATTCATAAGACACTCAACTTGACTAGATCATCTCATTTTTCTTCTTCTCAACAAATTGGAATTAAAGTTTTTTTTTTTTATTATTTACCAAAATTGAGATATACTGAAAGTGAGCCTATGACTTACTTTATGACTAATATATCATCTTATATTTTATACATAGGGTTGAGTAACACAAAAGTCAACCACTATCTCCTCCAATGATTTCTCTCATGGAGGCAGAGCTAATTCCTTGTGGGCGGGGAGATGGTGGGGTTGAAGGTGGGGCCAACATCCAGCAGGTCCCCTCCCCCTAGAAGGTCCTTGATCTGGGGAGTGATGGTCTGGGCAACAAACAAACATTGTTCAGGACCTCACATGGTTAACTTCAGAGGTAGAAGACTAAATATGGATGGATGTACCAAAAGAGGCACCTCTCCCTTCAATTACACATCAGAATGATGCACTGTTCATAATGATGATAAGGAATAAGCCACAACACCAGGTTTAGCAAATTCAGACAAAAAGCCAACAACCTGTATACCATGGCTTTGACTCTCATCAGTACAGGGGTGGCTTCAATTTTATGAAATCCTTTCGAGATGGGTATGAAATTGGCCAAAAAGGTGTAAAAGATGGTAGGGTGGCAAGGACCAATTTTCAGGCTATATTAGAATACAATATTGTGGGAGGTGATATTCATGTAACAAAAGAGGCACTCTCCCACTGCTTAGGGCCAAAGCCTGAAACCATGGTATACAGGTTGGCTTCTTATCTGAATTTGCCAAAACTGGTGTTTTGGTTCATTATCAATACTAGTTAATTTTTTCACTAAGATGATGAACAGTGCATTGTTCTGAAGCATAATTAAAGGCAGAGGTTTGGTACATGAATATCATCAATTTTATGTTACATAAATGGATGTTACGATGCACTAGCGCGCCATCTGTTATGAAAATTAGCAACTATTTTAGACGCGTAAGATTCTTTTTGAAATTAAACAATTTCTACTGCCCTTACTGAAATGGAAAAATTAACCATGGTAGATTAAACTGGCGAAACCTCTGGGAGGGTTCATCACTGATGAGCCAGGCCCTCCCATAAATTTTTCCATTGCAGTAAGGGCAGTAGACACATTTTTTTAATTTCAAAAAGAATCTTCGCGTCTAAAATAGTTACTAATTTTCATAAATGGGCGTGTAGTAACGTCTCTATCAATGAGGATGAATGAATTATTCTGTCACTGTGTGTGCTGCTATGAATCGTTACCTTTTTTAATGACAGAGCATAAAATTCTACAATTGGTGAACTGAAGTGTGAAAATATAAATGGGAAGGCTTTGCTCATTAATGGTGTTGGCTCATCAGTGGTGAACCCCACAGCAATTTCTAATTCCAGTAATAACTACCTTGGGAGATTTCATTTGATATATCATTAACTTAGTGCCATCATTGAAAATTATAAAAATATTATTAAATGCTATTTTTCTCTTTAAACATAATTAAAGATTATTTCTACAACCCTGCAGTGAATCAAAATTGAAAGAATTAATTAAAATGGCGAAACCACTGGCACGGTTCACTGTTGATGAGTCATGCCCTCCCTCTTTCAATTTTTATTCATTGCAGGGTGTAAGGGCTTTAAATAAAATTATAAAATATATTTTGAAAGAAAAATATAGCGTTAAAAAATATGTTTAGAATTTTCAGATTTACCCATTTAGTTTCAGGCAAATATGCACTTGCAAGAAAGGCTAACTCCTTAGACAGGTTGAATAAAATTGGCTCCAATAAACATTCACAATTCTTCAATGATGCTATAGGATATTCCAACACAAATATATAGTGGCTAAACATAATATAGACATGAATATGTTAGCCAGAATCAGATGAAAACTATATTATTGGAAAAACACATGATTCTCTCCCACTAACACGCAAGTGACACCTAAGACAAGGGTTGAAATGGGGAGTGACTCAAAGCCAGGACAAGACTTTATTTTAGTGATAAATTTTCTGCTCCCAAGGAGGAGAAATCGCCCCAAAAGGTGGAATATGCTAATTAATTTGGCCAACAGCATAGAGGGAAGAAGGCACTGGTAAACCACTTCTGTATCAAGCACTGCTGAGAAATCTATATAAGCAAATTGGAGAATATTTGTCCAAATAGTCAAACTTGACACTAATAACAATAAGATAGGAAAACTCTCAAGACAGGTGACCTCTAAGACAGGCTTTAAAATATATAATAATATCATTCTCAATATAAAGATGCTGTTATTTATTCCATTTACTTATGTTACCATGATTATCATGGCCTGTACCACGTGTACTTATGTTACCATGATTATCATGGCCTGTACCACGTGTACTTATGTTACCATGATTATCATGGCCTGTACCACATGTACTTATGTTACCATGATTATCATGGCCTGTACCACATGTACTTATGTTACCATGATTATCATGGCCTGTACCACATGTACTTATGTTACCATGATTATCATGGCCTGTACCACGTGTACTTATGTTACCATGATTATCATGGCCTGTACCACGTGTACTTATGTTACCATGATTATCATGGCCTGTACCACATGTACTTATGTTACCATGATTATCATGGCCTGTACCACATGTACTTATGTTACCATGATTATCATGGCCTGTACCACATGTACTTATGTTACCATGATTATCATGGCCTGTACCACATGTACTTATGTTACCATGATTATCATGGCCTGTACCACGTGTACTTAGGTTGCCAAGAGGGTCGGTGGTCTAAACTGTTGGTCACTACGACCCGGGATCAAATCCCGCATTGGGCACTTTTTTCTAATTAAAAAAAAAAAAACTGCTCCAATGGCCCCTGATTCTTGCTAAAGTCCAACCCCACTAATGAGTGCAAGTAACCAAAAAGGGCTCTGGCACATTTATAAGTGCAATAGTCTGACTGTTTTTCACATGTGTAGATATGTGGTGTATTTACAGTAAAAGAAGTCACCAACTACTGCCACCATAATGGCTTGTACCACATGTGTACTATAGATAATAATAATTAAAAAAACTTATGTGTTGCCCAAACAGGCTTTTATGTTTGAATAAAAAAGAAATTGAAATTTCTACAAATATAGAAGCCTCTTTTCATAGTTTTGTTAAAACACTAAGAATAAACCTTCCAATGCAGATTTTATAAGCAGGATGGACAATGGAAGTAATTAAATCACAAGGTGATTCTTATCATCATAAGTTCAGCTAGCTTTCAAGTATTAACTCAGGTCTCTGGACCCTCCAGATGTTAGAAAGCAAGCTGAATTTATAAGAAGCACACCTTGTGATTCATTCTTTTATTTTGCTTTCATTATTATTACTTTTTTATGGAGGCCAAACTGCAAGCAGCACGTGCGTTCGCTCCCGGTAAATATACTTTTAATAATCTACTTTATAATATTTAATGAACCTAATTATAAAGATATAATTAACTTAGTTATACTATACCCCAAACATAATCTTACCACAAGGATTACAGAGGATACCGTGGCCTCAAAAGCTATACTGTTTTTCTATAATCAGACACCAAGAGAAAAAGATGAAATTAACATACATAGTACTTGCATTGTTTTTTATCGTTTGCATTAAAGAGCCTAAATTTCTTGTTGAGAAGTACGATGAATTCAAAAAACTATCTTACAATAACAAAATGTACCAATTCTGCTACCTTACGCTAACTCAAAAGTATTCTTCTGCCTACTTGATAAGAGTGATTGCCATTCTACTGATCATTGGTGGTGTGGAACTCAACCCCGGGCCTCCTACAAAAAAGCAAACAACTCTGTCGACTGTACAAACTACTGAGACAAAGGAAGTTATTGAATATGATCTCAAATCTCTTGTTAAACAAATCCATACAGAGCTAAGGACTTTAGGAGCAATACTAGAAACTAGATTACAAAACATTGAACAAAAGTTCAAGCAATGGGATCAAAGATTAACCGTTATCGAAACTTCACAGAAAACATGCTTGGAATTAGCCACAAAAAACGATTTAAGAATAAAAAGTCTAGAGGATCATGATGATATGTTGGAGAGAAAAATAAGGGAAAATAACCATATATTTTACTGTATAAAAGGGCCCGAAGCCGAAAACTCAGATGAAACTTTATGCAAATTAGTTAAGGCGATAAATGAAAAGATGCAAATACAAGTCGAATCGGAAATAACGCGTTGTCATCGACTTTCAAGGAAAGCTAACAGTTAATAATAACAGCTCTGAAATTGACCTTGAAATACTGGCTGAGGGTGCTGAGTATGGATACAAATAGATTGCCTCAAATATGTTTAAATAGAATGAGACAAATATCCTGTGCTACAGGTGCGCCCATCGGGTTTACAAAACAATTAAGCAATTTACTCAATAATAACGGATCCTCGTGGCTTACTTATTGTAATGATCCTGATTCACTAAGGAATGAGATCCCAGGAATATTAAGAACTGCGATAGAGCAAACAATACAAAATGACTTAACAAGAATAACCCAATCAAAGTTATATTCCCACTATAGAGACATATATACAACGTTTACCACTGAAAAATATTTCTTAAGTGAACTCCCTTTTCCTGTCATCAGATTAATCGCGCAATTTAGAACCCTTTCAATTTTTTTCAGAGAACACCATCTGATTTTAATGAGGGGTGAAGACCTGAAATGCACTTTCTGTGGATCAGGAATAACAATGGAGATGTTGCACTACTTATTTGATTGTTCTGCTCTGTCTGAGGAAAGACGAAAACTAAATGATAAAACGGGGCAACTTTGTCCTTCATTTCCGGCACTAATTAATGAAATATCAAAGAATAGGTATATAGCGGTGGCGATATTTGGATTCTACAGGATTATATCCTGGAAAAAGGCCACACAGTGTTCTCCCCATCCCTTGTGAACTGGCGAATCCTGTATAGGGCGAGAGGCCCTAAATAAAAGCTTTTATGTTTGTATGTATTACTTTTTTATTTTCCCTAATACACGTGGTACAGGCCATGATAATCATGGCTGGTAGAAGTTGGTGACTACTTTTACTGTAAGTGCACTACATGTCTACACATGTGAAAAGAATTTCGATGTTTTCTATATGCATTTTTAAAATATATTGTTGTGTGTCAACAAGCAACCGACCGGAAATACACGTGACGTTGCAAAATTAATTTAAATTTTTTTTTTATTATTATTTATTTATTCATTTATCAGAGAAACGGCACCACAGAGATAACAGGTACAAGTTATTGTTTGACCTTCGTGCTATTTATTATTATTTTTTTTTCTTTCTTTTTTTCTTGCCCGGCGAACGAAAGATGTCCTGTCACAGATATAACCCTCCCAACGGCTACACCGATGAGAATCGGACCCCAACAACCCTCCGGGACCGGACCACAAACCCAGCCCTGGAACTGGCCCTGGTGACCATAGCCCACCAGGACAATGTACTGCAGCCTCTCAATAAAATGAGCTTTACATCCCCATTTCAGCCTCATCACATGGTGGAGATGGAGAATATAAGAATGAACAAAAGAATAGCTACACAATGATCTGATAGATTGTCAAGTTAGTTTGGAAGGTTCACCACTGATGAGTCTTCCTAACCTCTTCAGTTCACTAATTGTAGTAATTGGTCCTGTAGAACTAAGAGAAATGTCACTGAATGATCTGATCTTCAACCCACAGTTAGCACTATTGTGTTTTATTACTTTGCAACATGGTAGAGACTGTGTTGATCATCTCTGTATTGAACTACTCTCTTGAGAGACCATTTATAAAACATGGATATTCCTGGTCTCTCCTATAGAGGTGGTCATTCATCAGACAGATCCTAACATTTAAAAAGATAAAGGTCACCTCTCCCATCAAAATAGATGTCAAAACTAGACGCCATCTATTGACTGTCACAGCAAACAAGTGGTATCGGGTCGGTGACAAAGCCACAGCACCAGCTTTGACAAACTGAGAAGCATCTACCTAGAGACCATGGTTTCAGGCTAATTGCCCTCATCAGCCTAGAGCAGACTTTATTCCATGAGATCCACACGGGATCTAATGGAATCATTACAATCTGCCAAAGAGATGTTTAGCTGGCAAAGTGGCTAGGCCAAGTCTATGGCCAAAATATAGATGGACATTTTGCTAGGAGGGGATATAGATCTATGAAGATAAAGGTTGCCTCTTGCGTAAAAATAGCCGTCAAAGCAAAATGCTGTCTATTGACTGCTATTCCAAACTAGCAGCTTCAGGTTGGTAATGAGAGAGAGATCAATAGATTATAGATCAATATCCTCCCAGCAAAATATCCATTTAGATTCTAACATGAGTTTTTTAAAGAGAACATCAGTCTACCTGAGGCAGGAACCTCTGGAAGCGAGCGGCCATTGGCACCAGGTGCGGGGAAAGCAGACAGGCCATGAGCTCCACCTTGTCAGACTTGGCCAACTCTCCTCCCCCTCAGCCAGCAACTGCAGCAGCTCCCCCTGGCTAAGGGTCTCCTCCCCAGTCTGGGACAGCTCTCTGAAGGCCCACTCCACTTCCTCCTGGCAGGGGCTGCTCAGGGACTTGTGGTTGCACACCACTGCACAGCAATAGGGTCAGTCACTCCTTTCAACTCTTTAAAACAGGTACAAACTTCCTTCAGGTCAAATTTTACATTTTTATAACCATGGTTGAAACAATTGAGACACTTCGAAATAGTGGGACCTTAAAATTATCATGTTTCTAGAATGATAGCTAGTTCTAAGTCTGATTAGTTTTACTTTATTAAAGCTAAAAAATAAAGTATAATTCTATATGTTTCACTAATACATGTTTAACTCTACCTAATGTAATTTGATGGGAAAAACGGATTAACAAGATAAAGTGTTTCGAGGGTCGGTGGAAGGATGGTCTAAACTGTTGGTTTTCGGTCGCTTGGACCCGGGTTCGGTTCCCGCATTGGGCACTTTTTTTATTATTAAAAAAAAAAGATGCTCCAATGGCCCCAGATTCTTGCAAAAGTCCAACCCCACCAGCGAGTGCAAGTAACCAAACGGGGCTCTGGCACACTTGTAAGTGCAAATTCAAACTACTTTTCACATGTGTAGACATGTGGTGCACTTACAGTAAAAGCAGTCGCCTACATCTACCCACCATGATTATCATGGCCTGTACCACGTGTACTAGGGATAAGCAAAAGAAAAAATTATATGAACTATCTAAAAGAAATACATTACTATATGGAAGGGATTATTCTTTCTTAATCAACTTGTGTATGTGGTAGTCAATCAAGAATGTCTACAACACCTCTATGGGCTGCTATCATTGAAGAGGGTGGTGGAAGAGTGGTGCACACTCTCAAGGTTTGACAACTACGCACTGTCTAAGTGCAAAAGTCAAACTTCCTTCACCATATGTAGACATCTGGTGCACCTAGAGTGAAAAGCTGTCACTAACTACCCATCATTATATCAAGTCCTGTACCATGTGTATTTAGGATAATTTAAAAAAAATACTCAAAAATCCAGCTGGAGAACTCACAACATAAAATATTTTTCCTTTCGTCACCACTATACCTGAGCCTGGATCTGATAATGACAGAACAATCCCATTTCACCAGCCATTTGATTGAAAGGAATGGTTCTTGAACCTATAAAAACATCCCGATCTTAACAAAATGACAAAGACTTCAAAAAGAGAAAGATAGATCAGGGAAGGATTGACTTTGAATAGAATGTCCTGGAATTAGAATTTATAAAAAGAGGAGAAGAGAACAATGTCATTCACTAATGCAATGCCACCAACCTCTGTATTGAACTACCTGAACCTAACCTCACCTCCTGGCAAGTCATGGCAAGTTCCACTGGAGTTTAGATATTCTTAACACTTCCTTATACAGCTCTCAGCAATGAGGGAAACCTGAAATTGTTACCATTTATCATCACTCCTAATTTATAAAGGGTATTTTTTTAATGTGAAAATATGAAATCGAGATATTTAATATATGTATACATTTGTTGATTGAGGAGGTTACTGATAAATGGTGAAACATTTCTTTTTTACAGTGAGTCTCCAAATTGAGATAAAGAATTAGTTTTAAATATGAGCTGACAGAGATCAATAGCTACAGATCCCATTTGTCCTATCAGCTCAATTTAACATGCAACTTCAAGCTGCAGCTTTAAGAATTGTCCGTTATATTTTAAAAGAGTTCTCTATCCTGGTTACCTAGAGTTTCCAATACAGTGAAACCTCCCACAAGAGTGACCATCTGTTAAGTGACCATTTATTGAAATATCAAAGATAACCTAAAACATGAAACAATGAGAGGCCACCTTCAGGAGAGTATCCCTGCTACTGTATGTGACCTTTATTTATATCATCCTATATATTTTTCTATCATATTTATTTCCATCGCTACATAAATTTTACAAGTTAACAATGGAACATTTCTAATCAATAGATCAACCAAATCATTGGAATTGTTATCAAAATGATTAAAATTGTTGAGCTCAAGTAATTTTTAGTTAATTTCAAATGTCCATTGATTCAAATGATAAATTTAAAATATTCTAATGGAAAAAATATTTATGATAAAGAAACAATTATTTCAAAAAATTGAAGATTTTTGAATATTATGATTTTCAAGATCCCTTTCTTCCATCTTAAAAAAAAACTGGAATATATTTTTGATTCAATCCCGAGAAATGACTGTCAGAAATCAATGGAAATGTGTGGAATGTCGTATTTGATCTAGCCCAACTAGTTCAACCATCTTTTCAAATTTTATCAAGACACAACAACAAGGATGATTTAAAAAGTAAGTTGGCAATCAAATGATGATACTTTCCAGCTTGATTCAAGGAAATTATCCATCATTACAAATCTCTTATAGGAAACCCCACTATGATAGAACATCATTTCACTCTCATGACAACATGATGTGGGGCCAATACTGTATATAAGAGTTCCAAAACCAAATACAAGATCTGAGTTGTCTTTTTTAGATGTGTGAAAATAGAAAGTGATTATTTTAAAAACTGTATAAAGATATTTTGTAACTTTAGAATCTATTATAATAAGCTCTTTAGTTAAGTTTATAGGTGCCCATGTATATTGTGTATAGGTGCCCAGGTATATTGTGTATAGGTGCCCAGTATATTGTGTATAGGTGCCCAGGTATATTGTGTATAGGTGTCCAGGGTGTATTCTCTCATTGATTGGTTCTTTACTATCACGTGACCTTACTGACTTCATTAGCTAACACTAAGTCTTAGCTCAGAGGTTGCATCTAGAGTAACAAATCTCTATATATTCAATTATCAGACATTTTTTTAGTAATATTTAAAAATATTCACATTTTTATCATTCTATCTGTACTTTTGATAAAACAAATTTATTCCAGAGTTATAAGTTATTTTAATATAAAGACTATTTTTTTGTTTTATTGGGATCTGACACTTGATCATCTTATTATGTTTATGAGTTTAATCACATGGACACATTTTTTATATAGCCTAAATTATTCTGGAAAAGGCGCATAGCAGGTGCTACGACCAATGTTTGTTTCCAGCATTGGGAACTTTTTTCTGATAAAAAAAAAATGCTCCAATGGCCCCCAATTATTGCAAAAGTCCAACCCACCAGCTCTGGCACATTTGTAAGTGCAAAGTCGAACTGCTTTTCACATGTATAGACATGTAGTGCACTTACAGTAAAAGCAGTCACCAACTTCTGCCCACCTTGATTATAATGGCCTGTACCGCGTGTACCAGGGATAAGCAAAAAATTACCATAATTAGCAACTGTAAGTGGACTACATGTCTGAACCTGTAGAGAGTTATTTGAATTTTGCACTCACAACTTACAAGATGTACTTGCACACACTGGTGGAGTTGTTTGACTTGTTCAAGAAACCATTGAAGTAAAAAAAAGTGCTCAATGTGAGATTCAATCCTGAGCTATTGAAAATGTCTGGTATATCCCATACCTCCACCAACCTTATAAAAACTACAAGGTTACAAATCCCAATAAATAGTGTATGAGATTTCGGTAACAGCGTTACCATCGTCAGACAAAAGTACTGAATAACAATTTTAATATAATATTTCTATCATTGATTCTTTTGTCTGATGATGGTAACAATGCTGTTACCAAATTGTCACACACTATTTATATATTTAGATTCGGTCTTATTATCTTATAGTTCTCATCTATAACCCAAAAACGAGGCCTTATCAACCCAGTAAGAAGTAATATTATATATAGAGAGAAAGGTAAGAACACTTGCTAATAGCTAGATTGACGTTTATCACATTGAAGTTTTATATTCAAGATGAGCACCTCTGCCTTTTTTTTTATTGAATTAAAAAAAAAAATTCTAATATGTATTTACGAAATATATAAAGGAAAATATAATTTAATAAAAATACATAAATGATTAAATAATATAGATAATTTTTAAAGATATCAAAATTTGTTGTACAATGGTTTTGAGATTATCATGGCTATATATATAACAGCCAAAAATGTTGGTACCTGGTGATGTTATAATGGGGTTTGACAAACTATATATACATTGTACGTATGTAATATATTTGAAAATAGTAAGATGACCTCCATTTTTAAACTATATTTATATAGATAAATAGTGTGTGGCATTTTGGTAACAGTATTGTTACCATGATCAGACAAAAGTACTGATTGAGAAAAATCACAGCATGTTCAGTACTTTTGTCTGAAGATGGTAACAATGCTGTTACCGAAACGTCACACACTATTTATTTATTTGGATTTGATCTTATTACCTTGTGTCTAAAATAGTACTGTTATGTATACATAACCTGTTACACACTATTTATTTATTTGGACATGATCACCTAGTGTTTTTGGCATCCTTTGAAACTGCCCATAATCCTCACCCCTCGGAGTACATCAATCCAATCAGTTGGTTTGGTGCCAACCGGTATCATTGGGCGGTGGAAGGGTGGTCTGAAACATCAGTTTTCGACCTCTAAGACCTGTGATCGAATTGGGCACTTTTTCTAATTATAAAAAAAATGCTCCAATGGCCCCCCGAATCTTGCAAAAGTCGAACCCTACCAGCGAGTACAAGCAACCAAACGGCGATCTGGTACATTTGTAAGTGCAAAAGTCGAACTGCTTTCACATGTGTAGACATGTGGTGCACTTGGAGTAAAAGTAGGCGCCTACTTCTACCCACTATGATTATCATGGCCTGCACTACATGTACTAGGGATAATAATAATACTATCATTGGTGTCTGGTCTAAAGCAGAATTGGCAGGTGGTCTGCTTGGTTAGATTACATCTAGAGGCCAGTGAGCTAATTAGTAATGTATTCCCTGTAAGTTGGCAGAGTGTATGGCTAAGGATAATTCAATAACCCGGGCGAATTATCTTATTTGACAAGTGTAGAATATAAAGAAAACAAGTCAACTTTGAGAACCATTGACTCACCGAAAGAGGAATCTGAGGTTGGTGTCCATCAACTGGATTTCCCCATCCCCCAGTGACCAAGTCACAGCAGTCCTTACAAAGGTCACGGCAGAGTCCATCTTCATGAACCGGATGGGGAGGTGGTCAGTGGGGGAGAAGATCTCTATTGGGTCGTGGGAGCTGGGACAATACAACCAGCAGAACTGAAGCTTGAAATGGCAAGATGGGAATACTCACAAAGGCATTGTTATATAAAATATAAATGTCACCACATTGAACACACATGCTTTGTAAATCAAATTTAGAATTATTTTCTGTTGAAATGGTTTGTAAATTACCTTCTGTTGATATTGCATTCTTCTGGAGCCTCTCAAATTTAGAGCCTGCAGGTCTAAAGCAGTTAATTATGGTAGTTACAACCTGCCAAGAGACACTTGAGCCAAAATAAAGCATCAAACATGGTGGTGTTTGATTCAATGTTATCTTCTATAACCAATATTGATCTTTCATAAGCCACTCCCAATTAAAATATTTCAAGTTTTAATGATTTCTAGATCACAAGATGCTAGTAGAAATTGGAGAAAGGGGAGCACAATGGTTGTAAAATATGTTATAATACATTTCTCTATACATGATATAATTTTGTCTAATTGATATAACCAATTGTAAAAAAATCTGAATTCTATCAGGCTTTTTGTTGTTCACATATTCTAGAGGTACGTGTACAACTGTGTTAATGGTGAAAGCGAGCAATGAGGTAACATTGTGAGTGTCAGTTAGTCTTGCAATCACCACAAGGGGGGAACCTCCTCCGTACCATCAAGACCAAGTGCCTGCAGGAATGGAAATCTAATGCTGCACATGACTGGACATAGCAGGAGAAACAAGCATCAATTCTGTCCTCCCAAGGGAAAAGTCTTTGATTTCCAGACTTAAGCCTGGTCATCTACAGATAATGACTTTCCAGAATTGTTGCAAGGTTTTCCCACTATGTACTAAGTGCAATTCTCAACCTACAACCCAAACCACATCATAGACTGTATTGACTCATCCATTGATGAGCTCTACTCATCCCCAGCAGACACCATCAAAAGTCTCAAGCTCTACAAGCTTGATACTCTAATATGATTGAGTGAAGATATATACGAGGTGTGTTCAAAAAGTATCGCTACTTTTGAATCTTCGCGGGTTACGTATATTCGAATTTTGATCTTTTTGTGGCTTTATGTTGGTACTCATGTCTCTCACTTATGCCGACAAGCTCGGCCATTTTGAATGTTCACTTGATTGTTGACAGCTGCTTTGCTTGCAGGTGTTTTGGATCATCTTTTGAATAAAGGGTTTGAAATGAAAATGGATAAAAAAGGTTGTAAACTTTTTAAGACAACAACTGGAGAAGTTATTGTAGAAGGAAAAAGACTACCAGGAGGCTTGTATGATATGTTAATAACAAGTATCAAACCTGAAAATGCTGCAGAAGTAAATTTAGCCAAAACCCAAAATGTCAATATGCTACAACTATGGCATGAAAGATTTGGACATTAAAATAAAAGACATGTTCAAAAATGGCTTAAAGAACAAGGAATAGATGCAGTCATGGACAATGAACCTTGCGAGGCATGCATTTATGGCAAACAACATAGACTGAGTTTTGGATCAAGAGAACAATATGCTTCTACCCAACCTGGAAACTTAATTCATGTAGATGCATGTAGCCCTATGCAGGAGGTTTCAAAAGGAGGGATGAGATACTTTGTGTGTTTCAAAGATGATTTTACAAAATACCGATCAGTGTATTTCCTAAAAGTCACAAGCCATTGAAAAGCTAGAACAATTTCTCTTGGAAACAAAGACTACTGGACATATAGTAAAAGAAATTCTCACAGATGGAGGAAAGGAGTTTGTAAATAAAGAAACCACAAAAATTACAAACAAGTATGGTATTAATCACAGGATCACAATGCCATATACTCCACAACAGAATGGTTCAGCGGAAAGGGAAAATAGGACTTTAATAGAAGCAGCTCGTTCAATGATATATGCCAAAAATATGAGCCTAAAGCTGTGGGCAGAGGCAGTAAACACTGCTACATATGTTTTGAATAGAACAGGACCAACACAAATTGAGGGAAAGACACCTTATGAACTATGGTTTGATAAAAAAAACCAGCAGTTGATCATCTTCGAATATTCGGAACTGAATGTTTTGTTCATGTGCCTGATGAAAAGAGAAGAAAGTTAGATGCCAAAAGCGAAAAGGGTATTTTAGTTGGTTATTGCAGTAACAAGGATGGGTATCGAATCTGGATGCCAAACTCAAACAAAGTTGTCACAAGTAGGGATGTAATATTCAAGGAAACTATACCATCATTTAGCCTTGATATTGAAAAGAGAAATAAGGAACCTTCAAGTAATCAGATTGATGAACAAAATGATACTGGAGATATTGAAAAAATTGAAAGCAATGTTCAAACATCAGACGTATACAATCTAAGAGATCGATCAAATATATCAAAACCTCAAAGGTATATTGATGCTGATATAAATATTGCAGAAGGTCTTGAACCCAAGACATACAAAGAAGCAATGGATTCTCCAAATGCACAGTTTTGGAAAGAAGCAATGAATGAAGAAATGAATTCTTTAACGGAAAATGATGTATACGAATGCACAACATTACCACCTGGCCAAAAAACAATTGATTGTAAATGGGTATTAATGACCAAATAGAATTCTAAAGGAGAGATTACAAGATTTAAGGCAAGACTGGTGGCAAAAGGGTTTGCACAAAAGAAGGGTATAGATTATGAAGAAACATTTAGTCCTGTGGCAAGACATGACACCATAAGAACTCTTTTAGCAATTGCTGCTGAGAAAGTCTTAAAAATGGTACAGTTTGACATAAAGACAGCCTTTCTATATGGAGACTTACAAGATCAAATTTATATCGAACAACCTGAAGGATTCAACAATGGAACAGATCTTGTATGGAAATTGAAGAAAAGTCTCTATGGACTTAAACAGTCACCAAGATGCTGGAATCAGAAAATAGTTAACTTCGTGAAAGAAAGATGTCTGAAGGAAAGTACAGCTGACCCCTGTTTATATTCTTCGGAAAAACAAATGATCAACTACTCATTATTGCCATATATGTTGATGATGGAATCATTGCTGGTACAAATGAACAGGAAATCAAAGAATTTCTTGATGAACTAATGTTTTCATTTAAGATCACAAGTGAACCATTAAATTACTTTTTGGGTATTGAGATTGAGCGGCAACCGGATGGGTCAACCTTTATAAATCAAAAGGCATATATAAAAAGAATTCTTGAGGAATTCAATATGTCTCAAGCGAATAAAGTGGGAACACCAACTGATAATTCTACTGTTCCTGGGGAAGCAGAGATTCTAGAAAATGTTCCCTTACGTGAAGCGATTGTTAGTCTGATGCATCTGAGCTGCTCAACAAGACCCGATATCACTTTTGCATTGAATAGAGTTTCTTAAAAACTTGCAGCACCAACAAAATATGACTGGGAAGCAGTTAAACGAATCTTCAAATATCTTGTGGAACAACTGAATATGCAATTATGTACCAAAAGGGTCATAAAGTAAGATATTTGGAATCTTTCAGTGATGCAGATTTTGCTGGAGACCCAGAAACTAGAAGATCTACCAGTGGAGTTGTGTGTAAACTTGCTGGTGGTGCTATTTCTTGGCTTAGCCAAAAACAAAGATCAGTATCTTTGTCAACAACTGAGGCCGAACTCGTGGCAGCAAGCAATACAGCAAAGGAAGTCATTTGGTTAAATATACTTTTTAGTGAAATTTCTCCACTAAAAGAACAACCAATTATAAAAGTTGATAATGCAAGTACAATTAAATTGATCAAAAATCCTGAATTTCATAAGAGAACCAAACATATAGAAGTAAGACACTATTTTGTGAGAGAAAGTATCAAGAAGGTATTTTCAATGTAGAACATATTTCTGGAAAAGATCAAGTTATTGACATTATGACCAAAGGGCTCCATAAGCCGCGTTTCCAAATGCTGAGATATCTACTGAGTATGAGGGACATTTGAAATCTGATTAAGGGGAAGTGTTGAAGATATTAATCTGTGATTTTAAATGTTTATTTTTGCCCAGTACTTTTGTTTTGTTTTTGCTTTTCCTAAAATGTTTCTTTCTTCTTCTTCATTATTATTTGTTCTATATGCAAAGCTTTGTTTTTGAGACTTGAATAAACAAATTTAAGTTTATTATATTTTTGTGTGCTTTTAAAGTTAAAACACAACAGTGGCTATAGTGAACCAAAAGCTCTGTCCCATTGGGGTTCACTATAGAGGGGTTTTACTGTATATATATATATATATATAAACTGTTAAACCTGTCTATAGCGCCCCCTCTAAATAGTGCCTTCCTCTCAATAGCACCCGATTTTAAACAAAAAAATGTAAACGTTTCACAATGAAAGTGACCTGTCTATAGCACCCCCTCTTGGGACTCACCAAAATAGGGTGCTATTGAAGCAAGAAGTTGAATATTCTTTGAGTGTGAAAGCTTGTAAAAAATAGGAGCATACACTCTATTTTTAATTTGTTCATTTTTTTCTTGGTCGTCTGTTTTGCACAAGTTGAATCTGGTTGAACGATGTAGGTAAATTAGATGATTCTTTTGTTGCCTTAAATACAAGGTAATTAACTTGTTTCTATATATTTCTAAAAATGTTTAAAGTTTAATAAATTAATTTTATAAATCTGAGAGTTGTCTTCAAAAACGATCCAACAAATGGCTGCAGAGCGTGGTTATTAGAAAAAAATAAATAAATAAAAGAAAATCTAATCTTCAAATTGTAAGTAAGAAAGTATAATTCTAATTAATACTTAGTACTAGCTTTGCAAAATTAAAATTTTACCAGCTTATAGATAAAATGGCAGATTCTTCCTCATTGCCGGTGGCTAGAATAGAACCATTAAATGGTACAAATTACCCAATATGGGCATTAAAGGTCGGGGCACTTCTATGGGCAAAGAAGTTATTTAAATGTGTAATTTCTGATCCCGAGCCTGATATTAAAGATAAAGATTTATGGGATACATATAACGAAAAGAATGATGAAGCCTTTGGTATAATTATAACGACACTCTCAGACGAACAAGCTGGGATGTTTTTATATGTAACTAAGGCAAAAAGGTATGGGATGACCAAAAAAGGATCTATACGGGAAATCTCGAAGATAAAATTATAGATGTAGGACTCGAACTCAAAAATATTAAAATGAATCATAGCAAACCGTAGATCAATATTTGACTAGAGCCAAAAATATTGGAGCAAAGAGCTCATCGCTTGGACACCAAATATACCAAAGAGAGCTAACCTACCATATTGTTCGAGGCATCCATCCAAAATTAGAGAGAATAGCAATTGTACTTAGATCCCGACGAGATATAACCCTTGAAGAAATAAAACAGTCTCTCAAGGAGGAAGAAAACAGATTAAATTATAAAATGAATGAAATTCACACGGAGGAACAAGAACAGGCCTACAGAAGTAGAGATAGAAGGGGTTATCATCCAGACAGACAGAAAGAATGCTTTATTTGTGGCAAAAAGGGACATGTGACCAAAGATTTTTGGTTTAGAAATAAGCGATCTCAAGAACAACAAAGAAATAGAAATGCAAAATCAAGTACGAATCATCATAAAAGCTATTTTAGAAATCGTACAAACCACAAATATCAAGCATACCTAAGGAACTAGCATTCAATAGCTATATAGATGAAGGAAGCGATGTATCCACAGATAGTAATGTTGAGAAATGATCATGGTGTATTGATTCTGGATGCACAACACACTTCTCACCACACCGCGATTGGATGGAAGATGTAGTGCCATATGAAAGTGAAATAAACTTGGCAGAAAAAGGGTAAAATTTTTCATTATACTGCTAAAGGTAATATCAGAGTGACTACTAGTACAGCCAAGAATTTTCTAATGTACAGATTAGGGATGTTTTACATGTACCTAATCTGAGGTCGAACCTTCTTTCTGCGTACGAACTCACAAAAAGGGGAAATGCAATAATTTTTAATAATGAAGGAACCAAAATTTACAATAAAGAAAACAACTTAATCGCCGAAGCCCAGATTAAAGACCGAATGTTTATAATGGAGGCAGTGTTAAGAATTGATAATTCAAGAAAGCCTGAGAATGCTATGGCCACAAGCGATATCTCTAATGACAAGATTAGTATCTGGCACAGAAGATTGAATCATCTGAACCAAGCTTACATGAAAGAGATGATCCAAGGAAATCTGGTGTATGGACTTGATATCAAATATAGGAATCTACCGGAATGTGAATTGTGTATAATGGGAAAACTGAGTAGAGAACCTTACAATCCTGTTACAGGGAATAATACCACTGAGCCACTTGAATTAATTCACATGGATCTGTGCAGTCCAATGGCTAATAAATCTTTAGGAGGATCAAGGTATTTCTTTGTTCTAGTGGATGACTTCAGCAGAAGGACTTTAGTCTATTTTCTAAAAACCAAAGATGAAACCTTTGATAAATTTAGGGATTTCAAGGCGAGAGTTGAAAATGAACTAAATTTAAAAATAAAGGATGTGCGAACTGATAACGGCACGGAGTTCATCAAAAGATAGATTTTAAGGTTTCCTAATAAAGAACGGAATTCACCACAAACTCACCTCAAAGCAATGGAGTTGCAGAGAGAATAAACTGAACTCTAGTGGAATAAGCGCGAACGCTATTGATCGACTCAATGTTAGCTATGCCTTTCTGGGCAGAGGCTGTAGCTACGGCAGCTTATGTCAAGAATTGTACTCCCTTAAGTCGCTCAGACATGCCACGCCAATGGAACAATGGAAAGGGAGGAAGCCTTCTATTAGGCATTTGAGAATATTCGGCTGTTTAGTGTATTGGCCCACTAATAAACGACATAGAAACAAATTTTCGCCTAAAAGTCAAAAGGGTATCTTTATAGGTTATTTCTTAAGTAGAAAGGCTTACCGAGTCTATAACATCTTTACTGGGAAAATAGAAGAAGTAAGATCAGTGGAATTTATAGAAAATAAGAAAGGAATTCATTATTCAAATAATCTCCGAAAAGACACGAATTATGGCAAGTTATCGTACAGAAATGAAAATAAAGAAAATATTGGCGAAATTATAACCTTAAAAGAATATGAAGAGCTAATTAATAAAGAAAGCGACGGTCTAGATATTAGACCAGGGACATCAAATGTAGACAATTCTACGGATTCTAGACAAGAAGATGGAAATGTAAAACCAGGTCGCAAGAAAGGAGATACCCAAAAGGTTTTGGAGGAAAGACATAGAGCAAAAATCAGGGAAAATGAAATTAAGTTGCAGGAACAAGGATTTAGGCATTTACAGAGGATAAAATAAATTAATAAGGCGAACATAGTATTAGAAGAAGAATATGTTCCAGAAAATTATGAGGAGGCCATGAAATGCCAAAATAGGAATGAATGGATTGTTGCGATGAAGAAAGAATTGGAATCTATTAACGAACATGAAGTATGGACTTTAGTTCCTAGAGAAGAGAATATGAATATAATAAATAGCAAATGGGTTTACAGAATTAAGGGAAAATCAGGTATGGGCGATCCTAAAAGCGAGATTAGTCGCCATTGGCAGTAACCAAAAATACAGCATCGACTATGAAGAATCCTTTTCACCAGTGATTAAAAAGGAAAGTCTTCGCTTAGCGGCACAGTTAAATTTGACCATAAAATCGTATGATGTAAAAACGGCATACCTTAACAGGAGTTGAAGGAAACTATTTTTATGAAACAACCAGAAGGATTTGTTTTGAAGGATGAAGAAGACAAAGTTTCCAAGTTGTTAAAAAGCATATATGGTCTTCCACAATCTGGACGCTGTTGGAATAAAATAATCAACAAAATTTTATCAGTATTAGGGATGATAAGATCTAGATATGACCCATGTGTGTATACTTTACAGAGGGGAAGAGAATTTGGAATTTTGGGTTTATATGTTGGTGATCTCCTAATAGCCGGAACAGACCAAGCATTCAATGATATTTTGCATTAGAAATAGGAAAATTTGTTGATAAAAGGAAAAAGAAAAAAATGAACCATTTATAGGTATAGAAATAAGAACAACAGAACATGGTTACGATTTATCACAATCCCATTAGATTAATTAGATTTTAAGAATATTTGGACTTGAGGAATGCAACATCGTACAAACTCCAGGAGATCGAGATCAGAACTTTGATGAGTATAAAGACTCCAAGCCAGTAGACAAGACATTGTACCAAGAGATGATAGGGTCACTCATGTATCTGGCAATGGGAACTCGTCCAGATATATCCTACAATGTGAGCAATTTGTCGCAATATAATAACGATGTAAGATAAGTGCATTTGACGGCAGTCAAAAGAATATATAGGTGTCTGAAGGGAACCAGAGATAAAACTTTAAGATATAGGCCAACAGAAAATAATATTGGCGTTAGTACAGATGCGAGCTGGTGCTCAACAAAGGACGCAAAGACTTATTCAGGATACACAATTAAACTTGGAAATAGCCTTATCAACTGGCGAAGTAAAAAGCAAAATTTAGTGGCTTTATCGACATGCGAGGCAGAGCTGATTTCCATATGCGAAGGAATCTGTGAAGTAAAATGGGCTAAAGGACTAATAGAGGAATTGTCCAGAGATATTAATTTTGCGATAATTTTGAAAACTGATAGCCAATCTGCCATAAAATGGATCCAGTCCGAACAAATAACTTCAAGGACAAAACACATAAATGAAAATATTTTTTTGTAAAAGAGGAAGTTCAAAGTGGAGCAATAAACTTGGAATATGTCCGGAGTGAGGAAATGGAAGCTGATTTTTTAACAAAGAATCTTCCAAAAGATAAACTAAGAAAGTGCATAGGCTCAATAGGACTTTCATAAAAGAAGTTTCCACACAGGGGAGGATTGAAGCAATAAGTTGAATATTCTTTGAGTGTGAAAGCTTGTAAAAAATAGGAGCTTATCCTCTATTATTAATTGGTTTATTTTTTGCTTCGTCGTCTGTTTTACACAAGTTGAATCTGGTTAGAAAATGAATAAAAATTAGATGATTCTTTTGTTGCCTTATATACAAGGTAATTAACTCGTTTCTCTATACAGTAAAACCCCGCTAATACGAACCCTGGATATAACGAACCTTCCCTTATAACTAACCCACGCAGATTCCCAATTCCATTCCATTGAAAATACCATCGTTATAACGAACTTTGCGATTTTTAGAATAACGAACTACCCCTATAACGAACCTATTTTCGGTTCCAAAATTATAAAATCTATTAAAAATACTATGCTTATAACGAACTTAGAATTGTAATTTAAAAAAAAAATTAAAACAACCAAATTTTGAGCATGTTTCAGCTTGCGGATCGCGATTTCAAAACAATAAATTTAGCGGCATTGTTTGTTTTGATTTTTGCACTTTATTTTTGCTGTATTATGTATAAATTTTTACACATTATACTTTTTATTAAATATAATTTCTTTGCATCCATTAAATTTGAAATATAAAAAATGCAAATGGCTTCCAAAATGAAGAAAACAAAGGCATTTTAAAAACAAAAGTGTTATTTCTTAAAAAAAAAAGGTCATTTTCAGAACTATTCAAAGTGAAACAACACAGGCAAAATGGTAAGAACATATTAAAATAAGAGAATATAACTTTTCTATTTTAAAAGTTAAAATATAAAGTTATTAAAAATTGTTACAAAGAGGAATCAACCTCAACTTTTGCTGCGATCGCATCGTACGTTTTAGGGCTAAAAAAAAAAAGTTCAAATAAACGGTCCCGTGATGAAACAAAAATTATTTTTATACCATTAACTATGGTGATTTTTAAAGTCAGCAATGTTTTGCATGACAGGTTAAAAAACAAAATCTAGACCTTGAAGAATATGTGGAAACATGAAATGGAAGAAAAACACTAACTCTATTTGAATGATGCAATGCTTGAAGAATGCTTTGAAGCAACAAGGTGTTAGAGCCATTTTTTCAAGTAAACATTGTATTATATAATGTGATAATGATGTTTTAAAATCATTTTATATCTTTGAATATATATTTAATAAAACTTTGCCTAGGATTTGTCATTATTTTTAAATTAGACATAGAGGTACATGTATGTTAATGATAAGAGAATCTATCATCGAATGATTTCTATTATTATTCAGTATTAATTTAAGGAAATAGGTCAATTATGGGAATTAATACAAAGTGACCACGATTAAGAGGAAGTCTCTTCTTGTGCGTATGGCCGTCCTTTAATTATACGGTCTAAAAATTTTGAAAAGTAAAAAAAAATAGCCAAACCGTGGCTATAGTGAACCAAAAGCTCTGTCCCATTGGGGTTCACTATAGAGGGGTTTTACTGTATATCTAAAAATGTTTAAAGTTTTTGATAAATAGATTTTATAAAGTTGTCTTCAAAATGATCCAACATTTGTTTGCAAATTGGCGTTTTTTATTCACAATTTTACCGATCGCGCTATCGTATCAACATGTTTCAAGTCCAATTTTTCTGAATTGGATATTTTTGATTCATCTTCAGAATTGATTCAGAATACATGGAGCTTCATTCCTTTGATGGAATAACGATATTTTAAGACAATTCTGATTTTCAAATTTTACTTTTCACTTTCAAACAACAAGGTATTGGAGACATTTTTTCAAATGAATTTAGTATTATATTATTTGACAAAGATGTCCTAAAATACTCTTATACCTTTTAAGTATATAATTAATAAAGCTTTGCCTAGGGTATTTTGCTTCATTTTTAAATTATACATAGGTTTATATATATAAACATGTATGCTAATGATAATAACCTATTATCAAATGACTTCTTTTGATATTCAGCATTAATGTAAAGAAATAGGTCAATTTAGGGAATTAAAAAAGTGACCATTATTAAGTGGCTGCCTTTTACTGTGTGTATGACTGTTTTTTAATCATACAGTCTAAAAATTTAGAAAAGTAAAAAAAAATGGCCAAAATGTGGCTATAGTGACCGTGGCTATAGTGAACCAAAAGCTCTGTCCCATTGGGGTTCACCATAGAGGGGCTTTACAGTATTTTTATTTATATTTCAATAAAGTATGGTATTCCAGAAACAATCCCCCTAATGAAGAGCTGGTTTGTCACTACAGGTTTCATAATAAAAACCTGCTATTTTCTATCCATCAGGTGTAGATTGGGAAGAACAGACCTTGAACTCTTTGGCAGTCTGGATGTTAGCTTTGTGGAACCCATTGTCCAATCTTTCCAAGCTTGCTGAAGTTGGAGCTTTCATTTGTTTAGAACATTCACTCTGCCATGGTTCCAAATGTTCGTGTCTAATTAGCCTTAGCCCTTTTTTTTTCATGTTCTGGCTGTATGAATTGACAGTAGCCACTTCTAGGCCCCAGAAAAATAATTTTCTCTACCATTTTACAGTTTTCTGAGAAAGTTGAACATTAGTGGTTATACACACCTCCCATATTCGAATGGTAGTCTATAAATTAAATATGAACCACCTCTAGTTTTTCAGGTGACTAGCTGTGTGGAATGGAGAGACAAGATGGGCCATACTCTTGTCCTTCCAACAGAGTGCCAATACATTTTTCTTTATGAAAGCAAGGGTTTGCCCCATCAAAATTCGATTTTTTTTTTCAGTTCCTGTGGCATTCTTGTAAGATTCCTTGTCAGTTTGGCATAAAGTTCTCAATTAGGCAACTCTCCATTCTAGAAAGTGCTTCAATAAAGGTGAAATATTTGTAGAATCTATCACCATAAAATGTCTGGCTCTTCAAGATGTTTCCCTGACTCTTCAAATTGGTAAATTTTGGTAGCTTGGGAACTAATATCAGAAAGAACACTCAGTTGATGAGGAATCATCCAAAAAAGAGATTCAGATAAGGCAGCCAAATTAGAAGCATTGGAAAAAGTTATATATTGCAAGCAATATAAGTATCTAATTGAGACAAAAGGGAATGGAAGATGATCTCACGGGAAAGGCAACACTGGTGCTGGTCTCCCCTACCTCATGTTCATATATAGTGGCTTGCTGCTAGGTAGTGAACCCTAATACATTAGGGTTACATATATAATACATATTTAGAAAAGTAAAAAAAAATGGCCAAAATGTGGCTATAGTGACCGTGGCTATAGTGAACCAAAAGCTCTGTCCCATTGGGGTTCACCATAGAGGGGCTTTACAGTATTTTTATTTATATTTCAATAAAGTATGGTATTCCAGAAACAATCCCCCTAATGAAGAGCTGGTTTGTCACTACAGGTTTCATAATAAAAACCTGCTATTTTCTATCCATCAGGTGTAGATTGGGAAGAACAGACCTTGAACTCTTTGGCAGTCTGGATGTTAGCTTTGTGGAACCCATTGTCCAATCTTTCCAAGCTTGCTGAAGTTGGAGCTTTCATTTGTTTAGAACATTCACTCTGCCATGGTTCCAAATGTTCGTGTCTAATTAGCCTTAGCCCTTTTTTTTTCATGTTCTGGCTGTATGAATTGACAGTAGCCACTTCTAGGCCCCAGAAAAATAATTTTCTCTACCATTTTACAGTTTTCTGAGAAAGTTGAACATTAGTGGTTATACACACCTCCCATATTCGAATGGTAGTCTATAAATTAAATATGAACCACCTCTAGTTTTTCAGGTGACTAGCTGTGTGGAATGGAGAGACAAGATGGGCCATACTCTTGTCCTTCCAACAGAGTGCCAATACATTTTTCTTTATGAAAGCAAGGGTTTGCCCCATCAAAATTCGATTTTTTTTTTCAGTTCCTGTGGCATTCTTGTAAGATTCCTTGTCAGTTTGGCATAAAGTTCTCAATTAGGCAACTCTCCATTCTAGAAAGTGCTTCAATAAAGGTGAAATATTTGTAGAATCTATCACCATAAAATGTCTGGCTCTTCAAGATGTTTCCCTGACTCTTCAAATTGGTAAATTTTGGTAGCTTGGGAACTAATATCAGAAAGAACACTCAGTTGATGAGGAATCATCCAAAAAAGAGATTCAGAGAAGGCAGCCAAATTAGAAGCATTGGAAAAAGTGATAAAATGCAAGCAAAATAAGTATCTAATTGAGACAAAAGGGAATGGAAGATGATCTCACGGGAAAGGCAACACTGGTGCTGGCCTCCCCTACCTCATGTTTACATATAGTGGCTTGCTGCTAGGTAGTGAACCCTAATACAAAGCCACTGACAGATAAAGGTTAAAACTCTCAACTGTTTGCCAATTTGAAGTTTTTTTCTACTTTAATAATTGTAAAGTAATTCACCTCTGATGAGAAAGATGTTCAAAAATGTATTTCTATTGCAATAAGGAGCAGTAGAAAATTGCAGTAATTCTGCAGTATTCTGCACATGTAGTGCTAATCCCAGTATCTGTTGACAATCCGTGACAATATCATCACAGTAAGATCTCTGCTGAGGAAGGGGGATATGACATATTTCATTGGAAATATAATATGTAAAATTTATTTATTATAGCGTTCATATTTCCTATGATATATTTCATATCCAAACTACCTCAGCAGACCTTACTGCAATGATAGAAACTATTAGACGAGAGGGCTTGGCTCATCAATGGTAAACCCTTTGATGAAATGCAGAGAGGATTCATTACTCATGTGTCAAGCCCTCTCACACACACATATATTTATCAATTGAAAAAGCCCTGTAAGATTTATATATGAATAAAACAAAGCATCAAGGGCTGCGTTTCTTTATTATAATATAAAGAAACGCAGCCCTTGATGCTTTGTTTTATTCATATACATATATTTATATACAGAAAAACCCCACTAATACAAACCCTGGATATAGCGAACCTTCCCTTATAACGAACGCACAGCGATTCCCAATTCCATTCCATTGAAAATACCATCGTTATAACAAACTTTGCAATTTTTAAAATAACGAACTACCCCTATGACGAACCTATTCTCGGGCCCAAAATGATGAAATCTATTAAAAATACTATGCTTATAACGAACTTGAAATTGAGAATTAAAAAAAAAATTAAAACAACAAAATTTTGAGCATGTTTCAGTTCACAGATTGCGATTTCAAAAAAAAAAATTGCGGCATTGTTTGTTTTGATTTCCATTCTATTTTTGCTGTATGTTGTATAAATTTTAACACATTATACTTTTATTTAATAGAATATCTTTGCATTCAACAATTTTGAAATAGAAGAAAAATACAAATGGCTTCCAAAATAAAGAAAAGAAACAAAGAATGGCGTTCTAAAAAAAAAAAAACAGTGGTAGCATGCCCTTTTAGAAGCATTCTATATCAAGTTTAACCTAGGCTAAAAAATAATTCCAAATAATTTTAAAGCCACAAATGGTTTGAATAAGAGGTTTAAAAAAAAATTAATATACACCTCAGAAGAATATGTGGAAACTGGAATTCGAAAAAGAAAAAAAAAACAGTTCCCCCAAGTTCCCCCGTGTCATATTGAGCCACAAACTAATCGACTTATAAATTCTCAAAAACTACCATTACAGTTCTATTTTTAAAATTTAATTCTTATTAGGTATATGACTCATTCAGGGTTCGCGGATATTCCCCCTGGCTGGCCGTTTTACCACTGATTTTGTGTTTGTAAATTGACGTTTTTTATTCGCAATTTTCCCGATCGCGCTATTGTATCAACATGTTTCATGTCCGATTTTTCTTAATTGGATACTTTTGATTCATCTTAATTTGATTCAGAATACATGGAGCTTTATATCTTTGATGGAAATAATGATATTTTAAGGCACTTCTGATTTTCAAATTTCACCTTTCACTTTCAAACAACAAGGTATTAGAGGCATTTTTTCAAATAAATATAGTATTATATTATTTGAGAAAGATGTTCTAAAATACTCTAATAGCTTTTAAATATATAATTAATAATGTTTTTCCTAGGGGAGTTGGCTTAATTTTTAAATAATGCATAGGTTTATATATAAACATGTATGCTAATGATAAGAAGAACCTATTAACAAATGACTTCTTTTGATATTCAGCATTACTGTAAAGAAATAGGTCAATTTAGGGAATTAAAACAAAGTGACCATTATTAAGTGGCTGCCTTTTCCTGTTTGTATGGCTGTTTTTCAATTATACGGTCTAAAAATTTAGAAAAGTTAAAAAAAATAGTCAAACCGTGGCTATAGTGAACCGAAAGCTCTGTCCCATTGGGGTTCACTATAGAGAGGTTTTACTGTATATGAAAAAATTATGGAAAAAAATAAAAGATAAGTGGGTCAGGTGTTGATATTAAAAATAAAGAAGGCATCTCCTGACCACGAGCACATGTGCTTTTTAGATGGCAGAGCGCCATCTAGTGGAGAAAAAATAAGCAAAATGTTTATCTCAAAATCGAATTTTTGAATGGGTTAGAAAATTCAAAAGCGGCATAGAAAGTTTGGAAGACGCACCGCGACCTGGCGCCCCGGTCAAGGTTAGTGATGATACAACCACCTGGGCCATTGACGAGATGATACAGAATGATTGTATCATTAAAGTTATTTCTGCCGAACTTAACCATAGTTATGGTGGTGTCCAAAAAATCATTACAAAACATTTAAAGTACAGAAAAATTTGATGGGTGCCTCGGCTGCTCACAAAGGAAATGAAGGAAAAATGTCTTAAAACTTGTAAAGAGCTTTTGGAACATTATGAAATCGAGGTTGAAGATTTGCTTGATAGAATATTGACTGGAGATGAATCATGGATACACCATCATATTCCTGCCTCTAAAAGATCAAGTGCAGAATAGCATCACAAGGGTTCACCAACACCAAAGAAACTAAGGATAATAGCATTTGCTGGAAAAGTACTCTTGACTATTTTTTGAGACAGTAAAGAATGCATTTTGGAATATTATCTTCTTAAAGGCCAAACAGTTAATAGCATCTTTGGAAAAATAAGCACCATATTTATAGAAATCATACAAAAGAAGACATGCTAATGCAGTAGAACCTCCAATAAAGAAAGGATACTCCTGCTAGAAGACACCTCAATTCAAACGCTATTTTCAATCACCAAATTGTCATTTTATTGTCTCAAAAATTTTATTATTTTATGAACAGATTTACAATTTTGTTCATTATAATTTGCTATTCTATAAACTTCCCTCTATGCCTCTCTGGTATTTTATAAATAATATTTTGGTATTTTAAACGTCAAATAAATTGCTGTGACATTTTGATGTTTGTCTTTCCTAATTTATTGATGTTGTATTTCAGGTTAGAACCCTATATAGTGTACATTCTAGCTGATCAATTCTAAAAGGCTTGCATGTCTTTCCTCTCTTTCTGTATGTTATTTCAAATACAGTAGAACCTCCCTCTAGCGGACATCTCTCTACAAAGGACAGTTTCCATTTGCACAAATACCATTTTTACAATTTAGCAACTCTCTGGTAAGAGGACACCTCTCCCTAAAGGACACTGGCTTTCCAATTAGGAGTCATTTACAGGGAGGTTGTACTGTAGTAAAATGTTACTAAGACACTTCATTGTTTACACCAGTGAGTAGCGGCCACTTTAAGTTGGACCTAAGTGGTCCAAGAACAAACAAAACTCTTGGAATTCCAGCACAAATATTTGTGACACAAAGTATCACTTTTAAACATGGTGCCCCTACACTAACTATGGCCATTGTGCCCATGTGTGAATTATTGTATTTGTATTTAAACAAGAATTGTAAAAAATATATTTTAATAATTAGCTCTGAATTATAGTGTGGAATTAAGATTGGTTATTTGATAGCCTGGATGAAATCATGGTAGAATTATCACAATTACCCTGTTATAGCTTTAATATTATTTTTAATGAGATATTTTACCAAATTTCAGCAACATGCGTAGTACACATAAACAAGTGTTAAATTACAGAAAGGATGATATACATGTGGAATAAAAGACACCTCTCCCTTTAAAAAAAGGTTAAATTTAAAGAGAGATGTTTCCATGTGGCACAACCATATTTTATTCAAACAATCATACAAGTGATTAGAAATAAACCCCATTCAATACTGATCAAACATGGTCCAGAACAATACCATTAGGAAATTACAATTGATATTTCATGATGCTATGATGATAAATTAAGTTAAAGGCATCTCCTTATCGTGGCTACTGAAAGTTGCTGATGGCTTGCGTCATCTATCGGAATATCAATTATTCGTTGATTTTTAATTATTCCAGATTTGGGAAAATACCCATACTTGATTATTCAAGAAAAGCTAAACATGGTAACACATCATGAATGGGTATTTGGCCAATTTTTGAATATTTAAAAATCAACGAATAGTTGAAATTTATTCTGATAGATGGTGCAAGCCATCAGCAACTTTCAGTTGCATGATAAGTAGATGCCTTTTACTTAATTTATGAACCTTATCCCAGTACAATGTCACATTTGTACTATTTTTCAGCTATGATGGTAGTTTTATATAAAAGTGGGTTATTTATAAAAATATAATCAAATAGGGTAACAGAATATTTATCATAAAAATATATATCTAAAAACAATATTTTGCTACAAGGTGAACATATATCTTTACCTCTCTGTTCTTTGATGTAAAGAGGGTTTAATTGTGGGGATGAATTGCTTTATCATCCTGAACTTTCCCAATGCTTCAATGTCAGACAATATGATTTATTATTATAAGGAATAAATTCAGCCATTTGAACTACAGTAGAACTTGGATAACTTCTTTAATTAGAATATTTATCTTGGTCTCTAGAATTTCCTATAAATAGAATTTCTGTTTTTAATTTTTGGATAATTCAAAATTATTTTTGGGCCCTTGGGTTTTGAATAATCGAAGTTCAACTGTATAAATATAAAAAAATGTGTTTGTTGAAATGTATCCTGGAAGAATAGGGTCAGGAACAGTAGTTATATATACAGTGGATATAAAATGATAAAATATAAGGAGAGGAGATTATAAAATGACAATGGAGAATATTTGTAGATTTGACATAGTGATCCTAATTATATCTGTGGGGTTTTTAAACTGATAGTAATTATGATATTTCTTTCTGATAGAAAATATATCACTGTGGTTTACACAAATCTATAAATACATTAATATCATTGGATTTAATAAAATATTTTCTAAAAGTCTCTGTGTCTATCTGGTAGCGGCAGGTTTGACCAACCAACACAGAGTTGATAACTACTCCACTAGTGGCACAATCAAACACTCCCAAAATACAATATTTATATCGGGCCAGGGTATTGACACCTCCACCTCTCTGATGGAATGACACCTCAACTTCAATCTTCTCTCCTCTAAATTTCTGCTTGAACTTAACATTGTACCCAGCACCATCGATATTCTCAACTATCTCCTCTGATCTATCTTGGGATAATTCAGCCCAATTACACCATTTAAATAAACAGAAAAATGTCAATTTATCTATGTGACCTCCATATCCATACAGATATTTCATGATGTTATATTCCACGCAAAAAAAATCTCTCACCAATAGGAAACCAGTTCTGGACACCAAGTTTAAGGTCAAGCCACACCTCTGCCATTTTCACAGGATTCTCCAAATCTTGACATTTGACATCACAGCAGGTGGTGGCAGTAGTTTGGAGCACAGTGGCCAGTTCTTCCTTAGTACCTTGTAGTTCTGTTTTTACACTTGCTAGTTCTTCTTTAATATCTTGTAGATCCTTCTTCAAAGAATCCATTTTTTGGTCTTTAACATCTACACCTTTTTTAACAATTTCTAGTTCTGCCTTTTTATGCATTAGTTCTATTTTTATAGCTTCCAGTTCTTTTTTATCAACTTGATGTTTTGTCTGTGTGGTTTCTAGTTCTTTTTTAGTAACATTCAGTTCTGAATTCAGAGCATTCAGTTCTCCTTTAGTGTCTTGAAATCCTGTCTTCACAGTAGCCAGTTCTTCCTTTGTGTTTTTCAAATCTCTCTCCAATACTTGTAGATGATCTTCACCAAGTGAGGTTGTGTTTGGTTTGTGTTTTTTACGGAGTGTGTGGTTGTGATTTCTACCTCCCTGGTCCAGCACCCCACATGACTGAGGATTCTTACTGTCAGAGTGGACACTCTGCCCAGGGGGGATACCAATTTGGCCACACAGAGCTTCATGTTGCTGGAGAGAATCCCGAGGTAGGACTGCCCCACAAAACTGACAACTTCCAAATAGACGCAGGCAAGCTAAGGACATGTGAGTTGATAGATCTTTTCTCAGTATTTTTGTTCCGCAGGACTGTGGGCAGTCCACCAGGCAAAATTGGCACAAGGTACTGTGCAACATGGCTTCCAGTGCATTGCTGAAGGTCTGGGAACATCCCTGGAATGGGCAGGTGTTCTCCATGTTCTGGAACATGATCCACACAGTTGGAGAACATTTCTAAGCTACAAGTTGAACAAGTGTAATCAGGAAATTTGGTAGCAAAGAGATAAAGTATTTTATTATTCTTTGTGAGGGCAAAAACCAGAAGGTCAAATGTAGTGACTTCACTAAAGTGGAATCTGAATGAAAGGTCACTCTCACTAGAGGAAACCTCTCTATAAAGGACAGCTTTTATCAGCGTAATTACAATTATTACTAATTACCAACTCTCTTTCTAACAGCTACTTTGGTTCTGAATAGACGAAGAAGAGAATTTCTGTTCAAATTTACATAAATAGGTCAGCCATTTCTTTGGCAAATTGAGCAGCTAGAGTTCCATTAAAATATGGTCAGTGCTGTCGTGATTGGACCAATTTCTATATGTCTTCACAAATTTTGTGATAAATTTCCAATATACTTTCAGAAACAATGTAGAAGTCTAAAATTTTGTATTCACAAGTTAACAACCCAAGTGTACAAAATATACTTCTAGATGTCTGCTGTGGTCTGGAATACACTATAGAATTGAATTTGTATTTATCAAGTGGAGAAAATAGACGCTATCATTCGTGGCGTAATGAACAGCTGACCTTCCATACAAATGTTGTTGTTGTTTCATATCTCGTTGTGTAAAGCTTACACAAATTCCATGAGTTCATGCTCCTTGAGCTGTCATGGAATGGGGTGTAGCTTTCATTGATCATGCCACCATGATACAAGCATAATTTTGTGAAATTCTGACTTTGCCCGTAATTTGAGGCCATTCCTAACATGGAAGCATATGATTTTAACATGAATAAAGACACAGCTCCTCCGTATCTCTGGAGTGGGACCCTTGCCGAGGTCTATCAATCAAGTCTGTTGAACTCAGGATTTTTGAAGAGGTTTCTCTCATATATATCCCAACAATGGTGCTGTTGTGGTCCGCGACTGCTTATTCATCAAAGTTATTCTGCTTGTTTCACAGCTGGCCTTCATATCCCCTATCCGCCACCTGGGGACGCACCCTGTAGCAGTCAGCTCTCCAGAGGGTCCTTACAAATAAATCAGTAGTATTACCAAGCTATAAATAATGGTCAGAATATTGTGTTAGAAATACAGTATAACCTCGTTAATTCAACACATGATAATCAACACTTGCAACTATTTGATGATATTTTCATGTCCACAATTCAAGTCTTTCAAATAATAAACGTTAAATCAACCAAACAAAAATCCGACAACAATGATTCAATAGATTTTTACCTTAAATTTCAAAATCAGGAATTATTATTGTTCAATGATAAGCCACAATTTTGATTATAGATTATAAACACAAGGTAATAAAACCAAAACAAATTTTAAAAAATCCAAATAACAAATTTTAAAAAATACTATTTTTTTATTTGGATTTAGTCTTATTACCTTGTGTTTATTCTTGTTTAAATAATAATTTATTGCTAAAACAACAGTTTTGACTCATAGTGCACTGCGGCTGTAATTAGTGTATGTGCACCATTCTAAACCCTTAACTGGACGGGTGAATTTTTCTTACATAACTGGACGGGTTGGGTAGATTCAACCCACTTATGTTACTTTATGAAATAAGTGCTAAATAATGATTGATATCAATATTAAAAAATATATATTTAATTAATATATAGTTAATATACAAATTTTGACTTTTAAAAATTCTGAATATAATCTATTTACAGTTTTCACAAATTTTTATGAAACGTTTTTGCCCACGCTTAGTTGACATACAGAGCAAAGGGTTTTTATTTTTTACTGAGTTTTTTATGGACATTTGTAGCACTTTTTTGGAGTATCAGATTGTTGTGGCATCGCAGTTTCAATTTGGTTTACTTGAACCATCATTCTTCTTGAATTGTTGTCTGTAATTCCAGTGGGAGAGAATTGAGATTACGCGTGGACAGGTGTTCATCAGTCAATGCTCTCCCAAGATCAACAATAAAATGACTTCTTTCTTTTTTTACCCTTTTTATCAATCTGAAAACCGATTTTTTTTTTTTGGGAACATAGGAGACTAAAGTGGTTGTTCCAGAGAAACCAAAAATAGATGTTTTTGATTCTCTATTAGGGTGCGGTTGAAATTGTGGTGAATCTAAGGTTTGTTCTTTCTCATCGTTCCTAAATATGTAAGGCCATATTCTTTCAACTTATCAACTAATTCTACTGAAGTGAATCAAATGTCTGCTGGAATATTTCGTCCAAAGTGCGGTCGACTAATCTCTAAAACATATATATTTTTGGTTGGCAGGGATAGTTCTCTCTGTTGACTTGATTGATAATTCTACTTATCCACAGAAAGAAGTGTTATTTTATAAAAAGGAAGCTAAAAAGAGTGGAAGATAGAGA
>CP092872.1:69818043-69860598 GCA_030710605.1 Cordylochernes scorpioides
TTAGATATATATAGAAACAAGTTAATTACCTCGTATTTAAGGCAACAAAAGAATCATCTAATTTTTATACATTTTCTAACCAGATTCAACTTGTGCAAAACAGAAGACAAAGCAAAAAATAAACAAATTAATAATAGAGGATAAGCTCCTATTTTTTACAAGCTTTCACACTCAAAGAATATTCAACTTCTTGCTTCAATACTCCCCTGTGTGGAAGCTTCTTTTATGAAAGTCCTTTTGAGCCTATGCACTTTCTTAGTTTATCTTTTGGAAGATTCTTTGTTAAAAAATCAGCTTCCATTTCCTCACTCACTCCGGACATATTCCAAGTTTATTGCTCCACTTTGAACTTCCTCTTTTACAAAAAAAATATTTTCGATTTAAGTTTTTTTTCCTTGAAGTTATTTGTTCAGACTGGATCCATTTTATGGTAGATTGGCTATCAGTTTTCAAAAAAAATCGGAAAATTAATATCTCTGGACAATTCCTCTATTAGTCCTTTAGATAATTTTACTTCACAGATTCCTTTGCATATAGAAATCAGCTCTGCCTCGCATGTTGATAAAGCCACTAAATTTTGCTTTTTACTTCGCCAGTTGATAAGGCTATTTCCAAGTTTAATTGTGTATCCTGAATAAAACTTTGCGTCCTTTGTTGAGCACCAGCTCGCGTCTGTACTAACGCCAATATTATTTTCTGTTGGCCTATATCTTAAAATTTTATCCCTGGTTCCCTTCAGATACCTATATATTCTTCGACTGCAGTCAAATGCACTTCTCTTACATCGTTATTATATTGCGATAAATTGCTCACATTGTTAGATATATCTGGACGAGTTCCCGTTGCCAGATACATGAGTGACCCGATCATCTCTTGGTACAATGTCTTGTCTACTGGCTTGGAGTCTTTATACTCATCAAAGTTCTGATCTCGATCTCCTGGAGTTTGTACGATGTTGCATTCCTCGAGTCCAAATCTTCTTAAAATCTAATTAATGTAATGGGTTTGTGACAAATCGTAACCATGTTCTGTTCTCCTTATTTCTATACCTATAAATGGTTTGTTTTCTTCTTTTTCCTTTAAATCAACATATTTTCCTATTTCTAATGCTAAATTATCATTGAATGCCTGGTCTGTTCCGGCTATTAGGAGATCATCAACATATAACCCCAAAATTCCAAATTCTCTTTCCCTCTGTAAAGTATACACACATGGGTCATATCTAGATCTTATCATCCCTAATTCTGATAAAATTTCGTTGATTCTTTTATTCCAACAGCGTCCAGTTTGTGGAAGACCATATATGCTTTTTAACAGCTTGCAAACTTTGTCTTCTTCATCCTTCTTAACAAATCCTTCTGGTTGTTTCATAAAAATAGTTTCCTTCAACTCCCCGTTTAGGTATGTCGTTTTTACATCATACGATTTTATGGTCAAATTTAACTGTGCCGCTAAGCGAAGACTTTCCTTTTTAATCACGGGTGAAAAGGATTCTTCATAGTCGATGCTGTATTTTTGGTTACCGCCAATGGCGACTAATCTCGCTTTTAGGATCGCCCATATCTGATTTTCCCTTCATTCTGTAAACCCATTTGCTATTTATTATCTTCATATTCTCTTCTCTAGGAACTAAAGTCCATACTTCATGTTCGTTAATAGATTCCAATTCTTTCTTCATCGCAACAATCCATTCATTCCTATTTTGGCATTTCATGGCCTCCTCATAATTTTCTGGAACATATTCTTCTTCTTCTAATACTATGTTCGCCTTATTAATTTCATTTTCCTTGATTTTTGCTCTGTCTTTCCTCCAAAACCTTTTGGGTATCTCCTTTCTTGCGACCTGGTTTTATATTTCCTTCTTCGATAGGTTCTTCTTGTCTAGAATCCGTAGAATTGTCTACATTTGATGTCCCTGGTCTAATATCTAGAACTTCACTTTCTTTATTAATTAGCTTTTCATATTCTTTTAAGGTTATAATTTCACCAATATTTTCTTTATTTTCATTTCTGTACGATAACTTGCCATAATTCGTGTCTTTTCGGAGATTATTTGAATAATGAATTCCTTTCTTATTTTCTATAAATTTCACTGATCTTACTTCTTCTATTTTCCCAGTAAAGATGTTATAGACCCAGTAAGCCTTTCTACTTAAGGAATAACCTATAAAGATGCCCTTTTGACTTTTAGGCGAAAATTTGTTTCTACGTCGTTTATTAGTGGGCTAATACACTAAACAGCCGAATATTCTTAAATGCCTAATAGAAGGCTTTTTCCCTTTCCATTTTTCCATTGGGTTAGCATGTCTGAGCGACTTATGCGGAGTACAATTCTTGACATAAGCTGCCGTAGCTACAGCCTCTGCCCAGAAAGGCATAGGTAACATTGAGTCGATCAATAGTGTTCGCGCTGTTTCCACTAGAGTTCGGTTTATTCACTCTGCAACTCCATTGCTTTGAGGTGAGTTGGTGGTGAATTCCGTTCTTTATTAGGAAACCTTTAAATCTATCATTGATCAACTCTGTGCCATTATCAGTTCGCACAGCCTTTATTTTAAAATTTAGTTCATTTTCAACTCTCGCCTTGAAATCTCTAAATCTATCAAAGGTTTCATCTTTGGTTTTTAGAAAATAGACAAAAGTCCTTCTGCTGAAGTCATCCACTAGAACAAAGAAATACCTTGATCCCCCTAAAGATTGATTAGCCATTGGACTACACAGATCCATGTGAATTAATTCAAGTGGCTCAGTGGTATTATTCCCTGTAACAGGATTGTAAGGTTCTCTACTCAGTTTTCCCATTATACACGATTCACATTCCAGTAGATTCCTATATTTAATATCAAGCCAATACACCAGATTTCCTTAGATCATTTCTTTCATGTTAGCTTGGTTCAGATGATTCAATCTTCTGTGCCAGATACTAATCTTGTCATTAGAGATTTCGCTTGTGGCCATAGCATTCTCAGGCTTTCTTGAATTATCAATTCTTAACCCTGCCTCCATTATAAACATTTGGTCTTTAATCTGGGCTTCGGCGATTAAGTTGTTTTCTTTATTGTAAACACACAGGAAGAGGCTGCCTCTCAATAGTGGTCACTTTGTTTTAATTCCCTTAATTGGCTTATTTCCTTACATTAATACTGAATAATAAAAGAAATCATTTGATGATAGGTTCTTCCTATCATTAGCATACATGTACCTCTATGTCTAATTTAAAAATCAAAATAAATCCTAGGCAGAGTTTTATTAATTATTTATTCAAAGATATAGAATGATTTAAAAACATATTTATCACATTATATAATACAATGTTTACTTGGAAAAATGGCTCTAATACCTTGTTACTTCAAAGCACTCTTCAAGCATTGCACCTTTCAAATAAAGTTAATGTGTTTTTCTTCTATTTCATGTTTCCACATATTCTTCTTAAGTCTAGATTTCTTTTTGTTTGAACCTGTCATGCAAACCATTGCTGACTTTAAAATCGCAATAGTTCATGGCATAAAAAATAAACTTTGTTGCATCGCAGGCCTGTTTATTAGGACTTTTTTTTTTTTTGCCCAAACACGTACGATCACGGCATGTGTTTAGGTTAATTCATCTTTGTAAACAATTTTTAATAGCCCCTTCCATTTTATTTCTTATGATAGAAAAGTAATATTTTATTATTTTAATATGTTCTGAAATTTTGCCTGTGTTGTTTCACTTTGAAAAGTTTTGAAAATGGCTTTTTTTTTAAAATAAAAACGTTTTTGTTTTTAGAATGCCTTTTAATTTATTAAAATTTATTGTTTTGAAATCGCAATCCACGAGCTGAAACATGCTCAAAATTTTGTTGTTTTAATTTATTTTTTTAAATTTCAATTTTAAGTTCGTTATAAGCAGAAGTATTTTAAATATATTTTATTATTTTGGGACCTAAAATAGGTTCGTTATAGGGGTAGTTGGTTATTTTAAAAATCGCAAAGTTCGTTATAACAATGGTATTTTCAATGGAATGGAATTGGGAATCGCCGTGGGTTCGTTATTAGGGAAGGATGGCTATATGGTGTGGTGTAAAGGTTAATTTATCTGACTATGGATCAGAATATTACTGGCTCATATTTAGAATTTAAAAAATCTAAACAAATAAATAGTGTGTGAAGTTTCATTAACGTTTTTTTTTTTTGCTTATCCCTAGAACATGTGGTACATGCCATGATAATCATCTTCTTCTTCTTCCATATCTCCACTCAATAATATTTGGGTGTCAAGCTTGTAAAGCTTGAGAATTTGATGGTTGATATTTGACAACCATCATAACTGGGTGAAGTAGAACGTGTCTGCCTTTGTCATTAAGACTGGGAGCACTACTCAGTGGCAGGCCGACTTAGCTCCAAAAGAAATGGCCGCCTCTGACATGAGGAACAGACGCCATGTGCAGCTGCTCCTAACATGGAGTACAAATGCTGCTCATCCTGTATCCCTGGATTAGGAGCCCTTACAGAGTACTATCAGCCGGGCCAGCTGAACCCAGGTTTTTTAGTGAGCTTGTTACTGCTCCCCCTCCTCCTTTTTCATCCGGGCTTGGAACCGGCAAAGGCGGAGTTATGATAATCATGGTGAATAGAAGTCGGTGACTGCTTTTACTGCAAGTGCTCCACCTGTCTACATATGTGAAAGGCAGTTCGACTTTGCACTTACAAATGTGCCAGAGCCCTGTTTGGTTATTTGCACTCACTGGTGGGGTTGGACTTTTGCAATAATCGAGGGCCATTGGAGTATTTTTCTTTTAAATCAGAAAAAAGTGCCCAATGCGGGAATTGAACCCGGGTCGTAGCGGTCAAAAACCAACGGTTTAGACCATCCTTCTACCGACCCCCTAATCGTGATGTTTCAGTAACAACGTTGTTACCAATACCATATCATTATTCAGTACATTTGTCTGAAGATGGTAACAACGCTGTTACCGGAATTTCACACACTATTTATTTGTATTTGGTCTTATTACATTGTGTTTGCTAAAAATATGTTTATTGCGGTACAATGGTAGAACCAATTTTCAGGTCAGAATACTATGTAAAATTACATGATGATTATATTTATATACTAAGGTTAGAAACACAAGGTAATAAGACCAACTTCAAATAAATAAATGGTGTGTGACATTTCAGTAACTGTGTTGTTACCATCATCAGACCAATTGACTGTTCATTCAGTACTTTGGTCTGATGGTAACAACGCTGTTACCAAAACATCACACACTATTTATTATTTGTATTTGGTCTTATTACATTGTGTTTCTAATCTATAATCCAAATTGTACCTTGTCTTTCCAATGTTAGTTCTCTATTCTAAAATCCATTAATTTTGGCCATGAATACCACCCTCCTGGTAAATTTGATATTTATAAGATTGTTAGATGTTATTAAAGGATATTTAGCCACTATTATGACTCTGATGGTCAATAATCTCTGTAACATGGATAACATGTTTGACATCTATAAACTATGGTACTTCACACAGCTATATACAGCGGGGATAGATTACATCCATACAAATTATGATAAGGGATGATGCGAATTATAAACACAAGGTAATAAGACCAAATCCAAATAAATAGTGTGATGTGCCAGTAACAGCATTGTTACTATCTTCAGACAAAAGTACTGAACGAGAAAAAATATCACAGCATGTTTCAAATAGTTACTGTTATCAAGTATGTAAACAAGATAGCAATAATCTAAGAAACCTAAAATATTATTCTTAGAATTAGAAGTGGGAAAAACCCACTATTTTAGATATAATTAAAAGCATATCGATAAACATATTTTATATTTCCTTTTTCTTCTATTCTGTTAATTGTAGCACATTTCTTTTGAATGAAAAAGGCTTCTTTAAATTGTTTCTTATAGTAATTTTTCTCATAATCTATTATATTTTTTTTCCTTTAGATTTATATTATTATTATTTTTCAAATTATCCCTAGTATACGTGGTACAGGCCATGATACTCAAGGTGGGTAATTAGCGACTGGTTTTACTGTAATTGCACCCCATGTCTACACATGTGAAAAGCAGTTCGACTTTTGCACCTACAAATAGGCCAGAGTCCTGCTTGGTTACTTGCACTCGCTGGTGGAGTTGGATTTTTTCAAGAATCCAGGGACATTGGAGAATTTCTTTTATTAGAAAAAGTGCCCAATGTGGTATTCTATCCTGGGTTGCAGTGGTCAAAACCAACTGTTTAGAACCTCCTTCCACCGACCCCCATTCTAAAATTATTATTCCAGGGTGAGCTTAGATTTCTTGATATTCTCAAGGCAGTCATGAAATCCTAAGTATTTCCCAAGGAGGTATTCAACTAATAAAGTGGCTAGGCTCATTCTGTGGCAAAAATAAAATACAAATTTTATTAGGAATAAGTTAGGGTATACAATTTGGATTAGAGATTATAAAAACAAGGTAATAAGACCAAATCTAAATGAATGAGTGTGTGACATTTCGGTAACGGCGTTGATACCATCTTTAGAAAAAGTATTTAAATGACATTTGTACTCTTGTTTATGACTCACTACTTTTGTCTGAAGACGGTAACAATTCTGTTACCGAAACGTCACACTATTTTTTTATTTGGATTTGGTCTTGTTACCTTGTGATTATAAGGAATATATTCATCTAAAAAAGGAAAAGGTTACCTCTTTTGTATTAAATCTTTAAAATAATTCAAATAAGGGTAGCATGTAATTATGTTTCATATGAGGTGTGTCATCATGTTTTCTTTTGTTTTTCCAAACTGTGCGGAATGGAATTTAAAATAATAAGTTACACAACAAGGTGAAAGTTTGGAAAATATTTATTTATAATGCGTTTGTAAAAATTCTTTCTCATTTGTAGGTTTGAAGAATGCAGTAGAAATTCAGAGATGAGAGAGAGACTGGCTGAAACTTCTATAAAAAAAAAACACAAAAAAAAAATTAGTTTAAAGTTAATTGGTGAGAATAAATTTGTAGAAGTGTTGAAATTTGAAACAAATTTACATGCTTTTGTAAAAAATAGTGATAAATTAGATTTGATTATTTTACACACAAAATTAATTTTCAAATATTTACTATATACTGAACCATATAATTGTATATATAGATACTGAAATATATGCCAAAGCTTCCTAAAATTAACCTTAAAATGAGGTCCAACTAAGCTATTCTTATCATTTTCCTACTCTTCCCACCACAATGGGTAGTAAATTGTTGGAAATGCCTGGCTCATCAGTCCAATACTATTGTATTGGGGTGTTTCTACTACAATTAGAAATCATTGAGAGACAATCCCACTGTCTCAAACCTTAGTTCTATAATTACCTTTATTTCCTGGGGGTCGGTGGGTTGGGCACTCTTTTTCTAATCAAAAATAATGCTCCAATTGCCCCGAGTCTAGCAAAAGTCCAACCACACCAAGAGTGCAAGTAACCAAACGGGGCTCTGGCACATTTATAAGTGGAAAGTCAAACTGCTTTTCACATGTGCAGACATATGGTGCACTTACAGTAAAAGAAGTTGCCAAATTCTACCCACTATGAATTTCATGTCCTGTACGACGTGCACTAGGTGTTGCTGGTTGGTTTGTAATTCCAAACGGAGTCCAACAACAAATTATTTTTCGTAAAATCAACTTTTAATTACATTTATCTAATACAAATTATCAGAAGGGGTTAAATTGTTGCAAACATGTTGACGTTCTTTTTGTTTATCTCTGTCGTGGTCAAATAACATTTTAATATTATACAATTTTAAAATATATGTGTTTGATATATTATATATAAATATTTACATTTTACATGATTTATGATTTATATTTAGAATGATATATAATTATTTTATTATATATATATTTTTTTATTATGACAACAAAATGTGATATTAATGTTAATTTATATAATTTTAATAAAGTATATTTTATGAGCATTATATGTTTAAGATGAACATTTTAATTTAATATTTGAATTAAATATTTATTAAACAAATTAAACTTATAATGAAAATATGAAAAGTTAATATTTAGTAGCCGCTACATAATTCTTAATTATAAACATGTTTAAAATAGTCAAAATGAAGAGTACGACTACATTACTCTCCTCCCAGTAACTAAGTTGCGTATATTTACAGCTGCTCAGCTACTTGGATGTACATCAATATTTACTTATTAAATAGGTTATAGTCTATTAGTCTTGAAATCTAACAGGAAGTTGAATGATTCTTCCAGAACGAGATGTCTTGATATAAGAGGGCACTTGAGTCCGTTCTGAAATATTTGGTCTTGTCACAACTGGCTGTGTCGTAACAAAATTGTCTGATTTAAAATCTCCTAATAAATAAGCTGGCTTCAATCTATCAATAGAAACTGTCATGTCTCTTCCTTTTACACAAATTGTAAAGTATTTTTCAGTTCTAGTCAGAACTGGAAAGGGTCCATTATATGGTGGTTCTAGAGATTTCTTTACCTTATCAACACGAAGGAAAATATGCGAGCACGATGACAAATCCTTGGGCACAAATATCTTATATGAAGATTTTACCTTATTTTGTCTTGGTCCCATAGATTCCATTTGCTTTTGGAGTTTATTTGCAAAAGTCTCTGATGATGGCAGGATCTTAGTTTCACAGAAGAATTCTCCTGGAAGATGGATATTTTGTCCATAAACCATTTTAGCAATTGTGAGGTTCGTGTCTTCCTGCAACGCAGTGCGTAATCCAAGAAGAACAGTTGGAAGCGTTTCACTCCAGGCTAAATTATCATGAGTTCTCAGTGCTGCTTTTATTGTTCGATGAAGACGCTCCACTTTACCATTGCACTGTGGGTGGTAAGCTGTAGTATGCTGTAATTTAAATCCACAGAGTCTTGACAGGCATTTAAATGTTTCAGAGGTGAATTGTGCTCCTCGATCTGAAATCAGTCTGTGTGGGGTACCGAATCGTGAAATCCAATTTTCATAGAAAGCCCTAGCTACTCTCTCTGCTGAAATGTTTTCCAAAGGAACAACCTCCATCCAATTTGAAAATCTGTCTATACAAGTTAGACAATAAGTATTGCCATTAGATGGAGGTAGAGGACCTACAAGATCAATATGTACCTCGGTAAATCTTTTCATAGGGTCTTGGAATTCTCCAATATTTGACTTAGTATGTCGTGTAACCTTATTTTTTTGACATGGGATGCAACAACGAGACCATTGCTGAACATCCTTTTTTATGCTTGTCCAAATAAATTTTGGTGACATTTGCTTAACAGTAGATCTGATACCTGGATGGGATAAGCCATGAATTTGTTGAAACATCCTAAATCTAAAAGATTCTGGAATATAAGGCCTAATATGATTTGTAGATGTGTCACACCACAAGTATTTCCCAGATGAAAGAGGATATTGCTTGAAATTCAATGATTTTGATGTACTTTGTAAGTTCCTAAGCTCCTCATCATTTCTTTGTCTTTCTGCAATTTCATCATAATCAAGCAAGGTTAATTCTTCAATTCTTGACAGAGCATCAGCAACAATATTATCTTGTCTTTTAATATGCCGAATATCAGTTGAAAATTGTGATATAAACTGCAATTGTCGCAATTGTCTTGGAGTTGCTTTTTCAGATTTCTGCACGAAAGCATATATTAATGGCTTATGATCTGTGAAAATCACAAACTCTCTTCCTTCTAACAAATATTTGAAATGTTTAATTGAGAGATAAATTGAAAGAAGTTCTCTATCATAGGTGCTGTAATTCTTTTGTGTATTATTTAATTTTTTAGAAAACAAATGCGACTGGTCTCCACATTCCATTTTCTTTTTGTTGAATTACCCCTCCAATTGCTGAATCCGATGCGTCTGCACTTAGTGACAGGGGTAGTTCAGGATGGGGAAAGGATAATAAGGTTGCATTTATTAAACTTTGTTTACACCTTTCAAATTGAATCTGAGCTTCCTTTGTCCAATGGATTTTACGCTTATCTTTTTTCCTTGCACCTCTAAGGTATTCATGTAAAATTGCTTGAGTTTGTGCCGCATCTTTTAAATATCTTCTATAAAAATTGATCATGCCTAGAAAAGTTCGAAGGTCATGAACAGTTTCAGGTAACTGGTAGTCAACAATTGCTTGTACTTTATCAGGCAAAGGTTTTGAACCTTCTGGTGTAATAAGATATCCTAGAATATTCAATTCAGTTACACCAAATATAGATTTCGAAACGTTTATTTTGAGACCATATTTATTTAGTCTTTCAAAAATAATTTTGAGATGTCTAGAATGTTCTACCTCACTAGCCGATGCAATTAATATATAATCTAAATAGGGAAAGACAAAATCTAAGCCCCATAAAACTTCATGTATAAATCGTTGGAAAGATGATGGTGAATTTTTAAGGCCAAAATTCATTACATTATATTCAAAAAGTCCAAATGGTGTAATCACAGCTGTTTTGCATTTATCTTTTTCCTCGATTGGTATCTGAAAATAGGCTTTCAGCAAATCAATTTTGGAAAATATCTTGGCGTCTTTTAAAATATGATGAAAATCTTCAATGCGTGGTATAGGATATCTGTCTGTGACAGTTTTAGCATTAAGTTGTCTATAGTCACCACATAATCGGAAAGAACCATCTTTCTTGGCAACCATATGTAATGGACTAGCCCAATGAGATTTTGATGGTCGTATGATATCATTTTCCAACATAAATTTAAATTCCTGCTTAGCAATCGCAAGTCGCTTGGGATCAAGCTGTCTTGCTTTTGAGTGTACAGGAGGTCCTTCAGTTATTATAAAATGTTTTACATCATGTTCTGGTTTAGTCGGAAATAATGCAGGTTTGGTTATATTAGGGTAATTAGATAATAATTTCGAAAAATTTACATTATTGCAAAGTGTCACTATATTATTATTTTCTGTAATAGATGTTATAACTCCATTTATTGCTAAATTGGTAATACCGTCAATTAATTTTCTTTTATTTATATCGATAAGTAAGTTAAATTTGTTTAGAAAATCAGCTCCTAAGATGCCTTTGTTCACCTTGGCTACCACAAATGGCCATTGAAATTCCCGGCGTAACCCTAGATCCAAGGTTAAAATTTTGACACCATAGGTTTCAATTTCTGAACCATTCGCAGCATAGAGCTTGTAGTCGCTTTTACGTTTTTAATTTTTATTAGGAGGTACAATGCTGACATCAGCTCCACTGTCGATTAAAAATTGTAGGCCAGAATTTTTATCTTTTATAAATAGACGATATTTGCAGCAACTATTTAAATTATCTGCTGTAGAATGTGCTGCGTCTTCTACGGCAGCATGGAGTTTTCCTGATTATTCGTCTTATTTATTACCCACTTGCAAGGAGGCTTGCATTTTTCAGGAATACAACGAGCTCCAAATCGAAAGTGGTAATAACAAAAGCTGCCATTTGGATCGTATTTTCTACGGATTCGGCTACTGGATCTAGATCGTTGGCGTTGAGTTCTAAATGATGGCCTTGATCTTGACAGGTTAATTTCAGCTACTTGTTTTTCAAGTGAAGATATTTTTTCTAACAGGTTCTCCATAACATTATGAGAGGTTTGTGAAGAACTAGCCCCACAGACATCAGGAGAAAAAGTAATGTCCATAATCTTATCCGCCATTGATGCTAATTTTGTCACATCTTCATCACTTACAAGCAATATGTTTCTCATTGAGTCAGGTAATTTCTCTAGCCATAAGGTCTTAATTAAATTAGAAGATATATCACTAGTGGCTAAAGATCTCAATTTTTGTAACAATTGACTTGGCTTCATATTTCCAAGTTCTATTCCTGAGATAAGTTTTTTAATTCGAACACTTTCACTATCTTTAAATATATTTAAAAGGCGTGTTTTAGATTCAGTGTATTTAAATTTACTATCGAGAATAATTATGTCCCAAATATTTTCAATGTATTTTGGCTCAAGTTGTGCAATTAAGTAATTAAACTTTGTTTCTTCGGATGTTATCGCATTTATGTTAAATTGAGCTTCAACTTGATAAAACCAAATTTCAGGTTTATCTGTCCAAAATGGAGGTATTTTAATGCTTACCTTGCAGGCTTCATGGTAGGGTTCCGATCCGCCGCCGCTCGTTAACTCCTCTTCGGTCGCCATCTTGAATTTTTAATAATAATGTTTGTTTTTCTTGATTTAATTGTTCTTTTTAAGGCTCACCAATTGTTGCTGGTTGATTTGTAATTCCAAACGGAGTCCAACAACAAATTATTTTTCGTAAAATCAACTTTTAATTACATTTATCTAATACAAATTATCAGAAGGGGTTAAATTGTTGCAAACATGTTGACGTTCTTTTTGTTTATCTCTGTCGTGGTCAAATAACATTTTAATATTATACAATTTTAAAATATATGTGTTTGATATATTTGTTGAAGATATTAATCTGTGATTTTAAATGTTTCTTTTTGACCAGTACTTTTGTTTTGTTTTTGCCTTTTCCTAAAATGTTTCTTTCTTCTTCTTAAGTATTATTTGTTCTATATGTAAAGCTTTGTTTTTTGATACTTGAATAAACAAATTCAAGTTTATTATATTTTTGTGTGCTTTTAAAGTTAAAACACAACAGGTTAGCCTAAAAAGAATTCTATTTTGTTTATTACGTTAAAATTTATATTAGTAATGGCTGGAATGGATAATATTAAAATGGGTATGAATATTCCCAAATTGGAAGGATTAATAAACTGGCCAGAATATAAGAAAAATATAAAATTGCTTTTAACAATAAACAAAGTAATAGGCGTTGTTGATGGAACATATAGAAAGCCAATAAAACAAGAAACAAATGAAGAAAAAGAGGCATATGTAAAATGGGAAAGTGAAGATGCAATATCCCAATTGTTATTTACAACAAGTGTGATGCCTGATGTAAGTCAACTAATCATTCCCTGCTCAAGTGCTAAAGATATGTGGGACAAATTGTTAAGTGTCTATGAGCAAAGCTCTGGTCAAAGATTAGACATGCTCTATAATCAATTCTTTAATTTTAAGAAGGATCCTACAGATGATATTTCAAAGCACATTTCAAAATTAGAAGGTTTATGGAATGATATGCAAAATGAACTTACTAAACAAGAAAATTTGAAATTGCCAGAATCCATGCTGATGTGCAGAATCATAAACACCTTGCCTGATGAATATTTTGATTTTAAAAGTGTTTGGGAATCAGTGTCTAAAGAAGAACGTTCTGTAGACAATCTCACACAAAGGCTTCGGTTACTCGAAATAAGAATTCAACAGCGAGATGAATGCAGCGCATCAAGTTCGACAGCACTAATGGCAAATGCATATGAAAATAAGCCAAATATGAAAGGAAAAGTTACCAAAAGTAATGAAAATTTTCAGAAAACAAGAGAAACAAGAGAATGTTACTTTTGTCATAGAAAAGGACACTTGGCCAAAGATTGTAGGTATGCAAAACAGAAGAAACTAAAGGAAAAAGAAAAGGATGAAACTAAATTAAAACTTAATTCAAAATTAAGTGAAAGTTTAATCAGTGAAAGATTCAATGAACAAGATGAAGACATTTGGATTGGTGACTCAGGAGCTACTAACCACATTACAAGAAATGCAAGTTTTTATACTTCTTATAAGGATTTTCCAACCCAACAGACTGTTAAAGTTGGAAGTAATGAAAAATTGATAGCTTATGGAAGTGGAACTATAACAATTGAAACTTGTGTAAAAGGTAAATGGCAAACTCACTACCTAACTGATGTATGGTATGTTGCCAATTTCAGTCGTAATGTGATGTCATTACAGTCCACATTGGATAAAGGGTTTGAAATGAAAATGGATAAAAAAGGTTGTAAACTTTTTAAGACAACAACTGGAGAAGTTATTGTAGAAGGGAAAAGACTACCAGGAGGCTTGTATGGTATGTTAATAACAAGTATCAAACCTGAAAATGCTGCAGAAGTCAATTTAGCCAAAACCCAAAATGTCAATATGCTACAACTATGGCATGAAAGATTTGGACATCAAAATAAAAGGCATGTTCATAAATGGCTTAAAGAACAAGGAATAGATGCAGTCATGGACAATGAACCTTGCGAGGCATGCATTTATGGCAAACAACATAGACTGAGTTTTGGATCAAGAGAACAATATGCTTCTACCCAACCTGGAAACTTAATTCATGTAGATGTATGTGGCCCTATGCAGGAGGTTTCGAAAGGAGGGATGAGATACTTTGTGTGTTTCAAAGATGATTTTACAAAATACCGATCAGTGTATTTCCTAAAAGAAAAGTCACAAGTCATTGAAAAGCTAGAACAATTTCTCTTGGAAACAAAGACTACTGGACATATAGTGAAAGAAATTCTCACAGATGGAGGAAAGGAGTTTGTAAATAAAGAAACCTCAAAAATTACAAACAAGTATGGTATTAATCATAGGATCACAATGCCATATACTCCACAACAGAATGGTTCAGCGGAAAGGGAAAACAGGACTTTAATAGAAGCAACTCGTTCAATGATATATGCCAAAAATATGAGCCTAAAGCTTTGGGCAGAGGCAGTTAATACTGCTACATATGTTTTGAATAGAACAGGACCAACACAAATTGAGGGAAAGACACCTTATGAACTATGGTTTGATAAAAAACCAGCAGTTGATCATCTTCGAATATTTGGAACTGAATGTTTTGTTCATGTGCCTGATGAAAAGAGAAGAAAGTTAGATGCCAAAAGCGAAAAAGGTATTTTAGTTGGTTATTGCAGTAACAAGGATGGGTATCGAATCTGGATACCGAACTCACACAAAGTTGTCACAAGTAGGGATGTAATATTCAAGGAAACTATACCAACATTTAGCCTTGATATTGAAAAGAGAAATAAGGAACCTTCAAGTAATCAGATTGATGAACAAAATGATACTCAAGATATTGAGAAAATTGAAAGCAATGTTCAAACATCAGATGTATACAATCTAAGAGATCGATCAAATATATCAAAACCTCAAAGGTATATTGATGCTGAAATAAATATTGCAGAAGGTCTTGAACCCAAGACATACAAAGAAGCAATGGATTCTCCAAATGCACAATTTTGGAAAGAAGCAATGAATGAAGAAATGAATTCTTTAACGGAAAATGATGTATACGAATGCACAACATTACCACCTGGCCAAAAACCAATTTATTGTAAATGGGTATTAAAGACCAAATTGAATTCTAAAGGAGAGATTACAATATATAAGGCAAGACTGGTGGCAAAAGGGTTTGCACAAAAGAAGGGTATAGATTATGAAGAAACATTTAGTCCAGTGGCAAGACATGACACCATAAGAACTCTTTTAGCAATTGCTGCTAATGAAGACTTAAAATTGGTAGTTTGACATAAAGACAGCCTTTCTCTATGGAGACTTACAAGATCAAATTTATATCAAACAACCTGAAGGTTTCAACAATGGAACAGATCTTGTATGGAAATTGAAGAAAAGTCTCTATGGACTTAAACAGTCACCAAGATGCTGGAATCAGAAAATAGTCAACTTCATGAAAGAAAGATGTCTGAAGGAAAGTACAGCTGACCCCTGTTTATTCTTCAGAAAAACAAATGATCATCTACTCATTATTGCCATATATGTTGATGATGGAATCATTGCTGGTACAAATGAACAGGAAATCAAAGAATTTCTTGATGAACTAATGTTTTCATTTAAGATCACAAGTGAACCATTAAATTACTTTTTGGGTATTGAGATAGAGCGGCAACCGGATGGGTCAATCTTTATAAACCAAAAGGCATATATAAAAAGAATTCTTGAGAAATTCAATATGTCTCAAGCGAATAAAGTGGAAACACCAACTGATAAATCTACTGTTCCTGGGGAAGCAGAGATTCTAGAAAATGTTCCCTTTAGTGAAGCGATTGGTAGTCTGATGCATCTGAGCTGCTTAACAAGACCCGATATCACTTTTGCACTGAATAAAGTTTCTCAAAAACTTGCAGCACCAACAAAATATGACTGGGAAGCAGTTAAACGAATCTTCAAATATCTTGTAGGAACAACTGAATATGGAATTATGTACCAAAAGGGTCATAAAGTAGGAGTTTTGGAATCTTTCAGTGATGCAGATTTTGCTGGAGACCCAGAAACTAGAAGATCTACCAGTGGAGTTGTGTGTAAACTGGCTGGTGGCGCTATTTCTTGGCTTAGCCAAAAACAAAGATCAGTATCTTTGTCAACAACTGAGGCCGAACTCGTGGCAGCAAGCAATACAGCAAAGGAAGTCATTTGGTTAAATATACTTTTCAGTGAAATTTCTCCACTAAAAGAACAACCAATTATAAAAGTTGATAATGCAAGTACAATTAAATTGATCAAAAATCCTGAATTTCATAAGAGAACCAAACATATAGAAGTAAGACACTATTTTGTGAGAGAAAAGTATCAAGAAGGTATTTTCAATGTAGAACATATTTCTGGGAAAGATCAAGTTGCTGACATTATGACCAAAGGGCTCCCTAAGCCGCGTTTCTAAATGTTGAGATATCTACTGGGTATGAAGGGACATTTGAAATCTGGGGGGCGTTGATGCTCGAACCGGGCCGTGAATGAAAAAAAAAACTCATCTAACTAGCTGCTCAAGAGAGAGTTCGACTGTTGGGAAGGTTACAGCGAAGAAACGTTTGTAGTAAAGATGGAATCAATGTGAGAAATCAAAGTTTTAGCGGATAGTAACGATCTCTTTGAGAAGGTATGGGCTGTGATGTCATGAGAATTTGGAGGGTAATGGTGTCGAGGCATTTTCTAAATTTGAATTTGAAAATCTTAAATTTGGATTTAAATATTGATGCTAAAAAAAAGTTAAAATTGAAAATTATGTGTGATGAATGTTAGTACAATAGTATATAAAAAGTAAAAAATGATTATAAACATTGAAGATTAAAAAAATAAAAGTTATCATCTCGACTGTTCATATAAAAATAAAAGGACAAAAGTTCAAACAAAAAAAAAACTCGAGATATATTTGAAATAAGTCATTAATATAAATATGCGAAACATAAAAAAAAGATGTGAGTATTTGAAATTATTAAAAATAGAAAATTAATATGATATGAAAAGAAAGTAGCAATACTAAACATATTTTAAAGTATGATGCACTAGCGCGCCATCTGTTATCAAAATTCAAAACTATTCTAAAGGCGTAAGATTCTTTTTGATATTAAACAATTTTTACTGCCCTTACTGCAATGGAAAAATTATTGAGAGGGCCTGGCTCATCAGTGGTGAACCCTCTCAGCGGTTTCGCCAGTTTAATCTACCATACCGCTGTTATATTGCATTTTTGGTATCAATTATTCCGCCTTCTACAAGCTTTCAGGTAAGCTTTTTAAGGCACATAAAAAGACACAGGACGACATCTAGACGACACACGCAAGCAGCCCGCCGAATCTGGTACAGCGCGCCGCCTGCGAAGGAACCAAGGACGCACCAAGCACACCTAGAGCCCGAAGCCCCAAGGCGGCAAAAATAGTGACCACGAGGATCGAAACTTCATCTAGGAGTATATTGCATTTTTGGTAACAATTTATTCCGCCTTCTACATGCTAACAGGTTATTGCATTTTTGGAACTTCCTTTTATAGTGATACTGTTGGTAGACTCTTTAAATGGGTATTTTAGAAGAACTATGGACATAAGCTTTGAGGACAGTAGAATTACATACATTTATAAATATATAATATGCTTCGAGCAATCGCTCTTCCGCAAATGTCAAATTGTTTCTTTTATTAGAACATTTATAACATGATGCACTAGCGCGCCATCTGTTATCAATATTCAAAACTATTCTAAAGGCGTAAGATTCTTTTTGTAATTAAACAATTTCTACTGCCCTTACTGCAATGGAAAAATTATTGAGAGGGCCTGGCTCATCAGTGGTGAACCCTCTCAGCGGTTTCGTCAGTTTAATCTACCATACCGCTGTTATATTGCATTTTTGGAACTTCCTTTTATAGTGATACTGTTGGTAGACTCTTTGAATGGGTATTTTAGAAGAACTATGGACATAAGCTTTGAGGACAGTAGAATTACATACATTTATAACTGTTTCCATTGCAGTAAGGGCAGTAGAAATTGTTTAATATCAAAAAGAATCTTACACCTTTAGAATAGTTTTGAATATTTTAAAGTAGGAAATATATATAAATGTTGGTGTTCAAGCCAAGACAATATTTAAGTATACAGGGAATGGCATTGATGTAGTTGATAGAACCTATGGTGATGTGTTAGTTGTGATGTGCTATATGTTCATGGCATGGGAAATTTAGTTAGCTCGGTGTTCATACGTCGATGTATTTCGACATGAGTTTTGGCTTAGTAAAAGTATTGTACACGAAGTGTTAGGTTAAGATATGTTCTTGATGAGACTTGCGACGTGGACACGCTTTCGAGTGAGAAAAAAAATGTGTCACAGGAAAAATGAAGGCATAATGTAGCCTGGTAAAAGTAAAAAAAAGTTTCAACGAGTCGCTGTGACACGTGCGAAAAAAAAATTGTAAATGGAAAGGTGTCACGTGAAGTCGTTGTGTTGGGGTAACATCTAACCTAATTCATCATGAGCAACAAGTTTACTGAAGTCATAGGTGGTGGTCGTACGAACATACAACGAGATTTTTTGAATGTTAGTAATGTAGTGGGTGATATGTCTTAAACTGGAGAGCTCGTGTGGCTCGAGATTGGCTTTGTTTGTGTAAAATGATTGTCGTTTTTGAGATGGCTATGGTTTATTAGAATAAATGTGTTGATCTTTACTTGTGAACGAGAGAAAAATATCGCCAAGTAGGAAACGAGTGTAAATTTTACGCCTAAAATAAATTGGTAGAGTGGACATAGACCTAATTTATATTTTGGGGGAATTGGACGGTCCCGCGTTATATTAAACTTTTGTTGGAGAAGGATAGATGGTTGACTAGTGATGATTTTCAAATTTTTTAATTTATATTTGAAATTTGATAAAAAAAAAAATGTGTTGATAAGATAGCGAAAATCATCAATGGAATAAGGAAATGGAAAGATAGTAAAACCTTTTTTTTTTAGACGTTTACACGTAATGGTGTAGATGTTATAAGAATGATTTTGCGAAATTTAATTATAAAATGGGTGTAGGTAAAGGTTATAGAGATGGAGGAAAATGTGAGGGTGATATATTTGTAATTTATGTTTGAAAATCAAGAGCTCTCTTTTTAAAATAGCGTTGTTATCATTAAGTTGGTTTGTGGAATTGAATGTTTTTATAGAAGGAACAATGGTGAAAATGGCATTACACTGGGTGAGATGAGTTGGTATTTGTGAATGTAGTTGTGATGAAGACATGGGGAAACTTTCTAAGTGTTGGCTCTATATTGTTTTTAGTTGGTAGCAGGCGTACATTTTAAAATAACAAAAACTTGATTTTTTTCTTTGATTTAGAATTTTGGGTTTAAGAAGGTTTTATTTTGAAAATGACATTATTCAAAATTAATATGTAAAAAGGGGTTTAAAGTATAAAGATTGGTTGAGAATACAATAGTTGAAAATATTAAGGATAAAATTATTATGAAAAATGAGTAAAATGAAGTTTTTTTTTTGTCGTGAAATGAAATTATAGTTTTTATGATATGAAGATTTAAAAGTAAATTAAAACTGAAACGGTTAAATTACTGTAGGTTAACTGGCATATAACGAAGCATTATAAGCGATTGATAGACTTAGAATTTAGTAGGATGGGTATAAAATTGAATTGAGAAAACTTTGATTAAAATATAAGCAAAGAAAAAAATGATGGTTATAAATTAAATGCGATATGGTTATCTAATTGCAGGGGCTAAACGTAAAATAAAATAAACGAAATAAAAATCTACTTAACAAACATTTGGATATTTAAGTTCAAAATGAGTTGTACTTACAGTACAAAAGTGTCAATTGTAGTGTAGTTTGAAAGTTCGCACTGGTTGATGTAGCCATGGTCACGTTCTTGGTGATGGTTGGAGAACGCGTGAGGGAGAAGTTCTCGTCGTTAGGTGGATTGTGGATGTTTACGGCGAGCACACTGGATTTGTAATGGCGAGTGGGTAGGTTATCTACCTAAGACTGAAAGCGGTGATGCCTTGGATGTGTTCTGTGAGTTGTTAACGATGTCGGTGGCTGTGGGTGGCATGGTGGTGATCTTCGGCGTCGCTCTGTTCTCCAGGTTCCATCTTCTTTGCGTTGTCCTCGGTATATACCGTAGACTCTCTGTAGTAATGTAGTTGTTGTATCTTGTTGGATGAATGTAGTGTGGCATGTTGATTTGCAGTCGTGGTGGCCACAATGATTAGAGTGGTTTCAGGCGTGATTGGGATTACACAAGAGGACGAGACATGTTGGATGGCACCATAGAAAAGGCGAAAGAGCCAGTGTAGCCGGCGCCGGTCGGGGAGAGATCTGTCTAGAGGGGTCTGTCCATCATTGCCGACTAATCTGTTTGAGTAAGAAAGGGCACACCTAGGAACCCGACTTGTTTTTCGGACCTCTTTCCTCTTACTGGCGTCGACTGTCACTCACTCGAAATTTTATTTGTCACTTTGGCAATTGCATTATAACTATACAATCACATGGAGACATAAATATATTGGAATATATTACAATATATATATATATATATATATAAATTGTATAATTATATATATATTATTGTATAATAAAATTATAAATTATTAATAATTATAAAACATGACACATATTTTTGTTCGCAGTGGTACAGCCTGCTCCACGCTGACGAGCGCCAACAGCGCGAAACGCGTTCGTGGATGGCTTTTCTTGATTTGTCAAGAAATTGGGTTGGCCAAATATCAGGGAAAGGTTAAATCAATGTTTAGTTGATTTCTGTTCCACTAGATGGCGTTTAGCCATCTAAAAAGAACATGAGCTTCTGGTCAGGATATGCTTTCATTATTTTTAATGCATTAGTGTGTGTAAAAAGTTTGGCAAGTCGATGAAAAATAAAATATAGAATATAAAATAGAAATGCATAAACATAATTAATCTGATGGAAATATGTAAATATGTACATATGAGATTGAAAGGCATTGATATTTGGTTTCATATATAGCTGAAATCATAAATATTAAAAATTTAATTGATATTGTAATGGATAGTTAAAGCTCTTATTTACATTTACTGATTCTCGGATAGTCTGCGTCTCGAATCCACATTACATGAGGAGAGAAATAATTTTTCACACTCACGATGACAATGTAATGATTTTGAAATTTCATTGCGCCATTTAAGACAATAATACGATGTCCCGCACGAATAGAGTGATGTAAGACAACTTGTTGTTCCGAGTTTGAAGAGTAAAATATGTTGGATATTGATTTTAAAAAAATACTTTAATAATATATAATTTAAACCAATAAGTGTCGATTACGTGAAATTCTTTTAATTCGGTGTTTCAAATAAAATAAATAATATTTAAAACAATATATCTTATAATGAGAAGGGTCGTAAATACATTACAAGCCATTAAAATTGCTACATCAGAAAGAACTTCAAATATAACCGAATGAAATTTATTGAAAGAATACATTATACTGAAAATGAAAAATAAGTGATAATATTTTATAAAATTTTGACGTATGGATCCTGAGATTTCATTATTTAGAAGAACCGTCTCCGGCAGCAAAAACATCACTTATACGCCTAGGAATTAGGTTAGACAGTGATTGGATGGCATTTACAGGTATATCTTCCCAGGCAGATTTAACACCATACCACAGCAGTTAATTAACAGTAGTGACTGGCGTGGGGTGATAATTCAATGGCTTGGAAACTATTGACCTGACATTTTATATTGGGGGAAGATCAGGAGAACGTACTGGTTAGGACAGCAGGAAGTTCCGTTCAATACGAGCAACATGCGGTCGTACATTATCCTTCTGAAATGTAGCGTTTCCCAGGCCTCTAATAGAGGGTAATGCCATGGCCTTAACACATTATAAATTTAACGGAAACCGTTTAAGGTGTCAGGTATAGCAACAAGAGATTATCGAGACATGCATCCAATGCTACCCCATACCAACACTCTTGGTGTTGGACCAATACGATGATCTCGAATGCATGCTGGAAATTTGCCTTCTCCTCGATGTGGCCAAACACATAGGCGGCTATTATGATGCAGTAGACAAAACATGAAATATTATGATTCATCAGCGCGCCATCTGTTATCAAAATACGAAACTATTTCAGACGCGTATGATTCTTTTAAAAATAAACAATTTCTACTGCCCTTACTGCCATTTTAATTCTAGAATTGTAGTCATTTTCAAGTGAAAGAGTGTACGAACTAATAGTTTGATGGCATTTGTAGAAGCATGGACTTTCATTTCGGCGACTCTCTGGCTACCCATGACAGACAGGAGAACCTTCAACATTGTAATCAACGACGAATCTGGGCCAAGAAATGGCATGAGCCAGGCCCTCCCATTAATATTTCCATAGCAGTAAGGGCAGTAGAAATTGTTTTATTTTTAAAATAATCATACGCGTCTAAAAGAGTTTCGTATTTTGAAAACATGAAATAGTCTGAAACAAAAATTTCATGCCATTCTTTGTCCCAGATTCGTCGTTGATAACAATGTTGAAGGTTCTCCTTGTCTGTCATGGGTAGTCAGAGAGCCGCCTAAATGAAAGGCCATGCTTCTACAAACGCCATCAAACTATTAGTTCGTACACTCTCTCACTTGAAAATGACTACAATTCTAGAATTTATAATTTTGACTTGGTTGTACAATTCATTAATCCCATTCGTATAACATGTCGTTCATCTTTGGTGCTGCTAGTGTTAGCGAGCCGCTGAAGTCCAGTACGTGATTCTATAGGACCCTCCTGAACCCATCTATTCCATATTCTGATAAAGGTCATTAGATATCGACCGACGCGAGCTAAAATACTGCGGTGAAATAAACCATAGAGAGTTTTAAGTATTATTTATATAAATATAGGTTTGTATATTCCCTTGATTGTATCGCAACATGTCCGTGGCGTATATACTCGCAAATAATAGGTTTTATTTGTTTAAAGATAAAGTTAAATTCTTTCCATAAGGAAAGAAATATTGCTTTGTGGCCGACCTGAGGCCGCTAGTTTGCGATGGCAATAGCTGGAGTCTAGTGTTAACGCGAGAGGCGCCCTAAGTTTTCATATTTATATATGTAAAAGAATAATGTAGATATATAGAATATAAATAAAACCCTAATCTAAATCATCAACCTTGTAACAAGATAATAAAAAAAAAACAATTTGCCCCCCTCCCCACTTTTCTTCCTCAAATTACGAAAAAAAAAAAAAAAACCACACGCACACACAATGTAATATTTAGAAAAAGGCATCTCTCGATCTTTCAACTAATGATTTGCGCCATATCTGTCGGAATGAATATATATATAAACTATTCTTTGATTTTTAATTATTTCAGAATTGGCCAAATTTTACCGACATATAGCCCAAGCCACAGCAATTCTCAGTTGCACGATGAGGAGTTCATTTTTCTTAATTAATTACTCTGATCTCATAATATCTATACTATTTTTTCACATTGTTTGGCTTTCTCACGTATTTCTGGCCTTAACTCCCGTTTAACGATTTTTCAGGATGCCTTAAATACGCTGACGATGGATAACAGCTTGAAACGAATATGTGGTTAGATTCTTGATTAATAAAGAATGATTTTGGCCAATTCTGAAATAATAAAAATAAAAAAATAGTTTATATTTATTCCGACAGAAGGCGCAAGCCATCGGCAGTTTTTGTAGCACGATCAGGAAAGGCCTTTTTCCTAATTTATACACCTGATCCCTGTACAATTTCACTTTTGTACTATTTTTTTCAATGTAATTAATCTTTATATTTATAGACAATTTTAAAAATTTCACGCTTGTTTTATTGATATTAGGAACAATACTGGAAAAACACATAAAAATATTTGAAAACGTATATTTTCATATTATCATAAAAACGAATGTTCCTAGTTTTTGAACTATTTGTGTAAAATTCATATCGTGTATACTTGAAATTTAGTATTGAGTATATTTGAAATATTAAAAATACATGTATATAGGAAAATCAGCATTTATTATATTAGTTCGGCTCGTTGTATATAGATTATATGTTCTTAACATAAAAATATTTTTGCCTCATAGCCTCTGCGAGTATATCATGCGCAGCCTGCGATTCCGGGGACCTGTCCCTGGCGCACCGATACTGGAACTGCCGCTGTATCAGACCTCTCATCAGAGAGGCCTTCTCTATCCTGCGGATGACTCCTGACCTTCGCGGCTGGCTCTTCGGGACAGGGTTGGACAGGGATACCTCTACCATTCTCGCCGCGGCGAAATACAAGATCTACGGCTTCTTTGTAGGGTTGGAGATGGAAGGTGTCAGGGACGTTCTGACTATGTCAAGCACATCCCTCCGCAGGTGGTGGAGGCCCTCTATCTGATTCTAAATTTTCCCTCAATAAACTAAACGTTTAATTTAGCTTACTCCGTGATATTTGGCCAACCCAATTTCTTGATAAATCAAGAAAAGCCATCCACGAACGCGTTTCGCGCTGTTGGCACTCGTCAGCGTGAGTAGGCTGTAACCACTGCGACCAAAAAGATTTTTGGTCCCAATGGCTTCTTGAGAAATCAAGAAATGAGTATTTAAGGCCAAATTTGCGTAAAGACGCTTAACACATGAAAAGACAAAAGGAAAAAATAAAAGTTAAATGGGTCAGGTGTTGATATTAAAAATAAAGAAGGCATTTCCTGACCATAAGCATTGTGCATTTATTTCAGGCAAGAACAAACTATGAAGGATAAACAAACGATAAGGAATGAGGGAGGTTTACAGAATAGTAAAATATAAACATAAAAAAATGATAGTGTAAAATAATAAATGCTTGTAAAATAATGAATAATTCGCTACATAGCTCCTTCCCTATGAGATCTGTGACCCACAGCCTGCAATTATTGTAGATACTGACATGGATGTAAGGTGCTTCTGCCAAGGATTCCATCGAAGTCCTTGGAACTTTGCCCCTAGTACCTTTGCGTCCTTTTTCTTGCGGCGTGAACAGCGGCTTTGCGTCGTATCGTCTATAGGGACATGGTCATCTTGGAGGGAAGTCTTGGCTTTGACACGGCGGTGGAATTCTGGAGCAAGTCTCTGAAAATGTAGATCACAGCACCCATGGCTTCAAATTCTTCTCGGCGATCTTCAGTTTGTCTTCCCTAACTTACCCAGCATCTCCACCAAAATGCCACGTGGAAATTAGGGAAGACAAAAACTTCAGGATTGGACAGCAATTTATTTCAGGCAAGAACAAACTATGAAACATAAACAAAGAATAAGGAATGAGGGAAGTTTACAGAGTCGTAAAATATAAACATAAAAAATTGATAGTGTAAAATAATAAATGTTTGTAAAATAAAATAAATACTTCGCTACAATATTTATTCCGACAGATGGCGCAAGCCCATAAGCAGCTTTTAGTTGCACGATCAGAAGATGCCTTTTTCCTAATTTATCTACCTGATCCCAGTACAATTTCACTTTTCTACTATTTTTTTCATTATGTAATATATATTTCATTTATAGACAAATTTATACGTTTCACGATTTTTTATTGATATTATGAACAATACTGGAAACATTAAAATATTTGAAAATGTATATTTTCGTATTATAACAATAACTAATGTTCCTAGGTTTTAAAGTATTTTTTTAAAATAAAATTTATATCGTTTATATTTTATAAACTCTAAAAATATATAGGCCAATCAGCATTTCTTTTATGAGTTCCCCTCGGTGTATATCTAGATTATATGCTCTTATTTGAGAATATATTTTGAAAAATAGTTTTCTTATTTGAAGCAGCTATATATTCAACTCCAAGTGTTCCCATTGTTGACCAGAAACAATTCCCACATTGCTCGATAACGTAGAACGATGCTGCTCCTGTACGCCGTCATGCTGGCCCTCCAAGTGCTGGCCTTCGTGGCCTTCGCCATGTGTTACCTCAGTGTAACCCGCCGCCGTCGTCACCGCTCCGTGGACCTGGAGTCCCAAGTTGTGCCCGGCTACCGTCCGTGGGTGCTCCCCACCCTCCGTGCCTTCCGCTGAAGTGGAAGATGTTCCCCGGCCCCTGCCAGATGCTCTGTGCCTGCAGCGTGCCTCCCTTGGAAGAGGAAATGGCGCCTTCGAACCGCGCTGACCTGAGGTCGTCCTGACCTAGCCTCCCTGGACCTGGCCTTGAGGGAGAGTTCCCTATTTTTTGTCTTCAAAATTCTCGGCCATTCATTAGAAGCGGATTTCTGTTATTTGTTAAATGTTGTGTGAATAAATGTTGTTATGTGATATAGATTTCTTTATTTCCAATATATATGGTTATTATATGTTACAAGGTTGTTGGTTACATTTTTTATATTTCCGCCTAGTTACTTAACATGAAGCGACTTCAAAAACGTAGATCAATCACAGACATTCTATATTGCTATTAATAGTTTACACACCATACAAAAGCAGCAAACTTATTAATAATCAATAGTATAATTAATTATTTATTATTTAAATTTATTAATATTTTCAGTAGTCTTTCTCTTTTTTCTCTATGTTTTGAAATTTCAAGGGCTTTATTAAAAAAACTATATAAATATTGAACAAAATTAAACGAAAATGCGTTTCTTTTTTTCAAATCCGCTTCTTTAGGGCGTATTTCAGTAAAGGTGTAGATACATTTTTCAATAAACCAAAACTATAAGTTGAGTCGGGCCTGAGCAACTTCTGGCGGCTTTAAAACAAATGAATAGAGTGTGGAGTTCAATGTCCGACTTCTGGCTTCCAGTTACGGCGTAGACTGGAAACCTGGCAGTACAAGCGGTGAGTTCTGCAAGGAACAACTTCTTTGACACCTAGGCATGCTAATTTATCGCTTCTCATGTATAAAAAGCAAAATTTAAACAATAGATACAATAAAAGAAGACTTAATCCAAATATATTAATAGTGTGTGATGTTTCAGTAACAGCGCTGTTGCGTCACACATTAACAATTTATTTAGAGATACGTCCTAATTTTTTTAGCACATCTTAAGTAATTTGCTTTATCCAAAAATTAAATATTTACGCCAAAAACCTGAGATATTATAAATAATATAATTATCTATAATGTGTTATTAACCTACGTGTTTTAATTAATCAGCGTGTGTTATCCGGGAAAGATCGAGGCGTATTCTAGAAAAGGGTTCAAATTAGTCAATAGGAAAATATTATATAAACATTCAAATCAATAACCACTACACTATTAGAGCTCTAAAGAAGCGGTCTGGTAGATTAACTTGGCAAAACCACTGGGAGGGCTTACCACTGATGAGCCATGTCCTCTCAATATCTTTTCAAAGCAGTAAGGACAGTAGAGCTTTGATTTATTTGTGGAAAAAAACATTCGTGTCTAAATCTTTTCATTCATTATATAAACGTCTCCTTATAACAGCTATTTACATACCTTGTAAGATCAATCTTCTCTCTCTCTGTTTTATATTTTATCGTGGTTTTTATAACTATGTAAATTTTTCTTATTTTTAATCATATTTGACGCTTTTTGATGCAAATATTATTTATATTCTATCATTGCAGTATATGAGGGTATTAGAAAATTGTTTCTTTTTAAAAAAGAAACATCCGCGTCAAAAATAGTTTGAATATCTTACAACAGATGGCACGTTAATACATCATACATATATGAATGGTGACATATATGTGATGTGATATATTGAACTCTACTTAATGTAAATAGAGCGCAGAAGCTAATGAACAGGTTATTATGAGAGTTTCCTCCTTACTTCAGTTTTAGGTTCAATCTCATAATAAAAAAAATCACAATCTTAGTTTGTCAATCGGTCAATAATCGCGCGCGCGCGCGACGATTGAATACTTTTGAAATTGTGATTCATTTTATATGATCAGGCTTGTGGCTCCTGAATGTGTGTTTTCGGGGTATTTGGTATTCTCAAACTGTCAATTGGTAGGTATGTGGTATTGTAGACATATATATGAACAAATAATTTCAAAAAACAAAAAAGGTCAGGGGTCGGTATTAAAATCAATAAAGGCATATCCTGACAACGAGCCCATGAGCCTTTTAGATGGCAAAGTGCCATCTAGTGGAACAGAAATCAACTAAACGTTGATTCGGCCTGTTTCCTGATATTAAACCAACCCATTTTTTATGAATTAAGATAAGCCAAACACGAACGCGTTTCGGGCTCTTGGCTCTCGTCAGCGTGGTGCAGGCTGTACCTATACGACCTAAAATGTCCCAGAAATAGCCCTAGAAGTTTTTTGAGAAGATCCGTTAAATTCGTGCATCCTGCGGTCGTACATTATCCTTATGCAACGTAGCGTTTATCAGGCCTCTAATAGAGAGTACTCCCACAGGCCTTAACACATCAAAATTTTAACGGAAACTTTTAAAAATATCGGGATTGTGAACAAGAGGTGATCTAGACATGCATCCAATGATACCCCACACCGACACTTTAGATGTTAGGTCAGTACTACCAATGTTGAATGCATGCTAGAAATTTGCCTTCTCCTCGATGGGCTAAACATTGACACGACCATTATGTTGCAGCAAACATAACATGGATTAGTCTAAAACAAAAATTTCAAGCCATTCCTTGGTCTAGATTCGTTGTTGATAACAAAGTTGAAGGTGTTTCTGTCTGTGATGTAGCGCCAAGGGCCACGGTCGCCGAATCGATAGTCCATGCTGCTGCATAAAACTATTAGTTCACACACTATTCTACTTCAAAACGACTACAACTTTTGAATAATTACTTTTGACGTGGCTGTACGATTCTTTAAGCCTATTCGTATAACATGTTGGTCCTCTCTGCTGTTAGTTATAGCAGGAAGCTGAAGTCCAGCTCGTGGTCCATAGGACCCTCCTGAACCTATCTATTCCATATTCTGATAAAAGACATGGGGTATCAACTGACGCGAGCTGAAATACTACGGTGGAATAAGCCATAGAGAATTCAAAGTATCATTTATACTTTGTCATTTATAAACCTTAGCGAAAGGTTGGAAATCATCTCTATAAGGTTAGGTGATTTTTAAAGACAGTCATTTAAATATGGGGATCTATAGACCTTGCTAGAAGCATCTAGACATAATAGTCCCACTGGAAAGTTTCACCACCGGACGATGAGGCAGTTAGAAGGCCTCAGCATCTTCTTCATCTGGGACTTTCTCAATTATCCCATCAGCCAACCAGCCTAGGAAAATATCATAATAGCCCTCATAAAGATTCAAAGAGATCATATTCTTAGTCGTCTGTTCTAATCTCTTCGTAGTAATCTCCCTGTTGTCCGCGATTATAGCTTTCGCTATAGTCCACGGGAGGGAAACAACATATCTTCCAGAAACAGAATGTTGGACTGTTTTTAGAAAATGTCGACGCGCCAATGCGTCTTTCTGATCTCCTGTTTAACCTCAATAGGATCCATAATGCAAAGAACAACGGGATTCCACAGATTGGTTAAACTGCTCTCCGAAATTGTCATCGTTGTAACATGATGAGCGAGTGAAACGTCACTACCTTGCTGACATTCTTCCATTAAAGTCCATCCAAAACGCGTCTGCAACGCAGTCAATCCATTTGACAACACACGAGATTTCATCATGAAAATAGATCCCAACACATCGCATCCTAGAAGTATTTCAATTTCCATGTCATCCTTTCCAATATCAGGAACCCAGATTTATCGGGCTTTGAGTTCTTTCAACCATGGCCCGCGGCTCAATCTTGGTAGGTTTCCACAGATTTTTGTTGGTCAAGAAGCTTCGCGACCATCTTAAAATTCCCCGATGCATGACCCAAATTGATTCTGTATTCTTGGTGGACACTTTCAATAGTATGGTCTTCAAACTCCACATGTTTAAGTGATTCCTGGCCAATGGGAGATAGTCCGAGGTCCTGGGCAGTTTTGGACAAAAATTTGGATCGTTGAGAACCTGTGTCAAGGAGAACACGCACTACTTTCGCCGAAGTCGCACCTTCGACCATAATCTTCATAGTCTGTAGCAGAATCAGAGATGTAGCGCTAAGCCCGGAGAATGAAACTCTGTTTTCTACTGTAGGTGAAGCGTCACAGTCTTCCACCTGTTCCTTGTCTTTATCCGGTGACTCTCGTCCAGGAGCACTAAGAGGGCATAAAATATCAAGGTGCTTCTTCTTACATCGAATACATTCAGTTATTTGCCTTCTACAATTAGAATAGATATGACCTGGTTGGAGGCAGGAGAAACAACATTCAGCGTTTTTAATACGCTCTCTTCTTTCTTTAATGCTCATTCTGCGTTTTTATGATATTTATTTAAAAATATGCAATTCTGGGCACGTCCAGCTAAGAGAACAGAGGCTGTAGGTATCTTAGCAGGAAGTGATTGTCTGCCCATGTTTCTATCCTGTTTCGGAACTTAAGTCCAAACTTGGATCCAGCTAAGGCCCTGTCTTGTTCTGCTGCACCTTCCTTTTGGATAAACTCCATAATTAAGGTCAACTCTAGTTTGAGTCGAATGATTAGCATCAATCTTGACATCATGAGTTCCTCTGAGAGACATGCCTCAACCATTGAAAATATAAATACAGACATCTGTCTGGCCTATATCTTTAAGGATTCCAATGCTCTCAAATGAGTCACCAATTCATCATAAAATGAAGTCACCTTCAACCGTTGTTTTAGAGGATTAGTCAATCATTAGACGGATAAGATCTCTGACATATATTTGTTGCAACAATTTTCTGTCAAAGTTTCTATAACTTTGGGGTAATTCTCGGCAGTCAGAGAATACCTATCAATCAGTTTACTAGCTCTGGCTCCCGGCGACATAGATTGCACAAGATATTGAAACTTGTCGCTGTCTTCTAACGTAGGATCGACGTGTATCTTGTTGAACTGTGCCCACCATCCCAACCAATCTTTTATATTTCCTGTAAATTTCTTCAATTCTATCTTGGGTAGACTTACAGTTCTATGGTGTGAGCTAGTAGCGAATCTCACTTCACTGGTCGTGGGACTAGATGCAGTGATCTTAGGCTCAACAAGAGCGAGACATTTTTTATATATCCTCTTATATCTCTGGGCATATTTGCAAGGCTTCCTCATCGTCTTGCTCTAATTCCTCTTCGCTAACGTCAGAAGTTAGCATGAAGTCTCTTATCTTGCCTTGGATCACAAGATGCTCACTGTGAGTTTCTTCAATGACCTCTCTATTATATTCAATGTCCTCTATAGGTATTGGTGGAGTACTTGACAGAAACTCTTCTATCGTCTTCAAGATGCGAGTTAGTCGCTTTCTAAGTTAATTTTTATGCCTTTTTATAATTTCCATTTTTTCAAAATCTATATATATATATATATAAATGTATGTCTGTGCGTGTGTGTGTGTGTGTGACAATTGACAATTAAAAAAATATTTATTGTCATCTTAGACAATATTACATCAATCAATCAAAGAGAGAGCGAAAGAGAAGAAAAAGAAAAAAAAAATACAAAAAGAATGAATGAAAGATTTACATATATATTACAAATATTTTACAAGGGGGATGAAGATAGGAAACCTCGACGCTGGAGGGTCCTGGACCAGGCGATGAGCGGGTCCTCCACCGCGTGGCCTCGTGGCCCGAGTGGGCGCAGCGCCGCAGCGAGGCCCAGTCGATCCTGGATGGTGGTGGACCGATGGTGGGCGACAATCTCGAGGTAAACCTTGAGATGGGCGTGGCGGCGAGGCGCGGGCGATCCAGGGCCCGTCGGGCCGAGCGGGTCGTGAGGCCGTTGAGGAACGGCGTAGCCGTCCCACGCAGCACCACGGCCGCAGCTAAAGAGCTAGATGAGGGTGCAGACTCCGCCCCGAAGCCCACGGCGTTCTCGGAGGTCAGCCTCCGACAGAAGGCGCCCAGGGCCGCGGCGTCAGCCAGGGCCGAGCGCGTAGGTCGGGCGGTGAGGTGGCCCTCCGCGAGAAGGTCCCGGACTCGGGCTCCGCGCCAGCGGGCAGGGGCCAGGAGGTCGGGAGGGCGAAGGAACCGGCAGCCACCGATGATTGGGATGTCCAGCAGCAGGGATGCGGGGACCGCCCGGTGATTGAGGCTCAGGATCTTGGAGGCCTCCTCCCACAGCTTCAGCAACCGGAGACGGCGGGGCTGGAGACGCGTGCCGTCTGGTGGAGGGCGGATCCAGGCCTCGCTGCCGCTGGCGACCAGCCAGTCGAAGCCGTTCCTGCCTCCGCGGAGCGCGACCTGCACACCCTTGAGGCAGGCGAGCTGGAGTTGGGTTGCCAGGTCGAGGAGGCCGAGGCCTCCGATGGCTACGGGCCTCGCCATGACGGCGGCGGGAAGCCACGCCGTGTGCTCGGGCCCCCAGACGAACCTCGCTAGTCTGGCCTGCAGCTTGGCGATGGTCGGGGGTGGCAGGTACCCGTGCAGGTGATGCTGGATGGTGGAGCCCACCAGCGAGTTCGCCGCTCTAGCTCGTCCGGCGAGGGATAGGCCGCGGGTGAAGGGCGTCCATCTGCGGCAGGCGGACTCCAGGAGGGCGAGAAGATGCTGCTCCTGATGGGCTACGGAGCTTCTGGGGGCGATGTCGAGCCCGTGGACCCTGATGGAGGTGGTCGACCAGGAGGCGCCGAGAGGGGAGTCGCCGCTGTTGCGCCAGGCTCCGCACCAAAGGCCCGCGCTCTTCCCGAGGTTGACGGCGATACCGGAGGCCCGCTTGAAGTCTTCGAGGACGGTCGCCACCCGCTCGAATTCTTCGTCGCGATGGAAAAGGAGGACGATGTCGTCGGCGTAGGCGATGACGTTGCCCACGCCGAGGGTCAACTCCAGGCGACGAAGCAGCGGCCCCGTAGCGATGCTAAAGAGGGCGGCACTCACGGCGCAGCCCTGTCTTAGGCCGTTGAGGAGGGGGAAGGCGGTGGTGTGAAACCCTCCAGCCCGGATCGTTGCGTCCGCCCCGGCGTACAAGATGTTAATCCAGCCCATGAAGGCCGGCGGGAGGTGGAGGGACGTCATCAGGGACTCCAGGAAGCCGCGGTCCAGGGAATCGAAGGCGGACTCCAAGTCGACGCCCATGACGGCCAGCGGCGAGCCCATGGCGGTTGCCTCCTCAACAGCATCCGTCACCTTGGCGATGTTCCAGGACGGGGACCTCCCGGGGACGGCGTAAGTCTGGCATTCCGGCACAAGGGTCCGCAGGTGGGGCTTGAGGCGCCGGTGAAGGATGGCGGCCAGGACCCTGTAGTCGGCCGAGGGCAGCGCGACGGGCCTGTAGCCGTCAAGGCCGCGACCTCCGCGGGCCTTGGGCACGAGGCAGATGGAGCTGCGCCGCGTCGACGGAGGTAGGGCACCGCGGAGCCGTGAAGCCGCGAACACCCGGGCCAGAGCTTCCGCGAAGAAGTCCTCGTTGAAGGCGACGAGGAGTTCGCATGGCAAGCCGTCCCAGCCGGGGGCCTTTCCGCGAGGGAGGTGCTCGATGGCGTTGGCGATCTCGCTGGGGCTGATGTCCGGCCGGTGGAGCGGGTCCTCCTCACTCAGCTCGCAGGTGGTGGTGGGCGCGCTGCTGGCGATGAAGGCAGCTCCCGCAGCTGGATCGGTGGTGGGACGGGCGAAGCGGGGCCGGAAGGTCGCGAACGCCCTCCGCCGAAGCTCGGGGCCCTCGATGACGTTATCATCGTCGTCTCTGATGACGCTGACCGGGCGTCGGAGGCGGATGGCGCGTGCCAGGTCCGGCAGTGATGGGTAGTCGGCCCGGATGGAGGAGGCCTCGAACTGCGCCGCGATGTAACGTCTCGCCCTGTAGACGTAGCTGTCGCTGGCAGCGTGGCGTGGGTCGTGCAGGGATCTGGCCTCCGCCAGCAGCCCCGCCTTGATGGAGGTCCACCTATTCCAGAAGGTCCCGTCGTCGTCATCGTGCGCTGCGTCTTCCTCCAACTCCCGGATGTAGCCAGCCAGATGTTCGAGAGCAAGGCCCGAGCGGAGCATCGCGGCCAAGCGAGGCTGGGTGGGGGAGGAGACGGCGGTGGTGGGCGGGCCCACCTGGAGCAGCACGAGGCGGTGGTCCGAGAGGTGGTAGTGGCTGGTCGCGTAGATGGACACGCGATCCAGGACTCCAGCAGGGACGAGTATCCGGTCCAGGCGGTTCGATTCGACTTGGTCGCCGTGCATGGCGACTCTGGTGGGCAGGTGGGCGGCGTCGAACTGGGTGGCCACGTCGACCAGCGTGGCCAGGTCCAGAAGAGCGGCGAGGGCATCTGACGATGATGATGATGAGGGCCCCCGATCCCTGATATTAAAATCGCCGATGATCCAGCAGGCCCCCTCCTCCTCCTGTGCCGCTGTCGCCGCCAGGAGCTCCAGTTGCCGGTTTCGCTCCCGGGGTTCATGTGCCAGATGAACGGCGATGGCCGTCATCTCCTCGCCGTGGACATCTATTGTTGCCAAGGCGATGTGGCCCGGCCACAGGATACGCTGTCGTTGCTCGGCGACGCCTGGTCCGAAGACGCAGGCGAGTCCGGATCCCGAGATGGCTACGGGATGGGCCAATATAACAGCGCTGTAGCCGAGGCAGAGGTCTTGGCCGCTGCCCAGATGAAATGCGTTTGTCTCCTGGACAAACGCGATGTCCACGTGATGTTGTTTGAGGAGATGACAAAGGGCAAGGCTCCTCCCCCGAGTGGCGAGCCCTCGCGCGTTGATGGTGGCGATGCGGTGGTTCATTGGCGCAGTATATCTCGCCGGACCTTCCTGGTCTTCTGGAGGGTCTTGCGGATGGTGGAGTTGGAGTCTGGGCACGAGGCCTTGAAGGTGTCGTGCAACTTGTCGAGGGTGGCGACCTGTTCTTCTGTCAGCGTGGGCGCTAGCCTCTTCATGGTGGTCTCAGAGGTGAGGAGCTGCTGTGCGTCCTTGCAGTTAAGGCCGGGAAGCTTGTGCCAGTCGATGGAAAGGGTGGGGGTCTCCTCGATGTGCTTCAGCAGCTGTTTGAGTGCGGATTCTCCCCGGGCAGGCGTGGATGGAAGTGAGGTCAGCCCCTCCACCGACATCTCGTGGTCGAGCGGAGAGATGCGAGGCTCGGGGGGCCGCGGGGCAGCCAGGGAAGCAGGGTGGGCAGCAGGGGCGGGGTGGGTGACATCCATCTGTTCGGCAGGCTGGTGTGCCGAGGGGATCGCCTGAGCCTCGGTTGAAGTCTTCGCCGGTTGGACAGGGGACGCCGGTGTTGCGGGCGCCGGTGCCGGCTTCCTTGGCTGCTGAGGAGGAGGAGGAGGGGGAGGCCTTGCGTCGGTGGGAGACGCTGCTTGCCTGGGGTTGCCGTTCCCTTGCCTGGCGAGCGCTGGGCAGTTGGCTCTGCGGTGGCCCTGTTTACCGCATTTGGAACACTTGATTCCAAAGGAGAAGAAGGCCGACAGGGTGTCTCCCTTGGAGTGGATGGTTAGTCGGGTGGGCAGCGTCTCTAGCCTTACGCCATCGCGGAGCAGGATGAACGCCTCCCGGCGGCCGTCGGTGAAGGTGAACTCCCCCATTTTGACCAGGATGGGGGCGATGGAGGTGACCTTCCCGAATTGGCCCAGGGTGTTCACGATGGTGCTGTCCTCCACAAAGCCGGGCAGGTTGGCCACGACTATTCGCTCCGCCCTCTTGCGGAAGGGGAAGACCCTGAGGGACGTACCCTCGATTTCCAGGCCGTCCGCGACCAGACGGTTCGCAAGTTTCTTGTCCGCAAGACCCACGATGAAGTGGCCGTTCATTCGATGGAACTGCGTGATGCTCCTTGGCCCCCCGAGTAGCGTGCTCATGGCCTTGAGGTAGGAGTAGTCCGGGATGTCTGGGCACAGCTCCACGAAGACGTAGTTCTCGTGGTTGGTAGTGGCCTGCCTCGCCCTGGCGTCGGCGATGTTGGCGCGCGTCGCCTTGATTTCCTGGGGCGGCATTGACCTCGGCCCTGTTGTCCGCTTCTGCTGCTGGGGGCCGCGTCTCTCAGCAGGCCTGCTTGCCTGCTTTGCGGCGTGCTCAGGTGTTGAAGAGAGGCGCCTTTTCTTGCTCTTCACGACGGTGTAGCCTTCGTTGGCGTCCACCTCCGCCATCTCGCTGTCGGCCCAGTTGAGCGAGGCCGGGCTGGCTGTTGTAGCGCTGGTTGAAGCAGCAGTCGCTGGCGCCGTGACGTCATCACGCGCGGCGGCCAGATTTACATGCATATCGCCTGCCGGCGGATTTGCATCTATTTGATTTTCAGAAGAATTTTCTTTTGTATTCTTCATATTTTCTGTTTTCGGCGAAAACTCCTCGCCTGGTTGAGATCCAGTGCTGGGCCTTTCAGGCACGTTATCAGCGGATCGAGGGCTATCTTCTGACACCGGATTCGGCAGGTTTCAGCGCCAATGACACACACTCCAGAGGCGAAAACGGCGGAGCTCGCGAAAGCGTGGCCGCACGCTCGAGTGTGTGTGTGTGTGTGTCTGTGTGTACTCTATGGATTCAAAAACCATACATCCAATCGCCGTGAAATTTTGGAATATTATTAGGTATATCCCCGGAAAGGTTTACGAAAAATAATTTCTTGAATATCTTGAATATCCTTAGAGTTATTTGCAGATTTATAGCTTTAACTCGCAAGCAGCGCCACCATTGAGACCGAGATAGGCTTAGGTTTTGGTCCACGCCTGATGATCTTGGGTCTTGCAGGGCTAATATATTAAGTAAAACTGATTCAAATATTAGTGCTTTAGTGCTATCTCCTTGAGGTTACCGATTTAAAAGTTTATTTTCTAATTTTAGATTGTATAAGAAACATATTTTATTTTAAGTATCGTACTTTATTTTAAAAAGTTTGAATAATTGTGGTTTAAAAAGATTAAATAATTGTGGGGTTAAATAAAACGTTATTCCAATTATTTTCTTCAGCTAGAAATCAATAATATTTTTATTTATTCACGTACGTTAATTTGTTGATATCTAAAAGGAAACACGGGAGACGGGGAGATATTTGGCCGAATGTGGAACTTGCCTTCTCATTCACGTAACTTAGCCCTGGAGACTTTATTTTCTTTATAATAAATTTATTTGTTTGCATTTAACCTTATATATGATGTATCTAGATACAACGATGATTTTGTAATGTAGAAAATTAGGAGAGACAAAATTCAGGATGACACGGCAATTTATTTGAGACAAGAATAATGATACAATTCCAAGGCAAGATACTCTTCCTTTAACTTACAATTACCGAGGGAACCAATTAATATTGATTTTATTCAACTTATCGAGTATTTTTCAAGGGACCGGGAAAACATTTTCACTAGATAAAACGATGATTTTGTAATGTAGAAAATTAGGAAAGACTAAATTCAGGATGACACGGCACACAAGGACCGGGAAAAAATGTTCACTTTATCGAGAGATTCAAATTTACGAGTTTCAAATTAACAAAATATATCTTTCTTTTTATAAGTTTATAGAGAATTGTTTTAACAAATGTTCGTTAGACAAACCTTTACTCGGGTAGAACCTCGGGCGAAGCCGGGTACAACCCCTAGTAAACTATAAACAAAAAGTAAAACAAAAGGTACTTATAAAAATAGTAGAATAATTCTTCCTGGAGTGAACTTATACGATAATAACAAGGCGAAGGAAGACGAGTATCTTTATTGGTGCATAAGAGCAAGCTTTCGGGCAAAAGCCTTTCGACTGGCAAGATATAACGACACTATATAATCGCCGTGCCAGAGCAGGACACCTCCCGCCATCATGGACAAGACTCCGCCATCTCCCTACCGCTACTGTGATGTACAACACTGGTACGCACAGTGTCACAGACAGAACTCTCCCGAAGCTCAATGAACTTACCTGCGCCCTAAACCAACATAACTTGTGAGTGTAATTGTCTTAACTCCTACCATTCATTCTTTAAATAAGTCATTCCTTGTAGATTGTCCCAATATTTCCATAATTAGCTCAATATGTGTGAATATGTAAAAATATTTAATATTTCCATTTATCTCTCCACCCCTATTAACAGTGATCTTATTATCCATATTATATCTAGCTATGTGAAACCCATTTAATTAGTTACCTTACCAGTGGATGTAACAACCGTCATTTTAATTAAATAATTTCCATTTTAACGTAACTCTTTAAAAAAAATCATTAAAAAAAAGGAATTCTACCTATTAACGCTTTACGATTTTTACTATTAACAATAGATTTTTCATAATCAAATTATTTATAAAAATATGCCTCCAGCACCTAAACATTTGTATAGACCTCTCCTACTTGTAAGCACGGCTCACGAAAAATAATTTCTTTCCCTAATCGATTCAAAATTCACCCTGTAATTCAGGCGTCGAAGAATTCCAACCACCACGTGAGCCTTGCTTACAACCAACCCTTGGTGACTCTTATCTATCTTCCCCTTAATGCCCCTCTCATTCTTACAACTTTGTTAATTTTATACCAGCTCAGGACCTTTATAGAGAATTATTGATTAATCAATTATCGAACTTCTATATTGTCATTTCAAAATCCTAACCTTCGCCCTTCATTTATGATAATTTATTTCGTAGTTCATCTCTAGCCTATCCACCGACCCACACCATCTAGCCAATGGTGTGTTCGTCACAGGGTGCAGATTGACTAACTGCTAGATATTTATCAGCCCCTTTTTGTTCGCACTTGAACAATCTGCATCGAGCGACACAGTTCGCTTCTTCTTCTCGCGCCACACGTTCGCCACACGGACCCTGTCTTCAAATCTATGTTTGTCCATTGTCCAAACCAGCACGATATAGCCTACCTCCGATATTTCCCACGGAGGTACGTTAAACATCGTCGCTGATTTTGTCCGGTCCGTCATCATTTCGCGCAGACATGGGTCTTACTTTCAACCCACCGCGAAATCATCGCCTTGCACAAGCTCCCACGACGGTTCAAACACCTCGTGTCCGAGCAGCTTGTCACTTGTACCGGACAACGCAGTCCTCGTCCCAATTTTTGGCACTGTGCGCGCATACTTTCCGCAAATTAAATATAAGTCCGTTCGACTTCTTCACCTACACACGGGACTTTTCCCCTCGGACTCGCTACACAATAACTGCATAGATAAGTTTGAATGGCCCAGGGCAAGTTTCCCCTCGCCCTGTTCGCCAAGGTTCTAACATTGTATGTAGTTCTATATTTACCTCAGTCCTGAGCTCACACAATTGCCAACCTCAACCTCATTTCTCGTACTCTACACTTATAGCATAGAAAGCCCATGACAAGTTTCCCCTTGCCATGTCCGCCTGAAAAATATCTTAAAGTGTAGAGTTCCCCAGTCTTAATGATCTTCAGAATTCCATCATATGTATGTGACTCTTCTTCCCCTTGTTCACACTCCTCAATAACATTTCCCTTATAGTACATTAGATTTTGTTGCATATAGCCTTTTATAACCTTGATATTTTCAAAGATTTTGTTAAAGGTCAAACTCTCCGGTGTTGTAAAACTGCTTGTAAATAATATTTACTTGTGTACTATACAATATTTTATTTACATAAAAACTATGTCACCATTACCTTAACTAATTTCAACTGTAAAATTATTTTCTCTATTCCTGGCTTCTCCAGCTTTAAGTATACTCAAACCATGTTCAGCCTTCTTCAACGGGGGCCATATGTCATAATATATGCCCTTCCAGGATTAATAAAGCAAACTTGCAGCCAACGAGAGAGAGATGGGCAGCTAAAGCGAGACACTTTAGACATCACGACATTCCAAAAAGGGGGAAAAAGGGGCCCGCCCGTGGACACCTGGGGACTATTTTGAGATAGTCGGCCGGGGGCTGGTGGCCACACAAGACGTGCATTTCCGCGGTGGCAGCCCGCTAGCGCTTCCTCTCTCCCTCGGTTTGCTGGGTTCCATCTTCCAAACTTGTTGTTTCCTTATTTCTCACTCACCACATTATTATCACTATAGTGCCACATCGAAAGTCGACAGGACCATATTACAGAAGAGTCGACAGGATTATATCACAGAAGAGTCGACAGGATCATATCACAGAAGAGTCGACAGGATTCTACAGAGGCTTACCAGACCTCATCTTATTACAGAAGAGTCGACAGGATCATATCACATATATATATATATATATATTTAATTAAAAACCCTAAACTACGTCATCAACCATGTAACGAGATAATCTAAGAATCAATTTCCCCCCTCCCTCCTTCCTCCCCAGAATAATAATTTAAAAAAAAAATTAATATTTAGAAAAAGGCATCTCCTTATCGCACAATTGAAGTTGCTGATGGTTTGTGCCATCTGTCGGAATAACTATAAACTATTCGTTGTTTTTATTATTCCAGAATTGGACTAATTAATTCCAACAGATAGCGCAAGCCATCAGCAACTTTCAGTTGCATGTGAGGAGTTTATTTTTCTTAATTTATCCACCTCTTCCCACGCAATTGTGGCCTTAAATACCCGTTTCAATATTTTTCAGGATGTCTAAATGACCAGTTTTTTTTTTTTTGGTGCTGGTAGTTGAGGTACAGCTTGCACCACGCTGACGAGGGCCGTCAGCCAGAAACGTGTACCTGGTTAGCTTTCCTTGAATAATCAGGAACGGGTATGTGGCTAATTCTGAAATAATGAAAAAAATCAACGAATAGTTGATATTTATTCCGACAGATGGCGCAAGCCATCAGCAGCTTTTATTTGCACGATCGAGATGCCTTTTTCTTAACTTAACCACCTGATCCCAGTACAATTTCACTTTGTACTATTATTTCATTGTAATATATATTTATATTTTATAGTAAGTTTCACGCTTGTTTTATTGATATTATGAACGACACTGAAAAAGAAACATAAAATATTTTAGAAATGTATATTTTCGTATTATCACAAGAACTAATGTTCCTAGGTTTTAAAGTATTTGTATGAATTTTATATCGTGTATACTTGAAAATTTATATCGTGTATATTTTTGAAACTATTACAATTAATAGGGTAAAATTAGTTTTTCCTTTTTGAGCACCGCTGGATGTACATAGATTATATGACCCCTATTATGAAAATAATTTTGAAAAATAGTTTTTTTTTTCATTTGAAGCAGCTATCTATTCAACTCCAAGTGTTCCCATTGTTGACCAGAAACAATTCCCACATTGCTCGATAACGTAGAACGATGCTGCTCCTGTACGCCGCCTGCGTCATGCTGGCTCTCCAAGTGCTGGCCTTCGTGGCCTTCGCCATGTGTTACCTCAGTGTAACCCGCCGCCGTCGTCACCGCTCCGTGGACCTGGAGTCCCAAGTTGTGCCCGGCTACCGTCCGTGGGTGCTCCCCACCCTCCGTGCCTTCCGCTGAAGTGGAAGATGTTCCCCGGCCCCTGCCAGATGCCCTGTGCCTGCAGTGAGCCTCCCTTGGAAGAGGAAATGGCGCCTTTGAACCGCGCTGACCTGAGGTCGTCCTGACTTAGCCTCCCTGGACCTGGCCTCGAGGGAAAGTTCCCTACTTTTTTTCTTCAAAATTCTCGACCAATAGAAGCGAATTTTTGTTATTTGTTAAATGTTGTGTAAATAAATGTTATGTGACATAAGTTTCTTTATTTCCAACAGATATGGTTATTATATGTTACAAGGTGATTGGTTACAATTTCGATATTTCCGCCATATTTACTTAACATGAAGTGACTTCAAAAATGTAGATCAATCACACACACTTTGTATTGCTTTTGATAGTTTAGACACCATACAAAAGTCAAAAACCCATTAATAATATATGTTAATTAATTATTTTTTATTTAAAATCATATATACAGTATTTTCAGTGTTCTCTCTCTCCTCTCTATGTTTCAGAATTTAAAAGGCTCCGTTAAAAAATAATATACAGTATTTAAATCGAGCAATGCTTTTCCGCAAACAATAAGTACAAGGCTAGTTAGTCATACATTATTTTAAAAATATTGCGCGATTTATATTGTTGCACCAAGTTGAAGCTTTGCAGGGTCGTCGACCTTGGTTTTTTCCTTCTTGGTGTTATACACGTTTCCCCCGAGCGGGTTTCCATATTAAAAATAAATAAATAAAATTAAATAAAAATAAATTACCTTTTAAAGTTATTGTGTTTATTTATTCTTGTCTTCCTCGTAGGTTGCGATCCGCAGTCTTCGTCTAGGTCCTCTCCCGCTCCAATAAGCCATAAAGATATATGTACAATAAATATTACAAAAGGAGTGAAACTATAAAAAGGAATGATGCTAATCTAAATATTCTGTTTTAAATAAATATTAAATATCATAGAATATTTTGAATAAATGTAAGGCGCATTAAAATTGATGTAACAATATATAGAAAATGAAAACATTAAAGTACGAATGTTTCTTTCACACATAAATCAAATTTCTACTGTCCTTACTGCGATACCATTTCTAAGATTCCACCATTCAGTGTAACATATATTATATAAGCAGAATGATT
>CP092872.1:69860698-70063106 GCA_030710605.1 Cordylochernes scorpioides
AATCAAATGCAGGTGCAAAAAAACTAAATAGAATTTTGATATTTTATGGTGCAAATATGGCATACATATAGATATATGAGCACTATAAATCTTTATCATAATGAATACTATGGCTTGGTGCCGTTTTCACTTTTTTTGGCAAAAAAAAGAAAAACAATAAAAATTGTAAACGTTTTCAAATTATATAATCGACTAATATAATTTTTTTTTAATATAATGAGACACTATCGTCTGTATATTCTATTTAATATTCGGCATTTTGAAATAATTTTGAATGTTAGATAAAAATATGAAAAACACAAACTACATTGATGTGCAAAAGTTAAGGAAAAAAATTATCTTAATCAATTAAAATTTGATGTTAAAAGTTTGTAAAAAATATTAATATAAAAATAAAATCTTATCACTGGACATTATTTATACATTTTATTGCACAAAGATATTCATTAAGCATAAGATTTAGCGTCCTATTTCTTCTTTTGTTTTCACATATTTCTCAATATGCATTATATATATATGCAAACATCCTTTAATAATCTTTCTATAATAATAATTATAAAAGAAATTATTGTTTTCCTTTAAACTTTTTCTCATCAGTTGTTTCTCAAAGCTGACATTTTTTATACTCATGGACAGAACAGAAGGAAGTGGAAAGTCTTCGATGTCGCAGTTATCCGTTTTTTTTTTAAGGAATCAGAGGCAATTTTGTTCACACTTGGTTATCGTGTGTCTTTAATAAAGGTCACTGTGTATCAAATAGCTTTCAGAATTATTATCTGAATCACGATTAACATTCTATGAGGTACAACTTCCTTAAGTTTTGTCAATGATATATATATATTTCGACCATTCAGAAATATCAAGAATACGTCACTGAAGTATCCCTGCCATTAATTGATCTAACAATGATTTCATGGATTTAACCAAATTAAATTCGTGTTAGATGAGTACTTGGCGGTTTTAATCTCAGAGTTGATATTTGGGTCAGTCATCAACATGTTTATTTTCAGTAAACTACCTATCAGGCGGAAACTGCGGCTAGTGAGCCACATGCGACTCTTTGAATGTGAAGCTGTGGCTTTTCATATAGTTCCATACGAAAATATTATTTATTAAATAATATACTATTTATTATGATGCATTAACGCGCCATCTGTTATCAAAATTCAAAACTATTATAAACGCGTATGATTCTTTTAAAAATAAAACAATTTCTACTGCCCTTACTGCAATGAAAAAAAAATTGCCAGGCCCTCCAATTGATTTTTCCATTGCAGTAAGGGCAGTAGAAATTGTTTTATTTTTAAAATGATCATACGCGTCTATAATAGTTTTGAATTTTGGTACTATTTATTGTTTACAATAAAATAATTTTGTGGCTCTTTCAAATCTTGTAAATTGTAATTTTTGACTCTTCCTACTCATAATATTGCCGATCCCTGACCTATATCATCAGGTTCTTTAGCTTCTCATCAATATTTTCTTAATATCGTCATATTACGTTTCTATAAGCCCTCGTTATATAATTGACAATCTTTTCTGTCACAATATCTATCATTAGAACCATTTCTCAGTGACCTTTATCAGTGTTTCTATATTCAATGAATAACTCCATGTTTATAGAAATCATGTTTGAGGGCTAAACAAATCATTTATTAAACTTTTTGTTCAACATTTTTTCAGTATATTACCAAACGATCAAATAATTTCTAATTACTGTAGAACCTCCCTGTAAAGGACAACACCTAATTGCAGAGCCAAAATGTCCTTTAGGAAGAGGTGTTCTATTACCGGAGAGTTGCTAAATAGTAAAAATGGTAATTTTACAAATGAAAACTGTCCTTTGTGGAGAGGTGTCCTCTAGCGGAGTGTCCCATAAAGGGAGGTTCTACTGTATATCGAAAATTTTCTACACTTGTCTGTGAAAAAAAGAGAATTTTTATTTTGATTTTATAATTTGTCTTCACCTTTATAATATAAATTTGCATAAATTACATGTAAACATTTTAATTTGCTGTCTATCATAAGAGATTTTATTACCCTAACAATTAATTTAAGTTTAAACACAAGGTAATAAGACCAAATCCAAATAAATAAATAGTGTGTGACGTCACACCCTATTTATTTATTTGGATTTGGTCTTATTACCTTGTGTTTATAATCCAAATTGTGTATTATCAAATTTAAGTATATATTTTAGTTAAAATTGATTTTATATAAATTGTTTTCAACCATCATATATACTCTTAGCTAAAATATCATTTGAAAATCTATATTTCAACAGTTCATTTTGTAGCATTTCTATATGTATCTATGTTCTATTTGATACATCTTAAATATTTATCTCTCTTCTTTCTAACTATGCGTGTTATGCAAATTGTGAATCAAATAGCCATCAATAGACAATAGGATAAGAAGCAATGAAACATACCTGTTTAAAATATCTAAACATTGTGAGAGAAGCATCTAAGGCAAAATGTGAATTACCCTTTGTAAGAAAATTAGAAGCTGGATATAATCAACATATTGCCCTTATTAACAATAGTATTATTTAAATATGAAAAAAAAACACGAGGAAAAATCGAGTTAGTTGAGAATCCGGGCTAATTGGCCTACAAAAAAGGGTCTTCTAGCCCTACTATGGCTGCAGAACGCGAACTGGTGGCAAGGGATCCTAGGATCTGGCAGTGGAGGTGTCATCGCAGGGGGGGGGGAAAGCTGGAGAGGTCAGGGAAACAGCGCCTTGATGCGTGAGAAGCCAGGATGGAGGCCGGTTGAGGAGGCAGGAGGTCCTGGAAGCCTAGAACCTGAGGGCTCTAAGCTTCAAGGTGGGCAGCTTGAGGCTCTCGCCTCGTGCTTGTCTGAGAGGCCCTTGGCACAGCAGTTAGTGCACTTGGAAGTGTGCCGGTCAGCAACAGAGGGGCAGGAACGGCCTTCATGGCCGCCTTCACCGCAGTGGAAGCACTTGGGATCTCTGGTGCATTGGGCAGAGTTGTGGCCGAAGCCACAACAGCGGAAGCAGATTCGTGCGCGGATGGACTCCTCGAAGTTGAGGATCACTCCATCCACCACGATCCTTCCGCGAATGCCCAGAGCTTGGAAGGTGTTGAGGTCCACCTCGATGAAGGCGGTGCAGGTCCCGTTTCTGGGTGCGGAACGATGCGCCACGCGCACCCCTTGTCCCCAGGGAGTTGGCTGACAGCAGGGGTTTCCAGTAGCGTCTCTTCAATGGTGGAGTTGGATGTCTCCTCATCCACTTTGAAGAGGCAGATGCGAGGCAGGATCTTATTCTGCTGGCGGACCTTCATTCCGTTAGCTTGCTGGCCAGGGAGGTTGTCACCTCAGGGATGATGTCGGGATTGCTGGAGTGGAGGACCAGCTTCCCCTTGGTGCGTAGAGAGGCCCAAACACCTTGGAGTAGAGTGTGGGAAGCGCGGACAGCCTTGTAAATCTCCCTTGGGTCAGCCTGAGGGTCATCAGAGACGACCACTGTGTGGGCCGCCGATTTTTCCCCATGGAGGACCACTTGGGCGGCCGCAGGCTTGGGGACGCGGGAGGGCGCAGGTTTTGCGGGACCTTTGAGGTTAGTCCTCTTTGCGGGTGGGTAGGGAGCCTCAGGCTGCTTCCTTTTGGTTGGAGCCGGAGTGGCGGGCTTGGTGGGGTCAGTCTGGGAGCTGGTTTCCTTGTAGGAGGGAGCAGGGCTGGTTTGAGTGCCGTGGCAGGCAGTCTGGGGCTTGATTTCGTCCAGGTCCTTAAAGGACGCGAGGGTGCCAGAGAGGTTCTCTACCTCAGCAAGGAGGGCCTTGATCTGCTCAGATCGCACGTCGATGAATGCGTTCAGGTGTTGCCACATGAAAAAATGGGAGCCAGGTGTAGGATTCTGCATTTCCTTCGTGAAGCGAGCCTTCACCTCATCGATATCCTTTGCCAGTTGGGCGAGGGTAACGAGGGGCTTCGCGGCATTCTCGGCGTTCTCTGCCTCCTTCTTCTTCTTCCTAGAGGGAGCCATGGCGGGAGCAAGAGTAAGAGAGCAAAGATGTGCACAGGTAGAGAGCTAGCTGCGAACTGACACGAGGAAAAATAGGGTTATCAAGTAAACATAGCAAGCAGGATGTAAAGGTAAACAAAGATAACATGAGGTCACGTGATGGGAAGATAGCGAAATGCAGAAACTTTTTATTATTATCTCTAGTACACGTGGTACAGGCCATGATAATCAGGGTGGGTAGTAGTTGCCGATACTTTCACTGCAAGTGTACCACATATCTACACATGTAAAGCAGTTCCATTTTGCACTTACAAATGGGCCAGAAACCTGTTTGGTTACTGATCCTACTAGTGGGATTGGACTTTTGCAAGTATCAAGTGCCATTGGAAAAATGTATATTCAGTAAAAAAAGGTGACCAATGTGGGATTTGATCCCGGGTCATGGTAGTCGGATATTGACGGTTTATACTATTCTTCCATCTGGTACACGTGGTACAGGCCATGATAATCATGGCGGATAGTAGTTGGCGACTACTTTCACTGTAAGTGTACCACATATCTACACATGTAAAGCAGTTCCATTTTTGCACTTACAAATGGGCAAGAAACTTGTTTGGTTACTGAAACTCACTAGTGGGATTGGACTTTTGCAAGAATCAAGTGCCATTGGAGAGAAATTTCTATTGAGAAAAAAATGTACCCAATGCGGGATTCAATCCCGAGTCGTGACTGTCGGAATTGACGGTTTAAGCCCCTCGTCCACGATCTCCGTTCAGAAACTTCATAACCATAAACTTTGAACCAGTGTCCAGAGGTCTTGTAGTTGCAGTGTAGTTAGGAAATGTGTATTTGGTCTAAGTTATTATCTTTATAAATTCAACACAATAGATCGAATATCTTGAAGAGAAGAAGTTAATGAAAAATGGTTAGGAATCCTGATAAAATGAATATACTGTTACGTAGTACCCAGACGCTATTCGTGTACTTTGTCTACTCAGGATGCCACAAAGATACACATGTGAGTTCGAAGGATTGCAGTTAAAGTTAGCGCTTTATTGTATCTCACTTAACAGAAGGAATATAACAGTGGGACTTGCCTTCAGTCTCCCCGTCAGAAAATCCTTGGCGCCGTGGACGTCCTCTTGTGAAGCGTTCCGCTCCAAACTATACACAAGCAGCCTGGCTCACACCGCCTTGTAGGTCGCTCCGATGTCAATCTCTCCTAGCACCGCCTTGCAGGATTATCCACACGCCCGGAGGCAAGTCGCCACGTCTTCTTCTTGCCGCAGATGTAACCAGACTCTGTCCTCCCCACACAGGAATGCTGTTTTTAGCGCCTGCCACATGGCAGCGGGGGCCGCTAGAGTCCACCCCTCTTTCCTCAACTTTTACTCTAGTATTGTCATTCATGTAACAAAGCGATAAAAATAGCGATATCAAGATGACTTCATAAATCTGTCTGGACGTTGTACTCAGATTTACCTCTATATAACTTCGACCATTTTCTGAATAAGATTCAAATTCAAATTCTATCATTCATCCATATCTCTTTACATTCTTATTGAAATTCACACTACGTGGAATGTGTAAAGGTCAATTCACATTTTGCCACAGATGGTGTATGAAAAAGTGAAAGTTGTATAAGCTTATGATTTTGCTTTGTTTTAAAAACGAATCGATGTTGGTTCCATATGCTTGAATTGAATATTTCACCTTAGTTCTATATATTTTATTGCTTAAAAAGGAACACAACAAAAATAAACTACAATATATTACAAATGATTTGATAACTAACTAAGAGAAAAAAAATCACAATATTTTAAAAATGATGATGATAAAAAAAATAATATGTCTGCCATAAAAAATGCTTTTATGAATTAAAAAATAAGAATAATTACAAAATTAACATATAAACTTCAAACAGATAGTTATATACATTTTACAGATCTTTTAGAAAGGTACAATTTCACTTCTCCATCCGAGATAAATATTGAACTAATAAAAATGTATACTCCATAAATGGATATTCATGTAAAAGAAGGGATTGAATCTCTAATATTCCACCTTCTTGTACCACTTTGCCCCTGTCACCGCCACAATTGCTGTGATACTGTCCTTTCAATGGACACGGCACATCTTTTCTGTTGTTTAAATAAATATTTTGCTATCAAACTCTGCCTCTTTAATTCACATACAATTCTATTTACATACATATCCAATTTATGAAAATTAATCCACAATCAATTGATCTTTATACAATAACATCTTTTTACGTGTGTGATGGTTACGTGCGTGTTGGTGTGGCTTGTGGAAAGGCCGCTGATAAAATTATGATTATTATTTTTTATTAAATAAATTTATTTATTTAAAGCCAGAAATATATAAAGAGAAAAAAAGTAACGGCCGTTGGAAGCAAGCCTTGTTGTTGACGACGCGCGTGGCCAGAGTCCCGGATGCCACCCGCGCATGCGTAGTCAAGTTTTCTCTCAGCTGCTCCGTCACACTACTGCGCGTATGTTTAGTGAAGCTTCGTCCCAGTTCACGCTCGCTGAAGCAAAGTGTTGTCGCCACACTAATCCCCCTCCATGTATATAGCAAATGAAAACATTAATACAAAAGGAAAAACAGGGTAACTTTTGAATCCTACAACGTGGCTATATGATGTCAGAAAACATTAATAGCTCAGAAATGGCATTTAAGAAAACTATGGACATAAGCTTTCAGGACAGTAAAATTACATAATAATATTTGCATCGAGCAATGCTCTTCTGCAAAAAAATGAAGACAAGGCCAGTTAGGTATAAATTAACATAAAGCAATAACGCGCCATCTAAATATATATAAAATGAAAGGATTTAAGCACGAATGTTTCTTTTCTCAAATAAATCAAACTTCTACTGTCCTTACTACGATGAAAAAATATTGGGAGGGCTTGGTTCATCAGTGGTGAAGCCTCTCTAAGGTTTCGCCAATTTAATCTACCAGACCGCTTTTAGAACTCTAATACTGTATTGGTCTATTCTGCTTATATATGCTACACTGAAGGGTAGAATCTTAGAAATGGTATTTAACTAGACTATGTACATAAGCTTATAGGACAGTAGAATTACATATAAATATTTGCTTCGAGCAATGCTCCTCCGCAAACAATAAGAACAAATTAAGAAAAAGGCATCTTCTTATCGTGCAACTGAAGGTTGCTGATTAATTCTTCAGTTCTTGATTAACCAAGAATGGGTATTTGGCCAAATCTGGAATAATTAAAAATCAACGAGAATCTATTCCGATAGATGGCGCAAGCCATCAGAAACTTTCAGTTACACGATAAGGAGATGCCTTTTTCTCAATTTATGAACCTTATACCAGTACATTTGTCCTTTTTTTCACAATAAGAACAAAGCCAGTTAGGCAAATGAAGATGTTTAAAAATTCTAGGATTTGTCAATCATCACTAAAAGAGTAATTAGGGTAACAAGTAGCGTGTACAGTTCGCATTGAGATAATTGTGTACAAATTCTGGGGAATTAGTAATTATTAACTTATCAATATATAAACAAGAACCGATTTGAAATATTCTAGAAACGCTAGATTTTTAGTCAGAGTGAGGAAGAGAAGTGTACTGTATAGAATATTGTTGTAAGGAATAGAAGAGTTATGCTAAAGTCGGTCTTCACCAAGTACGCCTATGTTTATTTAGAATCGCCGAATATCGTGGTCCATTTGAATGAGGAAAGCGAAGACTAAAGCGCGGCTGATTCTACACTCGCCTTTTCATGATACGCTATGCCCGTGGATTCTGTAGCCACTGGACATGCGTCGGACCTGGAGGCTGTTGTTAGGTTCTGTTCTGCCTGGAATATAGAAGCTCCATCTATGCTTCCTTCCTGTGGTGAATCTGTATAATACCGGTGGTCTTAATAAAGCTGTATGTGTGTGTGCCTATATTTATTTTCAAACTTTACCATCGATTTTAATATAATTGAAGAATACCTAAAATATTGAATTTGGTATACTTGTCAATGTCTGATGATAGTTAATATGTCGTTATTGCAAATCTCAATGGCCACAATAGCATATTGCCTTGATATTCTTTCATAATATCTTATTTTCTGCTTTGTGATACAACAAGAAGCATAGGATTACCGTTTGGATTATTTTTATATAGGAGTCCATCTTCTTTGATTTTTGAAGACGAAGCGCTTTCCATCATTTCCCTTAAAGCTCGTTCTGATATTTTCAATGAATTCGTCCTTCTAATTCATTATCTGCCTGAAAAACCTTTCATCACAATCATCTTCAGGTTTCAGGCAAAGGTCCTCTTGATAGGCAGTCAGAAGTAAGGTGTTTCTTCCCAGACTTATGTATCTTCTCAGAGTAATTCTCCTATATTTTCTGTGTCCATCTGGCTAGTCTAACAGTAGGGGCTTCTTTTTTGTTTTTATTCCAGCATAGAGCATGGTGATCTTATTTTGCTCTAAACCTCTCACCAAAAAGATACGGTCGTAATTTGGATATTGCCCAACTCTCTCATTGATAGGCATTCTTTCTCCATGGTTGAAAAGTTCTTCTTTGGTTAGAGTTCTACTGATATTCAACAATATTATTTTCTTGTCTACCAATAGTTTTCACTAGGACTGCACATTGTCAGACGTTCAAGTAATCTGTATGAATACAGGTGGGAGATTGAGGGCCAAAATGTGATAGGACAGGTGGATTTGATAGAGTTATCTCAAGTTGATCTGTCCAGAGAATTGCTGAGTTCATCTTGAAAGGCAGTGCAGTCTGCATGAAGCCGTTGAAGAACTGGCTGATATTCTTGGGAAGTAAAGGTGATTGAACACCAGCGCTTGAACAACTTTTTGATCTATCTGTTAAAATTAGTGGCGTTGTTACTTGGCATTTGTAGAGAGGTGTCGTCTCATGGAGGGCTTCTGGCTCATGGATGAGCTCTATCGACTTTTAATAGGTTTTGACTCGTTTGAGGAATAAATCCGCATTTTTGGATTTATACCAAAAATCAATTTTCAAATTTTAACGGATTCTTAAAAAAATTCGTGAATAGAAACAGACAGCTCTTTTTGCCTTTATATATTTAGAATGTTCATATTAGAATTGACCTAGATACAATTTTAGAAAATACAAACCTCGCCTTTCATTTTTTTTATACCCAATTATATATTTTTAAAAACCTTCTATTTTAATTATAAACTGGTCAAACTGAAGGAAAGAAGTCTGAATGGGGAGTATGGCAGCGCAGCAGGTCCTAACTTTGATTCGTAGTTCCCCTCCTTGATCTCCTTTAGAAAATCCAGCCAGGCCTGGATGATGATGTCAAGAGGAGGGCTGCCCGTATGGCTGGTATGGTTGAAGTGCAAATTTACTTTCACTCTAATTTTCCAAAAATCCGAGATAAATATTTATAACCCAGGTTACTGGAGCCCTGAGTAAAATGATTTTAAGTTAATGTAAATGCAAGGCAGTTTTACTTACATTTTTTATATATCCATCCATGTGAACAATGAAAAGTTTTGAAAATATGACAATATCAAAGATATTAATGATGAAATAATATTTTTATATAATGTTATTGAAGGTAAGTTAACACACACTAACAAATAGGTAAACTACCCACAAAATTAGTAGTTTGTATATAAGTAATATTTGTATTAAGTATCCATAGTGGCGGGAGGGAGAAGCAGCACAAGTAAGGGATTGCTCTGTAGGGCGAAGTACGGTGATATGAGTCCCGAGCCGCCTGTTTTAATGCTTGATTTTAAGATTTATAACACATTTATAATTTATATATTTTATTCAATTAAGATTAAAATTACATAAGCATAACATTTAAATATATATATCCTGCCTAACAATTCTCTATACTAACTATATAACATTAAGCGATCTATTTACAGTTTGTTTTGGTCACTGGTCCAATATTTTTATTTTCATAGACCAAATTATAAGATTAATTCACAGATGAAAAATATGCAAAACAACTGAACAAATATATACATCAATTTAATATTTATTTAAAACAAATGAACAACTATATACATCAATTTAATATTTTATTTAAAACAAATGAACAACTATATACATCACCGCCATGATAAACATGAAGGCCTACAGGGAACTCTGAAATGTGGCTGACTAACGGGCAATGGCACCCCCCTTTCCATGGAGTGGACAAGACACCACCACCAAGTATCCATAAAAGGAATTTACATCATTTTTCCAAATAAATATCGAGTAAGTGGATTTAGAATATCCAAAAGGAGTAAAAGAACATGTCTTCAGCAGAAGGCAAAGTAGATATACTAGAGACTTCCTTAAGAAACTAAAGTCTAAAATTATCGCTGAATCAGTCTCTCTTTGAAGTATTCTTATTAGAGATCTTTTCACGTCATACAGAATCTTTGATTGGAGACTACTTCCAGGAGAGTTTTATTAACCTCATAGGTCCTCGTAGGAGACTAATTATTAATAGATAATTTTATAACCAAGGTTCCTGGAGCGCAGAACGCCAACTATCCGGTCTATTTATTATTGGTAATATATCTCTATAATAATTATTAAGATATTTCCTGTGTGGTATTTGGTATAAACTTCTAATATACTGTGTAAAATACAACCCAATTTTTCATGGAATCCTTTTTGGCCCTGGAAATGATTTTAGGCTATTTTTAGAAACCAATTTTCTTCATAATTATAATTAGAAAATAATGATGATAGTAAATATATAATAATGATATAGTAATTGAAAATTTAACTACTTTAAATGAGAGTTATAATGATATACATGGTAATATACATATATTAATTTATTGACTTTAATAGAGAGAGATACTATACTTTGAACTTAGCCAAAAGGCCGAGAAGTGAAATTTTATATAGAGATATGACTTTGTGTGTTTTCTGCTCAAGTGAATGTTTTGTTGTTAGAATTTTTTTTCCTGACTACTAAAAATGATACCTGGCTTCATCCGTCTTTTGCTTATCGAGCGAATGTTTTGTCTGCGAAGAAATTTCGATTCTGACAATCAAACATGATAGAGAAATATTATCATAATCATTAACTAGAAACAGCATCTTTCCTAACGTAGTTTAATCTCTCAGTGGAATACCTTTACGCCGAATTTTAATTCAAAAGATTAAATATATATAGGACTTACTAAAAATATAGAGAGATTGAAAATAGAGATAGAAAGCAATTCGTCTCAAATACATATTAAATAATAAAAATAAAACAAACTTCTCTTAATATAAGGTAATAACGCCCCATTTACATATAAGAAATAAAACATAAAAGCACGCAAGTTTCTTTTCTATATAAAACAAACTTCTACTGTTCCTACTGCGATGTACAAAAACATTGGGAGGGCTTGGTTCATCATTGGTGATTCCATCCTTCGGTGTGACATAGGTAATCAGAATCGTCTAATACAGTATTAGAGCTCTAAGAGAAGCGGTCTGGTAGATTAAATTGGCGAAACCACTGGGAGGATTCACCACTGATGAGCCAAGCATGAGCCGGGGTGTCCACTAAAGGGAGGTTCTACTGTACTACACTATGAAGGGCTGAGAAGGCCGGATATTTTATATAGAGATGACTTGGCTTTGTGTCTTCTGCTCGAGTGAATGTTTTGCTGTTAAAAATTTGTTCCTCCCTACTAAAAATGATTATCTGACTCGCCCATGGTCTCTTTAGGGAATTTTCCCCGAAAAGTTTTGTTTCGACAATCAAACATGATACAGCAATATTATCATAATCATTTTCTGAATAAAATATTTTTTCCCAATTCTTGGTCAATTTTATTTTTCTAGGCTAAAAATGCGACAACAAACTCTTCCAGATTTTTCTCTGTGTCCTGTGTTAAAATTTTAGCGTGATTATATATTTATTGAGGACGTGTATAGCCGACAAATATATATATAGGTATTTTTAATATAATGTTTGTATAATTTCTATTTTATTTCGATTTAGAGCCTATGCCCCCCTAGGGACACTTGCATTTTAAAATTAAAACTAAACATAGAAAGGAAGATATTAGAAATTTATACAAGTATTAATATGCAATTTAGTTAGATGAAAAGAAAGAAATATCAACTCGATTGAAATATGTACAAAGGGTAAAATATGTATGTTGGAATAATACCGAAATAGTAAAATCTATATAAAATACTTTCATATAACTTGTAAAAAAGGGGTGGTTTCAGGTGCCTTTAAATATACAGTTAAATCTGTCTATAGCGCCCCCTCTAAATAGCGCCTCCCTCTCTATAGCGCCCGATTTTAAATACGTAGTACGATGCGATTTACATTAAAAGTGACCTGTCTATAGCACCCTATTTTGGTGATCCAAGAGGGGGCGCTATAGACAGGTTTAACTGTATTGTCTAAATAGATAAAACTTTGTGTGATAGATTATTTTCTGATAATCAGAAAAGTAGAGTTAAAAATATAAATGAAAAACATTCTCACACTTACTTTATTTTAGTTTGCTAAGATGAAATTTTAATAATCCCTATAACTGGCTGTTATTCTAGATCTGTTCGTAGAATTGCTAATGTTATGATATTATTATAAGAAATCATGAATTTCAATCATAATGCAGCAATAATGGTATCACATACATTTCCGAAATAAGCAAATTAGTCTGATTTTTGATAGTTTTCAAATTCTAGGATCAAATTCTTTTGATATCTATTTTTTCTATGATAAAATATTTAAATTTGATATTGATTTAATTTGTCTCTGTATATCTCCTATATTTAAACTGCTTCTTCATTTAAAAATATACTCTTGATGAATATATAATTTTTATTTGCAGTTTTAATTGAAGAGAGAGGGAGAGATTGAAACTACTTTATTTCGGGCTAATATAGCCCTCGAAACCATGGTCTCTAGGTGGACGCTTTTCAGTTTGCCAAAGCTGGTGTTGTGAATTTATCACCGACCCGAGGCTGCTAATTTGCGGTGACGGTCAATAGATAGCGTCTGGTTTTGAAGTCTATTTTGACGGGAGAAGCGACCTTTGTTTTTTTTTTTAGATCAATATACTCCCGGCAAAATATCCATCTATCTATATATCCTTCCTTATATCTATAAAAATGAAATCCAAAATCGATGTTTGTTATCGCGTAGGGCAAAATCTACTGAATCAATCATTATGAAATTCCGCATGTAGGTAGCTGAAGATTTCGTTTAACATATAGGCTATTCAAAAAACTAAAAAATTAATGTGCTTTTTTTTTTAAATAAAAAACCAAAAAGTGATAGTTCCAGCTTTTTACCGCTTGAGCGCAGCACTGGTCGCGATGATAAATGAATTTGATTGGTTAATAATTAACACGTGGTTTGTTTACATGTTGAATGTTTGTTTGTTCACACGATTAATGTTTTTAAAAGGTAAGATTATCCAATCGCCTTGAAACTTCAGGAAGTTATTTATTATACTACTGCGAAGATTTCGGTTTGAATTCGATTTGAAATAAATATTCTTTGCAATATTATTTGCAAATTTTCCACTTTCACTCGCAAGCAGCGCCTCTCGCGGTTTCTGGTAAAATTACATTATAAATTGTAAAAATACTGAAATGTGTTCCAAGTATAATAAATTTAATTAGAAATATTGTAATATAATATTCCAAAGACATTGTAAAAAAACTTGGCATTTCAATATCAACATATATAGTCTTCTCACGACCGTCTTTCCTCAATTCCTCATGTCACGGATGCGCGCGCATCATCATTATGATCATTATCATTATCTAATGATAATAATAATAATAATTATATTATTATTATCAACATATATAGTCACGACCGTCTTTCCTCCTCAATCTATTCCTCAATTCTCATGTCACGGATGCGCGCGCATCATCATTATGATCATTATCATTATCTAATGATAATAATAATAATTATTATTATTATTATTATTATTATCATCAACATATATAGTCACGACCGTCTTTCCTCCTCAATCAATTCCTCAATTCCTCATGTCACGGATGCGCGCGCATCATCATTATGATCATTATCATTATCTAATGATAATAATAAAATATTATTATATTATTATTATTATTATTATCAACATATATAGTCACGACCGTCTTTCCTCCTCAATCAATTCCTCATGTCACGGATGCGCGCGCATTATCATTATGATCATTATCATTATCTAATGATAATAATAATAATAATTATTATTATTATATTATTATTATTATTACCAACATATAGTCATCAACATATAGTCACGACCGTCTTTCCTCCTCAATCAATTCCTCATGTCACGGATGCGCGCGCATCATCATTATGATCATTATCATTATCTAATGATAATAATAATAAAATTATTATTAATTATTATTATTATTATTATCAACATATATAGTCACGACCGTCTTTCCTCAATCAATCAATTCCTCAATTCCTCATGTCACGGATGACGCGCATCATCATTATGATCATTATCATTATCTAATGATAATAATAATAATAATTATTATTATATATATTATTATTATTATTATTATTATCAACATATATAGTCACGACCGTTTTCCACCGTCATGTCACGGATGCGCGCGCATCATCATTATGATTATCATTATCTAATGATAATAATAATAATAATTATTATATTATTATTATTATTATTATCAACATATATAGTCACGACCGTCTTTCCACCGTCATGTCACGGATGCGCGCGCATCATCATTATGATCATTATCATTATCTAATGATAATAATAATAATAATTATAATTTATATTATTATTATATTATTATCAACATATATAGTCACGACCGTTTTTCCACCGTCATGTCACGGATGCGCGCGCATCATCATTATGATCATTATCATTATCTAATGATAATAATAATAATTATTATTATTTATTATTATTATTATTATTATCAACATATATAGTCACGACCGTCTTTCCACCGTCATGTCACGGATGCGCGCGCATCATCATTAGATCATTATCTTCTATAGAAGCTTCTATCTTTATAAATGTATATTTACAAAAAGTCAATTCGCTCGCGCCTCTAGCAATGAAAATGAGGGTAATACCAGCTGACCTAATGTACATGTTAAGTTTGGAGCGGGACGTTTCACAAGAGTGACATCCACGGCTCCAATTTATAATTGTAACAAATAGTATGTGAATAAAAACATTCAATCGGGTAAAACACGGGCGTTGCCCGGGTCATTAATATATAGTCACGACCCTCTTTCCTCAATTCCTCATCGCTGTCACGGATCGCGCGCATCATCATTATGATCATTATCTTCTATAGAAGCTTCTATCTTTAATAATATGTATATTTACAAAAAGTCAATTCGCTCGCGCCTCTAGCGGTGAAAATGAGGGGTAATACAGCTGACCTAATGTACTTTTAAAAGCGGAGCGGGACGTTTCACAAGAGTGACATCACGGCTCCAATTTATAATTGTAACAAATAGTATTGGAATAAAAACATTCAATCGGGTAAAACACGGGCGCGTTGCCCGGGTCATTCGTCTAGTTAATATATATAGTCACGACCGTCTTTCCTCAATTCCTCATGTCACGGATGCGCGCACATCATCATTATGATCATTATTTCTCTCTTAATAATTATGCCAACAATGAAGAGTGAATAAGATATAAAAAGCCAACAATGAAGAATGAATGTAAGATAAAAAGCCAACAATGAAGAGTAAATATAATATAAAAAGCCAACAATGAAGAATGAATGTAAGATAAAAAGCCAACAATGAAGAGTAAATATGATATAAAAAGCCAACAATGAAGAATGAATGTAAGATAAAAAGCCAATAATGAAGAGTAAATATAATATAAAAAAGCCAACAATGAAGAGTGAATGTAAGATAAAAGCCAACAATGAAGAGTAAATGTAATATAAAAAGCCAACAGAGTGAATGTAAGATAAAAAGCCAACAATGAATAGTAAATGTAATATAAAAAGCCAACAATGAAGAATGAATGTAAGATAAAAAAACCACAATGAAGAGTAAATATAATATAAAAAGCCAACAATGAAGAGTGAATGTAAGATAAAAAGCCAACAATGAAGAGTAAATATAATATAAAAAGCCAACAATGAGAGTAAATCTCATATATATAAAAATGAATGTTTGTATGTTTGTCTGTTTGTATGTTTGTTTGTATGTCCGGTATACAAATTCGCAGTAGTTCACTAATTCAAACCAAAATGTCCATACATAGGTAAAAAAATCGGGGAAGACGATAGGCTATTTTAAAAAATAATAAATCAATTATTTAAAACTATATATTTTTAGTCAGAAAATGATGATGACGATATTGCTGTATCATGTTTGATTATCAGATACAAAATTATATCGGGAAAAATTCCAAAAAGCAGAGACCACGGGTGAAACCAGTTCATTATTTTGTACCAGGAACAAAATTCTAACAGAAAAACATTCATTCGAGCAGAAAACAAAAGCCAGATCATCTTTCTATAAAAAATCGCTTCTCAGACACAAAGTTTGCAGCGGGACGTTACTCAAATGTGACATCCCACGGCGCCAATTTATAACTTGTAACGAATAGTATTTGAATGAAAACATTTAATCGGGTAAAACCCGGGCGTTTGCCGGGTCATTCGTCACTAATATATAGTCACGACCGTCTTTCCTTCTCAATTTCAATCGCTGTCAGTGGATGCGAGCGCATCATCATTATGATCATTAATCTTCTATAGAAGCTTCTATCTTTATAATTATGTATATTTAAACAAAAGTCAATTCGCTCGCGCCTCTAGCGGTGAAAATGAGGGGTAATACAGTCTGACCTAAGTACATGTAAGTTTGGAGCGGGGACGTTTCACAAGAGTGACACACGGCTCCAATTTTTAATTGTAATATAATAGTATTGGAATAAAAAACATTCAATCGGGTAAAACACGGGCGTTGCCCGGGTCATTCGTCCAGTATATTATATAAATCTAAATGCAAATATATATATATATTTTAAACATGTATTTTATTTCATTCATTGACTGTTCTACATTTTTTGACCATAGATTAAGAATATTACCACCATTGAATATTGTTGTAAATATTGCATAGTTACGCTAACTATTTTTTTAATTCACGAATATAGAATTCATTCTATAAATTCTTATATTACTGTGAAAAATAATTTTATGTGTAATTTACTTCAAGTAATTCAAAATAAAAAACTACTTGATGTGTAAATATTTATTTTCCATTGTTCACGACTGCAACTCCAATTCCCTCTCTTTTTAAACAACAAAACAAAAAAATCATAACATATATAAGTTAAACCTTCTATAGCGCCCCCTCTCTATAGCACCACTATTTGGTGAATCCCAAGAGTGGGGTGCTATAGACAGGTTCAACTGTATGTATATATAACTCCACGCTAACAAGCGCCAACAGCGCGAAACGCGTTCTATGATGGCTTTTTTGATTTATCAGGAAATTGGGTTGGCGAAATATCCAGAAACAGGCTAAATCAATGTTTAGTTGATTTCTGTTTACCAGATGGCGCTCTGCCTTCTGAAAAGAACATGTGCTCCTGGTCAGGATATGCCTTTTTTATTTTAATATATATAACTTTATTTTCGGTGTGTAATTGGCTGGAAGTCATGCTTCAAGTTCTCCTGATAAGGGCATGTTTGATTGAAAGCTAGAGAAATTAAATAGAAAACCTAGTCCCCGTATTGCTTGTTAACATTGTTGAATTTATATTGTTAGAGGTGAATATGGCATTTTAACTGTTAATGGATAATGAATCTTATTTTCTTTTGGTCATATAATGATTATACCATATATTTTGATTTATTAATTAAGAAAAAGGCATCTACTTAATCGTGCAAATGAAGTTGCTGATGGCTTGCGCCATCTATCGGAATAAATATCAACTATTCTCGTTGATTTTTAATTATTCCAGAATTGGCCAAATGCCCAATTCTTGAAATACCTATTTTTGATTGATGTTCTGGGTAAAGTTTTTATTAAAGTTTCATAAACTATTGATTTTTTAAAAAATCTTTGATTCTATTGTGGTACAGCGAATAGAAAACTTTTTGATAATGTTTTTATAACTGTAATCTTATGAATTATTGGTCTGAATGCCCTTCATTAGGAGAACTAGAAGTTTGACTTCCAGCCAACTATACACGCTCAAAATAAAATTCCTCTTTCTCTCTGGAAATTTTGCCGGCAGTATATTGATCTAAAAAGACAAAGGTCGCCTTCCCGTCAAATTAGACGTTAAAGCTAGACGCCATCTACATTGATCTGTTTTGGAATTCATGGTATACAGACGTACTGAATTGTGGGGGTTTCTTTTTTATAAAATTTCAAAAAAATGGTAAGGTTTATTTCTTTTTTTTTTTCCATAGTGTAATGGGTTATAGGTTATAGTTAATGGGTTATAGGAGTTGAGAATACAAATTGTGTCTTTACTATTTTTTTTTTTTTGCAAAAATTATCGATATATTTAATCCATATTCAAATATTTATTTTTGTGTGAAATATATATTTCCATTCATCTAGTTTCTTTAATACTCTATCTGCAAATGGTGATGATATTGACTCCCGAGGATGTACCTGATATTTGATTAGAATTATCTGTTGAAACTGAATGCGTCCTGGTTCAAACATATTGATGCATATTTTATAATTTGGTTTAGTATGGATAGATTTCAGAAATTTGCTTTTTTTCTAGGTTTTCAATTAATACCTACATTGAAATGGATAAATATAAGGCCAAGAGATCTCGGAGACGGCGAGTGTATAAGTTACATTCCAGAGCAGTCTAGAGAAGGCCAAGAGATCTCGGGAGGACGCGAGTTTATAAACTACCTTCCACACCAGGTCTAGAGAAAACAAAGAAATTTCGGGAAACGGCGAGTGTATAAGCTACCCTTCTTAAACCTGTGTTAGAGAAGGCCAAGAGATCTCGGGAGACGGCGAGTGTATAAGTTACCCTTCCAAACCAGGTCTAGAGAAGACAAAGAAATTTGGAGACGGCGAGTGTATAAGCTACCTTCCACACCAGGTCTAGAAAGGCCAAGGATCTCGGGAGACGGCGACTGTATAAGTTACCCTTCTACACCAGGTCTAGAGAAGCCAAGATATCTGGGGAGACGGCGAGTGTATAAGTACCCTTCCACACCAGGTCTAGAGAAGACAAAGAAACTCGGGAGACGGCGAGTGTATAATCTACCCATCCAACCAGTCTAGAGAAGGCCAAGAAATCTGGGAATGGCGAGTGTATAAAGTTACCCTTCCAAACCAGGTCTAGAAAGACAAAGAATCTCGGGAGGCGGCGACTGTATAAGCTACCCTTCTACACCAGTCTAGAGAAGGCCAAAAGATCTCGGGAGACGGTGACTGTATAAGTACCCTTCCACACCAGTCTAGTTAAGGCCAAGAGATCTCGGGAGACCGGCGAGTGTATAAGCTACCCTTACACACCAGGTCTAGAGAAGACCAAGAGATCTCGGAGACGGCGAGTGTAAGTTACCCTTCCACACCAGGTCTAGAGAAGACCAAGAGATCTCGGGAGACGGCGAGTGTATAAACTACCCTTCCACACCAGGTCTAGAGAAGACCAAGAGATCTCGGGAGACGGCGAGTGTATAAACTACCCTTCCACACCAGGTCTAGAGAAGACCAAAAGATCTCGGAGACGTCGAGCATAAAAGCACCCTTCCACACAGGTCTAGAGAAGCCAAGAGATCTCGGGAGACGGCGAGTGTATAAGTACCCTTCCACACCAGGTCTAGAGAAGACCAAGATCTCGGGAGACGGCGAGTGTATAAACTACCCTTCCACACCAGGTCTAGAGAAGACCAAGAGATCTCGGGGAGACGGCGAGTGTAAAAACTACCCTTCCACACCAGGTCTAGAGAAGGCCAAGAGATCTCGGGACGGCGACTGTATAAGTTTTTCCACACCAGGTCTAGAGAAGGCCAAGAGATCTCGGGAGACGGCGAGTGTATAAGTTATTCTTCCACACCAGGTCTAGAGAAGGCCAAGAGATCTCGGAGACGGCGACTGTATAAGTTACCCTTCCACACCAAGTCTAGAGATGACCAAGAGATCTCGGGAGACGGCGAGTGTATAATTTACCCTTCCACACCAGGTCTAGAGAAGGCCAAGAGATCTCGGGAGACGGCGACTGTATAAGTTTCCCTTCCACACCAGGTCTAGAGAAGGCCAAGAGATCTCGGGAGACGGCGAGTGTATAAACTACCCTTCCACACCAGGTCTAGAAAAGGCCAAGAGATCTCGGGAGACGGCGAGTGTATAATTTACCCTTCCACACCAGGTCTAGAGAAGGCCAAGAGAATTCGGGGAGACGGCGAGTGTATAATTTACCCTTCCACACCAGGTCTAGAGAAGGCCAAGAGATCTCGGGAGACGGCGAGTGTATAAACTACCCTTCCACACCAGGTCTAGAAAAGGCCAAGAGATCTCGGGAGACGGGCGAGTGTATAAGTTTTTCTTCCACACCAGGTCTAGAGAAGGCCAAGAGATCTCGAAGAACGGCGAGTATATAATCTACCCTTCCACACCAGGTCTAGAGAAGGCCAAGAGATCTCGGGAGACGGCGAGTGTATAATTTACCCTTCCACACCAGGTCTAGAAAAGGCCAAGAGATCTCGGGAGACGGCGAGTGTATAAGTTTTTTCTTCCACACCAGGTCTAGAGAAGGCCAAGAGATCTCGGGAGACGGCGAGTGTATAAATCAACATGACAGATATAAATCTACCCTCACTGACATCATACCAGAGTTCGACCAATCCGAGACGCCGGTCAATGGCTACCAGATGTCTCTCCAACTTGTTGCAGACGAAAGATTAAGGCGACGCCATTTTTCTTCCAAGATCCCTGAGGAAATATCGAGTTCCATTTTTCTCTCTGCCTAGAAGATGGATCTTCCCGTGACAAATTAGCTGCATTAGATTTATTATAGCAAGCTAATTGGAGGAGTGCAGTACTGTTTCTTAGTAAATTAGTTTAGTGACCCAGCAGTCTTAATTGGAGAAGACAACCAGGAAAAGCAATTTTTACATCCCAACGCTCCTATAGAGTATAGAGAAAACACAGCTCAATATCCTCTTTAAATAATATACAGTTAAACCTGTCTATAGCGTCCCATCTGAATAGCGCCTTCCTCTCTATAGCGCCCGATTTTAAATACGTAGTTAGATGCGATTTACATTAAAAGTGACCTGTCTATTGCACCACCTCTCTATAGCACCCTATTTTGGTGAGTCCCAAGAGGGGGGGGCTATAGACAGGTTTAACTGTATTTATAAGATCGATATTGCTTTTAACTTCACTTTTTTTTCAGAAGATAATATATATTTGCATATATACTCGAGAATAAATGAAGTTACAATCAAACTATAATTAATTTACATATTCCTTAGAAAGGATAGCAAGGATTTGCTTAAACGACACAAAATACGACCCATCTAAATAGCGCCTCCCTCTCTATAGCGCCCGATTTTAAATGCGTAATAAGATGCGATTTACATTAAAAGTGACCTGTCTATAGCACCACCTCTCTATAGCACCCTGTTTTGGTGAGTTTCTCTTTAAAAATTAACCAATAAGATATATATTGCTTTCAACTTCACATTCTTCCAGAAGATAATATATATTTGCATATATATATATGCATCGAGAATAATTAGTTACATTCAAAATCTAATTAATTTACATAATCCTTAGAAATATAAAATATTATTTATAAATATTAATATTAATATATAATATTAAATATTATATTTTATAATAAAAATAAACTCTTCCGTCAGCGAATTTTCTTTTATTTATAATAAATATTTATTTGTATATAATTTCAATTCTCCCAAGATTTTTTTCGTTACTTTGGAATGTTACTTTTAACTGGGTTTATCTTATTTTCTAATGAAATCCGTTGCTTTACAGACCAAAGTATAAGCTTATAGAATATTGAACAAACCCTCTTTGTTTGTTAATAAAATGAGGATATACATAGTAGAATTATATATAATTTATAGCAAAGTCGGTGGACGAGTGGGTAACCCCCTCGATTCCCGACAGTCATGAACCGGGTTTGAATCCCGCGTTTAAATTTTGTTTAATATGTGAATAACCTTCACATATTATTCATTGTTCAATTATCATGAACTAGGTTGCTCTTGCTGAGCGGTACCTATTTATGTGATTTGAACCAGATATAATTTATACAAAAAAAAGTCGGTGGACGAGTGGGTAACACCCTCGGTTCCCGACAGTCATGAACCGGGATTGAATCCCGCGTTAAAATTTGTTTAATATGTGCTTCACATATTATTCATTGTTCAATTATCATGAACTAGGTTGCTCTTGCTGAGCGGTACCTATTTATGTGAATTTGAACCAGAGATATAATTTATACGAGAGATAGTATTAGAGAAGGAGCAATACTAACCAAAGAAAATCAGAAAAATAATATTTTTAAGGTATCAAAAGGTTTTGTATTTTAAGTAACAACATAGGGTTATAACAAGTTCGCACTGTAGCATCAGCATTTCCGCGTCATAGAAGCAGAACATAGGGGAGAAAAATAATTTAGGTATTAGGATAAGAAAAGAGAAAAGACAGAACCATGTTATCCTTGTATCAAACTTTGTAATAGCTTAGTAATATAGCTTGCTATACTGACATTATACTTTAATTCATCATTAAATTTTTCTATAAATTTCTTTGAATATTATAAAACCTTTATATATATACACTAAAACCTCCCTTTAGCGGCCACCTCTCAACAAAGGGCAGTTTTGATTTGCAAAATTACCATTTTTTTGCAATTTAGCAACTCTCCGGTAAGAGGACACCTCTCTCTAAAGGACAGTTTGATTCTGCAATTAGGTGTTCTTTACAGGGAGGTTCTACTGTATATATTTAAAAAAAAGGCCATCTCTCCCATCGAATAGACACAAAAACTATGGGTCATATATTGACCGTCTGTGCAACTTAACGGACTCAGGTCGGTACCAAACCCACAACACCAGCTTTGGCAAATTTCAGAATGCCTAACTCGATACACTCGATGGATATAAAAGGAAGAACGAATGCCAAACAAACATGATAATTTTTGTACCTTTTCTCATTATTATTTAATAGAATATTCAATCTCAAATGTATTATTATTGTTTATATAAAATGAAAGATTTTCAAAGAGGGTGATAAGATTTGTGATCTCTGCAAAGATAATATGGAAAATGAACTATCTCATTATATCTATGAATGCCAAGATATTAGTGAGGAGAGAAGGACATTCTTTTCAATGGTAGACACCAGCCAACTTAGGTCAATCCAAATGATGTTAACCAGTGCCCAAACAAGCAGACTAGTTGCTCACAGGCCTTATATAATTTTTACAAGGCAGTAGGTGTAAAGAGGGAGAAAAGAGAACTTGGAAGCTATTGTTCTTAAACCTCAGAATGATGACGAAACATCGAGGGGCCATCGTGTTGGTCGACGATGAGATTGCGGAGCTGGTAATATGGATGGCTGTGCTGGAGTAAACCTCCTTTTTTGTGTCTGGATGCTTTATTTATGGCGAACTAAATAACTTAGTCCCTATTTCTGCTCCGCGCTTATGGAATTGAAGACTTGGGGCGATGGCGTCGACCTTTCATATTAAATTTTACTTTTCCTTATTACTAATAATTGTATATATTAGGAGTACAAATAAGTTTTGTGGGATTTTTTTTATAAATTCGAAGCTTTATTCAGAGAAATCAGTACAATATATTTCATTCAAAGTATTGTCCATCTTTAGCTACGACTTTTTCCCATCTTTCAGGCAGCATACGGATTCCGTGTAGAAAAAAATCCTCGTCTTTTGAGGCGATCCAAACATTGACCCAATTTTTCGCCTCTTCGTAAGAAGTGAAGTGCTGCTCGGCCAGGCCATGTGTCATCGAACGGAACATGTGGTAGTCTGAAGGAGCAATGTCTGGTGAATACAGCGGGTGGGATAGGACATCCCATTGAAGCGCCTCCAAAGTCTCCTTGACAACTTTTGCAACATGTGGCCGAGTGTTGTCGTGCTGATAGATCACCTTGTCGTGTCTTTTGGCATATAATGGGCGTTTAATCTTCAATGCTCGGCTTAATCGCATCAATTGTTGTTGGTAACGTTCTCCAGTGATGATTTCGTTAGGCTGAAGTAGCTCATAGTAGATCACTCCGAGCTGATCCACCAGATGCACAGCATTAGCTTCTTGCCATGAATATTCGGTTTGGCCGTTGAAGTTGATGCATGACCGGGCTTAACCCACGATTTTCTGCGCTTTGGGTTGTCGTAGTGAATCCACTTTTCGTCCCCCGTCACGATTCGATGCAAAAAACCCTTCCGATTTTGTCTTTTGACCAGTAGTTCGCACGTGCAAATACGGCGCTCGATGTTTCCTGGCTTGAGTTCATATGGAATCCAATTTCCTTGTTTTTGCACCATACCATGACCTTGAGACGGTTCGAAATCGCTTGTTGAGTCACTCCCAAGGTTTTAGCGAGCTCCTCTTGAGTTTGGCTTGAATCTTCGTCCAATAAAGCCTCCAACTCAGCGTCTTCGAACTTTATTGGCCTCCCTCCGCGTTCTTTGTCTCTGGTGTCAAAATCGCCACTTTTGAAACGCCGAAACCATTACTCACATGGTTTTATTGATAGAGCATGTTTACCATATGCCTCACACAGCAATTGATGTCCATCAGTTGCACTTTTCTTCAAATTAAAACAAAAAAGCAGCGCTTCCCGCAAATTGTGTTTTGTTGGCAAAAAGGTTGACATGGTTAGAGCACCAAAAAAAAAAAAAGTTCCTTACACTTGAGTGAAAAGACTTCTTCTGAATTTTTTGGGGAAATGATGAAGCCTTAACATGAAACCTTACAAGGTCCGATGCTATTTATATAATATTTGTTGTGGCTTCTTTTGCAAATCCCTCAAAACTTATTTGTACTCCAATAGTTGCGGAACTACTGGTTTCCTGTGCTGCTCTTTTCTGATATTGCACCTTGTATTAAAATGTCGCTCATACCTAAAATACTATCGAAATTTAATACAAATTTTAAAAAATATTATATATTTATTTAAATACCCGTTTACTGAAATTAATAAATTTGGATATATGGGACAAAAATCTCGTCGATTTTGAAGGACAAGTCCCACGCGAAAAACCCGAATCATGGAAGACCCCCCAGCACCAGAAGCCCCAAAACCAATTTTACCAACTCCAGATACCCGGTCGGCACACGAAAATATTCTATCTGGACATTGCCAGAATGCCCGAAAATGAAGAATGAAGAAGACTCCAAAGCTATGAAAAATTTCTGTAGCTCTGTTGAAAGCACCTTCGCTGAGCTAATAAATTTCCTCGACTTCTATGACAGAGAACTAAAACAAATTCGTTCAGAATATGTTGAAAATACAAGCAAAGCTCCTTTGAAGCGCCCGAGAGTAACATCCCCAGAAGCCATAAAAGAATCACATGCCACGCAAAATATTGCCTGGTGTCCCAAACAGACTTCAAGAATTCCCACAAACTCTAAACCAACATCAAAAAATAAACAGCCAGAAAAACCACAAGCTAAAGAAAACACCGATATGGAAATTGAAGTCACTCCAAATAGGAACTCAAATCCTGAACAGAACCCCAAAAAATCGAACCCGCCCAACAAAGACACGGAAAACCCAGATAAAGGACCTAACAACCCTACCCCAAACCCAAAAATAAGAATACCACCGATCAAAATCAGTGGGGTAACTGAATGGTCTGGACTTAGAGAAGGACTCATAAACTGCACGCAGAAAAAACCTGAATTCTCCACATCTGGGCGCCACATAAACGTCCAGACTCATTCGGTGACGGACTACCCGCACAGCAACCAGGTGGCTAGAAGAACGTCACTACACATTCCATTTTAAAATACTTGACGAAGAAAAAAACCTCAGAATTGTAGTCAGAGGCCTCGACTGCTGCATCACGATTCCCGAAATCCAAGAGGACTTAGACAACAAGGGATTTCATATGACAAAAATTGTCAGACTACGCAGGGCGGGAACAAAGGAAGAGCTCCCACTAATCCAGGTTACTCTCCCCAAAACGCCTAAGAACAAAGATATCTACAACATAACGGATATCTGCGACATGAAGTGCCGAGTCGAGGCCTATAGGGCCCCCAAAGGTCCAGGCCAATGCCACAGATGTCAAAGCTTTGGACATTCAAAGTTTGAATGCAGAGAAACCCCCAAATGTGTCAAGTGCGGAGAGAACCATTTCACCTCCGAATGCTCCAAACAAAAAGAAGTCCTACCAAAATGCGCTAACTGCCAGGGCCAGCACACGGCAAACTGGCGTGGTTGTCCACTCTACAAAAAAATAAATAAGGATATACCCAGTCAAAAGAACCCACGCCCTAATGCACTAAAAGAACCCTCCAAGGTACCCATCAATGCAAAAATCCTCAAACCACAGGAAATAAGGAGAAAACCTGCGCAAACCAACCTAAAAGTATTCCCCTGATAACCTCCAAGCAAAGCCCCATCGAGAGTGCCATCGAAAAGGCTCTCAGCGATCCAAAGATCATTGCCACCATAGTGAGGAACGTTCTCGCCACCATCGGTTCTCAATGAACGCAAAGACAAAAAGAATAAACTCCGAATCATTCATTGGAACGCATGTAGCCTTCGGAATAAAAGGCAACAATTCACTGAATTTCTGAACGACCACGACATAGACATAGCTCTAATCTCCGAAACCTGGCTCAAACCCTGTCACAGGATGAACATCCCCAACTACAACACCGTTCGGAATGACAGAATGTCTGGACAGGGCGGAGGCACAGCAATTTTTATCCATAGGAAATATTACTGTGTTCCCATCCAAAGCACTTGCCTGAATTTGGAAACCACAGGAATAACAATCAAAGACAAAAATGGAACAACATTGAACATATACTCCTGCTACAAGCCCCCAAACACGCCTCTTGACCCAAAGGACATCTACAATATTTTCAAAACCAACACTCCAACAATCCTAGCCGGAGACCTCAACTGCAAGAACCCAACCTGGGGTTCATTCTCCACCAATCCTAATGGCAAGATCCTACAAAAGGTTGTCGAATGCCTCAACCTGGATTTAAGCTACCCAGATGAACCGACACATGACTCACCACCCGACATCTTGGACATCGCAATCCACAAAAATCTGAGTCAGACCGTTCACTCAAAAGTCCTCCACGAGATGACGTCTGATCACCTCCCAGTCCTTCTAATATTACAAGACTATAATATAACCCGCTCCGACACAACAATCAAAATCATCGACTGGGCCCTCTTTAAGTACCAAATGGAAAACACCCAACCCCCAGCGCACACCGCAGAAACCCCGCAAGAAATAATAGACTCCATAGCTTCCATTGAGGACCAAATCATTCAAAATCTACAAAAGTCCACAAAATATAAAGAACTAGACCTCGATAGAAAGTATCCGGCCCACATCAAAGAAAAATTACGAAAAACTAACAGACTAAGAAAAAAAATGAAAAAGACCTGCGACCCCAACGACAAAAAAGCGTACATTTCCGCACGAAGAGAATCACAAAAACTTACTAGAGAACACGACAACACCAGCTGGGACACCTACATAGAAAACCTTGACGTATCCGATCAGACAGTATGGAAGGCCATTAGACGCCTCACAGCCACAAAGAAAGAAGAAATTATCGTGAAAACCAATAACAATCTGACACTAACAGCCGAGGAGGCAGCTGAAGCACTTGCTGACTCCTTTGAAAAGCAGCTCAGCCCAAATCCTCCTACCTCTTCATATTCAAACACATATCTGAACGAAAGAATCACCGCACACCTCCAAACAAACAACAAAACAGCTCTGGAACCCACTAACATTGGAGAAATCAAAGCAATAATTGACACCTTCCCTAAGAAAAAAGCCCCAGGCATCGACGGAATCACGAACGAAGCGCTAAAACTACTGCCCAACCATATTCTCGAATCACTAACCAGCACTTTTAATGCCTCATTGAAACTCGCATACTTCCCGGACAACTGGAAAACATCGATTATTTGTCCCATACTAAAACAAAGTAAATCAAAATACGACCCAGCAAGTTATAGACCCATTTCCCTCCTACCTGTCACCTCCAAACTATTTGAAAGAATCATTTTAAGAAGAATAAAAAAAGCACTCAGCGACGAACATCCCCTCAGGCCCGAACAATTCGGGTTCCAGCCAAAACACTCAACCCTTCATCAACTTGTGGTCGTCACGGAGAAGATAAGAAAGGCCATGGAATCAAAACAATTAACAGGAGGCATCTTCTTTGACATCTCCAAGGCATTTGACAAAGTTTGGCACGAGGCCCTCTTATATAAAATGGCAAAAAAGAACCTACCTGGAGACATCATCCGAATGACAAAAAGCTTCCTCTGTGACAGAAACTTTAGAGTAAAAGTCAAAGATGTTCTGTCAACCCCAAGGAAAATTCGAGCAGGAGTCCCTCAAGGGTCAGTCATCGGCCCCACCTTCTTCAATATTTTTATCGATGACTACCCATGCCCCGATGGAATGTCCCTACATCTATACGCAGACGATGCCGCAACTCTAGTCTCAGCCTTCAACCTCGATACCATCTTTCTCAAACTTCAAGAAGCACTGGTATTCGTTAATATTTGGTGCGACGAATGGCGGGTTAAATTGAACCCACAAAAAACCGAAGCTATACTCTTCTCAGACAAAAGACTAAAAGTGAAGAAGCCCTTGGAAGATCTAGGCTACCCTGATGAACCCATAAAATGGAAGGACAGCGTCCGCTACCTGGGCGTCATCCTTGACCAACACCTGACCTTCCAAGAACACGTGCAAAACCGAATAAACCTCGCAAAAGCAGCCCAGCACCGACTAGCACTATTTTTAGGGAACAAGAGCAAACTGTCCCTACACTGCAAACGTACCATATACACGTCTATTCTAAGACCAATCCTAACCTACGGCCACCCAGTCTTCATAACCGCAAACAAAACTACACTGAAAAAATTCGAAAGTTTCGAAAACCAGGTATTAAAGAAAATAATAGGTGCCCCATGGTTCGTCAGAAGTAGTATCATCAGAAAGGACCTCAATTTAGAAAATATAAATGATTTCATAATAAAACAAGCTTTCAACTTTTACGATAAATCTGAAAATCTCGAAAATATTACATTCAGAGAAGCCTGTAACTACAAACAAGAACTGAAGAGAAGGAAACCAAAGCCAAGGCAACTCCTATATCGATTGAGAACAAATGTAGAAAAATGGAAAAATCTTAAGAAAAAACACGTTAAAGAAAAAAAAAATAATAAAAATAAAAAATAACAGAACATATTAGAAAAGAAGAACACACCGATTTAAAGACCGCGCGCCAGGCCCCAACCTTGTAGAGATGTGAATACCCTGTCAATGTGAAGAACGTGTACATATAATTTATTGTTAATATCATAAGCTAGGTTGCTCTTTTTGAGCGACACCTAATAAAGTTATTTTTGAACTGGAACTGGACTCGTCGATTTTTAACCATCTTTGTCATGGGGTGAGCGCTGTCCAATGAACGTATTGTGAGGGCAGTCTTGCTGACACCATTAGTGACATTATAACCGCATCGGCTGCCATGTTTGGTTCGCGTCAGATGCAATTTTTGGAGCCTTCGTTGGCTATTAAATTAATAAATAAAAATAGAACAACTTCAATTGTCTAAATCAATTGTGTTAAAATATTTCTATCTCACTTTTTTTTTTGATAGAGGGCATTAAAATGATATTTAAGTCTATTAAAGGCTTTGTGTGTGTGTAAAATGAAAGGATTTAAAAGCACGAGTGTTTCTTTTATACATAATACAAACTTCTACTATCCTTACTGCGATGAAAATATATATTGGGAGGGCTTGGCTCATCAGTGGTGAACCCTCCCAGCGGTTTCGTCAATTTAATCCACCAGACTGCTTCTCAGAGCTCTAATACTGTATTGGACGATTATGCTTATATACGCAGCACTGAAGGGTGGAATCTCAGAAATGGTTTTCAAGAAAACTAAGGACATAAGCTTATAGGACAATAGAATTACATTCAAATATTTGCATCGAGCAATGCTCTTCCGCAAACAATAAAGACAAGGTCAGTTTAAATCCTTTCATTTTATATGTATAGATGGCGCGTTATTGCTTTGTGTTAATTATTGTTTATGTATGATTAAAGTGAAAAAACATAAGTTTTTATAACAAAAATAATATAAAACTTCAAACTAAGCTTTATATAACTCTAATTTTCTTCTTTATATAATACATACTATTTTATATAGATATTACAGAAGAAAACATACGATAAAGTTTGAAAGCTTGTATAAATATTAAGAAAAAAACATCACCTGATCGTTCAAATAAAATTCTTATTTTCTACACCTAATCCAAGTGAAAATTCACTTTTTAAAACTATTTTTTACATTGTTTAAATAAGTTATATTAGAAGAAATATTTCACCCCCTAAATGAATATTGTAACATAGTATTTCTTAATTTTATTATTTTTTATTTAACAGAGTGGTCATTTTTATGTTTTATATCTTGCCACTCTGTAAATTTCGCTCGTGGCTTATCTTTTGTTTATCTTTGATAGTTTGTCCTTCCCTGAAATAAATTTTGTTTCCTCCTGAAGTTTTTGTCTTCCCTAATTTTCCACGTGGCAATATAATAATAATACCATAAAAAAAAAAGATAATTTGAAGCCCAAGGGACCAAAAAAAAAATCGAATTAAAAACGGAAATTCTAGGGTTAAAGATAAATATTGGAATTAAAGACTTTCGATTTATCCAAGTTCAACTGCAGTTTGTTGAGAGATCATAGTTAAGCTCTCTCTGTGTGATAAGAATACTTTAAACTATGGAATCTACAGTACCTACAGTTCATATAAACACTGTACTGGGTATAAGTGCGGTATATATAGAGAGAGTGAGAGAGTTGAGCAAAGTTATTGAATATATAAAAGTCCCTGCGAGGGTCCCAATAAAGTCCAGTAGCGTGTTTGTAAGTCATATTTCAAGTCCATCTATCATCCGCCTTGACGCCAACTTTCCGAATTGTTGTTGCTGTAACTTCCCCAGAGAGAGAGAATTTATTATACCGAATATTTAAAATGGGGGAATTTATTTCGCAATTCCCCAATGTCGCATTTTTGGATGCTTTTTGGCCTCCATTCAATAGAAGAAAGCATTCAATTCGTTAAGTTATTCTGATAATATATTTATATAGATAACACGAGACTGTTGGAAAACAAATTACCAGGAAATATTTATCAAAAACTATTTGATTATATATCTATATAACTTTCATTTTTTATTACTGACGTTTCGGCGAGCCGCTATCATCCATTTCAGTTTACACATTACCTTAATAAAGGTTTGACTGGTTTAAAAACAAATTACCAGGAAATATTTATCAAAAACTATTTGATTATATATCTATATAACTTTCATTTTTTATTACTGACGTTTCGGCGAGCCGCTATCATCCATTTCAGTTTACACATTACCTTAATAAAGGTTTGACTGGTTTAAAAACAAATTACCAGGAAATATTTATTATAAACTATTTGATTATATATCTATATAACTTTATTTTTTTCTTTATTACTGACGTTTCGGCGAGCCGCTATCATCCATTTCAGTTTACACATTACCTTAATAAAGGTTTGACTGGTTTAAAAACAAATTACCAGGAAATATTTATTATAAACTATTTGATTATATATCTATATAACTTTATTTTTTTCTTTATTACTGACGTTTCGGCGAGCCGCTATCATCCATTTCAGTTTACACATTACCTTAATAAAGGTTTGACTGGTTTAAAAACAAATACCAGGAAATATTTATTATAAACTATTTGATTATATATCTATATAACTTTATTTTTTTCTTTATTACTGACGTTTCGGCGAGCCGCTATCATCCATTTCAGTTTACACATTACCTTAATAAAGGTTTGACTGGTTTAAAAACAAATACCAGGAAATCTTTATCGTAAAGCTAGAGGTTGTCTGGCCGGCATTCATATTTCTATGAGAAATAGACACTTCAGCCGGTTAGTTTTTACATTTTCTCAACGTTTCGACAAAAATCTTTTGTCTTCGTCAGGAGAAGTAAATAAAAATAAATCATTTGGCAAGGCGTTAAAAATTATAAACTATTTTATTAGTTATCTATATAACTTTCATTTTTTCTTTATTACTGACGTTTGGACAAGACACCATCATCCTTTTCAGTTGAAACATTACCTCAATAAAGGTAAACACATTATAAGATAAGAATATAAAGAGTAGTAATGCGTTTCTTTATTCGTGCAAAATAAAATGTTTCGGATCTTTAAAATCCTACAGGTAGAGCTATGATGCATTAGCGCGCCATCTGTTATGAAAATTCGAAACTATTATAGACTCGTATGATTCTTTTGAAAATTAAACAATTTCTACAACCCTTACTGCAATGGAACAATTGATGGGAGTGTTAAACGCTCCCAACGGTTTCACCAGATTAATCTACCATACCGCTGTTATATTGCATTTTTTCTATCTTCCTTTATAGTGATACTGTTGCTAGACTCTTGAGAATGGGTATTTTAGAAGAAATATTGACATAAGCTTTGAGGACAGCAGAAATACAACAACAACAACAACAAAAGCCTTTATTGAGGACCTCTCCACCTATAAAGGATTCGCCAGTTTACAGAGTATTTGAAGAGAAGAGAATTAAGAATACAGAGAGAAACCTATAAGTTAGTAGGTATAGTATAGTATTTTCTACACTGTGACTATATACAACAGCAGCAACAAGCCTTTTTGTGGAATCAAAGTCCCATACAGGATTCGTCATTCTAATCCTGACAAAGATTATTTACATATGATTATTTACATCAATTAGATTATGTATATAGCTTGACAGTAGAAATACATACAAATATAAATATATAATATGCTTTGAGCAATCGCTCTTCCGTTAACTTTAAATTGAGTTTTTATTAGAACAATTATATTATGATGAATTAGCGCGCCATCTGATATGAAAATTCGAAACTATTCTAAACGCGTATGATTCTTTTGAAAATTGAACAATTTCTACTGCCGTTACTATGTATAGCTACTACCCGAATGACCCGGGCAACGCCCGTGTTTTAATTTAGACACGTGGACCTGTTGGATCATTAACGCCCGTGTTTTACCCGATTGAATGTTTTTATTAAAATACTATTTGTTGCAATTATAAATTGGCGCCTTAAATAAATGCATATATTAGTTAATAACTATAGCCTATGTGCTTTATCTGTCTATGTACTGTTGGCTTCCGTAGGCGTCTCTTACTGGGAAAAAAAAAAGAGAGGATTCCATTTAGTTATTAACTAATATATGCATTTATTTAAGGAGCGACCCGCTCCAACACAATAGTTACAAAAACCAAAAAGCGAGTGGGGGGGGGCAAAGTGTCTCGCGCAGTGGCGGCGCCATCGTAGCGAACCAATAGGAGAGCGCCATTCCAAAAAAAAAAAAAGCAAACGGTGACAGAGATGAAGAACGCATGACGCTCGTAACTGTATATAGAATAATATAGTAATATATATCCTAATTTTCTGAAACTTATAGCTATGCCTATAGAAGGATTATAAAGATCCGAAATCTTGTATTTTTCACGAATAAATAAACACATGCTATTGTTTATATTCTTATACTTTATAGCAATTTTCTCTTCTAATGTAAACACATTATATACGATATTATGTACCTAGGTAAAACATCTCTCCCTTTAATTAAAGAAAGAGATGCCTAAATACATAAATATAACCCTCCCGAAACTTTATATTGCGGTATTTACTTTATATATATAAATATTTCCTTCTTTATCTCTTTATTCTTTTGTTTTATATAAAGCAGGCTGTTTTGTATACTTGTTGTTGGTATTTATCTATTTTATAATACAATATAATGCGGCTTATGATTGAAGAACGACATTTGAAAATTATCCCGCATGTGTGTTTCTTTTAAACGAAAAATCTAAATTTATTTTAAGGAGAAATAACGATTATTTATAAACTTAGGGATGAAGTATGAAAGGATGAATTGTGAAGTGTAATGATGAACGAAAAAAAAAGTGTCCAGGGATGGGAATCGAAGCCACAGTGTTCCGCTTACCGGGCAGATGCCATGTCCACTAGGCTACCCTAGACATATTTTTCTGTTCGTAAATCTGTATATAAATGAATGTATGTGTGTCTGTCTTTTATGCCTGACCAAACCACTCATTGGAACGCCATGAAACTTTGCGAAGTTATTTAGTATAGTACTGGGAAGGTTTCTAGCAAATAAAATATTTGAAATAACTTTTCGCCTAAAAATAATCAAGATAAATATTCTAATTTATCTGTTATAATTCAACAATCTGCTCTAAATATTATCATGCATATAGAAAAAATGATTATATGCCTCTTCTTTATGCCGGACCAAACTACTCATTTCATTGACATTTTTGAAAGTAAAACAGTGTAAACGGTATTAAATATGTATAATGGAACAATGGCTTAAATATAATAGAAATTAAGCTGAATGAAGACAAAAAAAAAAGTTAAGAATTCTCTATGAATTGAAATGAAGTGATTTTGCCTATAAAATATCAAAAAAATAGACTGGATTGATACACATTTAAAATGGTTAAAATGGCATTTATTAAGCCAAACAGTGTGAAAAAGTAGATACAGTAGAGCTTCCATTGAGAGGATGCCTAAAATCGTAGCTTAACCCGTCTCTCCAAGAGGCAGTCTCTTATTAAAGGTCTATTAGAGATTCTTTAATATCAATTAGAATCTCCAATGAGAGACCACCTACAGGAGAAACAAGTTGAGTCATGTTTTAGGTGGTCTTTCTTAAGAGACTCTATTTACATATATTAAAATCAACATTTTCTTACTGTTACGTTTAATTACTGCTAATCTATATATAAAAATGAATGTATGTGTGTGTGCGTCTGTCCTTTATGCCTGACCAAACCACTCATTGGAACGCCATGAAACTTTGGGAAGCTATTAGTATAGTACTGGGAAGACTTTTGAAAAATAATTTCTTGAATATCTTGAATAGCCTTAGAGTTATTTGCAGATTTGTATATTTAACTCGAAAGCAGCGCACCCATTGCGACGATGATAACAAGTATTTTCATTTATAAGTTTTATTACACTAAGTTTATTATCTTAAAGATTATTTATCAAAAGTAAGATTTTCTACCTATTAATTGCGCACAAGTCAAAGTTAGTTTTATAATTTATCTACAACATATATATTGGGAGAATAGATAAAATGATGATGATAAGATGTGAATCTTTTTACTTGATCTGTTTAAAATATCCTTTATTTTATTTCCAATTGTTATAAGTTATTTTTTATTTAATTTTTTTATTGTTGTAAATTTTACCTTTGTTTTATTTTATCATTGTTGCATTTTTTTCCTTTATTATTTTTTTTGCATTGTTAATTTACCATTATTCTATTTTCATTTGAAATATTGCAAATGTTTCATTTGCTCTATTCATTTACATTGTTCTATTTTCAAACCTATTTGTATATTTTAAATTTTGGCAATTGCGGAATAAAAAATGTTGAGACACAAAATTAAATAAATAACTTACAGAAAGTTTTTAAATATCTATTTATTAGGAGCTTTCTCTCGGGCCTTTTCCTTTCTCAACCTTTAAGTAAAATATTGAAATTTAATATAAATATCTTTTTATTCTAAATAAAGGTTGATAAAGGGCACGACCCGAAAGCTAAAATACTTAAATATGTATTAGTAATATATTTAAATATGCACAAGATTTTCATATGCACCATAATTATAAATAGTGTAGCAGCCTAGAAATGTAGATTAATTTCACCTCACCAGCTTGGAAATCATATAATAATAAATAAAATAATAAAGATTTATTGAGAGAGCCGTACCCAAGGCAGGGTCGAGTTCCACACACACACAATGGCCCTCGTCAGTCTAGGGTGGACTTTATTCCATGATATCCACAAGAAATCAAATGGAATATTCCCCAATTTGCCAAAGAGGTTTTTAGCTTGAAAAGTGGCTAGACAAAATCTATGGCCAAAATATTGATGGAAAATTTTCCGGGAGAAAATTGATCTATAGAAGCAAAGGTCGCCATTCCCGTCAAAATATACGTCAAAGCCAGACGCCATCCGTCTCTTCATACTAGCGGCCTCAGGTCGGTGACAAAGCTACAAAACCAGCTTTGGCAAACTGATGTAAAGGTTTCGGACTAATGATCCTCGTCACACACACATTTACACAAATATTATTCATTTTCTCTCGGAGAAACTTCCAATAAGTTTTACGACCGCCACTGGACATCGACAAACGGGCGGATAACAGCAGATCATCTTTCACTCTCTTACATATCATCTCTCATGTAGATCACACCCTTCTGGACCTTGTCCGTGTCTTCGACGGTGACATCTCTATGAGGTCACATCCAACCTGCCTTGTCCTTTGTGTTACCCTTTGACACCTGAAACGACGGTGCCCATGAATGCTAGTGTTTGCAATACACAACCACATATATTAGATAATAAAAAAGACATAATGGATTGAATAAAAGATTTATTTGCCAATATATGCCTTTTTATTATTTAATATATGTAGTTGTGTATTGCAAACACTAGCAGTCATGGGACAAGTGGTTTCAGGCGTCAAAGGGTAACACAAATGACGAGGCAGGTTGGATATATATTAAAATCAAAAAGTCATATGCTGACCGCGTTCACATCAGCCTTTTGATTGCAGAGCGCCATCTAGGAAATATCAGGGAACAGGTAAATCAACGTTTAGTTGATTTCTGTTCCACCAGATGGCGCTCTGCCATCTAAAGTTCATGTGAACGTGGTCAGGATATGCATTTTTGATTTTAATAACAAACACCTGACCTTTTTTTCTTATTTTTCACATATATATATGTCATAATATATGCTCTTCCAGGATTAATAAAACAAATCTACAGTCGACCAGAGAGAGAGAGAACGCAGCTAAGGCCGGTCACTTGATATAGCAGTCACATTCCAAGGGGGCGACCGCAGGGCCTTTTCTTGGAACCTCAGTTCTATGTTTACTCAGTCGGGGGGTGGTGGATACACACAAGACGTGCATTTTCCGCGGTGGCAGCCGCTAGCGCTCCCTCTCTCCCTCGGTTTGCTGGGTTCCATCTTCCAAACTTGTTGTGATTATTTCTCACCTCACCACATCATTACCACTATATTGTCACATCTAAAGTCGACAGGATCATATCACAGAAAAAGTCGACAGGATAAGACCTGGCCGGGAAGCAAATCCCTCATATACCGGAGTATGAAGAACAAGAAGCCAAGCCACGATGATCGACCAAACCCAACTCAACTGTAACCACTCCTCTTCGAGCCCTCAACCCCTTCCTCGCCAACCTTTGAACCGTGATCCCGAAGAAGTATTCACCTACGACGGAGATGGAGCTGCCACGCACTTCTTCCAGCACTAGATCTACTCAAGAACGATCGCCGTGCCAGAGCAGGACACCTCCCGCCATCATGGACAAGACTCCGCCATCTCCCTACCGCTACTGTGATGTACAACACTGGTACGCTCAGTGTCACAGACAGAACTCTCCCGAATCTCAATGAACTTACCTGCTCTCTAAACCAGCATAACCTGTAAGTGAAATTGTTTTACCCCTTCCATTCATTCTTTAAATAAGTCATTCCTTGTAAATTGTCCCAATATTTACAAAATTAGCTCCATTTATTCTCTCCATGCCTATTAACAATAATTTTATGCTCCATACTATTTATCTAGATATTTGTAACTCATTTAATTAGTTACCTTACCAGTAGAATTTAACAATCGTTATTTTAATTAAATAATTTCCATTTTTTAACGTAACTCTTAAAAAAAAAAAAAAAAACTCTTAAAAAAAAAAAAAATTGGAATTCTACCTATTAACGCTTTACGATTTTTACTATTAACAATAGATTTTCATAATCAAATTATTTATAAAAATATGCCTCCAGCACCTAAACTTTTGTATAGACCTCTCCTACTTGTAAGCACGGCTCACGAAAAATAATTTCTTTCCCTAATCGATTCAAAATTCACCCTGTAATTCAGGCGTCGAAGAATTCCAACCACCACGTGAGCCTTGCTTACAACCAACCCTTGGTGACTCTTATCTATCTTCCCCTTAATGCCCCTCTCATTCTTACAACTTTGTTAACTTTATACCAGCTCAGGACCTTTATAGAGAATTATTGATTAATCAATTATCGAACTTCTATATTGTCATTTCAAAATCCTAACCTTCGCCCTTCATTTATGATAATTTATTTCGTAGTTCATCTCTAGCCTATCCACCGACCCACACCATCTAGCCAATGGTGTGTTCGTCACAGGGTGCAGATTGACTAACTGCTAGATATTTATCAACCCCTTTTTGTTCGCACTTGAACAATCTGCATCGAACGACACAGTTCGCTTCTTCTTCTCGCGCCACACGTTCGCCACACGGACCCTGTCTTCAAATCTATGTTTGTCCATTGTCCAAACCAGCACGATATAGCCTACCTCCGATTTTTCCCACGGAGGTACGTTAAACATCGTCGCTGATTTTGTCCGGTCCTTCATCATTTCGCGCAAACATGGGTCTTACTTTCAACCCACCGCGAAATCATCGCCTTGCACAAGCTCCCACGACGGTTCAAACACCTCGTGTCCGAGCAGCTTGTCACTTGTAACGGACAACGCAGTCCTCGTCCCAATTTTTGGCACTGTGCGCGCATACTTTCCGCAAATTAAATATAAGTCTGTTCGACTTCCTCACCTACACACGGGACTTTTCCCCTCGGACTCGCTACACAAGTAACTACATAGATAAGTTAGATTGGCCCAGGGCAAGTCTCCCCTCGCTCTGTTCGCCGAGGTTCTAACATTGTATGTAGTTTTATATTTACCTCAGTCCTGAGCTCACACAATTGTCAACCTCAATCTCATTTCTCGTACTCTACACTTATAGCATAGAAAGCCCATGACAAGTTTCCCCTTGCCATGTCCGCCTGAAAAATATTTTAAAGTGTAGAGTTCTCCAGTCTTAATGATCTTCAGAATTTCACCATATGTATGTGACTCTTCTTCTCGTTGTTCACACTCCTCCATATCACTTCCCTTATAGTACATTAGATTTTGTTGTATATAGCCTTTTATAACCTGGATATTTTCAAAGATTTCCTTAAATGTCAAACTCCCCGGTGTTGTAAAACTGCTTGTAAATAATATTTACTTGTGTACTATACAATATTTTATTTACATAAAACTATGTCACCATTACCTTAACTAATTTTAACTGTAAAATTATTTTCTCTATTCCTGGCTTCTCCAGCTTTAAATATACTTAAACCATGTTCAGCCTTCTTCAACGGGGGCCATATGTCATAATATATGCTCTTCCAGGATTAATAAAACAAATCTACAGTCGACCAGAGAGAGAGAGAGAGAACGCAGCTAAGGCCGGTCACTTGATATAGCAGTCACATTCCAAGGGGGCGACCGCAGGGCCTTTTCTTGGAACCCCAGTTCTGTGTTTACTCAGTCGGGGGGGGGGGGGGGGGGGGGGGGTGGTGGATACACACAAGACGTGCATTTTCCGCGGTGGCAGCCGCTAGCGCTCCCTCTCTCCCTCGGTTTGCTGGGTTCCATCTTCCAAACTTGTTGTGATTATTTCTCACCTCACCACATCATTACCACTATATTGTCACATCTAAAGTCGACAGGATCATATCACATATATATATATTTAAAACATTGCGGTAAATGTCATTTAATTTGTGTCAACATAGTCGTAAATTTTACCATCACAATCAATAGGGAATATGCTCTCAATGAAAGAGGCCTATCGTGGATATATTAATAAAGAAAATGATTTTCAATATTTCGACGAGTAATACAAGTGAAACGATGCTCCTTGTGTGCCAATATAGAATTGTTTAGCTTGATAAAGACAGTGTGTTGTCCATCGAAAGAGTAAAATACAATCACATAGATATCCCAAAGATAAGCTTTTTTAATAAATATCTTGATTCAATTATCTTTGGTATATTCATTCTTTTTCTTTAAGTATTTCTATAGCTATACACCCAGGAAAATATTAAACATAAAAATGGTTAATTTTAGTTAAAAGGCGCGCGCATCCGTTGAATATAATTATAAAAAATACATAAAGGGTTTTCTTTCACAGATTCAGGTATACGCCTTTTTAAAAGATAATTCAGGGGCTAAATTTCTAAATATTTTTTTTTTAGTGTAAAAGGCGCGCATCATTCCCCATATTATATTCACTTTTAATCAACTAACACTTGTAAAATGTCTATTTTTTATTTATTTTATCTTCCAAAAAGGTGTTTTTATGGTATATTTCGATACTTTGCGAGAGAGAAGTGTGGAAATGCTGAGAAACTGTTCAGAAGTAACCAGCTGTTATTGCATTCTTGTGTTCATTTCGATGTATCACATTCCACTCTCTATCGCCCAGAATTACCTGGAGAGTTGATAACGTTTATACTGGTTCAACATTGTACCATTCAGGTATATTTATAGCTTCATATGTGAATATTTAAAACTATCTCTATTGTTGCTTCAATTATAATTGTCTGAATAATAATAATAATAAATGATATAGTGTGTATATAGTGTATATATTATATAGTGTAATAAAATACGATATATAATACAGTGTATTTATAGCTTCATATATGACATTTTAGACTCTCTTTTGTTGCTTCTGTAATTGTCTGAATAATATATGATATAGTGTATATACAGTTAAACCTGTCTATAGCTCCCCCACTTGGGACTCACCAAAATAGGGTGCTATAGACAGGTCACTTTTAATGTAAAATGTTTATATTTTAATGTTTAAAATCGGGCGCTATAGAGAGGAAGGCGCTATTTAGAGGAGGTGCTATAGACAGGTTTAACTGCATATATTATATATATATAGTGTGACAATATGATTTATAATATAGTGTATTTATATAGAAAACATTTTTTGGCTATTTATATATAAGAGAGAGTTTATGAAAATTCGAAACTATTATAGACGCGTATGATTCTTTTAAAATATAAACAATTTCTACTGTCCTTACTGCAATGGAAAAATTAATCGGAGAGCCTGGCTCATCAGTTATGAACCCTCCCAGCGGTTTCGCCAGTTTAATATACCAACCGCTGTTATATTGCATTTTTCGATTTTACTTTTATAGTGATACTGATGCTAGAGACTCTTGGAATGGGTATTTTAGAAGAACTATGGACATAAGCTTTGAGGACAGCAGAAATACCTACAATTAAATATATAAAAATTAAATTTAAAAGAATCATACGCGTCCATAATAGTTTCCAATTTTTATAATGCATCATATTATAAGAGAGAGAAAATTGATGTGTTACATTTTACATGAATATGCGTACGGAACGTATACATCCTTCTTCTAAAAATCTAAAGTAGTATTTGTCATTTCTATTGATTTAATCTCAAATTATCTGATACATCCTATGTGAAAAAAAATTAAATAAAATATATGTATATAAAGTTAAACCTGTCTATAGCGCCCCCTCTAAATAGCGCCTCACTTTCTATAGCGGCCGATTTTAAATACGTAGTACGATGCGATTTACATTAAATGTGACCTGTATATGGCACCACCTCTCTATAGCACCCTATTTTGGTGAGTCCCAAGAGGGGGCGCTATAGATAGGTTTAACTGAATATAAAAATTAGCTTTCAACTCATAAAAAAATTAAATGCCTAAAGAGATAATTTATTATTACTTATTCTCATCAAATCAAACGTGAAATCCCCACAAGGGATGCTTGCGTCAAGTAACAACACTAAATTCAAAGAACTATTTTACATAATCAATTGTTAAATTACAAAAGGTTTGAGTATAAGTTTAAAGAAGAAAAAAAAAGAAAAAAAACTTTAAAATCATGCTTGATTCCACATCCTATCTAGGAACAAAAAATGAAATTAATAAAAATACAGTATAACCTTCCTTTAGCGGACACCTCTCTATAAAGGTCAGTTTTCATTTTTAAAATTACCATTTTTTGCTATTCAGTAACTCTCCGGTAAGAAGACACCTCTCTCTAAAGGACAGTTTGGCTCTGCAATTAGGTGTTCTTTACAGGGAGGTTCTTCTGTATATTTTAAAAGAAAGGTCATCTCGCCCATCAAATAGACACAAATACTATGGGCCATATATTGACCCACTTCTTTACAGGGATGTTCTACTGTACATAGTTCGCAATTACGTTTATTAACCAAGAGAGAAAATGATAAATATATTTACAGACTATTCTAAATTTTAAATTATAAAGATTGTTTACATCTCGAATTATATAGAGATGACTCAATAAACAGGAGTTGGTAATCCTGATTACATCACTGTATCACCCAAAACTCTATCTTAAGACGTGGTACCAGTAACGTCAAATATGTAATTTATTGACAAGGCGGGGGGATGTCGCACAATGTCTTCATTTAACTTGTCACCCTCCCTGTCTTGTCTCTTGGGAAGATGACATAATTGCTCTTCCCAAGCTGTCAGGTAATCCACATGCCAACACAGTTTATATTTGGAGGCGTTTTTGTTATTTGGAATATCCACTAAAATATACGTAATTGAGAAAAAATGTAATTAAAACGCTTTATGAAGAAGCTAATTATGGTAAAAACATCTCTCCATAACAAAACCTAATGATTATTTATAAACTTGGAGAGTTATTCCCGGACATTCTATTTGAGTTCTCTGCTAACATGCAATTTTAGCCGAATGCCTAAAGAAAGGGTTTTTTAAAATCAAATTATATTATATAAATGTATTGTATCTTGTACAATAATACAAGATATAATAATACAAGAAATTACAACGTGTAAATAGTTTTTTATTGCTAAATTTTTATATATATATTGTCAGGAGGACAGAGTTTCCTGGTATTCCCTCTTATCTGGACCGACCGGTCGGGGTAAACAGTGGCGTCACGTGGAAGGATGAAATATCTCAGTTCTCCCCTCTTGCTCTAACGGCTGGGTCGATTTGGCTCATGTAAATAGTAACTCTTATTTTATATTTAAAATCTCTCATATAACTCATTAAATAAATATTTAAAGTAATTCGAAGGCCTAGTTAATTATTTTTCATCGCGACAATTGTGGTGGAGACGCCGGGTAACGAGACAGTCACCAGACGAAGTCGTCGCCTTCAAGGATTGCAACCAGAGCTATCTACAGTGCTTGCATTTCCCGCTCGGAAGAAAATGGAAAGAGAAGAAAACCGACCATTCTGCCATCGGTGGAGAGATCCCACTGTCTTCTCGGGGGAACGTGGGGAAGATTCGCAGCGTTGGCTGAGCGACTTCCAGCGTGTGGCACGTTACAAGTGGGATGACTCCATGTGTCTGGCCAACGTCATCTTCTACCTCACTGGCACAGCGAAGTGCTGGTTCGAAAACTTCGAGGAAATCTTGAATTCGTGGGAGGAATTTAAGATAAAATTTTGTGAAATATTTGGGAACAAGGAAGACACGGCTAGAAAAGCCGAGAACATTCTTCGAACTAGAGCGCAGACGAGTGGGGAAAACGTCGAGAGCTACATACAAGAAGTCCTCCTTCTTTGTAAACAGAGCAACCCCAGAATGCCGGAAGGAGAAAAGGTGAGCCACCTGATTAAAGGCGTAGCGGAGGAAGTGTATCAGGCACTTGTTGGGAAGGACATCAGCACGGTGGACCAATTTGTTGCGTTCTGCCGCCGATTCGAGGCATTCAAGAGGATGCGTGTTGCACCGCCCAGGTTCAACCGACTGCCCAATGTTACCACCATCTCGACCGCTGAACCTGAGAACCTAGAAGCCCTAATTAGAAGAATAGTAAGAGAGGAGGTTCAGAAGTTTATGGCTCCTCCTTCTACATTTGCCGCCCAGGATATCGACACTCCACCTCCCGACCTACGGGATGTCATCCGTAGTGAAATCCAGCAAACATTGGCTCCTATCTCTGCCCCTCGTCAGCCCGAGAGCTTCCGCCCTCGGCGACACTACCTCCCCCAGAACGATCAAGGTTACCGACGAAGAACCGAAGGGCCACCAAATAATCAAAGGACTCAGTGGCGTACTGAAGATGACAGACCGATCTGCTTCCACTGTGGGCGCCCTGGCCACGTTGCACGTTATTGCAGAGACAGACGTCAAGCTTTTGCGGATGCCAGACTTGGAAGAGAAACAGTCGATTTCGGAAGACCAAGAACGGAAAATTACACCATGGGCGAATCAGGAAGCGAACTATCCCAAGGAAGATTTAGAAACCCGTCGCCATATCCCCACCGCGGAAGATTCCAAGCTCCCAGAAGAACCTCACAATCCCCTGCTCGCCGTCCCAGCCGCTCACCCAGTTGCCACAGTGAGGAAAACTAGATGGCGCGCCCTCTGGAGGTGTGGCCGCCACAGACGAAAATCCTCCCTGCCGTATAGCCGCTACAATGGAAAAAAACTGGATATCTGTCAACATACAAGGACGAAATGTACAAGCTCTTGTGGACTCCGGCGCTGATTACTCAGTAATTTCCGAAGCTTTCAGACGTTCTATAAAGGCTCCAGTTTTTAAAGAAAATGGACCACTCCTAAGAGCCGCGGACAAGAAGCCTATCGTGACCCTTGGTAAGTGCTCTTTAGAAGTTCAAATCAAAGGACTCGATATTATTTTTTATTTTGTAGTAGCCGCTGAATGTAGCCACGGTGTTATACTGGGCTGGGATTTCTTCAGAGCCACAGATGCCATTATAGATTGTGGGAAAAACAAATTGTATTTAAGCGAAGCTGAAAAATCCTACGAATGGAAAGACCTGAAACTTTGTGCTGCTATGGACTGTGTCCTACCGCCGAAATCTTTTGGCAAGATAGTTGTCACCAACCAGGATGTATTTGGCAGCAGAGATGTAGTCGTTACAGGTTCCAAACGCCTGCAGTTGGAAAAAGGACTTTTTATTCCCTCTTCCCTCGTTAGGTTCTTACATGGCAGAGCGGTGTTGTGGGTGACTAACAGTACTCACCAGTCTCAAGTGATACCTTCGGACATGAAGATAGGAACAATGCAAGATCTAGAAGTAGGGAGCATATCTAATCTTGACGCTTGTTCTGAAATATCTGGAACAGACGAAGTAACTTCCCCAGATGTGAGAGAATGTTTAATTTCAATGATTTCTACTGATTTGGAGAAAACAAAGAAAAACAGATTACTCACGTGCCTAAATGAGTTTTCTGATATATTCGACTTTGAGAAAAAGAGCTTCCCTGTCTCTGGCGAAATAAAACATAAAATCGATACGAGTGATTATCCGCCTGTCAGACAGCGTCCTTATAGAGTGTCTCCCGCCGAAAGACGTGTCATTCAGAGTGAAGTAGAGAAAATGATGGAGACTAAAATCATCCGGCCATCATCAAGTCCATGGGCCTCTCCCGTTATATTAGTGAGGAAGAAGGACGGCTCGTTGAGATTCTGTGTCGACTATCGTCGTCTAAACAAAATTACAAAGAAAGATGTTTACCCTCTCCCTCGTATCGATGACGCGCTGGACACCCTCTCTGGATCCAGGTACTTCTCCACTATGGATATGAGATCGGGTTACTGGCAAATCGAAGTAGACGATAAGGACCGGGAGAAAACGGCATTTATCACTCCAGATGGGCTTTATGAATTTAATGTAATGCCATTTGGTCTATGCAATGCGCCAGCAACTTTCGAGCGAATGATAGACAACGTCCTACGGGGATTGAAATGGGACATGTGTTTATGCTACTTAGACGACATTGTAGTCTATGGATCGACCTTTAAAGAACATTTAACACGTTTATACAAAGTTTTGAGATGCATTCAGCAGGCCGGACTGTGCCTGAATTATAGAAAGTGTCATTTCGCCTCGAGACAAATAACTATCCTCGGGCACGTCGTTAATGAATTTGGAACGCAGCCAGACCCAGAAAAAGTGAAAGCCATTGTCCACTTTCCAAAACCCCGTAATATCAGTGAGACCAGAAGTTTTCTTGGGTTAAGTTCATACTATAGACGCTTCATCAAAAGTTATGCTAACAAGTCTCGACCCTTGAATAGCCTTTTAAAGAAAGATGAAAAATTCATTTGGGGCGAAGAACAAGATGAATCTTTCCGGATTCTCAAACAGGAATTGGGATCTTCGCCTGTGTTAGGACATTTCATAAAAGGTGCGGAAACTCATGTCCATACTGATGCAAGCGGTTATGGTTTAGGGGCAGTTCTTGTTCAAATCCAGAATGACGCGGAGAGACCTATAGCCTATGCCTCACGAACACTAACCAAAGCGGAAAAGAATTATTCCACTACAGAAAAGGAATGCCTCGCAGTTGTTTGGGCCCTTGGTAAATTCCGCCCGTACCTATATGGCAGACCCTTTACTGTGGTTACCGACCATCACTCGCTATGTTGGCTGGTAGGCTTGAAATATCCATCCGGCCGCTTAGCCCGTTGGGCCCTCAAACTACAAGAATACGACATAAACATCGTTTACAAAAGCGGACGCAAGCATAAAGACGCTGACTGTTTGTCAAGAAGCCCCTTGGCTGACACCGCAGAGATAGAAGGGCACATTACTTCCATCCAAGACATTGCAGAAGAACAAAGTAAAGACCCTCATTTGGTTGGGATCCGTGAAAAATTTGCAAATGAAAATTTAAAAGGGTATCAGATGATTGGAGGCATTCTCTATAAGAAAAATTACGACCCTGAGGGCAAACCATGGCTGCTAGTAGTCCCAAAACAGATGAGGCACGAAATTCTTAAAGATGTCCACGACACTCCAATAGCCGGTCATTTGGGATTTGCCAAGACCTATGACCGCGTTAGAAAGAGATTATATTGGCCTGGACTTTATAGGACAGTTTCCCAATACATTGCTCATTGTAAAGAATGCCAGCGAAGGAAGGGCGTGCCTCAGAAACCTCCTGGACTACTAGTCCCAATACCTCCAACGACCTCGCCTTTTCAAAAGATAGGAATTGATTATCTGGGAAGATTTCCCATATCTCACACGGGAAATAGATGGATAATAGTCGCGACTGATTATCTCACGAGATTTGCGATAACAAAGGCCGCGGCAACAGCGGAAGCTACTGAATTAGCAACCTTCCTTATTGAAGACGTCATACTCAAGCACGGCGCTCCTCGGGAAATCATCACGGACAGAGGAAGAAATTTCATGTCTCAGACCATACGAGAAATAAATAATCTAAACGGAACAATTCACAGATTCACCACGGCATACCACCCTCAAACGAATGGTTTGACAGAAAGACTCAACAAGACCCTGACTGACATGATCTCGATGTATGTTGACGTTGATCAGAAAAATTGGGACAACATCCTACCATATGTGACCTTCGCCTACAATACCGCTCGACAAGAGACAACAGGATACAGCCCGTTCTTCCTCGTCCACGGCCGAGAAGTTGAAACACCGCTGGATTCTATACTGCCCCGTACCAGCCGGCAGGAACTGCAGAAGATTATGTGGGCCATCTTGTGACCAACGCTGAGGACGCACGAATGTTAGCCCGTCTTAACATCCTACAGGCTCAGAGCAAAGACAAAGAACGCTACGACAAGAAGCATCAGGAGGTGACGTACAAGGAAGGTGATTTGGTGTGGGTGTTCACCCCAGTCCGTACCGTTGGCTTATCGGAGAAGTTATTGAAGAGATATTTCGGACCCTATCGAGTGATCAGAAAAATATCGAGTGTAAATTATCAAGTAGAAGGCGTGACGAATACTAGGAGAAGACGAAAAACCCAAGATATCGTTCATGTAGTGAGAATGAAGCCCTACCACGACCCTGAAGTCCAAGAACAGATTGCCCAGGGTCATGTGACCGACTAGTAAACAGCGGGACGCTGTTTCTCTTGTGGAGGGAGTGATGTCAGGAGGACAGAGTTTCCTGGTATTCCCTCTTATCTGGACCGACCGGTCGGGGTAAACAGTGGCGTCACGTGGAAGGAGGAAATATCTCAGTTCTCCCCTCTTGCTCTAACGGCTGGGTCGATTTGGCTCATGTATATAGTAACTCTTATTTTATATTTAAAATCTCTCATATAACTCATTAAATAAATATTTAAAGTAATTCGAAGGCCTAGTTAATTATTTTTCATCGCGACAATATACAGTTAAACCTGTCTATAGCGCCCCCTCTTGGGATTCACAAAAATAGGGTACTATAGAGAGGTTGCTTAATATTGATGTAAATCACATCGTACTACGTATTCAAAATCGGGCGCTATAGAGAGGGATGCGTTATTTAGAGGGGGGCGCTATAGACAGGTTTAACTGTATTACTAATGAATCTCTATATACGAGACTATATACTGGACTATATACTCTATATATTGGACTTAGCAACTAAAGTAGTTCTATAGAAGCTCCAAGTTCAGATAAGTTACAGAATGCCCTACATAAGAAAAATTCCTATCAATGTAAATGTTCTATGGTGTAGTTGAAAACACCTTATCTTGGCAAGCATATACATTTTATTGACTTTTATTAAAGAGAACTGCGCGAAGTACATCCAGAATATTCAGAAGATTGTAATACTATTTTACTCGGTCGCCTAGTGAAGAAAGTGGTTTTTAAATCAATATGTATTATACAAATGCATTGTATATTGTAAATTGTGAAATATAATGCAATATATACAGCTAAACCTGTCTATAGCGCCCTTTCTTGGGACTCACCAAAATAGCATTCTGTAATTTAATTCTTCGTTGCACATTTCTTCAAGCTTTTCTGTGAATTTTTTAAGTCGGCTTTCATAAAGTTTCATGTTCCTTTATTCTGTTGGACATTCTCAATTTTGAAGTTTAGGGTTGTTAAAATTGGTCTGCGGTCACTGATTGCACTTTTCAGGATTTTCCATTGTGTTGAGGGTGCGATGTTGTAATTTATCGCTGTGATGTCTATTGCGGATTCTGTGCCTGTGGACTTGGATAGATAGGTGTTCTCTCCCTTATTTAACGGTGTAAGGTCGAGGTCGGTTAGCATGTCCTCAACCTGCTGACCTTTGTTATCCTGGACAGGTGATTCCCAAGTTGGACTTTTGGCGTGAAAATCGCCGAGTATGATTGTGATATCCGAAGACGCTTCACTTAATGTCTCTATTGTGTGTAGCCATACAAAATTCAAAGATTTCACGAGCTGAAAGTTAGCGATTTTGAGATGCGTCAAGAATTCGCTGCATGGGTTTTCTGGCAAATTGATATTGATGAAAACTAACAGATATGTTATTTAATGTTGTCCAATCTGTCATCTATCGTTTGCAGGCGTTGTTTGAGAATGAAGGGCGCCACATTGAGCAAGGATTGTGGCCTAATACAAGAGAGAAGGCAGTTAACTTATGTGTTATATAAGCTGCCATGTATTACCAGGGTATATCCTCTACCAATATTTTGCAGCTCTTTGTGTTGGGTCATGGGGATAATAAATGCTGTCCTCACATCTTGACTCTTTTATTTTTGTGAACAGTAATGTTTTTGTTTGTCATTTGCTCACATCTTATATTATGGTTTTGGTTATGGTATTATATTGGTCGTGCAGGCCAAAGTGTTATAACTTCTCGAATAACACTGGTACACACAATTTTATCCCTTATGTTTAGTTTTTCGCTTATTAGAAGAAATAGCATAAGGAATAATTTATGTACACCAATAACCTTATAAATTTTGAGCAAAAAAAATAATACAAAATGATTTTACTACCACGTTTTTCAACGCAAAAGGTCGATCTAAAAATGATATCATTTGAGGGGACACATTTTTAAAATTGTGAACAGTATAATAAGCAATGATAACATTTGACAAGCACATAGGATATTTGGAATAAAGTATGACAAATATATTTTGTCACTCCCCTCTATATTTTATTCGTTGGAACATGACTAATATCCAGTTAAATAGTCAAGTGTCGCCAATCAGTCAAGAAACTACACATTCCTTATAGCCAGAAATCCTATTAATAGTGCCATCATAATTTTTGGTACTATATTGACATTCCAAAAAATCGTGTATTGACATCAGCAGTGTTTTTCAAATATTCAATCTATTTCACAAAACCCCATCTAAAATATAAATATCTTTGCTCTATATTTTTTAATTTGCATTTACCTATTTAACATATCTCGGATGCCTGGTCTGGTTCAAATCACATTAATAGGTACCGCTCAGCAAGAGCAACCTAGTTCATGATAATTGAACAATGAATAATATGTGAAGGTTATTTACATATTAAACAAATTTTAACGCGGGATTCAATCCTGGTTCATGACTATCGGGAACCGAGGGTGTTACCCACTCGTCCACCAACTTATTAATATCTCGGATTGCATTTAAAAATTGTCATCCAATTATTCTACTTTTGGAGAAATGGTGTTTCATTAATTTAGCATTTGATATTATTAGGTTTCTTTCCTGGTATTAAAAAAGGAAAAATATGGGTCGACCATTTATATATTTCAATTTATCAAACAATTTGGCCGCTTAATCTTTGATTCTGGTAGAGCGCCATCTAGCGGATAAAATTGTAACTAAAATCAATTTTGAATTTTTCATTATTTGCAACAGGTTTCCCATTGCATCCTGAACACAATGGTATTTACCCCATTGCTCTAGCGCAAATATTCGCGAAGTTATTAATTTTTAAAATATTGCAAGACTTTTGGATAACCCTGTTTAATTTATTCGCGAAACACTAATCACAAAAACTTAAAGAAGTGTTGTTTGCGAAAAAAAGTTGGCGAGTGGTAGAATTGAATATTTTCACTCGAAATGTAGTGAATAAAACAAAATGAAATATAATAAATAAAATGGTAGAATTATGTTTTTGTTCGAAGTTCGCGGTAACGTGATTAGAGCATGCTCCAATAGTGGTATGCGGGCGCTCCCGCTAAAGACTAAAACGGAAAACATGTAATTTTACAGAGAAATAATATGTATTTTACTCAATTAATTTATAGAAGTGTTAATTGGATTATATTTCTATACGTAATATATCAGTTGAACCCCCCTAAAGGAAACGTAATTGCAGAATCAGCTCGTCCTTTACAGAGAGCTGTATTCATACCAAAGAATCAATTTTTATATATGGTAAAACGAAAAATAATCTCTCTTTTTGGAAAATTCTTAATTATTTTTTATTATAGTCTTTATATGTGTTGTTTGAGAGACACTTAGTAACTAGTTACAGTAACTTATTTAGAGCCAAAATTTTTATTTTATATAAACATAAAAAATAAATTTAATTTTGAAAAATATTTGTTTAATATATATATATGCGAATCTGTGAAAATAGTGAATAATTCATTCTATTCATTATAAAATATACCTGACATGTATTGCTTTATTCGTTACTCACCTCTATTTCAAAATATCAATTCAAATAGAATTTATTAGAATATTATTATAAAAAAATATCCCTATTTATAATAGAGAGAAAATGCATACTCTTGAAGAGATTAAGTCTTACTATAAGTTACTGGGATTTACCCGAAGTGCATCCGTTGAAGAAATCAAGAAGGCGTATGAAACAGAGGCTCTGAAGTGCCATCCAGACAAGAATCCAGGTCAGGAAAGGGAAGCTACCGTGAAGTTCCAGAATCTCCAAAATACATTTTTTGCTTTAATTGAATGCGTAAACATCTACATATTTGATGACTTCCCATCTCTTGAAGAAGCTGAAGCGGCTTCCAAATTTAATGATAATAAAAAAGCCAAAAAGTCTAATTACTTTAAATTTGATAAAAAAGCCAAAAAAGTTTTCAAAATTTTATAACAAAAGTGAAAAGACTGATGGCAAGAAGGATAGCCCATGTGATGAAGAAACAAACAAATATTCCAAACCTGATGACTTCGTCGAGGAGACAAACGATGATATCAATAAGAGATTTCAATGGGAAAAGAAAAGTTCTAACTTACCTGATATCATAATTCTCGATCAGATGATTGACCCTTTTTTGAAATCTACCTGCTTCAACGGTTTTGACGGGCCTGAAGGTTTTTACCAAGTCTACGGCAATCTTTTCACAAGAATCTCTAAATTTGACATGGAGTTTAGGCCCTCAAAAAATATCTCACGACCTCACTTTGGCTCTACAAAAAGTTCTGTTAGAGTAGTTAAAAATTTCTATAAGCATTGGTTGTCTTATGCCACCTACAAGAGCTACATTGACCAAGAAGATTTAAATGCAAATAGCAGAAAAAAGCTTAATAATATGTTGAATCAAAATCAAAACTATCGCCCAGAGTTTAACAAGAGGGTAATCTATTTGGTTAAACATGTCAAAAGTATTGATCCCCGTGTTTTAAAATATGAAGAAGAACTGGAGCAGGAGGAAATGAAGAAAGCTCAAATATCAATAGAGAATACCAAAGCCAACCAAAAGTTCAAGAAGCAAGAAAAAACATTTGAACAGAAGAAACATTTAATGAATATCACGTCTTTGATAGAAAATACTTATTTTAATGGCTACGATGATGGACCTGAAGGTTTTTTCCAGGTGTTCGGAGATATTTTTCAGATAATATCAGCAGAAGATGTCAATTTTTGGGACGACGACAAGTTCAAAAGACCAATTTTTGGAAATTCAAAAAGCTGTTTCAGAAAGGTGGTTAAGCCATTTTACGAAAATTGGTTATCTTACGACTCCTACTCCATCTTTTCCGGTAAAGGTCCAAAAGGTGTAGACGACCAAAAAGTATTTGAAGAATACCTCAGCATGCACGATAGAAGTGAGATAGAAAATATTACGAGGCGTGACATGGAGGTGCGCAGACTTGTCAGATACGTCCAAAAAATAGACTCAAGATTTAAGTAGAAGTATTAGACAAGCCTAGTAAATATTGTACATCATAAAACCCTTGGTTTTTAATAAATTCAAGTCTTTGTTATATTACCTGTCTCATTTTTCTAACAACGCAACCATTTTATATTTGACTGTTTACAAACATTATTTGATTCTAGGTTCTTCAAGTATGTATTTTTCATACCTTTTCCAAGGAAATTTATTCCTTATTATAAAGTAGTTTTCATTGGTCAGTCGCACTTGTGCTGAACTGTATAAAGAATATCTAACTACAAATTGAAATAAAATTTGCTTTTTGTTTAATATTTTAGTATTCAAAACCTCTTTAAGAATATTAATATATATATTTATAGGAATTCCTTTGAACATCCAGTAATAGTTGCATATGACTAATTTTTCTATTTGTCTAAAAATGTGGATATTTAAAAAATAAAAATTCTTAAAAATATAATTGGGTATAAAAAATGAAAGGCGAGGTGTGTATATTTTCTAAAATTTTATCCAGCTCAATTCTGGCAATAAATATGAACATTTCAAATATTTAAAGGCAAAATTATAAGTCTTTTTCTGTTCACGATTTCATTTAAGAGCCCGTTAAAAATTAATTTTTGGTAGAAATCCAAAATTCGGATTTATTTCTCAAAGACATCTCTAGAAGACACCTCTCTACAAAAGACAGTTTTTTTAAATAAAATTATAATTTTTACTATTTTTCAACTTCCCAGAAAGAGATCACATCTCCCTAAAGGACACTTTTGCTCTGCAACAGAGAGGTGGTTCTAATCTATATATATAAAAATGAATGTATGTGTGTGTGTGTGTGTGTGTGTGTGGTCTGTTTGTCCTTTATGCCTGACCAAACCACTCATTGGAACGCCATGAAACTTTGGGAAGTTATTTAGTATAGTACTGGGAAGGTTTCTAGCAAATAAATTTTTGAAATAACTTTTCGCTTTAAAATAATCAAGATAAATATTCTAATTTATCTGTTATAATTCAACAATCTGCTCTAAATATTATCATGATGTTACGGGACCGGGAAAAAATGTTCACTTCATCGAGAGATTCGTTAGACAAACCTTTACTCGGGTAAAACCCAGGCGAAGTCGGGTACGTCCGCTAGTGTATAACTAAATGATTACTTTTTATTTAAAAAAAAAATGAAATATGATTTTAATAACATTCAGAAATTGGGCGACATTTTTTGCTCGAGGAAACTAGAGAATGTCGTTGAAAATACATCTCTATATTAAGAACAGTTTTTATAGTTAATATTGCCATTTTGAAGCTTTTATCTGACCAGCTTTCAATTTTGCCCACAGACAATCAATATTTCTAATACTGACTGGACGAAATACTCGAGTGCAAATATGAAAGAAAAATCTGTTTTAAAAAGCTTTGTTTGAAACCTCTTCTATGTCTGTCTGTCCACAAATCTTGTAATCAATCTATAATATACTTCCAGAGCACGTAGAAACAGGAATATTTGCACACTTTTTATAACCTGATGACAATGCAAGTTAAACAAATATCAGATTTCCGGGTTGTCAGGGTGAATGGGTACAGACTCCACTATCATCACGCATTTATTTATATTCTTCCAAATTCATATAAAATTTAATTATTATATACAGTAGAACCTCCCTGGAAAGAATACCTAATTGCAGAACCAAAGTGTCTTTTAGAGATAAATGTCCTCTTACCGGAGAGTTGCTAAATTGTAATTTTGCAAATGAAAACTGTCCTTTGGGGAGAGTTGTCCACTAAAGGGAGGTTCTATTGTATTAAAAAAAAAAAAAAAACATATATTGACCACGAGAACATGAACATTTTAGATGGCAGAGCGCCATTTGTACATACTCGTGAATTGATACGCGAGCTACTCAAAACAATCTTATCCTTGAAAAAGTTTGATGAGTTGCCATACGAAATATTGGAAAATAATATATAATATAGTTAAACCTGTCTATAGCGCCCGATTTTAAATACGTAGTACGATGCGATTTACATTAAGAATGACCTGTCTATAGCACCCCCTCTCTATAGCATTCTATTTTAGTTAGTTCTAAGAGGGGGCACTATAGACAGATTTAACTGTATATGATCCAAAATAAGCATTTATAAATAATAAATATATATATATATATGTCTACTATGCGCGTCCTCAATACATAACTAATCTGCTTTAAAATTTAACAGTATATTGAGTTAAGACTTGAAAAGGGTTTTGTCATATTTTTCAACCGAAAAAAAATAAACTAAGTACTAAAATTTTACATATTTTAAGTCATAAAATGTTGATAATATAATTGATCATAATCATTAAAGGACACATCAACAAGGTTGTTTCCGCGGAACATTCACTAGAGCAGGGTATAAAAATATAAAAGTTTAAAATGGAACCTTCACTCTTTCCCATTAAAACATCTGGTACAAATTTTATGAGTTTAACAAGTAAGTGTATACATGGAGTTTTAGATTAAAATATAGGCTATTAAAACCTAATTAAATTAAACCAATACCTAATTCACGTTTTTGTGAAAGAAACATGAGAGATCTGAAATTAATCCTTCATTACTATTTGAAAATAGTCAAATATCAGAGAGATTAACTTTATTAATTTGTTTCCATAATGCGCCCGATTCTAATATTACGGCATATGTTTGTTAATAATACATATTAGGAAATTTTCATTCCGGGGATATTTCATCCTAGGAAAATTCAAATTGACCAATTACTAGAATAAATTGTCTATTTTGAGGTATTAATGACATATCCTTATATCGTGTTTGATAGACATGCGAAACAGTTAAACATTCACTCAAAAGAACACAGGGGAAGCAAGGAAAGTCCACTTTAACTCTTTTCAATCAAATATCTTTATAAAAATATAGGAAAAGGTACAGTTAAATTATAAACTATTATAAAAGCCTATTCTCTCACATAAAAACTAATTAACACTTTTGAGGTATAAATAATATTTAGAAACTCAAAGTGATTTTCCTGCATAGAATTATAATAGCCAAATATTCGACTAAATTGCTTTTTTTGGGTTCATAAATCTGATGCTAATATGTATTGCTGAATTATGTTTGTTAATATAATGTAATATTATAATAATACTAGAATAATAGCCCGTTCTATAAACAGGTATAGAACGACAGCCAGTTCTGAGACCTTTTAAAGTTGTACTTTAATAAAGCTGAAAATAAAGTACGTGTATATATATATCCCAAATAGATTATTATTTTATTAAATATAAATTAACGGGAAAACTGATCTTCTCGATATAAAGGCTAACATAGTTCTTGTATTCATTCATCCAATATATGACTACATATTCCATCGAATATCCTTATTTTTATTTAAGTTATATGAAAGAATTGTATATACAGTTAAACCTGTCTATAGTGCCCCCTCTTGGGACTCACCAAAATAGATGGTATAGAGAGGGGGTGCTATGGACAGGTCACTTTTAATGTAAATCGTATCGTACTACGTATTTAAAATCGGGCGCTATAGAGAGGGGAAGCTATAGACAGGTCACTTTTAATGTAAGCCGCATTGTACTACGCATTTAAAATCGGGCGCTATAGAGAGGGAGGCCTATTTAGAGGTGGCGCTATAGACAGGTTTAACTGTATATACAAGGGGGGGTCAATAAATAAGGTGAATTATCTTATTTCTTAAAAATTGAAAAAGCAAAAATAATTTAAACCACAGAATATTAAAATATAACATCAAGAGACTATTTATGGTGTTCTGTTCTTTTTTTCCACGCGCGGCGCGAGACTTATAAATAACCTAAAATGGAAGCTCCCTTGAAGGATTGCACCACGCTTGAACAACGTGCATTTATTCGTTTCTTGAATGCAGAAGGTATTCAAACATCTCAAATATGCCAAAGAATGAATATATCTATGGTGAGTCTTGTTTGTCTCAAAAAACATTTATAAATGGGTTAACGAGTTCAAAAATGAACGAATTACATGTACCGATATTGAGCGACCTGGACGACCAAGTGTTACAGCGACGCCAAGCACGATAAATGCGGTTGAAAACTTAATTTTGGAGGATAGAAAAATATCCAATTCTACCATAGCCGACAATTTGAATATAAGCTATGGAACTGTACACACCATTATTAAAGAACAATTGCAATTTAGAAAAATATGCTGCAGATGGATTCCACATTTCCTTAATTTGGACCAAAAATTTAACCGTATTCGGGTTTCAAAGGCTCTGTTAAAGCGGTATGAAGAGGAAGGTGATTATTTCCTTGACCAAATTGTAACTGGAGATGAGAGTTGGTATTATCATTATGATCCTTCGACAAAACGTGCATCTATGGAATGGAAACGAGGCGACTCTCCAAGACAAAAAAAAATCAGGTCTCAACGTTCGGCCGGTAAAGTTTTGTTAACAATTTTTTGGGATGTTGATGGACCAATCTGTCTTGATTTTTTATCCTCAAGGCAACGTATGAACCTTTATTGTGACATTCTTGTAAATAAGCTAAAGCCCGGTATAAGAAACAAAAGAAGAGGGAAGCTTAGTAAAGGTGTTCTCTTCCTTCATGATAATGCAAGGCCGCATACATCATGTAAAACTGTATCTACAATCATTAAATTAGGTTTTGAAGTTTTAGAACATCCTTCATATAGTCCAGACCTAGCCCCCTCTGGCTATTTCCTTTTTGGACTACTAAAGAAGGAGTTAAAGGGAAAGCGATTTGACTCGGATGAAGATGTCCAAAAAGTGGTGCAAGATTTTTTCACACGCTTCCTAAGAGTGCCTATAAAGAGGGTATTTACAAGTTGCCAGAACGATGGAGACGATGTATAGAAAGCCAAGGTGATTATTTTGAATAAATCAAGTCCTAATTTTTAATATCGTTCTTATTTTTTTAAATAAATTATAATTCACCTTATTTATTGATCCCACCTTGTATATATGAAAAGAACTTTCAGAATATTTTAACATACTCACTTGCCATGGCAATGGCAATTTTTTAAATGTGTCACATAAAATGGTAAAACCATGACCTATTTGATTGAAATAGGTATAAAAAGACAAATAAAATAGTAACTCCCAGGTTTTTAACAAAGTGAATTTTTACCTTAGTGATTATGTTTAAAATAAAATGCTGTAAAGTTAAATGTTATTTGCTATAATTATATTTAGACCCTGCCTCGCCCAGGTCCTAGAGAGAATTTTTGACCCAAAAATGATGTTTTAACAAAATTATTTATTATGAAAATATATTTTATTATCATTCTGAAATGGAATAATTTAATATTTATAAAATAAAAACGAAATGATGATGGTAATAATAAAATATTGGGTAAAGAGGAAACAATTCAGTAAACAAAGTCTTGGTAATATTTGCTTCATATTGTAGCGAAGAATTACTTATTTTATTGACAGAGTATCATTTTTTATGTTTATATTTTGCTACTCTCTCTGTAAACTTCCCTCATTGCTTATATTTTGTTTATCATTCATAGTTTTTCTTACCATAAATAAATCGCTGTGTCATCCCGAAGCTTGTCTTCCCTAATTTTCCACGTGGCAATATTCATTCACATTAAGTTCCTAAAAAAACGATAACCATCCCTCGCCGCTTATATTTTCACTCTTATACAAGGTAGGACCAAATGATTCCCGAACTTTTTTTATAATTAATTATTTATTCATAGTATTGTAATTTAAATAGATTTTTTTTTTCAAAATAGGAGCCTTGGTTAACTGCACATTTTTTTCCAACGTGAAAAAAGCTTTTGAAATGTTAGTTAAAATTCAATTTTTCTAAACTTGTTTATAGCTCCACCGTCGCATTTTCAATTACTTCTGATGACGATGAAAAGCGCCTCCCTTTTAATGCCATTTTAAGTTTTAGAAAGAAGAAGAAATTACATGGGGCGATATCAGGAGAATAAGGAGGATGCGGCAAGACAGATACAGAGTGTTTGGCTAAATAGTCTTGAACAATGATGCCTCTATGAGCAGGGGAATTATCATGTAGCAATTTCCATTATTTTGATATAAAGAGTTAATTCTTTTTCTTCTTATCGCATCATGAAGGCGCACAAGTATTTCTTTGTATGCCTGTTTATTAATAGTAACCCTCTCTTTAATAAATTCATAATCGAAAAGTCCTTGATAATCGAAAATGACTACAAACATTACTTTTCCTTTGGACTTGTCAAGACAAACTTTCTTCTTCCTAGGAGAAATTGGTGTGTGTCATTCGAGTGATTTTTTTTGTGGCTTGTGGATTAAAAAAAAAGCACTATGTTTCATCACCAGTTATTATTGTTTTTAAAAAATCAGAATCATTATTTTCAGTTTCAAATAAATCTTTGCAAATTGATGATCTGGTTTCTCTCTGTTGATCTGTTAAATTTCGTGGACAAAATACCCCCAAAGTTTTTTCATGTTTATTGGACTGCCGGAAAATCACCTTCGCCGAATTAATAAATTCCATAGACTTTAATGTATGTGTGTGTGTGTGAAAGGGAACTTTTTAGAAAATTGCAAAACAGTAGAACATCCTTGGAAGGTCCTTCTCGCTAATGGGCACCTCTCTAAGAAAGACAGTTTTCATCTGAAAAATTACCATTTTTACTATTTAGCAACTCTCCAGTAAGAGGACACCTCTCCCTAAAGGACACTTTGGTTCTGAAATTAGGTGTGCTATATAGGGAGGTTTTACTGTACTTCCAAAACTCTGTTGGAACGCTCGAAAGAAAAATATACCTGAAGACAGAAAGGAAGCAGCGCGTGCACAAAGCACCACATTGGACTCTAAATATAAATCACAAAATCACCTAAATCCCAAACCAACCTTGACAAAGATGGAGTCAGAAAAACAACAATCAGAAGAAGCTATTGAAATGGAAACTGAAGTCAGCTCAAGTGGTATTTAATACTCAAGGAAAACCTGAAAAATAGGAATTCATCTAATGTATACAAAACATTTGAATAAAAGAATCAGTCAGCCCGCCTCTAACCCCAATATCAGAATACCTCCAATCAAAATAAGTGGGGTAACTAAATGGTCAGGACTTAGAGAAACTTTCATTAATTGTAGGAAACAAAATCCAGAGTTCTCTCCACATCTGAGTGATACATCAATGTTCAGACCCTAGCAGATTGCCGTCCAGCAAATAAGTGGTTGGAAGATCGGCACCTTCCAAGATATAAGACGACGATAAGAATCTCAGAGTCCGAGGTCTTGATAGCTGCTTCAAGATCCCCGATATACCAGAAGACTTGGAAAATTTAAGTTGGCCAAAATTGTTAGACTCACGTAAAGAAGGAACAAAGGAGAAGCTCCGAAACATTCAGGTAACTTTCCTAAAACGGCCAGGAACAAGGAAATCTTCAATATTACGGATATCTGCGACATGATGTGCATAGTCGAGGCCTACAGGGTTCTCAAAGGTCCAATGTCGCAGTTGTGAAAACTTTGACCACTCAAAATTCAAATGCAGAGAAATTATCAAATGTGTTAAGTGCGGTGAAAGCCATTTCATCTCTAAATGTACTAAATAATATCGTCAAAATGAGTGAATTTCTATGGGTAGCACACAGAGAACTGGCGTAGCTCATAATGTTTATCATAATATTTCTACGAACAAAAAATTTGTTATATGTTTTTTGTTTTCGAATACACAGTTGTTCCGACATAACACAATCTCCAGGAGAGACCAAGAGTATCCATGGTTTCAAGCGGTCACTCGTGGAAGGTTTTATATTACCATATTTACGGTTTAAGGTTGTTGATTTAGCAAGAAAGGAAAGTTGGATCAGAAGCCTCTGGAGTCGAGGGCTGTTTGATATATAGAGGGCGGAGAAGTTGGATAGGAAGCCGCCGGTGTTTCATCCCTAATTTAGAACGTCCAAGATATTTCCTCGAGCTCCACGACAAAGTTTGCCATGAACTCAATCACTAAGTCTCTTACTCCATTGTTTTAATCTTTATTTGAGAAACAAATTTATTATAGTTAAACGTAATAAGGTAGATCTTGGTTTTAAGGATTATGCAATATTTTTAGTCATAGAGGTAGAAGTTCCAATATCTTAAAGCATATATATATATTTGTAGAAAGATGATATTCATGTACAAAACGTGGCACCTCTCCCTTTAATATACATAAAACTGGGATATTAGGTTCTAGTAATATTTACGTAGAGTTGTGAAAACGAATAAGCCTCAACACCAGCTTTGACAAAAGGTTTTGAGGACTGAAACCATGATATACAGGTTGGCTTTTGTCTGAATTCGGTCAAACTTAGTCATGAGTGCTTGGAATATATTTCACAGTAGAAGAGCTATATATATTTGAAAATACTGTAGTTCTTCGAAAACCGAACACACTCGAAAAAATATCCTTATTTTTAAATATTAATACTTAATATAAAGCTCTGTCAAAATATAATACACATCATTATAAAGTAAATGTATTTTTTAAAACTATATATATATATAATTAAATGTCTGTCTGTCTGTGTGTACTCTATAGATCCAAAAACCATACATCCAATCGCCGTGAAATTTTGGGATATTATTAGGTATATCCCCGGGAAGGTTTTTGAAAAATAATTTCTTGAATATCTTTAGAGTTATTTGCAGATTTGTAGATTTAACTCGCAAGCAGCGCCACCATTGCGACGATGATAACAAGTTTTTTTATCTATAAGTTTTATTATCACTAAGTTTATTATCTTGAAGATTATTTATCCAAAGTAAGATTATCTCAGGATGACACGGCAATTTATTTGAGACAAGAATAATGATACAATTCCAAGGCGAAGATACTATTCCTTTAAATTCCAATTACCGAGGAAACCAATTAATATTGATTTTATTCAACTTATCGAGTATTTTTCAAGGGACCGGGAAAAAATGTTCACTAGATAAAACGATGATTTTGTAATGTAGAAAATTAGGAAAGACAAAATTCAGGATGATAGGCACACAGGGACCGGGAAAAAATGTTCACTTTATCGAGAGATTCAAATTTACCAGTTTCAAATTATCAATATATATATATATATATATTTTTTTAATAAGTTTATAGAGAATTGCTTTAACAAATGTTCGTTAGACAAACCTTTACTCGGGTAAAACCCCGGGCGAAGCCGGGTACATCCGCTAGTTTAAAATAAATGTAAAAGATTATTACAATTTAATTGATAATAAGGGTATTAAAAGTGATACAGCAATATAAGTATGTTATAAAATTTATAAGGTTTATAATAGAAAATATATAAAAAGGTATAAAAAACTAGACATAAATATTTTATAATTTTTATTAAACCCCCCCCCCTTAATAAAGTTATTTTTTTATACCTAAAAAAAAATAAATCGAAATAATTTTGATATTCTAATTTTTTTTTTTTGTCATTTTGATTTTTTCCTTATTTTTTAAGCGGAATTTTTCAATTATTCGCTACGTTATAAAACTTATTCTGAGGACCTTCCATTACTTTGGCGGGATGGATGAAGAAACTTGCAACGTCTGTCGATACAACGCGGGTCATATCTACATACTGTCCTTCTTGGTGTAGGTCTTGTGTGTCTGTAGATGCAGTCTTTGTTTACACACTTGGTCCCATATCTACAGTCGACCATCTTCTTCCGAGGTCCTTGTTGATTGTCGTAGTGTTTGTAAAGACAGTCCTGGCGCCAACATTTGCTTCCAAACTTACAAACCATGTCGTTTTCCCAGGGAGTTGGTTTTTCTGGGTGTTTATACGGGCAATCATTGTTCCTACATCTGGCTCCAAACTTACAAACCATGTCGCTCTCCCTGAGAGTTGGTTTTCCTGGGTGTTGATACAGGCAATTCTTGTTCCTACATCTGGCTCCAAACTTACAATCAAACTTGCTCTGCCAAGGAACTTGTTCCTTATGTCTGTATAGACAGCTGCTTCCATTTTTACACTTTTGTTGAAACGTACAATCTATTTCACTGAGCATTTTCTTTCTTATATTAAGAAGGGATATCTTTTCTTCTTGTCTCATATGTTTTTCAGTCTTTAAGATAATGTAAGAGGGCGCACATTCTGTTGATCCTGTGCAGTCGTATTTGTTTTCCTTATTTTTCACCAGTTTTCCCCAACAGTCCTTACACAGGACGTGGTCGCAGCTCCCCATCAACTTGTAAGGTTTCTCTTGTGAAGGAATGTCGGACTGGTTACACGCAGAACAAGTATAGGGTTCATTATTCCTCTCTGGAACTGGAATCTCTTCGTCTGAGGAAGGTCTGCGGTGTTCATAGTGACAACTAGTCCCGAAGCTGCAAAGGTCATCTAAGAAAAAACGACATATTTTATCAGGACTCCCGTTGTTGACGTGGGGAATGGGACACTTGTCACCTTCCTTGCATTCATTCTTCAGAAAAAAACGGCACGATATCTTTTCCATCTTTTATATTTTAGAATTGATTTTCGCGAATTTATTTATAATTTTTAAATCTATAGGTGTACCTTTTAAGTAAGTGTAAAGCAATAAAATAATTTTAACAAAATAATGATAAATATTTAAAAATAATGAATTTATTTATAAATTATTTATAATAATCTGTGCCAATATGAATTTATAAAAAATATATCCATAATATATAATTTAGAAGTTTATAATAAACACAAATCTCCTTATTATCAGTAAAATATGAAACGGCAATCTAATAACTAAAGATTTACTTAGCTTATTTAAATGTGGTTTGGGACTTTAATGTAGCAAATATTTTAGTAAGTTATAACACACCATAGTACACCAAGGCTACGGTCACCTGCTTCTACTGCGCTTCTGGTGACCACCAAGGCCGAAGCTGTCAACCACTTATCAATCACCTGAGATAATTCCCACCCACTCCAGGTCATCTTGAAAATAATCACAGAAAAATATACCTAGGAACATCAACTACGACCCTATTATCAGGACATGGATATGTTAAAGCCGAGATGGCCAGAATAAAACAAGTCCCTGATCCAACATATCCTAACTGTCAAGAGGAAGATCAAACCGTGGAACATGTCCTCTACAACTGCCCAGCATTCCAACTACAGCGATTCCAGACGACTACACTCTTTGGACTGCCTCTTTCAACAGCACTGCTCTATTGAATCTACCAAGAAACAAACCGGCCTGGAAACACTTGGTGAACTGTTTCACTAAGGCAAGCAAGACAGACTTCTAAACCGCAGGACAGCCCGGGCAGTTGGCGATCTATGGATACGCTCCAGGAGTCTGGGTTACCTTTATTTCACCTCTACCTCTATAAACAGGTACGAGAAACAGTAGTGTAACCAATTCAATTTAGTTTAGCAGCAAATTATTTACTCAGTGATATCATTTAATTAATTATTCACTGACTATATTGATATCTAACAATAACAAAAAAGGTCACCTCTCCAGTTAAGATTGCGCAAAAGCTAAGCGTCCTCTATCAAACGGCTCTACAAACTAGCGGAATCAGGTCTGTGGCACAACACCAGCTTTGGTAAACTCAGAACACCCAACTGGAGACCGTGGGATTGGGATAATGGCCCTCGTTAGTCCAGATGAAACTTTGATTTCATAAAATCCACAAGAAGTTCATGGAATTCTCAGAATTCACCAAAGAGTTGTTTAACGGTCAAATTGGCTATGGCCGATATATAGATGGGAATTTTCCCGAGAGAATATTTATCTATAACCAGAAGAATAACCTCGCCCGTCAAGACACAAAACTTGATTGGTAGAGGCCATTAGTCCGAAACCAAGATCTCAAGTTGGCAAAATTTCCCAAAGTGTGGTGTTATTACTTTGTCACCGATCCGAATCCGCTAGTTTTCAGAGGTGGTCAAAAGATGGCCTTTAGTTTTTGCGTATATTTTTATGGAAGAGTATACATTTATTTTGATAGGCATGCATTGTGTATACGGAGAATAAACAGCCAGTATTTCTTGAAATAGAGACAAGAGGTTGTGTTGGGTGAAGTGGTGAGGGTTCACTACTGACGAGCCAGGCCCTACCCATAATTTTATCGCAGTAAGGACAGTAGAAAATGCTTGTTTTAGTTTAAAAAGAAAATCGTGCTCACAATAGTTTCATTTTGTACATATATAGATGGCGTATTAATAAGGTGAATTTAGTATAACACACACACACAAAACCTTTATTAAGACATTAGTCTTATACAGATTCTCCGTACAAGGTGCAATAACAGGAAAAGAGAAGCACAGGAAATCAGAAGTTCCGCAACTATATACAATTATTAGTAATAAGGAAAAGTAAGATTTAATATGAAAGGTCGACGCCATCGCCCCAAGTCTTCAATTCCATAAGCGCGGAGCAGAAATAGGGACTAAGTTGTTTAGTTCGCCATAAATATAGCATCCAGACACAAAAAAGGAGGTTTACTCCAGCACAGCCATCCATATTACCAGCTCCGCAATCTCATCGTCGACCAACACGATGGCTCCTCGATGTTTCGTCATCATTCTGAGGTGTAAGAACAATAGCTTCCAAGTTCTCTTTTCTCCCTCTTTACACTTACTGCCTTGTAAAAATTATATAGGGCCTGAGCAACTAGTCTGCTTGTTTGGGCACTGGTTAACATCATTTGGATTGACCTAAGTTGGCTGGTGTCTACCATTGAAAAGAATGTCCTTCTCTCCTCACTAATATCTTGGCATTCATAGATATAATGAGATAGTTCAGTTTCCATATTTTCTTTGCAGAGATCACAAATCTTATCACCCTCTTTGAAAATGTTTGTATGGTTTTCCTTGAAAAACGAATATAGTATTCTCTGTGTGCGATATAGCGTTTAACTGGGAATGGAAAGTTGCTAAGTAAATAGTTTTCAATTCGGAATGAACTGTGTAAATACTTATAGTGAGGGTAGAATTTAGAATTCTCTATTTTTGCCTGGTCACTTTGAATAGATTGTTCTATTGCAATTTTAGTTATTAAAGGTATTTCTTGCCGGATAATCCTTACATCGTTGCAGTTAATTAACCAAGAAAAATCCTGTTGAGTTGAGTATGTTGGCTAAACTTTCCGCAAGTCCAATATATATATTTATATTTCTTGATATCTCATATAGTTGAGCTAAGCATATATGGAGGAGTCGGCTGCTGTTCATTTTTAGAATTCTAAGCCAGAACCCGAGTGTAAGTTTCAGCACCGTAGCTCCCAGTGACGTTCTTCCGCACTCCATACGTAGAATAAAACCAGGAGTATATCTGGGTAAATTTAGAAGTATCCTTAAGAAATTGTCTTGTACCCTGTCAACCAAGTTTTTTTGGTTGTTTGCCCAAATTGGAGCTGCGTAGAGCAAGGTTGACAGAGCCATTGAGTCTAGAAGCTTGAGTGAGGATCTGATAGAATTGATTCTTGTTTTAGCCGATATTGCCCAGACCGCATTAATAGCATTTAGCGCCTTGTTTTAAAATGCTTTGCCGCCTGTTGAATTGAGTTTGACGCTGTCAGCTGGTAACCCAGATACGTGTATTTAGATGTTATAGTGAGAGGCAATTGTCCCCAGAACCAAACATCCGATCGGGCCTTTCGACCACCATTTCTAAACACCATAACCTTTGATTTGCTCTGGTTCAGCGTTAAAATATTATCTTCGAAGTATTTTCTGAGTACATTGATCTTTTTTTTGTAAATTTATCTTGGATTCTCCGAGAAGTACGATGTCGTCTGCGAACAGAAGGAGATGGATATTTCCATAATTCGGTAAATAAATACTTGACAAATCAGCGTCATCGTACAGAGAAACCAAGTCGTTTAGAAAAAGGATAAATAGATAAGGTGACAGGGGTTCACCTTGTAGAACACCAGCTTGTATTTTTATAAATTCTGTAAGTGATCCGTTCCATCTTATTGTTGCTGACATTTGATTATAATAGCTTTGTATAAGGCTGATAAATCGGGTCCTTAAACCGTAAACTGTCAACTTTTCCAAAGCAGGGAGTGTGGTACTGTATCAAAGGCCTTTTTGACATCTACGAAGAAGGCATATAACTTCCTTCTTTTGCGGCTCAGCGTCATCTGTATCAGTGAGGTAAGGGTAAAAATATGGTCTTGACAGGAATATCCACTTCTGAAGCCCGCTTGGTTTTCCGCTAAGATTCCCCTTTTTTCAATCCAATTATTCAATCTTGTCTTTAATATGGATGTAAAGAGCTTTGATAAATTGGATAACAATGATATTCCTCTATAGTTTGATGGTATATTTGGGTCGCCATTTTTGAAAATAGGATAAATAATTGTTCTCTAGTCCACACTGATGGAACCGAGGATGTCGTCAATATTTTGTTGTATATATTTGTTAATAGAATCAAATATTCGTGAGGTAAAACTTTGATTGCTTCATTTGGTATGTTATCCAGTCCCGTTGCTTTATCCTTCCCCAGATTGGATATTTCCGTGGTGACCTCCATAAGCGAAATTTCAGCATCCAGATCCGGGTCCATATATGTCAGTACCGGTGATGAATTTAGTATAATAAATTGTTCAGATTTGTTTGGATTTGCATTCATATGTATTTACAGTTAAAATGTGTTTCAACTATTTATAACTATGACTTGTATTAGAAAGTTCTAAAAAAGCAACAGTAAACTAAATGTTTCAGGTTGGATGCATACACCCATGAACAAAACTTAAAGAAGCTGTACCTTTTGGCATGTATATTTTTCATTCACAAATTTACATTAATAGAAAATTCGCCGTTATATAAACAAATAAGGAGTGGTTTATTCTTAAAATATTGAACTTCTTCAAGTTTTGTCCATGAGTGTATATGCATTTGAAATTTTCACTAGCTGGTAGCTTGTGTTTTAAGCAAGGTTATAAGTATAAATTGTGTAAAAGATATAAAATCCTACCTGATATATGATAAATGATCATCTACTAATTAAATTCCACCAATATCTCTGACTACATCGAGAGTTGATAAAACATGGTAATCTACATACATGGAATAATGTATCCACAAATTTATTGTTAGCGTTTAGAATTTGCATATTTATTCTTTTGCTTTATATGTTATATGTATTTTACCAGCTTTATATGTTATATGTATTTATTTGACCAGAAGTTGATCATATGTGTGGAATAATGGAGATCCACTTCGGGACGTCGGCCAGACGGATTGGGTGACAGCAAACAAACATACCCGCCAGCTGCCCCAGCCGCCAACAAAGGATTAGAGCGCGGCCTGGTCTTTTGACCAGTTGGGTGTTTTCCTCTGTCCTCTTAACCAGTTTTAATAAAGTTAATTTGAAGGATCCTTTTACCCTCTCCTTTCTGCTATTTAGTGATCTGATTTAAATACTTGCAACAGCCCACAAAAGAATCATCAATGCGAATTCTTCTACCGAATTTTGCATTAGTGTTTTGTGAAACGATTACCAGACTTTTCTACAACATGTAAAAACAAAAGGCATGGTTGCTGTTAGTAATTGTAAGGTCAACATTGGTCTTTAAATAAATATTAAATTTTATATGAAGTTTATTGTAATTATTCGATATTTATCTCTCGCTTTTAATTTGGTTGGTTTCAATAAACTACAAACCTAAAGATAGAGAATATCTGGTTTATCGTTAGAGAAACTTTAACGCTAACAGTTGTCATTAGATAACATTATACCGTGTTCTAGTGGTGATATTGCAAATTCTTAATCGCTAAAAGTAATGAATACTTGAGGTTTTGAATAATTACGCATCTCTCACACAACCCTTCTTGATATTAATTTCTACCAAATGGTCTCTACCGATTCATCAATTAATACAGATTGTTTTATGCCAAAGCGTTGTACATTTGACCAGAATTCCTAAAATACATTACATTATTTACTGTGGCATATAAAGTCTAATTCGATTGATCTTACAAAAAGTACCCATTTCTCGACACATTGTAGTTCATAAGATTCCATCAGTGTATATGGCTAAAAATTCTTCAGTTACAAATATACCGTATACATTGATAAATATATTTCTCAATGTGGGGCATACATGTTTACATGTTGGAGGTTTAACCAAATGCATTGTTGAAATGTATTTTTAAAGAAAGAGGTTCCTATTTTTTTTAGTAGGAAACTGCAGAACATAAAGAATGGGTATCCTCAAGCTGTATCACACACAATAGTTTCAAAAATATGAATATTCTAAATAGATTTTGAATTTTCAAAAATGTTTCCTATGTCCTCAAAGTCTATTTTGTCCGTATTGTCTTAGATTCTTTAACATGAACTCTTTTTTGGTGATGCCTATATAATTCAAACAGTTAATTCCTACTGTCCTCAAAGCCTATTTTGTCTGTATTGTCTTAGATTATTTAACATTAATTCCTCTTTGGTGATGGCTATATAATTCAAACAGTTAATTCCTACTGTCCTCAAAGCCTTTTTTGTCCGTATTGTCTTAGATTCTTTAACATTAATTCCTCTTTGGTGATGGCTATATAATTCAAACAGTTAATTCCTACTGTCCTCAAAGCCTATTTTGTCCGTATTGTCTTGGATTCTTTAACATTAATTCCTCTTTGGTGATGGCTATATAATTCAAACAGTTAATTCCTACTGTCCTCAAGCCTATTTTGTCTGTATTGTCTTAGATTATTTAACATTAATTCCTCTTTGGTGATGGCTATATAATTCAAACAGTTAATTCCTACTGTCCTCAAAGCCTATTTTGTCCGTATTGTCTTAGATTCTTTAACATTAATTCCTCTTTGGTGATGGCTATATAATTCAAACAGTTAATTCCTACTGTCCTCAAAGCCTATTTTGTCCGTATTGTCTTAGATTCTTTAACATTAATTCCTCTTTGGTGATGGCTATATAATTCAAACAGTTAATTCCTACTGTCCTCAAAACCTATTATTGTCCGTATTGTCTTAGATTCTTTAAAATGAATTCCTCTTTGGTGATGGCTATATAAGTAAAACAGTCAATTCCTATATACTGTCCTCAAAGCCTATTTTGTCCTCAGTGTCCTAGTTTCTTCATCAATAAATCCATTTTAGTGATGGCTATATATTTCAAACAATCAAGAAAGATATTCCTGGAATCAAGAAAGATATTCCTGGAAGATTCTGGAAGGTTCTACGAACTTCTGTCTCCTGTTCTGCTCCTGCTTTCCCTCACCGTGCCTGCAGTTGGTAAGTGTATAATTGCTGTTTTATTTATTGTTGTTTTATTTTTGCACTCTTCTGTAATTATTTTATCGATTAGGCTTAAATAAAGTCCTAAAGATCCTTTGTACCCACGGAAGTTATTCTTTGTCAACCAACAACGCAACAATATTATAGATATACACTAGATGTATATTATGTATAAAAGATACTTTCTTGATTCAATGATTTCATTTCTCTTATTTATAGATGGCGCGGTTATTGCCTCATAATTAATATATGAGTTTTAAACTGTTTAAATTTGTAAATCACAGAGAAAAGATTAAAAGAGAATTTTTAATATGTAATAAAAGAGAGTTTATTAATCCTTATATCTATAAAAATGATATCCAAAATCGATGTTTGTTATCGCGTTGCGAATATGAAATTTCGCATGTAGGTAGCTGAAGATTTCGTTTATCATATAGGCTATTCAAAAACTAAAAAGGTTAATGGTTTTTTTTTAAATGTAAAACCAAAAAGCGTTAGTTCTAGCCTTTTACCGCTTGGCGCCGCACTGGTCGCGACGATAAATGAATTTGATTGGTTAATAATTTTACACGTGTTTGTTTACAGATAAATGTTTTTAAAAGGTAAGATTATCCAATTGCCGTGAAACTTTAGGAAGTTATTTACTCTACTACTGGGAAGGTTTCTGGTTTGAATTTGATTTGAAAAGTATTCGTTGTAATTTTATTTGCAAATTTCATACTTTCACTCGCAAGCAGCGCCTCTCGCGGTTTCTGGTGAAATTACATTTATAAATTGTAACAATGCTTAAAATGTGTTCCAAGTTTAATAAATTTCATTTGAGAATTTAGTAATATAATATTCCAATGACGTAAAAAAACTTGGCATTTTAATATTAATAAATATTTAAAGAAAATATTGTAACGATTTTGTGTTAAATGTTAAAATGTAATGTTAAATATATTTTTACATTGTTAATTTAATTTGTTGTTGTTTTATAATGATGAAGATGCATATTACATTGTTGTTGTTGTTTATTAACCTTTGTTTATATATAAAAAAATTATATTGTATTGTGATGATGATAACAAAAATGAATTTTTAAATTAACATTGTTGTTGTTGTACATTGTTGTTGTTGTTTATTAACGTTTGTTCATATAAAAATGTATATTGTATGTGATGACGATAACAAAAATGAATTTTTAAATTAATATATATTGCCACGTTTTTATTTTTAAAACGCTAATTTTTTTGTTTTGTAAAACTTTAATTTTAAAGTTCATTATTTTAAAAGTGAAATGTTTGTTAATGGAATAGACATTTTACCTAAACTCATTTTATTGCCGCTTTCTTTTACAAGCCATTTGTTTTTATCTATTTTTACATATCGTTTTTATTGAGTTTTTACTAATTTTGCATGTACATCATTGACTTTTAATGAATGAGAAAAAGAAATTGAAAATAAACATATGAAAAATTAAAGTAACATTTTAAAGGAATTTATGTACAATTGAAATTTTTTTTTTGTAACGTCTCAATATAATTCAATGAGAAAAAAAAGAAATAATTAATAACAAATTCACAAAGGTGACAATATCTTATTTAAAATATAATAAATGTTTTCAAAATATTATGTGTTTCAAAAATATATTTAAACGCATATAACAATATTTATATACGTTCATAAATCAAAATATAGGTGGATTGGATGTTTTTTAGAATCGTTTTAACAAATGTTCGTTAGGCAAACTTTCACTCGGATAAAACCCGGGCGAATCCGGGTACACATCCGCTAGTATTATATATATATATGACTAATAGAACATTTATAGAACATTTATAATAATAAACCATTAATTTTGTTGGTTAATGTGGTAATATAATATTTCACAGAGTACATGTTTTAATGAAAGTTAAATTAAATTTTAAAGAAAGAAAAATATGAATAAATTTAAAAAATCTGAAGTGAATAAAAAAACACTCTAGAGGCATTATGGTTATAATTTTAACCATAAAGATATTATAAAAATGGAAAATAATTAAATAAAAAAGGCAAACGCTCCCATCATTCCCCTGGCTGCCCATTAACTTGTAACTGTATTATAACTCTAATGTACCCTTCCAATTTATACTTTCATAACCTTTCTTTAATTATCTGCTCACTACAGTTTTACTGTACATATCCGGGACTCACCTCTTGACTTACCAGACCCACCACTGAACCTTCTTCAGATGGAAAAGTCCCCAGATGGACTAGAGGGGGCGTTGTAAGTGTAACCCGTCCAATTTCCAGGGCAGATGTTAATGGAAGTTTTTAAAGGAGTAAATCAACATTAAAACAAATAGCTACTTGAATTGTAGAAATTTAAATAACATTATTTAATTATTGATTTTATTCAACTTATCGAGTATTTTTCAAGGGACCGGGAAATATTTTTCACTTTATCGAGAGATTCAAATTTACGAGTTTCAAATTATCAAAATATATCTTTTTTTATAAGGTTATAAAGAATTGTTTTAACAAATGTTCGTTAGACAAACCTTTACTCGGGTAAAACCCGGGCGAAGCCGGGTACATCCGCTAGTCTATATATATATAAAATTGAATGTCTGTCTGTCCTTTATGCCTGACCAAACCACTCATTGGAACGCCATGAAACTTTGGGAAGTTATTTAGTATAGTACTGGGAAGGTATCTAGCAAATAAAACTTTTGAAATAACTTTCGCCAAAAATAATCAAGATAAATATTCTAATTTATCTGTTATAATTCAACAATCTGCTCTAAATATTATCATGATGATATGATGATTTTGTAATGTAGAAAATTAGGAAAGACAAAATTCAGGATGACACGGCAATTTATTTGAGACAAGAATAATGATACAATTCCAAGGCAATATACTATTTCTTTAACTTCCAATTACCGAGGGAACCAATAATATTGATTTTATTCAACTTATCGAGTATTTTTCAAGGGACCGGGAAAAAATGTTCACTTTATCGAGAGATTCGTTACACAAACCTTTATTTGGGTGAAACCCGGGCGAAGCCGGGTACGTCCGCTAGTATTGTATATAATAAAAACTTTTTAAAAATAAATCTAGGTCTTTGTTATATTACCTGTCTTATTTTCCTAACAATTCAACCATTTTATATTTGACTGTTTACAGACACTATTTGATTCGAGATTCTTCAAGTATGTATTTTCAGTCATTATTGGTCATTCATACTTGTGCTGAACTATATAAAGAATATCTTTCTGCAAATTAAAATAAAATTTCCTTTTTATTTATTATTTGGTATTCAAAATCTTCTTTAAGAATATTGCCTTGGTTAACTACACATTTTTCCAGCGTGAAAAAAGCTTTTGAAATGCTAGTTCAAAGACAATTTTTCTAAACTTGTTTAGCTCCACCGTCGCATTTTCAATTACTTCTGATGACGAAGAAAATCGCCTCCCTTTTAACGCCATTTTAAGATTTGGAAAGAAGAAGAAATCACATGGGACGATATCAGGAGAATAAGGAGGATGCCGCAAGACAGATACAGAGTGTTTGGCTAAATAGTCTTGAAAAATGATGGTTCTATAAGCAGGGTCATTATCATGTAGCAATTTCCACTGTTTTGATATAAAGCAAGCATGTCAAACTCAAATCCTAAAACGGGCCAAATAAAAAAGTAATAAGATTATGTGGGCCGCAAAAAAAAGAAAACAATTAATTAAATTTTTATAGTAACATTTATGTAGGTTTATTTTAAAAAATACTAATAAGAAAAAAGAAAGTAAAGTTAATAATTTCTCCCTGATATTTGGCATCTCTTTTCTGCTATCATATTTCCTACTTCGGGGGAAATCTTGTTCGCAGTGATTAATTTTAAAACTGACCCAAGGTGAACGTCAGTAATTCTCGATCTGATTGGAGTTTTATTTCCTTTCATAAGTGAAAATAACTGCTCGCACCGATAAGTACTTCCAAACATGGACATAATTTCATATGCTAATTTACGAGTGTTTTCAAATCTGGCTGGCAAATATTTGTAAAATTCAGAAACGCCAACTTCAATGAATTTTGCCTTTAAATCTGAAACGCACTGGATATATATTACCTCCATTTGCATATGATTAGGTACTGATTCTACATTTATCGAGAAAATCGAAGAAAACAAAGTAAACTTGTCTTCCAAAGATTTGAAATCAGAAAACCTTGTTTCAAATTCATTTCTACGACTTAAAATTTTTTCCGCATATTTTTGAAACAATGCAGTTTCACCTAAACTCGATTTGTACATGTTGCATGTCGGAAAGTGCATTAAATTTTCGTTTTTCAACTGCTCTCCCCAAAGAACTAGCTTAAATTTGAATGCATTAACTTGGTCACACATGTTGGTAATGATCTGATCCTTTCCTTGCAGTTTCAAATTTAAATCCGACAAGTGTTTTGTTATGTCAACCATGAAGGAAAAATCTTGCAACCATACTTGATCAGAAAACAAAGTGATGTCTTGATTCTTGGTTATTAAAAACTGACAAATTTCTTCTTTCAAATCCCAAAATTGTTTGAGAACCTTGGAGCATGATAGCCAACGTACCTCGGTATAGTATGATAAACCTGAATATTCGCTTTCTAATTCAGTTAAGAACAGAGAGAACTGTCGCTGATTTAAACCTCGAGATCTTATGAAATTGATGCATTTTTTGATAGGTGTCAACACATTTTCCATTTTTATTACCTTCGTACATAATACTTCCTGATGTATAATGCAATGCGTATGATGAATATTGGAACCATCAGAAATTTCACTTAGTTTTTTTCGCAGTAATGCTACGAAACCGTTGGTTTTTCCAGTCATTGAAGGAGCTCCATCTGTTGCTACAGAAGTCAATTTTGATTGAGGTAAATTGTATTTTTGCAGAAGATCATAAATGCAATTAAATATATCTTCTCCTGTAGTAGTGCCATGCATCGGTACTAGTTCCAATAATTCCTCAAAAATGTTGAAATCCGTGTCGCAAGCTCGAAAATGAAAAAACAGCTAACTGAGCTACGCCCACAATGTCCGTACTCTCATCACAGGCAATGGAAAATGCTTCGAAACAAGATGATTTTTCTTTTATCTGATCATTTAATTTTCTGGCCATATCAGTAACTCTTTCCACAACGGTATTTCGAGACAAAGATATTGCTTGAAACGTCTTCACACTTCCAGGACAAACAATTTCTGCAGCTTTAATTAAACATTCCTTGATGAAATCACCTTCAGTAAAAGGTTTTGAGTGCATGCACCGCCGCTTCACTCTCTTGTGATACTTTAGTAAACATAAACTGTTGTTTTTTCATTCCCAACTTGAACTCTTTTAACTTTTCTTATCTCATTAAACCTTCGTAGGTATCATATTTTGATTTATGTTGTTCATAATGACGTTTAATGTTATATAATTTTGGTACACTAATAGCATTATTACATATCAAGCAGATGATTTTATCTTTTACTTCAGAGCAAATATACTCTAATTCCCACTTTTCTTGAAAATTCCTATGTTCGTCAGCAATTTCTCGTTTAGTTTACTGCCACTTGGTTTTGATGAAGACATATTGAATACAAAGTTGTGAAAAAAAAATAGTAATCGCTATAACACAAAATAATAAACGTTTTAATTAATATTTTAATTTTTTTTTTAATTTATATTTTTTAACTTACCAGACACAGAATAACTGCACAAATTATTGAACGTAACTTAAAAATAATTTATTTTTTCTAGTACTCCGAAAGAATATTTTCTTTAAACTTTAAGGCACACAATACTTATGGCGATGTACATACGTTATGCATGTAGGTATAATATTATCAAAACTTACGACTTATGTATGGCGACCAGTGGTTCGTTATTAATAAATAAATTATGTATAATTACAATTTTTAAAAATTAGGCTACAAAATTTTATTATTATTATTTTTTTATTTATAAATTTTTTTTTATTAAAATATATTGTCTGATGGGCCGCAAATTTATTCGTTGTGGGCCACATGAGGCCCGCGGGCCGCGAGTTTGACATGCTTGATATAAAGAGTTGGTTTTATTTTTTTCTTATCGCATCAGGAAGGCACACAAGTATTTCTTTGTATGCCTGTTTATTAATAGTATCCTCCTCTTTAATAAATTCTAAATAAAAAATTCTTGAAAATCGAATAAGACTACAAACATTACTTTTCCTTTGGACTTGTCAAGAGGAACTTTCTTCCTCCTAGGAGAACTTAATGTGTGCCATTCGAGTGATTGTTTTTTGGTTTGTGGATTAAAAAGAAAGCACCATATTTCATCACCATTTATTATTGTTTTTAAAAAATCAGAATCATTTATATGCAGTTTCAAACAAATCTTTGCAAATTGATTATCTGGTTTCTCTCTGTTGATCTGTTAAATTTCGTGGGACAAAATAACTACAAGGTTTTTTCATGTTTATTGGACTGTCGGAAAACCACCTTCGCCGAATTAATAAATTTCATAGACTTTAATGTGAAAGGGAACTTCTTAGAAAATTGTAAAACAGTAGAACATCCTTGGAAGGACCCTCTCGCTAATGGACACCTCTCTAAAAAAGACAGTTTTCATCTGAAAAATTACCATTTTTACTATTTAGCAACTCACCAGTAAGAGGAAACCTCTCCCTAAAGGACACTTTGGTTCTGAAATTAGGTGTGCTATACAGGGAGGTTCTACTGTACTACCAAAACTCTGTTGGAACGCTCAAGAGAAAAATATACTTGAAGACAAAAAGGAAGCAGCGCGTGCACAAAGCACCATATTGGACTCTAAATATAAATCACAAAATCACCTAAATCCCAAACCAACCTTGACAAAGATGGAGTCAGAAAAACAACAATCAGAAGAAGCTATTAAAAAGGAAACTGAAGTCAGCTCAAGTGGTATTTAATACTCAAGGAAAACCTGAAAAATAGGAATTCATCTAATGTATACAAAACATTTGAATAAAAGAATCAGCCAGCCCGCCTCTATCCCCAATATCAGAATACCTCCAATCAAAATAAGTGGGGTAACTAAATGGTCAGGACTTAGAGAAACTTTCATTAATTGTAGGAGACAAAATCCAGAGTTCTCTCCACATCTGAGTGATACATCGATGTTCAGACCCGTAGCAGATTGCCGTCCAGCAAATATGTGGTTGGAAGATCGACACCTTCCAGGATATAAGACGACGATAAGAACCTCAGAGTTCGAGGTCTTGATAGCTGCATCATGATCCCCGATATACAAGAAGACATGGAAAATTTGAATTGGCCAAAATTGTTAGACTCACGTAAAGCGGAACAAAGGAGAAGCTCCGAAACATTCAGGTAACTTTCCTAAAACAGCCAGTAACAAGGAAATCTATAATATTACGGATATCTGCGACATAATGTGCATAGTCGAGGCCTACAGGGTTCCCAAAGGTCCAATGTCACAGTTGTCAAAACTTTGACCACTCAAAATTCGAATGCAGAGAAATTATCAAATGTGTTAAGTGCGGTGAAATCCATTTCGTCTCTAAATGTACTAAATAATATCGTCAAAATGAGTGAATTTCTAGGAGCAGCACACAGAGTACTGGCGTAGCTCATAATGTTTATCATGATATTTCTACGTACAATATATTTGCTATATGTTGTTTGTTTTCGAATACACAGTTGTTCCGACGTAACACAATCTCCAAAAGAGACTAAGAGTATCCATGGTTTCAAGCGGTCACTCATGGAAGGTTCTATATTACCATATTTAAGGTTGTTGATTTAGCAAGAAAGGAAAGTTGGATCAGAAGCCTCTGGAGTCGAGGGCTGTTTGTTATATAGAGGGCGGAGAAGTTGGATAGGAAGCCGCCGGTGTTTCATCCCTAATTTAGAACGTCCAAGATATTTCCTCGAGCTCCACGACAAAGTTTGCCGCGATCTCAATCACTAAGTCTCTTACACCATTGTTGTAATCTTTAGTTGAGAAGCAAATTTATTATAGAGTTAAACATAATAAGGTAGATCTTGATTTTTAGGATTATGCAATATTTTTAGTCATAGAGATAGAAGATCCACTCTCTTAAAGCATATATATATTTATCGCAGTAAGGACAGTAGAAGTTCGTTTTATGTATAAAAGAAACATTCGCGCTTTTAAGTCCTTTTATTTTATATGTATAGATGGCGCGTTATTGCTTTGTGTTAATTTATTCCTAACTGGCTTTGTCTTTATAGTTTGCTGAAGAGCATTGCTCGAAGCAAATATTTGAATGTAATTCTACTGTCCTATAAGCTTATGTCCATAGTTTACTTGAAAAGCATTTCTAAGATTCCATCCTTCAGTGTAGCATATAAAAGCAGAATGATCCAATGCAGTATTAGAGCTCTGAGAAGCGGTCTGGTGGATTAAATTGGTGAAACCGCTGGGAGGGTTCACCACTGATGAGCCAAGCCCTCCCAATATATTTTTTCATCGCAGTAAGGACAGTAGAAGTTCGTTTTATATATAAAAGAAACATTCGCGCTTTTAAGTCCTTTTATTATATATATATATACTAGACGAATGGCCCGGGCAACGCCCTGGTTTTACCCGAGTGCGTATATATTTTTAAAATGTTTTAATTAAAATACTATTCGTTACAATTATAAATTGGCGCCGTGGATGTCTCTCTTATGAAACGTCCCGCCCCAAACTGTGTGTGTCTTGAAAATATAAAAATAAAAATTTGAACGGAAAAATATGTCCAGGGTAGCCTAGTGGTCATTGCATCTGCCCGGTAAGCGGAAGGTCGTGGGTTCGATTCCCATCCCTTGACACTTTTTTTATTTTATCCATTCTGACCAAAATCTATCCATGAACTTCACACAGTGAACTTCACACAGACAGAATAAGGCAATTATATAAGTAGATAATCCAAATTGTGCCTTATCACACACTATTTTTTTATTTGGCCTTATTACCTTGTGTTTATAATCTATGACGTAATGCCGGCGGCGCGCGCCCGTTGGCTGCCGGCGAGCACGTGACCTCCCTGTGCGCGCGCATCCGTGACAGAACCGGCCCATGACGGTCGTGACTATATATAGGGATGGATAATAATAATATAATAATAATAATTATTATTATTATTATTATTATCATTAGATAATGATAATGATCATAATGATGATGCGCGCGCATCCGTGACAGAACCGGCCGGCCCATGACGGTCGTGACTATATATGTTGATATATATGGATGGATGGATAATAATAATAATATAATAATAATAATAATAATAATAATTATGTTGTTTATTATTTATGCCTTATTGTAACTGCCAAGACTTATTTTAGTTCTTCTTTTTTATGTAATTTTGGCGTATCTCAAATTTCATAGTTTTAGAATTTGTTTTTAATTTTTAATTTAAAGTTTTCGGCATATTTGCATGTATCGTTGTATACAATATATTTTATTACAATTTGTTTAATTTACTTCCGGTAGGATTAGTTCTACACCTTATATATAGTTTAGATTTTATGTTATTTGTATATATATTTTTTGCGAAATCGGCCTGAAGATAGGCTAACGCCTGAAAGCTTGCCAACATTCAGAATAAAGAAACTCGTTGCATTTTTTTCTTCCTTTCATTCATTGAATATCTAGTTGCAATTATTTAGGATTTTATTGTGCATAAACTAGAACTGTTCATTTGATAGTATACTCTCAAATCTGCAACAAGTGGGCACCGTATTAAAATATACTCAGGGTTGTGATCTTCTTTGTCACATAAGCAGATTGAAGAATAAATTCTTCCAATTCTGTATAAGTATGTGTTAAAGACTCCATGCCCCGTAAAGAATTGTATATTATAAAAATTTGGCTGGATAAATTTGGGTAATCTTGAGTTTTCAAAAATTTCTCTGGAAATATCATTAGAATCTTCATAGTAATTTTGAATTTTTTTCATTTATAAAGTTAGAGATCATTCTTTTTGCCGGATCATTTCTATTATAATCTATTTCAACTTTAAGTATGTTTGACAAAATGAAATCTGTAATTTTAGGTATTCTTGCGAGAACATGTGTACATTTCGAAGAAGTTGTATTATAAGCATGTATACAGAGTTTAAGAATTTTATACTGTAGTGAATCCAATTTGTTTTTAGATCTTTTGTTTATATATGGGTACCAAATTGTTGAACCATAAGTTATTGTGCTTCTCAATAAAGTCTTATATAATGTTAATGATCGCCTACTATCCAATCCCTACGATTTCTTTGTTAAACCAAGAAGATATCCACTGGCTCTAGTTGTTTTTGCAATAACACTGTCGATGTGTGAGAGGCATAAAATCTAATTTGTTCTTGTTTCGCTGATTCTTAAAAGTCAATCCTAGTAGTTTTAGGTTTTCAACTGGTTTGACAAGATTATCATGCAAGTTAATTACGTCGTTTTTACAATTGAATAAGTATAAAATCTTTGTTTTCTGTCTTGATATTTTAAGTTTGTTGTTTTCGCACCACATATTTATTTTCCTATTGAATTTACAATTGTAAACTTAAGATTTGTTACATCTGTATTCCAACATATTACCGTTAGATCATCTGTACGTATATCCAATAATCTCGATATTGGATTCCTGAAAGTTGGTTAAGAGATCAATAATTATGATGTTCCAAATTGTCGGAGATAAGGGTCCTCCTTGCGGACATCCTTTACTTAGTTTTTTGGTGAAATCATACGAAGAGTACCTAAATCTTATCTTCCGGTTAGTGAAGTAGGATTTCATGAGGTTTTTTGTGTTTATTATTCTTTCAAAAATTTTCGAAAAATTTAATTTAGACATAGAGGTCGATAGTTGCCACATTTTTGTAATCGGATTTACCCGGCTTTGGAATGATCAGCGCCTCTGCTCTTTTCCATTCATCAGGAAAGTAACTCATATCCAGACACTTCTGGTAGATTTTAGTTAATAGTGGTACCGCGAATTGTTTTGCGTGTATTATCATATTATTAGAAATGTTATCTATTCCTGGAGATTTCTTCGGATTAAATTTATCAATAATAGCGTTTACTTCATTGATTGTGATTATTGGTTCTGTTGTATTCGAAAGTCTTAATGCATATTTTTTTATATTTGTATGTGTATTCTTTTCTTCACCTGGGTTGTCATTAGGAAATAGAGCCGCTATTAATTCCTCAGTTTTCTGTTGTTGTTCTTGAAATGTGTTTGTTTCTAACATTTGTAGTTGTTTATTAGAGTTACCTCTTAATTTTTTGTATATTTTGTATAAATTCCCATAAGGATTGTAGAATTATTTTCTTCTAGAAAGGTCCTCCACGATATTCTTTTGGCCTTTTTAATCTCTCTCGTGAATATTTATTTATTGTTCTTTTAAATAACTCTATTAAATGTCCTGAAGGATTCCGAGTTCGGTAATAAATATTTATTTCATAGTGAAAGTAGGTTTTTAAAATCTCCAGTTCTGTATTCCACCAGTTAGCTACACCACATTTTGGAGTTACATTATATTTTAGTTTCAGTGTGGAATGGGCAGATTCAATTAGAATCTCCGAAAGTTAATTTATTATTTGATCAACCTTTTCTGGTGTGGATATATTAGCCGATAACCTTTCAATCTTTTTCTTGTCAGCGTCATTCACATTCTGTATAAATCTTGGCCAATTTGTTTTTTTCTCATTGAATTTCCAAGTTGAATATAAGGTTGTGGTTGAAAATTGTTCAGTCATACATACATCAAATAATTTCGCAACGTGATTAGATATTTGGGATATTTGTTGTGTACATCATTTAATTATTGTTGTAAGGGCTTTTCTATTTCTCAATGTCAATCAATTACACTGGCATTACTGCATATTGGTGTTTTATCATTGTGTATAATCATATGAGTTTAATAAGAATAAAGGTATATTAGAATGCCGTCATATATATTGTGTTAAAATTTGCTCGGGAGTGCTACAAGGAGAACCCTTGTCACCTTATCTGTTCATACTCTTCATGACAGACATAATCAATAACTTTAACGAATCTGATCTACCTGGCATATATCTCTCTAACTTTGGAACTGTCCACCTCCTGCTGTATGCAGACGATATTGTCCTCATAAGTGAGTCAAAGATTAATTTGCAACAGAAAATAAACATGCTGAGAGATTACTTTGAAGCGAATCATCTAACACTCAACCAAACAAAATCCAAAATAATGGTGTTCCGAAACGGGGGTCGCTCGGCAAAATCTGACAAATGGTTCTGGGGAGGACAACCCATAGCGTTGACATCGGGATACCTCTATATTGGTTATCTCCTCACAACATCAAACTCATTTGGCCAAGTTGCATCACATTTCAAGGGCAAGGCACTTGCAGCCACTGGCGCAGTATGTAAAATTTAGAAAACGCAAAAATGAATATATTTAACTATTAGATTCAACTGTTCTATCATTGTTGTTCTGTACATTGATGTATGCCGCTCCGATCTGGACAACTGACCAAAATAAGACGATAGAACAAATCCAAGATAATTTTCTCCGACGACTGCTGAACCAGCCAAAAAATACACCAGGCTATATACTGCGCATGGAAACTGGACGCTTCACACTTGGGGTCACTGCAATCAAATTAACGTTGAAGTTCTGGCTTAGTTTGCTAAAAATGGAAAAATCAAGACTACCAACAATCTGCTTAGACCAACTACGCAACATTTCTTCTAGCTTGAAAGCCTCTAATGGCTTTCAAAAAAGCTTAGTACGGATATTAAATCCCACGGGATTTACCTGGCTAAAGTACTGCTCAGATCCCACTGTTCTACAAAATAAAATTTCCAACATTATTTTGATTACAATAAAACAATCTATTCAATCAAATCAAGTACGAATAGTCAATTCAACGATGTATCCCCATTATAAATACCTACACAAATCAGTAGCCACGGAAAATTACCTACTTACAGATCTGCCACTGTCAACTAAGCGCCTAATAGCTAAACTAAGAATACTGTTTGTTTCTCATCGAGAAAGCCATGTGAAAAATCTGAAAGCAGAAGAACTAAATTGCCATCTATGCACAAATAAAATTAAGGCAGAAATAGAACACCATATATTTGGATGTATATCTCTGAAGACGGAGAGAGAAACTCTTGTTTCTGAGATAGGCCGCCTGCACCGTACACTCTCTTCTATCAAGTCTGATAGACAACAGATATATGGCTTTATCTGTATATAATTTCTTCAGAAGAGTTATGAAAAAAGCGGATCTGATAAATTAGTCTTTCCATTATAATATTGATAACTAATCTTCAAAATTTTTTTCTTTTTTTTTTTCCGTCTTTTGTTAGAGCATGCTTTTTACTTCATTTCATGTAATATTGTACATAAAAAAACTCCGCTCATCCTGATCATTGTTGTCCAGGCTCTGGAGAATCTGTGTAAGACCAATGGGGTCTTAATAATGGCTTTGAGTACGTATCTATGATCAGACTTCACCTGTGTTTTACTCGAGTGAATGTTTCTCTGAAAGAAACCTTTTTTTTTCATTCCTATTAAAAATGATGGGCTGGCTTCGCCTGATTCTCGGATGAATTTTGTTTTTGTTCATTAAGCATGATGCAGCGACATTTCATCATCATTTATTGACTGAAAATAGGTAAATTATTCTAGTGTACTTGGTTAATTTGAATTTTTGTCAGATGAAAATTGGCCAAAAAACAACTTTCCCGACTCAACTCTATATCCTGTAACTCTATAGCCAGATTGATTGAAACATTATAAAGAAACACAAAGCAATAACGCGCCATCTATACATATAAAATAAAAGGATTTAAAAGCGCGAATGTTTCTTTTATACATAAAACGAACTTCTACTGTCCTTACTGCGATGAAAAAATATATTGGGAGGGCTTGGCTCATCAGTGGTGAATCTTTCACATCCTCCAGTGTAGCATATAAAAACAGAATGATCCAATACAGTATTAGAGCTCTGAGAAGCGGTCTGGTGGATTAAATTGGCGAAACCGCTGGGAGGGTTCACCACTGATGAGCCAAGCCCTTCCAATATATTTTTTTCATCGCAGTAAGGACATTAGAAGTTCGTTTTATGTATAAAAGAAACATTCGCGCTTTTAAATCATTTTATTTTACATTATAAAGAACAATTAAAACTTATATATAAAAGTCAATGTCTGTTTCGCGATAAATCTTTAACTTATCCTGGAAAAAAGGAAAAATTCCAGGGGACTGGAAGTCAACCACAGTTACCCTCTTCTAAAACCCAACAAGTTCAAGTTACAGGCCAATCGCTCTTACCTCCACTGCAAGCAAATTACTAGAAAAATATTACACAAAAACCTCTTGTACTACCTACAACAAGAAGACCTAATTCCTCAAGAGCAAAGCGGTTTCCGCCCAGGACACTGAACAATCGATCAAATTCTCCACTTCACCAGAACATTTTAGACATTCAAAATAAAACCCCAACCAATAGTACCATCTCTACCTTCCTGGACCTTTCACAGGCATTTGTTCTTGTCTGGCACAATAAACTTATAATAAAACAAAAGGATTTAAAAGCGCGAATGTTTCTTTTATACATAAAACGAACTTCTACTGTCCTTACTGCGATGAAAAAATATATTGGGAGGGCTTGGCTCATCAGTGGTGAACCCTCCCAGCGGTTTTGCCAATTTAATCCACCAGACCGCTTCTCAGAGCTCTAATACTGTATTGGATCATTCTGCTTTTATATGCTACACTGAAGGATGAAATCTTAGAAATGGTTTTCAAGTAAACTATGGACATAAGCTTATAGGACAGTAGAATTACATTCATGATGAGCCAAGCCCTCCCAATATATTTTTTCATCGCAGTAAGGACAGTAGAAGTTCGTTTTATGTATATAAGAAACATTCGCGCTTTTAAATCCTTTTATTTTATATGTATAGATGGCGCGTTATTGCTTTGTGTTAATATAATAAAACTGTTAAAATTTCAACATAAATGGACACTTGCAATGCTGGATAAAGAGTCTTATCAAAAATCGCTCATACAAGGTCAACATTAACAACACTTTCTCGAAGCCGTACAAACTTCGACGGGAAGTCCCACAGGAGTCAGTTCTCAGTTGTTTACACTCTACATAGCAGGAATAGAAAATGTCATCGATCAAATATTGGGATGTTTGGCGACGACATAATACTTTGGAACAGTCATCATGAAATCCAAAAAATTGAAGATCATCTAAACAGATCCATGAACAATCTAGAAAAATTCATTAAAAAACAAACTTGTTGTAAATACCCTTAAAACAGAAACCAGTCTCTTTACAACTAATAGCAAACTTCAAAGCTACAAACCGAACATTTACATCAATGATAATCTTCTCCCAGTAAATTAAAATCCCAAATACTTAGGCATAACTCTAGATCCAGAAATTAGATGTAACAAACATATAGATACTCTAATACAAAAAACCTGTTCAAGACTTAACATCCTAAAATATATCGTTAGCAAAACTTGAGAAGCAGATCTCGAAATCTTAAAAATTACATACCAAGCTCTTATTCGACCAATTCTAGAATATGGCCTACAGGTATTCACCAATTCATCTACCACAAACCTTGATAGCATTCAGACGGCAGCAGCAAAAATTATAACAGGCAACAAATAATAACGCAATAACGACATAGTACAACGTGAAGTAGATCATCTGCCGCTGAACCTTAGAAGTGATATACTGATGGAAAAATACTTAAATAGAATCTGTAGCTATGGATCTGATCACAGAACAGGAAATTATACAAACCATTGGAAAAGTAACCATAGATTAAAACATGAATCCCCCCTATTCTACGCTTTCAAAAATAATATGGTTTATCATAGTATAGAAAGATCCTATCTCAGAAACGAAATCCAACCCAACCTCAATTTACCCAACATCACCTTTCAAACTTCTCTTGATAAACCAAAAACCAAGAAAAAACCCACATATTCTCTTACAACTTAGCCTCCAAATTATCAGCACATCCCTTCTAACACCAACAAATTTTATACAGATGGAAGCAGATTTGATGATGGATCCTGCGCAAGTGGAGTTTTCATCGTTAATAAATCAGAAAAGAAAAAAAATTAAATTCAGGAACCCCAATAACTGCTCTAATTTTCGAGCAGAATTACCAACAATTCAAAAAGACCTAACATAATGTAAAAACTCCAACAAAAACATCTGGATTCTCTCTGACAGTCTCAGTGCTATAAAACACATAAAATATATGGATTCTGCCAGAGACAAAACAACAACAAAAAAATCGAAATCTTCAAAAAAAAAAAATCTCACAGGAAATCCAGAGAGGGTGTTAATTGGGGGAAAAGAAATTTCTTATAAATGGATTTATCACGGAGTCTTTACAGAAAAAAAGTAAAAGCTAATTATTTTTAACATTAATATTGAGATTTATATACAAGAAAGCTTAATTAAGACAATTGAACTTATTTATTTACATATATGTTATTTATAAAAATATATATTCTATTATCATAGTGTCTGTGTGAATGGTTTCTATATAGATAATAATACTGGGTTTAATATTGATGTGCCTATTTAAATATTTTAGTGTAATTTTATGCATATATATATATATTCGATTTTGATACAAAGTTTTGTGAATTCATGAATAGAAACTAAATTAATAATTAGGAAATAAAAAATTAACATTCAAAAAAGTTTTTATTTGCATGCACAAAAAAAGGAAAAATAAAATATTTTACATATCTTCTCTGATTGAGCAATTAGATGTATCTGAGTGAAAATAAAAGCGGCGGGGGATGATCATCGTGAATTTCGAACCTAATGCCATTTAATATGTAGCACCTGATTAGCGGTTTTATAAGTTCACTCAATATAGTCATCCCTCGCCGCTTTTATTTTCACTCATATATATGTGGTATTCTACTATGTTGGGAAACCTTACTCTTGGTGTTGAAGGTTGTTGAAGTGGTGACGCAGTCGTGGTGAATGATGCAGTCGTGGTGGATGATGCAGTCGTGGTGGCTGAGTGAAAGGATTACACACAGGGGAAATAAGCCGGGACACTTGATGGTTGAAAATATAAGGCAACGGGTTGGAGGAAAGAAAGCTTTTGAGAAAGGCAGAGCGGTTTTTGATGATTAATTAGTTGATCACATGGCGATGATTGGATTTAGATGAAATGAGCGGAGAGAGAGGTCTCTAGTGAGCAGACATTACCTTGGTGGGGTCGAGTCGATGACTGGGTCTGAACTCGGTGGGAGTGAATGAAGAACTGTAGATGTTGTTCAGATGGGAGCCAAAACACTACTAGGTCCGAACTCGGCGAGAGCGAGTGAACAACTGACCATTCTTGCTTTTCGATTTAACACCACGAGTTGGCTTCCTTCCCATTGGTCGAAAATGGAACGTCCCCGTTTTCCTATTGGTTGACCTACTTAAGGGGAGACTTTCTAATTGGACCGCGGTTCTCTTTGGTGAAAGATATGGTCTGCCTGATAGGAAGTGTCGGGTGCTATTTCGACTTTATTTACTTCCGCGTTATCAGAATACGTCCGGTCTTGTTCCGGAAATTGGGCGTCTCTCAAACTTTTATAACTTCTGGTAACCAGATACGTCCTGCTTTGCCAGGAAGTATTGGTTTAAACTTAGCTCGCAGGGTTCCCGGGGTCAGAAGGTTAACTGTGACGTTATTAATAATTATGTTCTCTTCTAGATCTACTTCCTATGTCTTTTTGTTACTTTCTTTCCTCCAGTTACCTTATTCTTTTATTAAATCTTTGAAAATCATACATTTGTACATGCATAGTGGATCGGGGAGCATACAATTATATACAAATTATGACATATATCTAATTACTCAATGACAGAAGATAAAATATTCTATTTTTGTCTTTTAAATGCATTTAAAAATGAGCTTTTTGATTGTATTATTTATTTCTCAAGTATTATGGTTTTGCTGAGATGGATAGGCTGTCCTTGTATCCTTATCCCTAGGTCGTTATCTTTTGTTTTCTTAAGTGGAACTGGCAAGCTCGTGTTTTCTTGAGATTGAGAGTTAGTCCGTGAACAATTGCCCAAGTCTGATAAACTTCGCGGAAATATTTTTATACTGCGCATGAGTGGACAAGCTCGCGTGTGGGCCAAAAGGGTAAATGGTTCTTTGTTAGTGAATTTAAATGACATTCCAAAAGTTGACCATATTGATATAGGTAGACTGCTTTCAAAGTAGGTTTAATTAGAGATTTAAAATAAAATTCTGGTGGTTGGGCACTCTAAATAGGTGGATATTTTAGGAAGAATGTTTAGTTAGAGAATAAAATGACATTCCAAAAGTTGGCCACCCTAAATAGGTAGACAGTTTGGAAATTATGTTTAGTTAGAGAATTTAAATGACATTTCAAAAATTGTGGGCACTCTAGATAGGATATGGTTTGAAAAATATGTTTAGTTGTAGAATTTAAATGACATTCGAAAACTGGCATTTCTAAAAAGGGGGATATTTAGTGATTGCTTTGATCAAGAGTTTAAATGACATACCAAAAGTTGTGACAATTCTTAAAATGTGGATGGGTTGACAAGGATGCCTTGGTATAGAATTTGAAGCACTTTCCAAAAATTGATTATTCTTAATAGGTGCATCACGGTAAAGGTGTTTTTTTTTTATTGTGATAAAATAACAATCCAAGAATGTGGGCCATTCTAAATGGGTAGGCTGCATGGAAAGATAATTTGATACAGAAGTCAAATGATAGGTGGATGGTTTGGTAAGTATATTTTGGTAAAAAAAATTAAACGATATTTTCAAGCTTTGACTTATTTAAGCAAGTCGCCTCTTTTGAAAGAATGTTTTGTTCATAAAATATAAATGATATTTCCAAGCTTTGGCTTATATAAGCAAGTGGCTTCTTTTAAAATAATTGTTTTGGTATACAAAAATATAACAATTCTTCCAAAGGTTGGCTAAGCTAAACGTTTTTGTAGAATATTTTCCGTGTGTTCATTAAACATATTTATTTTATCTCCCGTCTTCTCAACCTCACTTTTTATATATACCAATGACTGTAGAAAACTGAATCTTTTGTAAGAATTAAAAAATAGACAAATGACCGTTCCACAAATAGGATAGAAGGTCAGCTAGTCCCATTCCTTATCAAATTTTACCTGTAAAATATATTGTATTTTATATAAATTATATAGATAAAGAATTCTTCCTGGATTGAATTTAGACGATAAAAATTATATTATTATACCAGGTCTATTAGAATGAAATGCGAAAATTTTCATTGAATTCAAAGGTTCACCAATTCCATACAACAAAAGATTTTTTATTCAAAGTAATTGCCCTGATTATCTATACACTCGGACCACCTTTCAGGCAATTTTCGAATTCCTTGTCTGAAAAATTCTATTCCTTTTGAGTCGAACCAGTCAACAAGCCATTTTCGGAGTATGTCTGAGTTCGAAAATTCCTGGTTTTTTAGGGCGTGTCCTAAAGATGTGAAAAGGTGGTAGTCCGACGACGCTAAGTCTGGTGAGTACAGCGGGTGGGGTAAGAGTTCCCAGCCCAAGTCTTTTATGGTGTTTCTGACCACTGTAGCGTTGAGGGCTGGAGCGTTGTCATGCTGCAGTATCAGCTTGTTGCGCTTTTCACGCAATTCCGGTATTTTTTCATTCAATGCCTCTCTCAAACTGTGCATTTGTTGTTCGTAGCGACTAGTATTGACCGTTTCGCCAGGTTTCAGGAGCTTGAAATATACTACGCCGGTCTGGTCCTACCATACGCAAAGCATTGCCTTTTCTCCTAAGCGATTGGGCCTTGGCTTCCGTTTTGGAAATTGGCCGAGCAGGCCCCACGACTTTTGGCGCATAGGATTGCTGAAGTGGATCGATTTCTCACCAGAAGTTACGATTCGGTGCAAAAATGACTTCTTTTCATGCCTGGCGAGCAGCCCTTCGCAGGTTACCAGACGCCGTTTTTGCTGCCTTTCGCTCAACTCGTGGGGGACCTATCTGGAAAGCTTTTGGGTCATTCTGAGGCTGTTTAAACGTAGGGAAACAGAACCTTGAGACACCTGGAGCTGTTTCGCGAGTTTCTCCTGCGTTTGGGTACTGTCGTCATCCAACAAAGCTTGCAGTTCAGCGTCCTCGAACTTTTGGTGCGGTTTTCCACGTGGTTCATTATCGAGTTCGAAATCGCCACTTTGGAATTTTTTAAACCACCTGTAACACTGTGATTTGCTCAGAGCGTTGTCGCCGTGAACTTCCTCGAGCATTCGGTGGGCTTCAGTGGCACTTTTCTTCCAGTTGAAGGCGAACAACAAAACTTCCCGCAAATCGGCACTTTTTGGCTCGGAAATCACCATTTTCCACCGGCTCCAGAAATTTTCCACGATTTGAATTTTTCTAAAACTCCACGCATGCTGATGCCACGTGAGTCAAAAAACAAAATGACTTCAACAGCGCCACCGTCGGCTCAAATAAAGTTGCACAGCGCCCTCTGGCAGCCATTTTCGCGTTTCATACTAATAGACCTGGTATATTTTATTGTTAAAATATTTATCCACATTTATATTTTAACATAGTTATACCTTACTAAAATATTTGCTATATTAAAGTCCCAAACCCCATTTAAATAAGCTAAATAAATATTTAGTTATTATTCTTATTCATATCATTCTTATTTTACTGATAATAGGAATATTTATTATAAACATCTAAATTATATATTACTAGACGAATGGCCCGGGCAACGCCCGGGTTTTACCCGAGTGCGTATATATTTTAAAAACGTTTTAATTCAAATACTATTCATTACAATTATAAATTGGCGCCATGGATGTCACTCTTGTGAAACGTCCCGTTCCAAACTGTGTGTTTTTAAAATTCATTAGATAATGATAATGATCATAATGATGATGCGCGCGCATCCGTGACAGCGATGAGGAATTGAGGAAAGACGGTCGTGACTATATATGTTGATAATAATAATAATAATTATCATTAGATAATGATAATGATCATAATGATGATGCGCCCGCATCCGTGACTGAGGCCGATGAGGAAAGACGGTCGTGACTATATATGTTGATAATAATAATAATAATATAATAATTGTTGGATCGGTGGTTCAATCAAATTGAGAATAGATTGAAATATATATAGGTTTTAATATATCACGAGGTTATGCAAGCAGATAGTAGTACAAGTAAAAACATAACAGGAAGTGATGGAGAGGGCAGAGCGCCTCTAGTGGTGGTGGCTGGACGCTCCTCGAAAGCTACGTCATCCCGTGACGTAGGCGCGCTGTATTTTTGAAGTAGCAGTTCAGCATTCCCCCACTTGCGACTTCAAATTCATCTGGAAACATGCATCTCTGTGCATCAACTTCTTTAAAGTCTTGGTTTGGATATCGGCCAGGTTCTCCTTGGTGTTGACAAACTGGACAACGATATCACCGGAGTTTATCTTATCTCTTGTGTAGTGGAACTGAACTGAGATGTGCTTGGAACGATTGTTCTCAATGTTATTCTTAGAGAAGTCTATGGCTGATCGATTGTCACAGTAGATTGTGAGTGGTTTGGCAAAGTGCGAGATAAATCCAAGATCAGACAGGGTTTGACCGAGCCAGACGGCCTCTTTAGCACTGTGACATAACGCTATATACTCCGATTCCATGGTAGACAACGAAACACATTGCTGCTTTTTAGATCGCCAGTTGATGACATTCCCATCAATAACTGCAACCATTCCGGAGTAGGATCTTCGATCATCTGTGTCACTCCCATAATCGGCGTCTGTGAACATTGCGACTTTATTGTTGTTTCCTTTGACATAGGAGAGTTCTAAGTCAATGGTACCCGATAGATATCTCAAAACATGTTTTGCAGCTTCCCAATGCTTCTTTCCTGGGTTTGCACAAAATTGGGAAAGTTTCGAAGTAGCAAAAGAGATATCTGGTCTAGTGCAATTGGACAAATACAACAATGCACCAATAAGCTCTTTATATGGTATATTAGACATATGGTCTATTTCAGCTTGTGTATGGGGACAATCTATTTTAGATAGTATGATAGCTGGGTCTAAAGGCGTACATACTTTGCGAACTTCGAACATATTATATCTTTGAAGTAAAGTTTGTATGTAGTGTCTTTGATTAAGAGACAAACTCTCTTTGCCGTAATTTATCTCGACACCTAAAAAGAATGTAATGGGCCCCAGACTTTTAATTTGAAACTCTTGTATAATCTTATCCTCGATTTCGTCAAGTGTATTCTGGTCAACAGCAAATATCGCTAAGTCGTCTACATAAATTGCTATTATTGCCCTATCATCAAGCACAAAAATGCAATTGCACGATGGAATTTTAGAAAAGCCCACTTTTTCAAGAAATTGACTCAGCGTGGTATTCCAACAAAAAGCTGCTTGTTTAAGCCCATAAATAGGTTTTAAAAGTCTAAGATCTTTATCTTTAGAATCCTGAAACTTTACTCCTGGTGGCAAAGCCATGTACAATTCTTCATGAAGTTCCCCATATAAATATGCATTATTTATGTCTAAATGCCTATTTACCCAGCCAGCATTTTGGGTCAAAACTAAAAGCATTCGGATTATACCGAAATTGGCAACAGGGGCATATGTTTGATTAAAGTCAATATCGGGTGTCTGGCTGTAACCCTTGGCTACGAGCCTAGCTTTAAATTTACTGACCTTTCCTTTAGAATCTCCTTTTATTTTAAAAACCCAACGATTACCGATTACTTTCTTATTTTTAGGTAAATTAGTGATAACCCATGTTTGTCTTTCTTCTAAACAATTTAACTCTTCTTGCATCGCATTTTTCCAAAGATCTGATTCGGGTGAGCAAACAGCTTCTTCAAAAGTTTGAGGTTCAGACACCTCGCATAAGTTTAGTTCAACATTTGCAAGATTCAGTGTTTTTCTTTCAATTTCACGACTACGGAGGCTCAAAGTATTTTCAGAGCTACCCCCCACTATATCTTTAACTTCTGAAGTCGACGGAACTTCTAGTTGGCTGTCGTAACCTTGTTGAAGGTCAGGATCACGTGGCGGGAGAACTTTGCCCTGTTGCGGCAACCAAACGAAACTGTTTTTAGCCTCGCTACCTTCCGTTACGTCATCCTTAAGCTGGTTTAAACCGACTTTATTTTCGTCGAATCTAGCATGTTTAGTTATGAACACTTGTTTAGAATCATTATCCCAGAGTCTATAACCTTTGGATTGTGTTGAATATCCGACTAAGATACATCTTTTAGCTCGACGGTCGAATTTCTTTCGCTTTTGCTTTGGAATATGAGCATAAGCTAGAGCTCCAAATATTTAAAATGACGTACGCTCACTTTTCTTGAAAGCCAAATTTCCTCTGGAACTTTGTTATCAAGAGCGCTACAAAGGCTTCTATTTTTAATGTATGCGGCACAATTAACGCTTTCAGCCCAGAATTTTTGTGGCAAATCAGCGTTATGCATTGACGCTCTAGCCATGTCAAGTAACGAACGATTTAAACGCTCCGAGACGCCATTTTGCTGAGGGCTGTAAGAATTCGTTAATTCGTGTTTTATTCCAAGGCTCTCAAGTTTTTGTTTAAAGTTTTTATTACAATATTCTAACCCGTTATCTGTCCGCAAGCGTTTAATCTTATGACCTGTTTCTCTTTCGGCTCTAGCCCTAAAGATGTCAAAGTATTCAATAACTTGATCTTTATGCTTTAAGAAATAAACAGCAACTCTGCGGGAGAAATCGTCTGTAAATGTTAGAAAATAGCGTGACCCAGCAAATGATTCAACTGGAAATGGTCCACACAGATCGCTATGTACTAACTCTAACAAAATTTTAGTTTTTATTTTATATGGAGAGCTTTTATGTGGCGACATTGTTGACTTTGTCATACAACAATCATCGCATATTGACATTTCTCCTTTGGAAATTTCAAGACCATTAACAACGCAATTTTTAGCTAACTTGTTTAAAGTGTCTGCATTGATATGCATAAAGCGTTTATGCCAAAGTTCTAGTGTAGGCGGACTTGAACTAGCTAAGTGCGCATTTTGTAAGATAGGCTTACCTCTAACGATGTACAATCCGTTTAGGTTACTTGCCACACATATCACTCTGTTGTCACTGAACACTCTTGCCTTGTGGTTACAAATCTTGATGTGCTTGCCTTTATCCTCTGTTTGCGACACAGAAAGCAAATTTCTTCTTGCTTGGGGCACAAAAAGCACGTCGTTCAAGGTGACATCTTGCGTTCCAGTATCTAGGTACATCTTCATGTGGATATTTCCAACTCCCTCTACTTGTAGGTTGCCGCTCGCAGTCTGGATGGGCTCTCACGTAGTAGGCTGGAAACTTGTAAACCATTGTCGGTTCTTACAGACGTGATGTGTTGCGCCGCTGTCCAAGATGAATTCATCTTCCGAAGAGACTGCATTGAAGGCCATGAGCATATTCTCCGACGGAGATTTAAAAGAGTCTTTCTTCCTGCTGTAGCTTTTATCCGCCTTGTAGTCTCGGTTGATGGACGACCTGCAATCCTTGGCGATATGGCCGATTTTCGAACATCGGTAGCACTTGACTCCTTGTTTTCTGGAAGTCTTCCTAGTGTCGTCCTTGGAAAAATTGAGTGCTTCGCCGAGACCTGAACTTGCTCCTTCTCGGGCAGATCTTCTTTCATACTCTGTGAGTAGAGTATTTCTAACCTTGTTCGATGTGAAGTCAGAGTCCTCGACATTTCCGAACGACATCACCAGGGTATCGAAGCTGTCAGGTAACCCTGATAGCATGCTGTATGCTATATCTTGATCGTCGACTTCCGCACCTGCTTCTTTTAAATGGTCCGTACAAATTTTCAATCTATTCAAATAGTCTAACATTGACTCACCAGTTTGAAGCTTGATGTTCACAAGCTGCTTCTTTAACTGTAGTATCCTCGAACGAGATTTTGGCTCAAAAACCTGTTCCAGATTTTCCCACGCATCCAGTGGCGATGAACAGTCGATGATGTGGATTTGGTGTTCTGTATTTATCGACAACGCGATAACAGCCAAGGCTCTATCCTTTTGAGCTTTTAGTTTAGCATCTTGGGTATCTTCATCTTTAAACATCACATCCCACAAGCCCTTCTCAATTAGTAGCATCTTGATGTTGTACTTCCATGAGCGGTAATTTTGGCCGTTCAATTTTTCAACCACCGCCGTTATTGCACTAACGGCCGCCATTGTGACGCAGCAACTTCTCGACGAGGGCAAACGGAGGTAGCTTAGCTGAAGGAATTTTACTCACGAGGATACGCTGAACTTGAACCACAGAGCTAGGGAACCACGGACTGCTACCACTTGTTGGATCGGTGGTTCAATCAAATTGAGAATAGATTGAAATATATATAGGTTTTAATATATCACGAGGTTATGCAAGCAGATAGTAGTACAAGTGAAAACATAACAGGAAGTGATGGAGAGGGCAGAGCGCCTCTAGTGGTGGTGGCTGGACGCTCCTCGAAAGCTACGTCATCCCGTGACGTAGGCGCGCTGTATTTTTGAAGTAGCAGTTCAGCAATAATAATAATTATTATTATTATCATTAGATAATGATAATGATCATAATGATGATGCGCGCGCATCCGTGACATGAGGAATTGAGGAATTGTTGAGGAAAGACGGTCGTGACTATATATGTTGACTAGCCGAATGACCCGGGCAACGCCCGTGTTTTACCCGATTGAATGGTTTTATTCAAATACTATTTGTTACAATTATAAATTGGAGCCGTGGATGTCACTCTTGTGAAACGTCCCGCTCCAAACTTTACATGTACATTAGGTAAGCTGGTATTACCCTCATTTTCACCGCTAGAGGCGCGAGCGAATTGACTTTTTGTAAATATACATAATTATAAAGATAGAAGCTTCTATAGAAGATAATGATCATAATGATGATGCGCGCGCATCCGTGACAGCGGCTGATGAGGAATTGAGTAAAGACGGTCGTGACTATATATATTAATAATAATAATAATAATTATTATTATTATAATCATTAGATAATGATAATGATCATAATGATGATGCGCGCGCATCCATGACATGAGGAATTGAGGAATTGTTGACGGTGGAAAGACGGTCGTGACTATATATGTTGATAATAAAATAATAAAATAATATAATAATAATAATTATTATTATTATTATCATTAGATAATGATAATGATCATAATGATGATGCGCGCGCATCCGTGACATGAGGAATTGAGGAGGAAAGACGGTCGTGACTATTATATACTAGACGAATGGCTCGGGCAACGCCCCGGTTTTAACCGAGTGCATATATATTATTAAAATGTTTTAATTAAAATACTATTCGTTACAATTATAAATTGGCGCCGTGGATGTCTCTCTTGTGAAACGCCCCGCCCCAAACTGTGTGTGTCTTGAAAATATAAAAATAAAAATGTGAACGGAAAAATATGTCCAGGGTAGCCTAGTGGTCATGGCATCTGCCCGGTAAGCGGAAGGTCGTGGGTTCGATTCCCATCCCTTGACACTTTTTTTATTTCATCCATTCTGACCAAAATCTATCCGTGAACTTCACACAGTGAACTTCACACAGAGTGAATAAGGCAATTATATAAGTAGATAACCCAAATTGTGCCTTATCACACACTATTTTTTTATTTGGCCTTATTACCTTGTGTTTATAATCTATGACGTAATGCCGGCGGCGCGCGCCCGTTGGCTGCCGGCGAGCACGTGACCTCCCTGTGCGCGCGCATCCGTGACAGAACCGGCCGGCCCATGACGGTCGTGACTATATATGTTGATAATGGATGATAATAATAATAATATAATAATAATAATAATAATAATAATTATTATTATTATTATTATTATCATTAGATAATGATAATGATCATAATGATGATGCGCGCGCATCCGTGACAGAACCCATGACGGTCGTGACTATATATGTTGATTATGGATATATTTTTTATATATATATTGACACAGATTATTTAAAATAATTTATAAATAAATTCATTATTTTTAGATGTACATCATTATTTTGTTGAAATTATTTTATTGCTTTAAACTTACTTTATACATATACCTATAGCATAAAAAAATATATAAATAAATTCGCGAAAAATCAATTCTAAAATATAAAAGATGGAAAAGATATCGTGCCGTTTTTATCTGAAGAATGAATGCAAGGCAGGTGACAAGTGTCCCATTCCCCACGTCAACAACGGGAGTCCTGATAAAATATGTCGTTTTTTTCTTAGAGGACGGTTGCACCTTCGGGACAAGTTGTAACTATGAACACCGCAGACCTTCCTCAGACGAAGAGATTCCTGTCCCAGAGAGGAATAATGAGCCCTATACTTGTTCTGCGTGTAACCAGTCCCACATTCCTTCACAAGAGAAACCTTACAAGTTGATGGGAAGCTGCGACCACGTTCTGTGTAAGGACTGTTGGGGAAAACTGGGGAAAAATAAGGAAAACAGATACGACTGCCCGGGATCAGAGGAATGTGCGCCCTCCTTCATTATTTTAAAGACAGAAAAGTTTATGGGACATGAAGAAAAGACATCCCTTATTGAAATAAGGAAGAAGATGCTTAGTGAAACAGATTGTATATTTAAACAAAAACTGTAAAAATGGAAGCAGTTGTCTCTACAGACATCAGAACAAGTTCCTTGGCAGAGAAAGATTGATTGTAAGTTTGGAGCCAGGTGTAGGTACAAGGATTGCCTGTATAAACACCCTGAAAACCAAATCCCTGTGAGAACGACAAGGTTTGTAAGTTTGGAAACAAATGTTGGCGCCAGGACTGTCTTTACAAACACTATGACAATCAACAAGGACCTCGGAAGAAGATGGTTGACTGTAGATATGGGACCAAGTGTGTAAACAGGGACTGCGTCTACAGACACACAAGACCTACACCAAGAAGGACAGTATGTAGATATGACCCGCGGTGTATCGACAGAAGTTGCAAGTTCATTCATCCATCCCGCCAAAGTAATGGAAGGTCCTCAGAATAAGTTTTATAACGTAGCGACGAATTGAAAAATTCTGCTTAAAAATTTAGAAAAAATGACAAAAAAAAATTAAACTATCAAAACATTTTCGAATATTTTATTTTAAAAGTTTAAAAAGTGATTTTATTAAGGGGGGGGGGGGGTTCAATAAAAAAAATATAAAATATTTATTTTGTCTAGTTTTTTTAATCTCTTTTTATATATTTCCTAATATAAATCTTATAAAATTTCATAACCTATTACTGCATCATTATTCACACCACTTTTTAAATAAAATTGTGATATTTTTGAAAATTATTTTAAATATAAAAAATGTATAGAGTAGATACTCCATTCAGTGGACACTTCTCTACAAAGGACAGTTTTCATTTGTAAAATTACCATTTTTACAATTTAGCAACCCTCCGGGAAGATGACACCTCTTTCTAAAGGACACTTTGCCTTCAATTAGGCGTCTTCACAGGGAAGTTCTACTGTATTTACTTTACAATAATGTGTATTATATTTTGACAGAGTATTCTAATAAGTATTATTATTTAAAAATCTATATTCTGTGTTTGTTTGTTTTATCAATAAACTCCTCTCTAAGCTACTGTACTGGGAAACCCTATCTCATCGGCTTTAGCAAACATTTTCATGGACCAAATTGATTCGGTTAAAACCTGGGCGTTGCCCTTTTCATCGGTTAGTTATACTGTAGAGCCTCCCTGTAGGGAGAGATGTCCTCTTACCGGAGAGTTGCTAAATTATAAAAATTGGAATTTTGAAAATGAAAACTGTCCTTTGTGGAGACGTGTCCTCTAGTGGGGTGTCCGCTAAAGGGAGGTTCTACTGTACTTATTTTAACCAAATGGATCATGGTTCATTATTTTAAAATAGGGGCACATTTTTATAAATAAATATGGCGGGTGAGTATGTATGAAATAATCATATTTATATGAATCCTTTCATATAAGTTAAATAAGAACAAAGGTAAAAACCTCCCTTTAGCGGACACCCCGCTAGAGGACACCTATCTACAAAGGACAGTTTTAATTAGCAAAATTACCATTTTTACAATTTAGCAACCCTCCGGTAAGAGGACACCTCTCCCTAAAGGAGACTTTGGCTCTGCAATTAGGTGTCATCATATTGGGAGATTATATTGAAGAATTATGTTTAACATATATAATGTAATATCATTTTCCCTACTAAATTACATTCGGTAAATTATAAAATCGTTAATCTTTCACATACTTGCTTTTTTGGTTTATTAAATGATAATATAAAAAAGGTATAACATTGACTGTCATTCTAAACCTGTTTGTAGAACAGGCCAATATTCTAGTATTATCATTAGATACGCCCTGTGATAATTCAGCAATACATATTATCATCATATTTTCTTATCCGAAAATATGCATTGTCTGATACCTGGCTATTTTCAAATTATAGTGTCTGATTCCTTTAAGACCCTAACCAGCATTTTTCTCTCAAAAAGTGTAAATTAGCTATTGGTTTTATTTGTGAAAAGGCTTTGAATAGAGAGAGACTATATATTAAAGTGCATTTTTATCTATACACATCTACCTGATAAATTTATTTAAAATTTGTGAGTTTTAAAGGGAAGATGTTAAAGTAAGCTATGAAATTCCCTTTTAGCCCCTATGATCAGGTAGGATGGCTTCTCTACCCTAATTTAGAAAGCAATGGCCGCAGAAAATATGCGGATTAAGATCAGACCCGGTCGTCAAAATTCCAAACCATGGTTTAATAGAGAGTGCTACTTAACCAAAAGGTCTGCTAGGATAAATCTTGCTATATTCAAGGAGACGAATACCCACACAGACCATAAGGTCTATATATTGAGTAGGAAAATATATTTGGCTCTAATATATCTTAACAAGAAAAAATAATTTTCAAAATATTCAGGAACTTCTCAAAAAACCCTGCGAGGAAAATGCTTCTGAATTTAATAAAAAAATGTAAAAAGAATGATGTCAAGAGTGATTGCCCATGTGGTAGAGTGGGGACACATTTTTTCAGACCTGAAGACTTCTACATAAATTTAGAGGATATTGCCATTGGTGATTTCACATGCGAAGTGGAAAGAAAATTCATACCAGATAGCTATATTTTAGAGAAATTGATTAAACCATTTTGAATACTACCTGCTTCAACGGTTTTGATGGGCCTGGAGATTTTTACAAAGTCTACGACAGTATTTTCAAAAGAATTTCAAATTTTGACAACGAGTGTTATTCCCTAGTCGCTCGACCTCGCTTTGGCTGTTCAAAAACCTCTGTTGAAAAGGTTAAAATTTTCTACGACTATTGGTTGTCTTATACCACCAACCCAGACTATTATTCCGAGAATTTGTCTTCATATCAAAAAAGTAGAAGAAAAATGGATAGAAATATGTTAATTCAAAATCAATACTATCTCTCAGAGTTGAAAAATCAGGTAATCGATTTGGTCGAACATGTTAAATGTATTGATCCCCAGGTTTTAAAATATGAAGAACTGAAGAAGAAGAAAATAGAGGAAGCTGAAATATCAAACCAGAATACTAGAGCCGGCCAAAAGTTCAAGAGGAAAGAAAAAATATTTAAACAGAAGGGCAATTTAATGAGAATCATGCCTTTGATAGAATATACTTATTTTAATGGATACAATGATGGACCTGAAGGTTTTTACCAGGTGTTCGGAGATCTTTTTGAAAAAATATCATTAGAAGACGTCAATTTTTGGGGTAACAACAAATTCAAAAGACCAATTTTTGGAAATTCAAAAGCTCCTTTAGAAAGGTGGTTAAGCCATTTTACGAAAATTGGTTATCTTACGACTCCTACTCCATCTTTTCCGGTAAAGGTCCAAAAGGTGTAGACGACCAAAAAGTATTTGAAGAATACCTCAGCATGCACGATAGAAAATATTACGAGGCGTGACATGGAGGTGCGCAGACTTGCCAGATACGTCCAAAAAATAGACTCAAGATTTAAGTAGAAGTATTAGACAAGCCTAGTAAATATTGTACATCATAAAACCCTTGGTTTTTAATAAATTCAAGTCTTTGTTATATTACCTGTCCTCATTTTTCTAACAACGCAACCATTTTATATTTGACTGTTTACAAACATTATTTGATTCTAGGTTCTTCAAGTATGTATTTTTCATACCTTTTCCAAGGAAATTTATTCCTTATTATAAGTAGTTTTCATTGTCAGTCGCACTTGTGCTGAACTGTATAAAGAATATCTAACTACAAATTGAAATGAAATTTGCTTTTTGTTTAATATTTTAGTATTCAAAACCTCTTTAAGAATATTAATATATATATTTATAGGAATTCCTTTGAACATCCAGTAATAGTTGCATATGACTAATTTTTCTATTTGTCTAAAAATGTGGATATTTAAAAAATAAAAATTCTTAAAAATATAATTGGGTATAAAAAATGAAAGGCGAGGTGTGTATATTTTCTAAAATTTTATCCAGCTCAATTCTGGCAATAAATATGAACATTTCAAATATTTAAAGGCAAAATTATAAGTCTTTTTCTGTTCACGATTTCATTTAAGAGCCCGTTAAAAATTAATTTTTTGGTAGAAATCCAAAATTCGGATTTATTCTCAAAGACATCTCTAGAAGACACCTCTCTACAAAAGACAGTTTTTTTAAATAAAATTATAATTTTTACTATTTTTCAACTTCCCAGAAAGAGATCACATCTCCCTAAAGGACACTTTTGCTCTGCAACAGAGAGGTGGTTCTAATCTATATATATAAAAATGAATGTATGTGTGTGTGTGTGTGGTCTGTTTGTCCTTTATGCCTGACCAAACCACTCATTGGAACGCCATGAAACTTTGGGAAGTTATTTAGTATAGTACTGGGAAGGTTTCTAGCAAATAAATTTTTGAAATAACTTTTCGCTTTAAAATAATCAAGATAAATATTCTAATTTATCTGTTATAATTCAACAATCTGCTCTAAATATTATCATGATGTTACGGGACCGGGAAAAAATGTTCACTTCATCGAGAGATTCGTTAGACAAACCTTTACTCGGGTAAAACCCAGGCGAAGTCGGGTACGTCCGCTAGTGTATAACTAAATGATTACTTTTTATTTAAAAAAATTGAAATATGATTTTAATAACATTCAGAAATTGGGCGACATTTTTTGCTCGAGGAAACTAGAGAATGTCGTTGAAAATACATCTCTATATTAAGAACAGTTTTTATAGTTAATATTGCCATTTTGAAGCTTTTATCTGACCAGCTTTCAATTTTGCCCACAGACAATCAATATTTCTAATACTGACTGGACGAAATACTCGAGTGCAAATATGAAAGAAAAATCTGTTTTAAAAAGCTTTGTTTGAAACCTCTTCTATGTCTGTCTGTCCACAAATCTTGTAATCAATCTATAATATACTTCCAGAGCACGTAGAAACAGGAATATTTGCACACTTTTTATAACCTGATAACAATGCAAGTTAAACAAATATCAGATTTCCGGGTTGTCAGGGTGAATGGGTACAGACTCCACTATCATCACGCATTTATTTATATTCTTCCAAATTCATATAAAATTTAATTATTATATACAGTAGAACCTCCCTGGAAAGAATACCTAATTGCAGAACCAAAGTGTCTTTTAGAGATAAATGTCCTCTTACCGGAGAGTTGCTAAATTGTAATTTTGCAAATGAAAACTGTCCTTTGGGGAGAGTTGTCCACTAAAGGGAGGTTCTATTGTATTAAAATAAAAAAAACATATATTGACCACGAGAACATGAACATTTTAGATGGCAGAGCGCCATTTGTACATACTCGTGAATTGATACCGCGAGCTACTCAAAACAATCTTATCCTTGAAAAAGTTTGATGAGTTGCCATACGAAATATTGGAAAATAATATATAATATAGTTAAACCTGTCTATAGCGCCCGATTTTAAATACGTAGTACGATGCGATTTACATTAAGAATGACCTGTCTATAGCACCCCCTCTCTATAGCATTCTATTTTAGTTAGTTCTAAGAGGGGGCACTATAGACAGATTTAACTGTATATGATCCAAAATAAGCATTTATAAATAATAAATATATATATATGTCTACTATGCGCGTCCTCAATACATAACTAATCTGCTTTAAAATTTAACAGTATATTGAGTTAAGACTTGAAAAGGGTTTTGTCATATTTTTCAACCGAAAAAAAATAAACTAAGTACTAAAATTTTACATATTTTAAGTCATAAAATGTTGATAATATAATTGATCATAATCATTAAAGGACACATCAACAAGGTTGTTTCCGCGGAACATTCACTAGAGCAGGGTATAAAAATATAAAAGTTTAAATGGAACCTTCACTCTTTCCCATTAAAACTTCTGGTACAAATTTTATGAGTTTAACAAGTAAGTGTATACATGGAGTTTTAGATTAAAATATAGGCTATTAAAACCTAATTAAATTAAACCAATACCTAATTCACGTTTTTGTGAAAGAAACATGAGAGATCTGAAATTAATCCTTCATTACTATTTGAAAATAGTCAAATATCAGAGAGATTAACTTATTAATTTGTTTCCATAATGCGCCCGATTCTAATATTACGGCATATGTTTGTTAATAATACATATTAGGAAATTTTCATTCCGGGGATATTTCATCCTAGGAAAATTCAAATTGACCAATTACTAGAATAAATTGTCTATTTTGAGGTATTTAATGGACATATCCTTATATCGTGTTTGATAGACATGCGAAACAGTTAAACATTCACTCAAAAGAACACAGGGGAAGCAAGGAAAGTCCACTTTAACTCTTTTCAATCAAATATCTTTATAAAAATATAGGAAAAGGTACAGTTTAATTATAAACTATTATAAAAGCCTATTCTCTCACATAAAAACTAATTAACACTTTTGAGGTATAAATAATATTTAGAAACTCAAAGTGATTTTCCTGCATAGAATTATAATAGCCCAAATATTCGACTAAATTGCTTTTTTTGGGTTCATAAATCTGATGCTAATATGTATTGCTGAATTATGTTTGTTAATATAATGTAATATTATAATAATACTAGAATAATAGCCCGTTCTACAAACAGGTATAGAACGACAGCAGTTCTGAGACCTTTTAAAGTTGTACTTTAATAAAGCTGAAAATAAAGTACGTGTATATATATATCCCAAATAGATTATTATTTTATCAAATATAAATTAACGGGAAAAACTGATCTTCTCGATATAAAGGCTAACATAGTTCTTGTATTCATTCATCCAATATATGACTACATATTCCATCCAATATCCTTATTTTTATTTAAGTTATATGAAAGAATTGTATATACAGTTAAACCTGTCTATAGTGCCCCCTCTTGGGACTCACCAAAATAGATGGTATAGAGAGGGGGTGCTATGGACAGGTCACTTTTAATGTAAATCGCATCGTACTACGTATTTAAAATCGGGCGCTATAGAGAGGGGAAGCTATAGACAGGTCACTTTTAATGTAAGCCAGCATTGTACTACGCATTTAAAATCGGGCGCTATAGAGAGGGAGGCCTATTTAGAGGTGGCGCTATAGACAGGTTTAACTGTATATACAAGGGGGGTCAATAAATAAGGTGAATTATCTTATTTCTTAAAAATTGAAAAAGCAAAAATAATTTAAACCACAGAATATTAAAATATAACATCAAGAGACTATTTTATGGTGTTCTGTTCTTTTTTTCCACGCGCGCGGCGCGAGACTTATAAATAACCTAAAATGGAAGCTCCCTTGAAGGATTGCACCACGCTTGAACAACGTGCATTTATTCGTTTCTTGAATGCAGAAGGTATTCAAACATCTCAAATATGCCAAAGAATGAAATATATCTATGGTGAGTCTTGTTTGTCTCAAAAAACATTTATAAATGGGTTAACGAGTTCAAAAATGAACGAATTACATGTACCGATATTGAGCGACCTGGACGACCAAGTGTTACAGCGACGCCAAGCACGATAAATGCGGTTGAAAACTTAATTTTGGAGGATAGAAAAATATCCAATTCTACCATAGCCGACAATTTGAATATAAGCTATGGAATTGTACACACCATTATTAAAGAACAATTGCAATTTAGAAAAATATGCTGCAGATGGATTCCACATTTCCTTAATTTGGACCAAAAATTTAACCGTATTCGGGTTTCAAAGGCTCTGTTAAAGCGGTATGAAGAGGAAGGTGATTATTTCCTTGACCAAATTGTAACTGGAGATGAGAGTTGGTATTATCATTATGATCCTTCGACAAAACGTGCATCTATGGAATGGAAACGAGGCGACTCTCCAAGACCAAAAAAAATCAGGTCTCAACGTTCGGCCGGTAAAGTTTTGTTAACAATTTTTTGGGATGTTGATGGACCAATCTGTCTTGATTTTTTATCCTCAAGGCAACGTATGAACAGCGACCTTTATTGTGACATTCTTGTAAATAAGCTAAAGCCCGGTATAAGAAACACAAGAAGAGGGAAGCTTAGTAAAGGTGTTCTCTTCCTTCATGATAATGCAAGGCCGCATACATCATGTAAAACTGTATCTACAATCATTAAATTAGGTTTTTGAAGTTTTAGAACATCCTTCATATAGTCCAGACCTAGCCCCCTCTGGCTATTTCCTTTTTGGACTACTAAGAAGGAGTTAAAGGGAAAGCGATTTGACTTGGATGAAGATGTCCAGAAAGTGGTGCAAGATTTTTTCACACGCTTCCTAAGAGTGCCTATAAAGAGGGTATTTACAAGTTGCCAGAACGATGGAGACGATGTATAGAAAGCCAAGGTGATTATTTTGAATAAATCAAGTCCTAATTTTTAATATCGTTCTTAATTTTTTTAAATAAATTATAATTCACCTTATTTATTGATCCCACCTTGTATATATGAAAAGAACTTTCAGAATATTTTAACATACTCACTTGCCATGGCAATGGCAATTTTTTAAATGTGTCACATAAAATGGTTAAAACCATGACCTATTTGATTGAAATAGGTATAAAAAGACAAAATAAAATAGTAACTCCCAGGTTTTTAACAAAGTGAATTTTTACCTTAGTGATTATGTTTAAAATAAAATGCTGTAAAGTTAAATGTTATTTGCTATAATTATATTTAGACCCTGCCTCGCCCAGGTCCTAGAGAGAATTTTTGACCCAAAAATGATGTTTTAACAAAATTATTTATTATGAAAATATATTTTATTATCATTCTGAAATGGAATAATTTAATATTTATAAAATAAAAACGAAATGATGATGGTAATAATAAAATATTGGGTGAAGAGGAAACAATTCAGTAAACAAAGTCTTGGTAATATTTGCTTCATATTGTAGCGAAGAATTACTTATTTTATTGACAGAGTATCATTTTTTATGTTTATATTTTGCTACTCTCTCTGTAAACTTCCCTCATTGCCTATATTTTGTTTATCATTCATAGTTTTTCTTACCATAAATAAATCGCTGTGTCATCCCGAAGCTTGTCTTCCCTAATTTTCCAAGTAGCAATATTCATTCACATTAAGTTCCTAAAAAAAACGATAACCATCCCTCGCCGCTTATATTTTCACTCTTATACAAGGTAGGACCAAATGATTCCCGAACTTTTTTTAAAATTAATTATTTATTCATAGTATATATTGTAATTTAAACAGATTTTTTTTTCAAAATAGGAGCCTTGGTTAACTGCACATTTTTTTCCAACGTGAAAAAAGCTTTTGAAATGTTAGTTAAAATTCAATTTTTCTAAAACTTGTTTATAACTCCACCGTCGCATTTTCAATTACTTCTGATGGACGATGAAAAAGCGCCTCCCTTTTAATGCCATTTTAAGTTTTAGAAAGAGAAGAAATTACATGGGGCGATATCAGGAGAATAAGGAGGATGCGGCAAGACAGATACAGAGTGTTTGGCTAAATAGTCTTGAACAATGATGCCTCTATGAGCAGGGGAATTATCATGTAGCAATTTCCATTATTTTGATATAAAGAGTTAATTCTTTTTCTTCTTATCGCATCATGAAGGCGCACAAGTATTTCTTTGTATGCCTGTTTATTAATCGTAACCCTCTCTTTAATAAATTCATAATCGAAAAGTCCTTTGATAATCGAAAATGACTACAAACATTACTTTTCCTTTGGACTTGTCAAGACAAACTTTCTTCTTCCTAGGAGAAATTGGTGTGTGTCATTCGAGTGATTTTTTTTTGTGGCTTGTGGATTTAAAAAAAAGCACTATGTTTCATCACCAGTTATTATTGTTTTTAAAAAATCAGAATCATTATTTTCAGTTTCAATAAATCTTTGCAAATTGATGATCTGGTTTCTCTCTGTTGATCTGTTAAACTTCGTGGACAAAATACCCCCAAAGTTTTTTCATGTTTATTGGACTGCCGGAAAATCACCTTCGCCGAATTAATAAATTCCATAGACTTTAATGTGTGTGTGTGTGTGTGTGTGAAAGGGAACTTTTTAGAAAATTACAAAACAGTAGAACATCCTTGGAAGGTCCTTCTCGCTAATGGGCACCTCTCTAAAAAAGACAGTTTTCATCTGAAAAATTAACATTTTTACTTTTTAGCAACTCTCCAGTAAGAGGACACCTCTCCCTAAAGGACACTTTGGTTCTGAAATAGGTGTGCTATATAGGGAGGTTTTACTGTACTTCCAAAACTCTGTTGGAACGCTCGAAAGAAAACATATACCTGAAGACAGAAAGGAAGCAGCGCGTGCACAAAGCACCACATTGGACTCTAAATATAAATCACAAAATCACCTAAATCCCAAACCAACCTTGACAAAGATGGAGTCAGAAAAACAACAATCAGAAGAAGCTATTGAAATGGAAACTGAAGTCAGCTCAAGTGGTATTTAATACTCAAGGAAAACCTGAAAAATAGGAATTCATCAAACGTACACAACATTTTGAATAAAAGAATCAGCCAGCCCGCCTCTAACCCCAATATCAGAATACCTCCAATCAAAATAAGTGGGGTAACTAAATGGTCAGGACTTAGAGAAACTTTCATTAATTGTAGGAAACAAAATCCAGAGTTCTCTCCACATCTGAGTGATACATCAATGTTCAGACCCTAGCAGATTGCCGTCCAGCAAATAAGTGGTTGGAAGATCGGCACCTTCCAAGATATAAGACGACGATAAGAATCTCAGAGTCCGAGGTCTTGATAGCTGCTTCAAGATCCCCGATATACCAGAAGACTTGGAAAATTTGAGTTGGCCAAAATTGTTAGACTCACGTAAAGAAGGAACAAAGGAGAAGCTCCGAAACATTCAGGTAACTTTCCTAAAACGGCCAGGAACAAGGAAATCTTCAATATTACGGATATCTGCGACATGATGTGCATAGTCGAGGCCTACAAGGTTCTCAAAGGTCAATGTCGCAGTTGTGAAAACTTTGACCACTCAAAATTCAAATGCAGAGAAATTATCAAATGTGTTAAGTGCGGTGAAAGCCATTTCATCTCTAAATGTACTAAATAATATCGTCAAAATGAGTGAATTTCTATGGGTAGCACACAGAGAACTGGCGTAGCTCATAATGTTTATCATAATATTTCTACGAACAAAAAATTTGTTATATGTTTTTTGTTTTCGAATACACAGTTGTTCCGACATAACACAATCTCCAGGAGAGACCAAGAGTATCCATGGTTTCAAGCGGTCACTCGTGGAAGGTTTTATATTACCATATTTACGGTTTAAGGTTGTTGATTTAGCAAGAAAGGAAAGTTGGATCAGAAGCCTCTGGAGTCGAGGGCTGTTTGATATATAGAGGGCGGAGAAGTTGGATAGGAAGCCGCCGGTGTTTCATCCCTAATTTAGAACGTCCAAGATATTTCCTCGAGCTCCACGACAAAGTTTGCCATGAACTCAATCACTAAGTCTCTTACTCCATTGTTTTAATCTTTATTTGAGAAACAAATTTATTATAGTTAAACGTAATAAGGTAGATCTTGGTTTTAAGGATTATGCAATATTTTTAGTCATAGAGGTAGAAGTTCCAATATCTTAAAGCATATATATATATTTGTAGAAAGATGATATTCATGTACAAAACGTGGCACCTCTCCCTTTAATATACATAAAACTGGGATATTAGGTTCTAGTAATATTTACGTAGAGTTGTGAAAACGAATAAGCCTCAACACCAGCTTTGACAAAAGGTTTTGAGGACTGAAACCATGATATACAGGTTGGCTTTTGTCTGAATTCGGTCAAACTTAGTCATGAGTGCTTGGAATATATTTCACAGTAGAAGAGCTATATATATTTGAAAATACTGTAGTTCTTCCAAAACCGAACACACTCGAAAAAATATCCTTATTTTTAAATATTAATACTTAATATAAAGCTCTGTCAAAATATAATACACATCATTATAAAGTAAATGTATTTTTTAAAACTATATATATATAAAATTAAATGTCTGTCTGTCTGTGTGTACTCTATAGATCCAAAAACCATACATCCAATCGCCGTGAAATTTTGGGATATTATTAGGTATATCCCCGGGAAGGTTTTTGAAAAATAATTTCTTGAATATCTTTAGAGTTAATTGCAGATTTGTAGATTTAACTCGCAAGCAGCGCCACCATTGCGACGATGATAACAAGTTTTTTTATCTATAAGTTTTATTATCACTAAGGTTTATTATCTTGAAGATTATTTATCCAAAGTAAGATTATCTCAGGATGACACGGCAATTTATTTGAGACAAGAATAATGATACAATTCCAAGGCGAAGATACTATTCCTTTAAATTCCAATTACCGAGGAAACCAATTAATATTGATTTTATTCAACTTATCGAGTATTTTTCAAGGGACCGGGAAAAAATGTTCACTAGATAAAACGATGATTTTGTAATGTAGAAAATTAGGAAAGACAAAATTCAGGATGATAGGCACACAGGGACCGGGAAAAAATGTTCACTTTATCGAGAGATTCAAATTTACCAGTTTCAAATTATCAATATATATATATTTTTTTTTTAATAAGTTTATAGAGAATTGCTTTAACAAATGTTCGTTAGACAAACCTTTACTCGGGTAAAACCCCGGGCGAAGCCGGGTACATCCGCTAGTTTAAAATAAATGTAAAAGATTATTACAATTTAATTGATAATAAGGGTATTAAAAGTGATACAGCAATATAAGTATGTTATAAAAATTTATAAGGTTTATAATAGAAAATATATAAAAAGGTATAAAAAACTAGACATAAATATTTTATAATTTTTATTTAAACCCCCCCCCCCCCCTTAATAAAGTTATTTTTTATACCTAAAAAAAAATAAATCGAAATAATTTTGATATTCTAATTTTTTTTTTGTCATTTTGATTTTTTCCTTATTTTTTAAGCGGAATTTTTCAATTATTCGCTACGTTATAAAACTTATTCTGAGGACCTTCCATTACTTTGGCGGGATGGATGAAGAAACTTGCAACGTCTGTCGATACACCGCGGGTCATATCTACATACTGTCCTTCTTGGTGTAGGTCTTGTGTGTCTGTAGATGCAGTCTTTGTTTACACACTTGGTCCCATATCTACAGTCGACCATCTTCTTCCGAGGTCCTTGTTGATTGTCGTAGTGTTTGTAAAGACAGTCCTGGCGCCAACATTTGCTTCCAAACTTACAAACCATGTCGTTTTCCCAGGGAGTTGGTTTTTCTGGGTGTTTATACGGGCAATCATTGTTCCTACATCTGGCTCCAAACTTACAAACCATGTCGCTCTCCCTGAGAGTTGGTTTTCCTGGGTGTTGATACAGGCAATTCTTGTTCCTACATCTGGCTCCAAACTTACAATCAAACTTGCTCTGCCAAGGAACTTATTCCTTATGTCTGTATAGACAGCTGCTTCCATTTTTACACTTTTGTTGAAACGTACAATCTATTTCACTGAGCATTTTCTTTCTTATATTAAGAAGGGATATCTTTTCTTCTTGTCTCATATGTTTTTCAGTCTTTAAGATAATGTAAGAGGGCGCACATTCTGTTGATCCTGTGCAGTCGTATTTGTTTTCCTTATTTTTCACCAGTTTTCCCCAACAGTCCTTACACAGGACGTGGTCGCAGCTCCCCATCAACTTGTAAGGTTTCTCTTGTGAAGGAATGTCGGACTGGTTACACGCAGAACAAGTATAGGGTTCATTATTCCTCTCTGGAACTGGAATCTCTTCGTCTGAGGAAGGTCTGCGGTGTTCATAGTGACAACTAGTCCCGAAGCTGCAAAGGTCATCTAAGAAAAAAACGACATATTTTATCAGGACTCCCGTTGTTGACGTGGGGAATGGGACACTTGTCACCTTCCTTGCATTCATTCTTCAGAAAAAAACGGCACGATATCTTTTCCATCTTTTATATTTTAGAATTGATTTTCGCGAATTTATTTATAATTTTTAAATCTATAGGTGTACCTTTTAAGTAAGTGTAAAGCAATAAAATAATTTTTAACAAAATAATGATAAATATTTAAAAATAATGAATATATTTATAAATTATTTATAATAATCTGTGCCAATATGAATTTATAAAAAATATATCCATAATATATAATTTAGAAGTTTATAATAACACAAATCTCCTTATTATCAGTAAAATATGAAACGGCAATCTAATAACTAAAGATTTACTTAGCTTATTTAAATGTGGTTTGGGACTTTAATGTAGTAAATATTTTAGTAAGTTATAACACACCATAGTACACCAAGGCTACGGTCACCTGCTTCTACTGCGCTTCTGGTGACCACCAAGGCCGAAGCTGTCAACCACTTATCAATCACCTGAGATAATTCCCACCCACTCCAGGTCATCTTGAAAATAATCACAGAAAAATAAACCTAGGAACATCAACTACGACCCTATTATCAGGACATGGATATGTTAAAGCCGAGATGGCCAAAATAAAACAAGTCCCTGATCCAACATATCCTAACTGTCAAGAGGAAGAACAAACCGTGGAACATGTCCTCTACAACTGCCCAGCATTCCAACTACAGCGATTCCAGACGACTACACTCTTTGGACTGCCTCTTTCAACAGCACTGCACTATTGAATCTACCAAGAAACAAACCGGCCTGGAAACACTTGGTGAACTGTTTCACTAAGGCAAGCAAGACAGACTTCTAAACCGCAGGACAGCCCGGGCAGTTGGCGATCTATGGATACGCTCCAGGAGTCTGGGTTACCTTTATTTCACCTCTACCTCTATAAACAGGTACGGGAAACAGTAGTGTAACCAATTCAATTTAGTTTAGCAGCAAATTATTTACTCAGTGATATCATTTAATTAATTATTCACTGACTATATTGATATCTAACAATAACAAAAAAGGTCACCTCTCCAGTTAAGATTACGCAAAAGCTAAGCGTCCTCTATCAAACGGCTCTACAAACTAGAGGAATCAGGTCTGTGGCACAACACCAGCTTTGGTAAACTCAGAACACCCAACTGGAGACCGTGGGATCGGGATAATGGCCCTCGTTAGTCCAGAAGAAACTTTGATTCCATAAAATCCACAAGAAGTTCATGGAATTCTCAGAATTCACCAAAGAGTTGTTTAACGGTCAAATTGGCTATGGCCGATATATAGATGGGAATTTTCCCGATAGAATATTTATATTTAACCAGAAGAATAACCTCGCCCGTCAAGACACAAAAGCTTGATTGGTGGAGGCCATTAGTCCGAAACCAAGATCTCAAGTTGGCAAAATTTCCCAAATTGTGGTGTTATTACTTTGTCACCGATCCGATTCTGCTAGTTTTCAGAGGTGGTCAAAAGATGGCCTTTAGTTTTTGCGTATATTTTTATGGAAGAGTATACATTTATTTTGATAGACATGCATTGTGTATACGGAGAATAAACAGCCAGTATTTCTTGAAATAGAGACAAGAGGTTGTGTTGGGTGAAGTGGTGAGGGTTCACTACTGACGAGCCAGGCCCTACCCATAATTTTATCGCAGTAAGGACAGTAGAAAATGCTTGTTTTAGTTTAAAAAGAAAATCGTGCTCACAATAGTTTCATTTTGTACATATATAGATGGCGTATTAATAAGGTGAATTTAGTATAACACACACACACAAAACCTTTATTAAGACATTAGTCTTATACAGATTCTCCGTACAAGGTGCAATAACAGGAAAAGAGAAGCACAGGAAACCAGAAGTTCCGCAACTATATACAATTATTAGTAATAAGGAAAAGTAAGATTTAATATGAAAGGTCGACGCCATCGCCCCAAGTCTTCAATTCCATAAGCGCGGAGCAGAAATAGGGACTAAGTTGTTTAGTTTGCCATAAATATAGCATCCAGACACAAAAAAGGAGGTTTACTCCAGCACAGCCATCCATATTACCAGCTCCGCAATCTCATCGTCGACCAACACGATGGCTCCTCGATGTTTCGTCATCATTCTGAGGTGTAAGAACAATAGCTTCCAAGTTCTCTTTTCTCCCTCTTTACACTTACTGCCTTGTAAAAATTATATAGGGCCTGAGCAACTAGTCTGCTTGTTTGGGCACTGGTTAACATCATTTGGATTGACCTAAGTTGGCTGGTGTCTACCATTGAAAAGAATGTCCTTCTCTCCTCACTAATATCTTGGCATTCATAGATATAATGAGATAGTTCAGTTTCCATATTTTCTTTGCAGAGATCACAAATCTTATCACCCTCTTTGAAAATGTTTGTATGGTTTTCCTTGAAAAACGAATATAGTATTCTCTGTTGTGCGATATAGCGTTTAACTGGGAATGGAAAGTTGCTAAGTAAATAGTTTTCAATTCGGAATGAACTGTGTAAATACTTATAGTGAGGGTAGAATTTAGAATTCTCTATTTTTGCCTGGTCACTTTGAATAGATTGTTCTATTGCAATTTTAGTTATTAAAGGTATTTCTTGCCGGATAATCCTTACATCGTTGCAGTTAATTAACCAAGAAAATCCTGTTGAGTTGAGTATGTTGGCTAAACTTTCCGCAAGTCCAATATATATATTTCTTTTTCTTGATATCTCATATAATTGAGCTAAGCATATATGGAGGAGTCGGCTGCTGTTCATTTTTTAGAATTCTAAGCCAGAACCCGAGTGTAAGTTTCAGCACCGTAGCTCCCAGTGACGTTCTTTCCGCACTCCATACGTAGAATAAAACCAGGAGTATATCTGGGTAAATTTAGAAGTATCCTTAAGAAATTGTCTTGTACCCTGTCAACCAAGTTTTTTTTGGTTGTTTGCCCAAATTGGAGCTGCGTAGAGCAAGGTTGACAGAGCCATTGAGTCTAGAAGCTTGAGTGAGGATCTGATAGAATTGATTCTTGTTTTAGCCGATATTGCCCAGACCGCAATTAATAGCATTTAGCGCCTTGTTTTAAAATGCTTTGCCGCCTGTTGAATTGAGTTTGACGCTGTCAGCTGGTAACCCAGATACGTGTATTTAGATGTTATAGTGAGAGGCAATTGTCCCCAGAACCAAACATCCGATCGGGCCTTTCGACCACCATTTCTAAACACCATAACCTTTGATTTGCTCTGGTTCAGCGTTAAAATATTATCTTCGAAGTACTTTCTGAGTACATTGATCTTTTTTTTGTAAATTCATCTTGGATTCTCCGAGAAGTACGATGTCGTCTGCGAACAGAAGGAGATGGATATTTCCATAATTCGGTAAATAAATACTTGACAAATCAGCGTCATCGTACAGAGAAACCAAGTCGTTTAGAAAAAGGATAAATAGATAAGGTGACAGGGGTTCACCTTGTAGAACACCAGCTTGTATTTTTATAAATTCTGTAAGTGATCCGTTCCATCTTATTGTTGCTGACATTTGATTATAATAGCTTTGTATAAGGCTGATAAATCGGGTCCTTAAACCGTAAACTGTCAACTTTTTCCAAAGCAGGGAGTGTGGTACTGTATCAAAGGCCTTTTTGACATCTACGAAGAAGGCATATAACTTCCTTCTTTTGCGGCTCAGCGTCATCTGTATCAGTGAGGTAAGGGTAAAAATATGGTCTTGACAGGAATATCCACTTCTGAAGCCCGCTTGGTTTTCCGCTAAGATTCCCCTTTTTTCAATCCAATTATTCAATCTTGTCTTTAATATGGATGTAAAGAGCTTTGATAAATTGGATATCTATAGTTTGATGGTATATTTGGGTCGCCATTTTTGGAAATAGGATAAATAATTGTTCTCTAGTCCACACTGATGGAACCGAGGATGTCGTCGATATTTTGTTGTATATATTTGTTAATAGAATCAAATATTCGTCAGGTAAAACTTTGATTGCTTCATTTGGTATGTTATCCAGTCCCGTTGTTTTATCCTTCCCCAGATTGGATATTTCCGTGGTGACCTCCATAAGCGAAATTTCAGCATCCAGATCCGGGTCCATATATGTCAGTACCGGTGATGAATTTAGTATAATAAATTGTTCAGATTTGTTTGGATATACATTCATATGTATTTACAGTTAAAATGTGTTTCAACTATTTATAACTATGACTTGTGTTAGAAAGTTCTAAAAAAAAACAACAGTAAACTAAATGTTTCAGGTTGGATGCATACACCCATGAACAAAACTTAAAGAAGCTGTACCTTTTGGCATGTATATTTTTCATTCACAAATTTACATTAATAGAAAATTCGCCGTTATATAAACAAATAAGGAGTGGTTTATTCTTAAAATATTGAACTTCTTCAAGTTTTGTCCATGAGTGTATATGCATTTGAAATTTTCACTAGCTGGTAGCTTGTGTTTTAAGCAAGGTTATAAGTATAAATTGTGTAAAAGATATAAAATCCTACCTGATATATGATAAATGATCATCTACTAATTAAATTCCACCAATATCTCTGACTACATCGAGAGTTGATAAAACATGGTAATCTACATACATGGAATAATGTATCCTCAAATTTATTGTTAGCGTTTAGAATTTGCATATTTATTCTTTTGCTTTATATGTTATATGTATTTATTTGACCAGAAGTTGATCATATGTGTGGAATAATGGAGATCCACTTCGGGACGTCGGCCAGACGGATTGGGTGACAGCAAACAAACATACCCGCCAGCTGCCCCAGCCGCCAACAAAGGATTAGAGCGCGGCCTGGTCTTTTGACCAGTTGGGTGTTTTCCTCTGTCCTCTTAACCAGTTTTAATAAAGTTAATTTGAAGGATCCTTTTACCCTCTCCTTTCTGCTATTTAGTGATCTGATTTAAATACTTGCAACAGCCCACAAAAGAATCATCAATGCGAATTCTTCTACCGAATTTCGCTTTAGTGTTTTGTGAAACGATTACCAGACTTTTCTACAACATGTAAAAACAAAAGGCATGGTTGCTGTTAGTAATTGTAAGGTCAACATTGGTCTTTAAATAAATATTAAATTTTATATGAAGTTTATTGTAATTATTCGATATATTTATCTCTCGCTTTTAATTTGGTTGGTTTCAATAAACTACAAACCTAAAGATAGAGAATATCTGGTTTATCGTTAGAGAAACTTTAACGCTAACAGTTGTCATTAGATAATATTATACCGTGTTCTAGTGGTGATATTGCAAATTCTTAATCGCTAAAAGTAATGAATACTTGAGGTTTTGAATAATTACGCATCTCTCACACAACCCTTCTTGATATTAATTTCTACCAAATGGTCTCTACCGATTCATCAATTAATACAGATTGTTTTATGCCAAAGCGTTGTACATTTGACCAGAATTCCTAAAATACATTACATTATTTACTGTGGCATATAAAGTCTAATTCGATTGATCTTACAAAAAGTACCCATTTCTCGACACATTGTAGTTCATAAGATTCCATCAGTGTATATGGCTAAAAATTCTTCAGTTACAAATATACCGTATACATTGATAAATATATTTCTCAATGTGGGGCATACATGTTTACATGTTGGAGGTTTAACCAAATGCATTGTTGAAATGTATTTTTAAAGAAAGAGGTTCCTATTTTTTTTAGTAGGAAACTGCAGAACATAAAGAATGGGTATCCTCAAGCTGTATCACACACAATAGTTTCAAAAATATGAATATTCTAAATAGATTTTGAATTTTCAAAAATGTTTCCTATGTCCTCAAAGTCTATTTTGTCCGTATTGTCTTAGATTCTTTAACATGAACTCTTTTTTGGTGATGCCTATATAATTCAAACAGTTAATTCCTACTGTCCTCAAAGCCTATTTTGTCTGTATTGTCTCAGATTATTTAACATTAATTCCTCTTTGGTGATGGCTATATAATTCAAACAGTTAATTCCTACTGTCCTCAAAGCCTATTTTGTCCGTATTGTCTTAGATTCTTTAACATTAATTCCTCTTTGGTGATGGCTATATAATTCAAACAGTTAATTCCTACTGTCCTCAAAGCCTATTTTGTCCGTATTGTCTTGGATTCTTTAACATTAATTCCTCTTTGGTGATGGCTATATAATTCAAACAGTTAATTCCTACTGTCCTCAAAAACCTATTATTGTCCGTATTGTCTTAGATTCTTTAAAATGAATTCCTCTTTGGTGATGGCTATATAAGTAAAACAGTCAATTCCTATATACTGTCCTCAAAGCCTATTTTGTCCTCAGTGTCCTAGTTTCTTCATCAATAAATCCATTTTAGTGATGGCTATATATTTCAAACAATCAAGAAAGATATTTCCTGGAATCAAGAAAGATATTCCTGGAAGATTCTGGAAGGTTCTACGAACTTCTGTCTCCTGTTCTGCTCCTGCTTTCCCTCACCGTGCTGCAGTTGGTAAGTGTATAATTGCTGTTTTATTTATTGTTGTTTTATTTTTGCACTCTTCTGTAATTATTTCATCGATTAGGCTTAAATAAAGTCCTAAAGATCCTTTGTACCCACGGAAGTTATTCTTTGTCAACCAACAACGCAACAATATTATAGATATACACTAGATGTATATCTCTATATATATAAAAGTCAATTCCTGTCTGTCTGTCTGTTTCGCGATAAACTCAAAAACTACTGAACCAATTGGTACCAAATTTTGCATGTCGCTTTTTATAAACCTGAGGAAAATTTTTGGATACAATTTGCTTAGTATTTTTGGCTATTTCTTTTTTTCATTTGAAGAACTTTTTTTTACGCGGAGTAAATACGAGGCTTACGCGGAGTAAATACGACGGAAAGTAACAACACGAGGCCAATTAAGCGACCAATGAGCGTTCTGCATTTCTTTTCAAGTTGCTTGCTTACTTTTTTTAAAATATCTTTTTATACGAGTGTCACTTTTTCTTAAAAAAGTATTGAGAGCGAAATTTATATTACTAAGTTAAGGTAAGTTTCACACAATTAAAAAAAAGAAAACTTTACAAAATTAGCGTTACTGTATGTAAACAATGGCTTTCTTATTTTATATCCATTTTTGTTCTGGCCTTTGTGGTTTTTTTTTACAGTCAATATGATAATTCTTAAAATTAAACAAACAATAGTCAATATGCGAAAAATACAGTAGTGAAAATTTAATATGATTAGTGTCTCATTTAACAGCCAAAACATGTGTTTGTCTAAAATTTATATTGCTAATCCTTTAAATTAAACAAACAATAGTCAATAAGCAAAAAATACAGTAGTGAAAATTTAATATTATTTACTGTCTCATTTAACAGCCAAAACATGTGTTTTTCTAAAATTTATATTGCTAAGTTAAGGTTTGTTCTGGCCTTTGTTTTTTTTATTTACAGTCAATATGATAATTCTTAAAATTAAACAAACAATAGTCAATATGCAGAAAATACTGTAGTGAAAATTTACTATTAATTACTGTCTCATTTAACAGCCAAAACATGTGTTTGTCTATAATCCATATACCCATTGGTTTTTATCAGCCTAAAATATTAACATGGCTTCATTTAACAGCCAAAACATGTGTTTGTCTAAAATTTATATTGCTAAGTTAAGGTTTGTTCTGGCCTTTGTTTTTTTTATTTACAGTCAATATGATAATTCTTAGAATTAAACAAACAATAGTCAATATGCAGAAAATACTGTAGTGAAAATTTACTATTAATTACTGTCTCATTTAACAGCCAAAACATGTGTTTGTCTATAATCCATATACCCATTGGTTTTTATCAGCCTAAAATATTAACATGGCTTCATTTAACAGCCAAAACATGTGTTTGTCTAAAATTTATATTGCTAAGTTAAGGTTTGTTCTGGCCTTTGTTTTTTTTATTTACAGTCAATATGATAATTCTTAAAATTAAACAAACAATAGTCAATATGCAGAAAATACAGTAGTGAAAATTTACTATTAATTACTGTCTCATTTAACAGCCAAAACATGTGTTTGTCTATAATCCATATACCCATTGGTTTTTATCAGCCTAAAATATTAACATGGCTATTTTGGCATTAGTTTTTTTTTTAGTATTATTTTTTTTTTCTGACATGTTGATAGGGCACTACATTATTATGCTACATTATATTGCTAAGTTAAGGTTTGTTCTGGCCTTTGTTTTTTTTATTTACAGTCAATATGATAATTCTTAAAATTAAACAAACAATAGTCAATATGCAGAAAATACAGTAGTGAAAATTTACTATTAATTACTGTCTCATTTAACAGCCAAAACATGTGTTTGTCTATAATCCATATACCCATTGGTTTTTATCAGCCTAAAATATTAACATGGCTATTTTGGCATTAGTTTTTTTTTAGTATTATTATTTTTTTACTGACATGTTGATAGGGCACTACATTTTACAAAGTTACGGTTAGTAACCAATGCAGATTTGACACTATTTACAAACTTTTATTACTGTATATAAACAATGGGCTTATGTTTTTTAATTGTTGTAATGGCCTTTGTTTTGTTATTCTTTTGAAAAAATCATGTTTTGGGTCTGCACTGTTTTCCTTATAAGCTTTTTTTTTTTATATATATACAGATATATTTTTGGTACTGATTGTGCTATTTCTGTTTTTTTAGGACATATTTTCAAATTGAATCATCCCATTTGATATGCCTCGCAAAAGATCTGCAGTTGGAGTAAGTACACCTGCAGCTCGACGCATGGCTGCCCGAGCTGCTAGAGGCCAAAGTAGCCGCACATTGGAGAATCCCCAACAGTCTCAAGCCCGCCTCCAAAGTGACCGGCTGCGCCGCAGAGTTCAACGCGCATCAGAGAATCCCCAACAGTCTCAAGCCCGCCTCCGAAGTGACCGGCTGCGCCACAGAGTTCAACGCGCATCAGAGAATCCCCAACAGTCTCAAGCCCGTCTCCAAAGTGACCGGCTGCACCACAGAGTTCAACGCGCATCAGAGACTCCCCAGCAGTCCCAAACACGACAGGAGGCTGACCAGTTGCGGTATTTCAGGCAACGAGCTAGCACTTGGGCTGACATGCTCAATGCTGCTTTCCATTACAATCCGGCCCTGAATTATGAACAATTTACTTTTCTTCAGATTGGCCATATGGAAAAACAATGTCAACATTGTACTGCCTTTAAGTACAATGGTGAGCGGCCTGGAATGTGCTGTTCTGCAGGTAAGGTCAGAATTCCTGTTTTACCTGAACCCCCAGAAGCTCTCAGAACTCTGCTCGATGGGTCTTCTCCTCACTCGGCTGAGTTCATGCGACATATCCGTCACTATAACAATGCCTTCCAAATGACATCTTTTGGGTGTGGTAGTCGTGTTGTGTTGCCAGGTTACATGCCAACGTTTAAGGTCCAAGGCCAGGTCTATCATAGAATTGGCTCTGTTTTGCCACCACTCGACTCTGATAGCCGCCAACTACAGCCAGCATTCCTTCAGGTTTTCTTCATCGGAGATAGTAGTGCAGAGGTTGCCACCCGCCATAGAAACTTTCCTATCACTAAGCCCCACATTGTTAGCATTTTGCAAGATATGTTGCATCAACATAATCCTTATGTCCATTTGTTCAAAGCTTCCATTGAAAAAATGCCTTCTCCTTATTACAAGTTGATCATTAAGGCTGACAAAGCACCGCCTGGACACCATCCTCGCACATTCAATGCTCCAACCATTAATGAGGTTGCCATTGTTATTGTGCAGGAAAACTGTGACAGACGTGACATTGTTCTTTCCAAAAGAGGCAGTGGTGTGCAGAGGATTAACGAGTTTCACAGGTCTTATGACGCCCTGCAATACCCATTGGTTTTTTGGAATGGTCAAGATGGTTATCATTTCCGTATCCCTCAGCTGATTAATGGGGTTCCTTCGGCGCACAAGACGGTTTCTTGCATGGATTTTTATGCTTCACTGCTAATGATTCGTAGCCGTAATCCTGGCATAACAAATTGGTTACTGGCTTTTGGAGATTTGACCCATCAAATTCTGGTCGACATTTATGCCAAGGTGGAATCTGAAAGGCTGCATTACATCTCAGCGCATCAAGCTCAACTTCGTGCAACCGAATATATCAATCTGTTAGATGCTATTCGCACTGACAGGAGTCATGCCCTTATTGGAAGACAAGTTATTCTTCCTTCTTCCTTTGTGGGCAGTCCAAGGCACATGCATGAGTATGCCCAGGATTGCATGGCTTACGTCCGTAAATATGGTCGCCCAGACCTTTTTATTACATTTACATGCAATCCTGAGTGGCCTGAGATAAAACTAATGCAGTTCCCCACCCAAGGTGCATTTGTTCGGCATGACTTGGTTGCTCGCATTTTTCAATTGAAAGTTACCAAGCTTATAGATTTGATCACCAAGGGTGATGTTTTTGGCAAGCCCCAATGTTGGTGTTATACCATTGAATGGCAAAAGCGAGGGCTACCACATGCGCATATTTTATTGTGGCTTAAAGAAAAGATTCGCCCAAACCAGATTGATTCGATCATTTGTGCTGAAATCCCCAATGCGGAGGTTGATGCTTCACTGTTTCGGACTGTAACCAAAAATATGATTCATGGGCCATGTGGACATGGGTATCCTAATCCTGGCTGCATGGAACGGGGTAGATGCCAAAAGAAATATCCACGGCTACTCTTGGCTGAAACGCAGACAGATAGGGATGGCTACCCATTGTACAGACGTCGCAGGCCTGAGGAAGGTGGCTTTTCTTTTGTTAAAAGAGTGAGAGTTTTCACCATTGAGAATGGTGTTCAGGTTGTGCGCATGACTGATGTTACCATTGATAATAGGTATGTTGTGCCATATTCGCCTCTTCTATGCAGACTATTTGATGCTCACATCAATGTGGAGTCCTGTGCTTCAATCTCTGCTATAAAATATATCTGCAAATACATATACAAGGGTTCAGACCAATCAATTTTTGCAGTTAGTGGTGCTCAAACAGAGTCTAATGAAGTGCTAGAGTACCAACATGGTCGATATATTAGTAGCAATGAAGCTGTTTGGCGCATTCTGGGATTCCCTATTCACAGACGCCATCCAATGGTTCAACATCTCTCTGTACACTTGGAAAATGGGCAGCGTGTATATTTTACTTCTGCTAATGCTGCACTACAGGCTCACCGTCCACCTAAGACCACGTTGACAGAATTTTTTGCCCTTTGCCAGCGCGATAACTTTGCAAAAACACTTCTCTATGTTGAAGTTCCTGTTTACTACATTTGGTCTGCTACTAAATCATGGCAGCCTCGAAAACAAGGCACTCGCATTGCTGACCAAGTTGCTTTTGCTTCTGATGCTATTGGCAGAGTCTACACCGTTCATCCAAATTTTGAGGAATGTTTTTATCTTCGCATGCTGCTTCATAGTGTTCGTGGTCCGACTTCTTTTGCAGCCCTCAGAACAATCAATGGTGTGCTCTGTCAAACATATAAAGAGGCATGTCTGCATTTGGGATTGCTTGAGAATGACCAGCAATGGCATCATTGTATTCAGGAAGCAGTGCTAAGTGAGTCTCCTTTAAAAATCCGGGAACCTTTTGCTATTATTCTTACCTGCTGCCACCCTACCAACCCTCAAGATATCTGGGCACAATTTAAAGAACCAATGTCTGCAGATATTCTGAATCTTGCCAGACAGCAAGCCAATGACGGTCTTTTACAGCTGACATCCGAAATGTCAAATCAGGCTTTAATACTTTTAGAACAAAAAGTTCTGCAAATGACTGGTTTCCATTTGACAAAGTTTGGCATGAGGTCCCCACAGCACAATGTTACTCACCGAACCAGTCATGAACTTTTAAGAGAAACATCGTATGATCTCAGCAGGTTACTACAATTTGTGGCTTCGAATGAACCGAAACTTGCCAATGTCCCTGAACAAAAGGAGGCTTACGATAGGATCCTTTCTAAAATTGATTCCAATGCTGGCGGATTGTACTTTCTTGATGCTCCGGGGGGCACAGGAAAAACTTTTCTGATCAATCTTCTTCTTACAAAGGTACGAAGTACTGGGGACATTGCTCTTTCTACAGCTTCTTCTGGTATTGCGGCCACTCTGTTGCATGGTGGCAGAACTGCTCATTCCACTTTCAAATTACCCTTAGATTTGACCAGGGATGAGGTACCAGTTTGTAATTTGAATGCTGATTCCGCAATGGGTGAAGTTCTTAGACAATGCAAATTTATTGTCTGGGATGAATGTACTATGGCACACAGGCATGCTTTAGAGGCAGTTGACATAACACTTAAAGATTGTAGGCAGGATCAGAGACCAATGGGAGGTGTAGTGTTGTTGTTGGCCGGTGACTTCAGGCAGATATTGCCCATTATCCCTAGAGGTACAATAGCAGATGAGTTGCATGCTTGCTTAAAGGCATCCCCACTTTGGTCATTTGTTGAAAGACTTACTCTTTCAACAAATATGCGGGCTGTCAATTCAGGAGATCCCAACTCACTGTTATTTTCACAATTTTTGCTTCAACTTGGAAGTGGCCAACTTAATGATACGGATGGTAATGTTAATTTTTCACATGAATTGGTTAACACTGTTGACTCCCTCTCTGGCCTAAAGAATAGTGTTTTTCCTAACATTGGGGAGATGTTTAACCGGGGAAGGGCGAATTACTATCCTTGGCTTTGTGAGCGGGCAATTTTGGCTCCAAGGAATTGTGTAGTTGATGCCATAAATGCTCAGCTTTTGAAAGAAATACCAGGGCAAAGCATTTTATATACTTCTGTGGATTCCACAATTGATGCTGAGGATTGCGTGGAATATACAACAGAGTTTTTAAATTCTTTAGAACCTTCTGGGATGCCACCACATCACTTAGAACTTCGAGTTGGTGTTCCCATTATTTTATTGAGAAATATTGATGCACCCCGCCTTTGCAATGGTACCCGTCTCTGTGTTAAAAGATTGTGGCCTCATGTGGTAGAGGCAACCATTTTAACTGGTTGTTTTCAAAATGAAGAGGTTTTTATTCCCCGGATCCCTCTGATTCATGATGATAAACATTCTCCTTTGCATTTTAAAAGATTGCAGTTCCCCATTCGCGTTTCTTTTGCCATGTCGATTAACAAGGCTCAAGGTCAGTCCCTCAAAATTGCTGGCATTGACTTGGAGCAACCCTGTTTCTCGCATGGGCAATTGTATGTTGCCTGCTCCAGAGTTGGCTCAGGAAGAAATCTTTATGTTTTGTCTCCACAAAATAAGACTTCAAATTTTGTGTATTCTTCTGTGTTGTCATGAATAAATTTTTTTTTTTAATGCTATTTTAGTCTTTTTTTTTTTTGTTGTTTGAGTGGTATATTATTTTCATAATTCTTTCTATATACGTATATATTTAATGACAAAATATTGATGCACCCCGCCTTTGCAATGGTACCCGTCTCTGTGTTAAAAGATTGTGGCCTCATGTGGTAGAGGCAACCATTTTAACTGGTTGTTTTCAAAATGAAGAGGTTTTTATTCCCCGGATTCCTCTGATTCATGATGATAAACATTCTCCTTTGCATTTTAAAAGATTGCAGTTCCCCATTCAAGTTTCTTTTGCCATGTCGATTAACAAGGCTCAAGGTCACTCCCTCAAAATTGCTGGCATTGACTTGGGGCAACCCTGTTTCTCGCATGGGCAATTGTATGTTGCCTGCTCTAGAGTTGGCTCAGGAAGAAATATTTATTTTTTGGCTCCAGAAAATAAAACTTCAAATTTTGTGTATTCTTCTGTGTTGTCATGAATAATTTTTTTTTTTTAATGCTATTTTAGTCTCTTTTTTTGTTGTTGTTTTTGAGTGGTATCTTATTTTCATAATTCTCTCTATAAAAAGTATATATTTGAAAGGTAAAATCTCTAGAATTAGAATATTCAAGGACAGTTGCAGATTATTATGATTTATATTAATATTAGTTTTTTTTTTTTTAATTATTTTTCAGAAAAACATCTACGAATGTTTGACTGGGGTCTGAAAACATTAGATTACAGGCTGCTGGCTAGGCTTGGTCAATCACGGTCACTCTTCTCAAGCAATTTCAATCCTTATCCCTTTTTTACCCAAAGAGTGTAATAGACCTACAGAGGATGCACCACTATATATAAGAGTTAACACGCTGGGGCGGGTACCTCGGAGGTTGGGTGGAAAATCTGCCAACTATTTGAACTATGTATTACTTCGGTGTTGCTATTCTATGGCTCTAATACTATTTATTAGCAATGTTCTTTCAGTATGAAGGAAATTGCACTCGGGGGAATTCCCGGGCGAAGCCGGGTCATTCGTCTATAAATGATAATTTCCTCCAGATGTGCACAAATGTATATACTGTGCTTAGGAATAATTTTATTTAACCTTTCTTGAAATGCTACTTCTAATAAATTAAAATATACCTATTTCAATTTCAAGCCACTATCTATACTTAATTAGGGTAAACCCTGTCTCCTGTTCTGCTCCTGCTTTCCCTCACCGTGCTGCAGTTGGTAAGTGTATAATTGCTGTTTTATTTATTGTTGTTTTATTTTTGCACTCTTCTGTAATTATTTTATCGATTAGGCTTAAATAAAGTCCTAAAGATCCTTTGTACCCACGGAAGTTATTCTTTGTCAACCAACAACGCAACAATATTATAGATATACACTAGATGTATATTATGTATAAAAGATACTTTCTTGATTCAATGATTTCATTTCTCTTATTTATAGATGGCGCGGTTATTGCCTCATAATTAATATATGAGTTTTAACTGTTTAAATTTGTAAATCACAGAGAAAAGATTAAAAGAGAATTTTTAATATGTAATAAAAGAGAGTTTATTAATCCTTATATCTATAAAAATGAAATCCAAAATCGATGTTTGTTATCGCGTTGCGAATATGAAATTTCGCATGTAGGTAGCTGAAGATTTCGTTTAACATATAGGCTATTCAAAAAACTAAAAAGGTTAATGGTTTTTTTTTTAAATGTAAAACCAAAAAGCGTTAGTTCTAGCCTTTTACCGCTTGGCGCCGCACTGGTCGCGACGATAAATGAATTTGATTGGTTAATAATTTTACACGTGTTTGTTTACAGATAAATGTTTTTAAAAGGTAAGATTATCCAATTGCCGTGAAACTTTAGGAAGTTATTTACTCTACTACTGGGAAGGTTTCTGGTTTGAATTTGATTTGAAAAGTATTCGTTGTAATTTTATTTGCAAATTTCATACTTTCACTCGCAAGCAGCGCCTCTCGCGGTTTCTGGTGAAATTACATTTATAAATTGTAACAATGCTTAAAATGTGTTCCAAGTTTAATAAATTTCATTTGAGAATTTAGTAATATAATATTCCAATGACGTAAAAAAACTTGGCATTTTAATATTAATAAATATTTAAAGAAAATATTGTAACGTTTTTGTGTTAAATGTTAAAATGTAATGTTAAATATATTTTTACATTGTTAATTTAATTTGTTGTTGTTTTATAATGATGAAGATGCAAATTACATTGTTGTTGTTGTTTATTAACGTTTGTTTATATATAAAAAAATTATATTGTATTGTGATGATGGTAACAAAAATGAATTTTTAAATTAACATTGTTGTTGTTGTACATTGTTGTTGTTGTTTATTAACGTTTGTTCATATAAAAATTTATATTGTATGTGATGACGATAACAAAAATGAATTTTTAAATTAATATATATTGCCACGTTTTTATTTTTAAAACGCTAATTTTTTTGTTTTTGTAAAACTTTAATTTTAAAGTTCATTATTTTAAAAGTGAAATGTTTGTTAATGGAATAGACATTTTACCTAAACTCATTTTATTGCCGCTTTCTTTTACAAGCCATTTGTTTTTATCTATTTTTACATATCGTTTTTATTGAGTTTTTACTAATTTTGCATGTACATCATTGACTTTTAATGAATGAGAAAAAGAAATTGAAAATAAACATATGAAAAATTAAAGTAACATTTTAAAGGAATTTATGTACAATTGAATTTTTTTTTTTGTAACGTCTCAATATAATTCAATGAGAAAAAAAGAAATAATTAATAACAAATTCACAAAGGTGACAATATCTTATTTAAAATATAATAAATGTTTTCAAAATATTATGTGTTTCAAAAATATATTTAAACGCATATAACAATATTTATATACGTTCATAAATCAAAATATAGGTGGATTGGATGTTTTTTAGAATCGTTTTAACAAATGTTCGTTAGGCAAACTTTCACTCGGATAAAACCCGGGCGAATCCGGGTACACATCCGCTAGTATTATATATATATGACTAATAGAACATTTATAGAACATTTATAATAATAAACCATTAATTTTGTTGGTTAATGTGGTAATATAATATTTCACAGAGTACATGTTTTAATGAAAGTTAAATTAAATTTTAAAGAAAGAAAAATATGAATAAATTTAAAAAATCTGAAGTGAATAAAAAAACACTCTAGAGGCATTATGGTTATAATTTTAACCATAAAGATATTATAAAAATGGAAAATAATTAAATAAAAAAGGCAAACGCTCCCATCATTCCCCTGGCTGCCCATTAACTTGTAACTGTATTTTAACTCTAATGTACCCTTCCAATTTATACTTTCATAACCTTTCTTTAATTATCTGCTCACTACAGTTTCACTGTACATATCCGAGACTCACATCTTGACTTTCCAGATCCACCACTAAACCTTCTTCAGATGGAAAAGTCCCCAGATGGACTTGAGGGGACCTTGTAAGTGTAACCCGTCCAATCTTTTTTTTTCGGGCAGATGTTAATGACATTTTTTAAAGGAGTAAATCAACATTAAAACAAATAGCTACTTGAATTGTAGAAATTTAAATAACATTATTTAATTATTGATTTTATTCAACTTATCGAGTATTTTTCAAGGGACCGGGAAATATTTTTCACTTTATCGAGAGATTCAAATTTACGAGTTTCAAATTATCAAAATATATCTTTTTTTATAAGGTTATAAAGAATTGTTTTAAGAAATGTTCGTTAGACAAACTTTTACTCGGGTAAAACCCGGGCAAAGCCGGGTACATCCGCTAGTCTATATATATATAAAATTGAATGTCTGTCTGTCCTTTATGCCTGACCAAACCACTCATTGGAACGCCATGAAACTTTGGGAAGTTATTTAGTATAGTACTGGGAAGGTATCTAGCAAATAAAACTTTTGAAATAACTTTCGCCAAAAATAATCAAGATAAATATTCTAATTTATCTGTTATAATTCAACAATCTGCTCTAAATATTATCATGATTATATGATGATTTTGTAATGTAGAAAATTAGGAAAGACAAAATTCAGGATGACACGGCAATTTATTTGAGACAAGAATAATGATACAATTCCAAGGCAATATACTATTTCTTTAACTTCCAATACCGAGGGAACCAATTAATATTGATTTTATTCAACTTATCGAGTATTTTTCAAGGGACCGGGAAAAAATGTTCACTTTATCGAGAGATTCGTTACACAAACCTTTATTTGGGTGAAACCCGGCGAAGCCGGGTACGTCCGCTAGTATTGTATATAATAAAAACTTTTTTAAAAATAAATCTAGGTCTTTGTTATATTACCTGTCTTATTTTCCTAACAATTCAACCATTTTATATTTGACTGTTTACAGACACTATTTGATTCGAGATTCTTCAAGTATGTATTTTCAGTCATTATTGGTCATTCATACTTGTGCTGAACTATATAAAGAATATCTTTCTGCAAATTAAAATAAAATTTCCTTTTTATTTATTATTTGGTATTCAAAATCTTCTTTAAGAATATTGCCTTGGTTAACTACACATTTTTTCCAGCGTGAAAAAAGCTTTTGAAATGCTAGTTCAAAGACAATTTTCTAAACTTGTTTAGCTCCACCATCGCATTTTCAATTACTTCTGATGACGAAGAAAATCGCCTCCCTTTTAACGCCATTTTAAGATTTGGAAAGAAGAAGAAATCACATGGGACGATATCAGGAGAATAAGGAGGATGCCGCAAGACAGATACAGAGTGTTTGGCTAAATAGTCTTGAAAAATGATGGTTCTATAAGCAGGGTCATTATCATGTAGCAATTTCCACTGTTTTGATATAAAGCAAGCATGTCAAACTCAAATCCTAAAACGGGCCAAATAAAAAAGTAATAAGATTATGTGGACGGCAAAAAAAAAGAAAACAATTAAATAAATTTTTATAGTAACATTTATGTAGGTTTATTTTAAAAAATACTAATAAGAAAAAAGAAAGTAAAGTTAATAATTTCTCCCTGATATTTGGCATCTCTTTTCTGCTATCATATTTCCTACTTCGGGGGAAATCTTGTTCGCAGTGATTAATTTTAAAACTGACCCAAGGTGAACGTCAGTAATTCTCGATCTGATTGGAGTTTTATTTCCTTTCATAAGTGAAAATAACTGCTCGCACCGATAAGTACTTCCAAACATGGACATAATTTCATATGCTAATTTACGAGTGTTTTCAAATCTGGCTGGCAAATATTTGTAAAATTCAGAAACGCCAACTTCAATGAATTTTGCCTTTAAATCTGAAACGCACTGGATATATATTACCTCCATTTGCATATGATTAGGTACTGATTCTACATTTATCGAGAAAATCGAAGAAAACAAAGTAAACTTGTCTTCCAAAGATTTGAAATCAGAAAACCTTGTTTCAAATTCATTTCTAAGACTTAAAATTTTTTCCGCATATTTTTGAAACAATGCAGTTTCACCTAAACTCGATTTGTACATGTTGCATGTCGGAAAGTGCATTAAATTTTCGTTTTTCAACTGCTCTCCCCAAAGAACTAGCTTAAATTTGAATGCATTAACTTGGTCACACATGTTGGTAATGATCTGATCCTTTCCTTGCAGTTTCAAATTTAAATCCGACAAGTGTTTTGTTATGTCAACCATGAAGGAAAAATCTTGCAACCAAACTTGATCAGAAAACAAAGTGATGTCTTGATTCTTGGTTATTAAAAACTGACAAATTTCTTCTTTCAAATCCCAAATTGTTTGAGAACCTTGGAGCATGATAGCCAACGTACCTCGGTATAGTATGATAAACCTGAATATTCGCTTTCTAATTCAGTTAAGAACAGAGAGAACTGTCGCTGATTTAAACCTCGAGATCTTATGAAATTGATGAATTTTTTGATAGGTGTCAACACATTTTCCATTTTTATTACCTTCGTACATAATACTTCCTGATGTATAATGCAATGCGTATGATGAATATTGGAACCATCAGAAATTTCACTTAGTTTTTTTCGCAGTAATGCTACGAAACCGTTGGTTTTTCCAGTCATTGAAGGAGCTCCATCTGTTGCTACAGAAGTCAATTTTGATTGAGGTAAATTGTATTTTTGCAGAAGATCATAAATGCAATTAAATATATCTTCTCCTGTAGTAGTGCCATGCATCGGTACTAGTTCCAATAATTCCTCAAAAATGTTGAAATCCGTGTCGCAAGCTCGAAAATAAAAAAACAGCTAACTGAGCTACGCCCACAATGTCCGTACTCTCATCACAGGCAATGGAAAATGCTTCGAAACAAGATGATTTTTCTTTTATCTGATCATTTAAATTTCTGGCCATATCAGTAACTCTTTCCACAACGGTATTTCGAGACAAAGATATTGCTTGAAACGTCTTCACACTTCCAGGACAAACAATTTCTGCAGCTTTAATTAAACATTCCTTGATGAAATCACCTTCAGTAAAAGGTTTTGAGTGTTTAGCTATCATCTCCGATAAAATGTAGCTTGCATGCACCGCCGCTTCACTCTCTTGTGATACTTTAGTAAACATAAACTGTTGTTTTTTCATTCCCAACTTGAACTCTTTTAACTTTTCTTATCTCATTAAACCTTCGTAGGTATCATATTTTGATTTATGTTGTTCATAATGACGTTTAATGTTATATAATTTTGGTACACTAATAGCATTATTACATATCAAGCAGATGATTTTATCTTTTACTTCAGAGCAAAAATACTCTAATTCCCACTTTTCTTGAAAATTCCTATGTTCGTCAGCAATTTCTCGTTTAGTTTACTGCCACTTGGTTTTGATGAAGACATATTGAATACAAAGTTCTGAAAAAAAAAATAGTAATCGCTATAACACAAAATAATAAAACGTTTTAATTAATATTTTAATTTTTTTTTTAATTTATATTTTTTAACTTACCAGACACAGAATAACTGCACAAATTATTGAACGTAACTTAAAAATAATTTATTTTTTCTAGTACTCCGAAAGAATATTTTCTTTAAACTTTAAGGCACACAATACTTATGGCGATGTACATACGTTATGCATGTAGGTATAATATTATCAAAACTTACGACTTATGTATGGCGACCAGTGGTTCGTTATTAATAAATAAATTATGTATAATTACAATTTTTAAAAATTAGGCTACAAAATTTTATTATTTTTTTTTTTAATTTATAAATTTTTTTTTATTAAAATATATTGTCTGATGGGCCGCAAATTTATTCGTTGTGGGCCACATGAGGCCCGCGGGCCGCGAGTTTGACATGCTTGATATAAAGAGTTGGTTTTATTTTTTTTCTTATCGCATCAGGAAGGCACACAAGTATTTCTTTGTATGCCTGTTTATTAATAGTATCCTCCTCTTTAATAAATTCTAAATAAAAAATTCTTGAAAATCGAATAAGACTACAAACATTACTTTTCCTTTGGACTTGTCAAGAGGAACTTTCTTCCTCCTAGGAGAACTTAATGTGTTGCCATTCGAGTGATTGTTTTTTGGTTTGTGGATTAAAAAGAAAGCACCATATTTCATCACCATTTATTATTGTTTTTAAAAAATCAGAATCATTTATATGCAGTTTCAAACAAATCTTTGCAAATTGATTATCTGGTTTCTCTCTGTTGATCTGTTAAATTTCGTGGGACAAAATAACTACAAGGTTTTTTCATGTTTATTGGACTGTCGGAAAACCACCTTCGCCGAATTAATAAATTTCATAGACTTTAATGTGAAAGGGAACTTCTTAGAAAATTGTAAAACAGTAGAACATCCTTGGAAGGACCCTCTCGCTAATGGGCACCTCTCTAAAAAGGACAGTTTTCATCTGAAAAATTACCATTTTTACTATTTAGCAACTCACCAGTAAGAGGAAAGCTCTCCCTAAAGGACACTTCGGTTCTGAAATTAGAGTGTGCTATACAGGGAGGTTCTACTGAACTACCAAAACTCTGTTGGAACGCTCAAGAGGAAAAATATACTTGAAGATAAAAAGGAAGCAGCGCGTGCACAAAGCACCATATTGGACTCTAAATATAAATCACAAAATCACCTAAATCCCAAACCAACCTTGACAAAGATGGAGTCAGAAAAACAACAATCAGAAGAAGCTATTAAAAAGGAAACTGAAGTCAGCTCAAGTGGTATTTAATACTCAAGGAAAACCTGAAAAATAGGAATTCATCTAATGTATACAAAACATTTGAATAAAAGAATCAGTCAGCCCGCCTCTATCCCCAATATCAGAATACCTCCAATCAAAATAAGTGGGGTAACTGAATGGTCAGGACTTAGAGAAACTTTCATTAATTGTAGGAGACAAAATCCAGAGTTTTCTCCACATCTGAGTGATACATCGATGTTCAGACCCGTAGCAGATTGCCGTCCAGCAAATATGTGGTTGGAAGATCGACACCTTCCAGGATATAAGACGACGATAAGAACCTCAGAGTTCGAGGTCTTGATAGCTGCGTCATGATCCCCGATATACAAGAAGACATGGAAAATTTGAATTGGCCAAAATTGTTAGACTCACGTAAAGCGGAACAAAGGAGAAGCTCCGAAACATTCAGGTAACTTTCCTAAAACAGCCAGTAACAAGGAAATCTATAATATTACGGATATCTGCGACATAATGTGCATAGTCGAGGCCTACAGGGTTCCCAAAGGTCCAATGTCACAGTTGTCAAAACTTTGACCACTCAAAATTCGAATGCAGAGAAATTATCAAATGTGTTAAGTGCGGTGAAATCCATTTCGTCTCTAAATGTACTAAATAATATCGTCAAAATGAGTGAATTTCTATGGGTAGCACACAGAGAACTGGCGTAGCTCATAATGTTTATCATAATATTTCTACGAACAAAAAATTTGTTATATGTTTTTTGTTTTCGAATACACAGTTGTTCCGACGTAACACAATCTCCAAAAGAGACTAAGAGTATCCATGGTTTCAAGCGGTCACTCGTGGAAGGTTCTATATTACCATATTTAAGGTTGTTGATTTAGCAAGAAAGGAAAGTTGGATCAGAAGCCTCTGGATTCGAGGGCTGTTTGTTATATAGAGGGCGGAGAAGTTGGATAGGAAGCCGCCGGTGTTTCATCCCTAATTTAGAACGTCCAAGATATTTCCTCGAGCTCCACGACAAAGTTTGCCGCGATCTCAATCACTAAGTCTCTTACACCATTGTTGTAATCTTTAGTTGAGAAGCAAATTTATTATAGAGTTAAACATATTAAGGTAGATCTTGATTTTTAAGGATTATGCAATATTTTTAGTCATAGAGATAGAAGATCCACTCTCTTAAAGCATATGTATATTTATCGCAGTAAGGACAGTAGAAGTTCGTTTTATGTATAAAAGAAACATTCGCGCTTTTAAGTCCTTTTATTTTATATGTATAGATGGCGCGTTATTGCTTTGTGTTAATTTATTCCTAACTGGCTTTGTCTTTATAGTTTGCTGAAGAGCATTGCTCGAAGCAAATATTTGAATGTAATTCTACTGTCCTATAAGCTTATGTCCATAGTTTACTTGAAAACCATTTCTAAGATTCCATCCTTCAGTGTAGCATATAAAAGCAGAATGATCCAATGCAGTATTAGAGCTCTGAGAAGCGGTCTGGTGGATTAAATTGGTGAAACCGCTGGGAGGGTTCACCACTGATGAGCCAAGCCCTCCCAATATATTTTTTCATCGCTGTAAGGACAGTAGAAGTTCGTTTTATATATAAAAGAAACATTCGCGCTTTTAAGTCCTTTTATTATATATATATACTAAACGAATGGCCCGGGCAACGCCCGGGTTTTACCCGAGTGCGTATATATTTTTAAAATGTTTTAATTAAAATACTATTCGTTACAATTATAAATTGGCGCCGTGGATGTCTCTCTTATGAAACGTCCCGCCCCAAACTGTGTGTGTCTTGAAAATATAAAAATAAAAATTTAAACGGAAAAATATGTCCAGGGTAGCCTAGTGGTCATTGCATCTGCCCGGTAAGCGGAAGGTCGTGGGTTCGATTCCCATCCCTTGACACTTTTTTTATTTTATCCATTCTGACCAAAATCTATCCATGAACTTCACACAGTGAACTTCACACAGACAGAATAAGGCAATTATATAAGTAGATAATCCAAATTGTGCCTTATCACACACTATTTTTTTATTTGGCCTTATTACCTTGTGTTTATAATCTATGACGTAATGCCGGCGGCGCGCGCCCGTTGGCTGCCGGCGAGCACGTGACCTCCCTGTGCGCGCGCATCCGTGACAGAACCGGCCCATGACGGTCGTGACTATATATAGGGATGGATAATAATAATATAATAATAATAATAATTATTATTATTATTATTATTATCATTAGATAATGATAATGATCATAATGATGATGCGCGCGCATCCGTGACAGAACCGGCCCATGACGGTCGTGACTATATATAGGGATATATATATGGATTGATGGATAATAATATAATAATAATAATTATTATTATTATTATTATCATTAGATAATGATAATGATCATAATGATGATGCGCGCGCATCCGTGACAGAACCGGCCGGCCCATGACGGTCGTGACTATATATGTTGATATATATGGATGGATGGATAATAATAATAATATAATAATAATAATAATAATTATTATTATGTTGTTTATTATTTATGCCTTATTGTAACTGCCAAGACTTATTTTAGTTCTTCTTTTTTATGTAATTTTGGCGTATCTCAAATTTCATAGTTTTAGAATTTGTTTTTAATTTTTAATTTAAAGTTTTCGGCATATTTGCATGTATCGTTGTATACAATATATTTTATTACAATTTGTTTAATTTACTTCCGGTAGGATTAGTTCTACACCTTATATATAGTTTAGATTTTATGTTATTTGTATATATATTTTTTGCGAAATCGGCCTGAAGATAGGCTAACGCCTGAAAGCTTGCCAACATTCAGAATAAAGAAACTCGTTGCAATTTTTTCTTCCTTTCATTCATTGAATATCTAGTTGCAATTATTTAGGATTTTATTGTGCATAAACTAGAACTGTTCATTTGATAGTATACTCTCAAATCTGCAACAAGTGGGCACCGTATTAAAATATACTCAGGGTTGTGATCTTCTTTGTCACATAAGCAGATTGAAGAATAAATTCTTCCAATTCTGTATAAGTATGTGTTAAAGTCTCCATGCCCCGTAAAGAATTGTATATTATAAAAATTTGGCTGGATAAATTTGGGTAATCTTGAGTTTTCAAAAATTTCTCTGGAAATATCATTAGAATCTTCATAGTAATTTTGAATTTTTTTCATTTATAAAGTTAGAGATCATTCTTTTTGCCGGATCATTTCTATTATAATCTATTTCAACTTTAAGTATGTTTGACAAAATAAAATCTGTAATTTTAGGTATTCTTGCGAGAACATGTGTACATTTCGAAGAAGTTGTATTATAAGCATGTATACAGAGTTTAAGAATTTTATACTGTAGTGAATCCAATTTGTTTTTAGATCTTTTGTTTATATATGGGTACCAAATTGTTGAACCATAAGTTATTGTGCTTCTCAATAAAGTCTTATATAATGTTAATGATCGCCTACTATCCAATCCCCACGATTTCTTTGTTAAACCAAGAAGATATCCACTGGCTCTAGTTGTTTTTGCAATAACACTGTCGATGTGTGAGAGGCATAAAATCTAATTTGTTCTTGTTTCGCTGATTCTTAAAAGTCAATCCTAGTAGTTTTAGGTTTTCAACTGGTTTGGCAAGATTATCATGCAAGTTAATTACGTCGTTTTTACAATTGAATAAGTATAAAATCTTTGTTTTCTGTCTTGATATTTTAAGTTTGTTGTTTTCGCACCACATATTTATTTTCCTATTGAATTTACAATTGTAAACTTAAGATTTGTTACATCTGTATTCCAACATATTACCGTTAGATCATCTGTACGTATATCCAATAATCTCGATATTGGATTCCTGAAAGTTGGTTAAGAGATCAATAATTATGATGTTCCAAATTGTCGGAGATAAGGGTCCTCCTTGCGGACATCCTTTACTTAGTTTTTTGGTGAAATCATTCGAAGAGTACCTAAATCTTATCTTCCGGTTAGTGAAGTAGGATTTCATGAGGTTTTTTTTGTTTATTATTCTTTCAAAAATTTTCGAAAAATTTAATTTAGACATAGAGGTCGATAGTTGCCACATTTTTGTAATCGGATTTACCCGGCTTTGGAATGATCAACGCCTCTGCTCTTTTCCATTCATCAGGAAAGTAACTCATATCCAGACACTTCTGGTAGATTTTAGTTAATAGTGGTACCGCGAATTGTTTTGCGTGTATTATCATATTATTAGAAATGTTATCTATTCCTGGAGATTTCTTCGGATTAAATTTATCAATAATAGCGTTTACTTCATTGATTGTGATTATTGGTTCTGTTGTATTCGAAAGTCTTAATGCATATTTTTTTATATTTGTATGTGTATTCTTTTCTTCACCTGGGTTGTCATCAGGAAATAGAGCCGATATTAATTCCTCAGTTTTCTGTTGTTGTTCTTGATATGTGTTTGTTTCTAATATTGGTAGTTGTTTATTCGAGTTACCTCTTAATTTTATGTATATTTTGTATAAATTCCCATAAAGATTGGTATAATTATTTTCTTCTAGAAAGGTCCTCCACGATATTCCTTTGGCCTTTTTAATCTCTCTCGTGAATATTTATTTATTGTTCTTTTAAATAACTCTATTAAATATCCTGAAGGATTCCGAGTTCGGTAATAAATATTTATTTCATAGTGAAAGTAGGTTTTTAAAATCTCCAGTTCTGTATTCCACCAGTTAGCTACACCACATTTTGGAGTTACATTATATTTTAGTTTCAGTGTGGAATGGGCAGATTCAATTAGAATCTCCGAAAGTTAATTTATTATTTGATCAACCTTTTCTGGTGTGGATATATTAGCCGATAACCTTTCAATCTTTTTCTTGTCAGCGTCATTCACATTCTGTGTAAATCTTGGCCAATTTGTTTTTTCTCATTGAATTTCCAAGTTGAATATAAGGTTGTGGTTGAAAATTGTTCAGTCATACATACATCAAATAGTATCGCAACGTGATTAGATATTTGGGATATTTGTTGTGTACATCATTTAATTATTGTTGTAAGGGCTTTTCTATTTCTCAATGTCAATCAATTACACTGGCATTCCTGCATGTTGGTGTTTTATCATTGTGTATAATCATATGAGTTTAATAAGAATAAAGGTATATTAGAATGCCGTCATATATATTGTGTTAAATTTTGCTCGGGAGTGCTACAAGGAGAACCCTTGTCACCTTATCTGTTCATACTCTTCATGACAGACATAATCAATAACTTTAACGAATCTGATCTACCTGGCATATATCTCTCTAACTTTGGAACTGTCCACCTCCTGCTGTATGCAGACGATATTGTCCTCATAAGTGAGTCAAAGATTAATTTGCAACAGAAAATAAACATGCTGAGAGATTACTTTGAAGCGAATCATCTAACACTCAACCAAACAAAATCCAAAATAATGGTGTTCCGAAACGGGGGGTCGCTCGGCAAAATCTGACAAATGGTTCTGGGGAGGACAACCCATAGCGTTGACATCGGGATACCTCTATATTGGTTATCTCCTCACAACATCAAACTCATTTGGCCAAGTTGCATCACATTTCAAGGGCAAGGCACTTACAGCCACTGGCGCAGTATGTAAAATTTAGAAAACGCAAAAATGAATATATTTAACTATTAGATTCAACTGTTCTATCATTGTTGTTCTGTACATTGATGTATGCCGCTCCGATCTGGACAACTAACCAAAATAAGACGATAGAACAAATCCAAGATAATTTTCTCCGACGACTGCTGAACCAGCCAAAAAATACACCAGGCTATATACTGCGCATGGAAACTGGACGCTTCACACTTGGGGTCACTGCAATCAAATTAACGTTGAAGTTCTGGCTTAGTTTGCTAAAAATGGAAAAATCAAGACTACCAACAATCTGCTTAGACCAACTACGCAACATTTCTTCTAGCTTGAAAGCCTCTAATGGCTTTCAAAAAAGCTTAGTACGGATATTAAATCCCACGGGATTTACCTGGCTAAAGTACTGCTCAGATCCCACTGTTCTACAAAATAAAATTTCCAACATTATTTTGATTACAATAAAACAATCTATTCAATCAAATCAAGTACGAATAGTCAATTCAACGATGTATCCCCATTATAAATACCTACACAAATCAGTAGCCACGGAAAATTACCTACTTACAGATCTGCCACTGTCAACTAAGCGCCTAATAGCTAAACTAAGAATACTGTTTGTTTCTCATCGAGAAAGCCATGTGAAAAATCTGAAAGCAGAAGAACTAAATTGCCATCTATGCACAAATAAAATTAAGGCAGAAATAGAACACCATATATTTGGATGTATATCTCTGAAGACGGAGAGAGAAACTCTTGTTTCTGAGATAGGCCGCCTGCACCGTACACTCTCTTCTATCAAGTCTGATAGACAACAGATATATGGCTTTATCTGTATATAATTTCTTCAGAAGAGTTATGAAAAAAGCGGATCTGATAAATTAGTCTTTCCATTATAATATTGATAACTAATCTTCAAAATTTTTTTCTTTTTTTTTTTTTCCGTCTTTTGTTAGAGCATGCTTTTTACTTCATTTCATGTAATATTGTACATAAAAAAACTCCGCTCATCCTGATCATTGTTGTCCAGGCTCTGGAGAATCTGTGTAAGACCAATGGGGTCTTAATAATGGCTTTGAGTACGTATCTATGATCAGACTTCACCTGTGTTTTACTCGAGTGAATGTTTCTCTGAAAGAAACCTTTTTTTTTCATTCCTATTAAAAATGATGGGCTGGCTTCGCCTGATTCTCGGATGAATTTTGTTTTTGTTCATTAAGCATGATGCAGCGACATTTCATAATCATTTATTGACTGAAAATAGGTAAATTATTCTAGTGTACTTGGTTAATTTGAATTTTTGTCAGATGAAAATTGGCCAAAAAACAACTTTCCCGACTCAACTCTATATCCTGTAACTCTATAGCCAGATTGATTGAAACATTATAAAGAAACACAAAGCAATAACGCGCCATCTATACATATAAAATAAAAGGATTTAAAAGCGCGAATGTTTCTTTTATACATAAAACGAACTTCTACTGTCCTTACTGCGATGAAAAAATATATTGGGAGGGCTTGGCTCATCAGTGGTGAATCCTTCACATCCTCCAGTGTAGCATATAAAAACAGAATGATCCAATACAGTATTAGAGCTATGAAAAGCGGTCTGGTGGATTAAATTGGCGAAACCGCTGGGAGGGTTCACCACTGATGAGCCAAGCCCTTCCAATATATTTTTTTCATCGCAGTAAGGACATTAGAAGTTCGTTTTATGTATAAAAGAAACATTCGCGCTTTTAAATCATTTTATTTTACATCATAAAGAACAATTAAAACTTATATATAAAAGTCAATGTCTGTTTCGCGATAAATCTTTAACTTATCCTGGAAAAAAGGAAAAATTCCAGGGGACTGGAAGTCAACCACAGTTACCCTATTCTAAAACCCAACAAGTTGAAGTTACAGGCCAATCGCTCTTACCTCCACTGCAAGCAAATTACTAGAAAAATATTACACAAAAACCTCTTGTACTACCTACAACAAGAAGAACTAATTCCTCAAGAGCAAAGCGGTTTCCGCCCAGGACACTGAACAATCGATCAAATTCTCCACTTCACCAGAACATTTTAGACATTCAAAATAAAACCCCAACCAATAGTACCATCTCTACCTTCCTGGACCTTTCACAGGCATTTGTTCTTGTCTGGCACAATAAACTTATAATAAAACAAAAGGATTTAAAAGCGCGAATGTTTCTTTTATACATAAAACGAACTTCTACTGTCCTTACTGCGATGAAAAAATATATTGGGAGGGCTTGGCTCATCAGTGGTGAACCCTCCCAGCGGTTTCGCCAATTTAATCCACCAGACCGCTTCTCAGAGCTCTAATACTGTATTGGATCATTCTGCTTTTATATGCTACACTGAAGGATGAAATCTTAGAAATGGTTTTCAAGTAAACTATGGACATAAGCTTATAGGACAGTAGAATTACATTCATGATGAGCCAAGCCCTCCCAATATATTTTTTCATCGCAGTAAGGACAGTAGAAGTTCGTTTTATGTATAAAAGAAACATTCGCGCTTTTAAATCCTTTTATTTTATATGTATAGATGGCGCGTTATTGCTTTGTGTTAATATAATAAAACTGTTAAAAATTCAACATAAATGGACACTTGCAATGCTGGATAAAGAGTCTTATCAATAATCGCTCATACAAGGTCAAAATTAACAACACTTTATCGAAGCCGTACAAACTTCGACGGGAAGTCCCACAGGAGTCAGTTCTCAGTTGTTTACACTCTACATAGCAGGAATAGAAAATGTCATCGATCAAATATTGGGATGTTTGGCGACGACATAATACTTTGGAACAGTCATCATGAAATCCAAAAAATTGAAGATCATCTAAACAGATCCATGAACAATCTAGAAAAATTCATTAAAAAACAAACTTGTTGTAAATACCCTTAAAACAGAAACCAGTCTCTTTACAACTAATAGCAAACTTCAAAGCTACAAACCGAACATTTACATCAATGATAATCTTCTCCCAGTAAATAAAAATCCCAAATACTTAGGCATAACTCTAGATCCAGAAATTAGATGTAACAAACATATAGATACTCTAATACAAAAAACCTGTTCAAGACTTAACATCCTAAAATATGTCGTTAGCAAAACTTGAGGAGCAGATCTCGAAATCTTAAAAATTACATACCAAGCTCTTATTCGACCAATTCTAGAATATGGCCTACAGGTATTCACCAATTCATCTACCACAAACCTTGATAGCATTCAGACGGCAGCAGCAAAAATTATAACAGGCAACAAATAATAACGCAATAACGACATAGTACAACGTGAAGTAGATCATCTGCCGCTGAACCTTAGAAGTGATATACTGATGGAAAAATACTTAAATAGAATCTGTAGCTATGGATCTGATCACAGAACAGGAAATTATACAAACCATTGGAAAAGTAACCATAGATTAAAACATGAATCCCCCCTATTCTACGCTTTCAAAAATAATATGGTTTATCATAGTATAGAAAGATCCTATCTCAGAAACGAAATCCAACCCAACCTCAATTTACCCAACATCACCTTTCAAACTTCTCTTGATAAACCAAAAACCAAGAAAAAACCCACATATTCTCTTACAACTTAGCCTCCAAATTATCAGCACATCCCTTCTAACACCAACCAAATTTATACAGATGGAAGCAGATTTGATGATGGATCCTGCGCAAGTGGAGTTTTCATCGTTAATAAATCAGAAAAGAAAAAAATTAAATTCAGGAACCCCAATAACTGCTCTAATTTTCGAGCAGAATTACCAACAATTCAAAAAGACCTAACATAATGTAAAAACTCCAACAAAAACATCTGGATTCTCTCTGACAGTCTCAGTGCTATAAAACACATAAAATATATGGATTCTGCCAGAGACAAAACAACAACAAAAAAATCGAAATCTTCAAAAAAAAAATCTCACAGGAAATCCAGAGAGGGTGTTAATTGGGGGAAAAGAAATTTCTTATAAATGGATTTATCACGGAGTCTTTACAGAAAAAAAGTAAAAGCTAATTATTTTTAACATTAATATTGAGATTTATATACAAGAAAGCTTAATTAAGACAATTGAACTTATTTATTTACATATATGTTATTTATAAAAATATATATTCTATTATCATAGTGTCTGTGTGAATGGTTTCTATATAGATAACTAGCGGATGTACCCGGCTTCGCCCAGGTTTTTCTCGAGGGAATGTTTGTAGTCTGGTAATAAGAAAATATACGTACACCTAAACACTATCAGAGAAAAGAGAAACCACGGAAGGTGAACAGAAAATGCTTACAATGGATGTATATGTTTACGATATCACAAGTTAAATAAAAACAAAGGTAAAATTTGCATATGTTGGTCACTATAAATTTGTATATTTGTTAGGCGAAATTAGAAACATGATAAAACAATTGGGTATTTAAAAACAAATGTAGAAATTAAAGTTGAAATATAATAAACAATGTTAAAGATTAGTTAATTATTAATTAATATTATGTGTGAATATGTGAGAAAGATGTAATATCGTTGTTGTTTTTTAGATTGAGATTATTAGCTAGTATGTAAAAAAATTAACTCTGTTGATTTTTATTTTTGTATTTATATATAAATAAAATTAACTCTGTTGATTTTTTTGTATTTAATCGATAACAGCGAAGTTACGCATGTTAATGTTAGGAAATATATTTTGATGTTAAGCAAAACCTGCTCCATCTCGTTTTACATAAATGTTGAAAATTTGGTTGAAATTGATGCATTGTAACGAAAGTTTTTAGTGATGTCCACTTATGAAATTTCCATTTTATTAATATAGATAATACTGGGTTTAATATTGATGTGCCTATTTAAATATTTTAGTGTAATTTTATGTATATATATATTATATTTAAAAAAAAAAAGATATTAGATAAGATTATGATTTCTGTTGTTTTGGATCATCTTGATGATTATGCTATGGTGGTGCAGTCATGGGTAAAATCTTGTGAAAGTATAATAACAAAAATGGTTTTGATCAGATATTGTTTTAATTGAGCTATAGGATGACATAACTTGGTAAAATTACTGCCTGGCTTAAGGCGTAAGATAAAATAAAACAAAAGATTATTTACATAATTACAAAGTTTTGGGTCGGCCAACGGGGAAGAACAACAATGAGATTTTATATGCAAAACGTGACCTCTGGCGGTCGATTAAAACAGAGTATTTATATCTATGAAATTATAATTTTGAATAAAATAACACTTTAATATATAACATTTTTAAATAAAATATTTCAATATAACATTTCCTAAATAAAATCTTTATATAACATATATATATATTCGATTTTGATACAAAGTTTTGTGAATTCATGAATAGAAACTAAATTAATAATTAGGAAATAAAAAATTAACATTCAAAAAAGTTTTTATTTGCATTCACAAAAAAAGGAAAAATAAAATATTTTACATATCTTCTGTGATTGAGCAATTAGATGTATCTGAGTGAAAATAAAAGCGGCGGGGGATGATCATCGTGAATTTCGAACCTAATGTCATTTAATATGTAGCACCTGATTAGCGGTTTTATAAGTTCACTCAATATAGTCATCCCTCGCCGCTTTTATTTTCACTCATATATATCTAATTACTCAATGACAGAAGATAAAATATTCTATTTTTGTCTTTTAAATGCATTTAAAAATTAGCTTTTTGATTGTATTATTTATTTCTCAATTATTATGGTTTTGCTGAGATGGATAGGCTGTCCTTGTATCCTTATCCCTAGGTCGTTATCTTTTGTTTTCTTAAGTGGAACTGGCAAGCTCGTGTTTTCTTGAGATTGAGAGTTAGTCCGTGAACAATTGCCCAAGTCTGATAAACTTCGCGGAAATATTTTTATACTGCGCATGAGTGGACAAGCTCGCGTGTGGGCCAAAAGGGTAAATGGTTCTTTGTTAGTGAATTTAAATGACATTCCAAAAGTTGACCATATTGATATAGGTAGACTGCTTTCAAAGTAGGTTTAATTAGAGATTTAAAATAAAATTCTGGTGGTTGGGCACTCTCAATAGGTGGATATTTTAGGAAGAATGTTTAGTTAGAGAATAAAATGACATTCCAAAAGTTGGCCACCCTAAATAGGTAGACAGTTTGGAAATTATGTTTAGTTAGAGAATTTAAATGACATTTCAAAAATTGTGGGCACTCTAGATAGGATATGGTTTGAAAAATATGTTTAGTTGTAGAATTTAAATGACATTCGAAAACTGGCATTTCTAAAAAGGGGGATATTTAGTGATTGCTTTGATCAAGAGTTTAAATGACATACCAAAAGTTGTGACAATTCTTAAAATGTGGATGGTTTGACAAGGATGCCTTGGTATAGAATTTGAAGCACTTTCCAAAAATTGATTATTCTTAATAGGTGCATCACGGTAAAGGTGTTTTTTTTTTATTGTGATAAAATAACAATCCAAGAATGTGGGCCATTCTAAATGGGTAGGCTGCATGGAAAGATAATTTGATACAGAAGTCAAATGATAGGTGGATGGTTTGGTAAGTATATTTTGGTAAAAAAAATTAAACGATATTTTCAAGCTTTGACTTATTTAAGCAAGTCGCCTCTTTTGAAAGAATGTTTTGTTCATAAAATATAAATGATATTTCCAAGCTTTGGCTTATATAAGCAAGTGGCTTCTTTTAAAATAATTGTTTTGGTATACAAAAATATAACAATTCTTCCAAAGGTTGGCTAAGCTAAACGTTTTTGTAGAATATTTTCCGTGTGTTCATTAAACATATTTATTTTATCTCCCGTCTTCTCAACCTCACTTTTTATATATACCAATGACTGTAGAAAACTGAATCTTTTGTAAGAATTAAAAAATAGACAAATGACCGTTCCACAAATAGGATAGAAGGTCAGCTAGTCCCATTCCTTATCAAATTTTACCTGTAAAATATATTGTATTTTATATAAATTATATAGATAAAGAATTCTTCCTGGATTGAATTTAGACGATAAAAATTATATTATTATACCAGGTCTATTAGAATGAAATGCGAAAATTTTCATTGAATTCAAAGGTTCACCAATTCCATACAACAAAAGATTTTTTATTCAAAGTAATTGCCCTGATTATCTATACACTCGGACCACCTTTCAGGCAATTTTCGAATTCCTTGTCTGAAAAATTCTATTCCTTTTGAGTCGAACCAGTCAACAAGCCATTTTCGGAGTATGTCTGAGTTCGAAAATTCCTGGTTTTTTAGGGCGTGTCCTAAAGATGTGAAAAGGTGGTAGTCCGACGACGCTAAGTCTGGTGAGTACAGCGGGTGGGGTAAGAGTTCCCAGCCCAAGTCTTTTATGGTGTTTCTGACCACTGTAGCGTTGTGGGCTGGAGCGTTGTCATGCTGCAGTATCAGCTTGTTGCGCTTTTCACGCAATTCCGGTATTTTTTCATTCAATGCCTCTCTCAAACTGTGCATTTGTTGTTCGTAGCGACTAGTATTGACCGTTTCGCCAGGTTTCAGGAGCTTGAAATATACTACGCCGGTCTGGTCCTACCATACGCAAACCATTGCCTTTTCTCCTAAGCGATTGGGCCTTGGCTTCCGTTTTGGAAATTGGCCGAGCAGGCCCCACGACTTTTGGCGCATAGGATTGCTGAAGTGGATCGATTTCTCACCAGAAGTTACGATTCGGTGCAAAAATGACTTCTTTTCATGCCTGGCGAGCAGCCCTTCGCAGGTTACCAGACGCCGTTCTTGCTGCCTTTCGCTCAACTCGTGGGGGACCTATCTGGAAAGCTTTTGGGTCATTCTGAGGCTGTTTAAACGTAGGGAAACAGAACCTTGAGACACCTGGAGCTGTTTCGCGAGTTTCTCCTGCGTTTGCGTACTGTCGTCATCCAACAAAGCTTGCAGTTCAGCGTCCTCGAACTTTTGGTGCGGTTTTCCACGTGGTTCATTATCGAGTTCGAAATCGCCACTTTGGAATTTTTTAAACCACCTGTAACACTGTGATTTGCTCAGAGCGTTGTCGCCGTGAACTTCCTCGAGCATTCGGTGGGCTTCAGTGGCACTTTTCTTCCAGTTGAAGGCGAACAACAAAACTTCCCGCAAATCGGCACTTTTTGGCTCGGAAATCACCATTTTCCACCGGCTCCAGAAATTTTCCACGATTTGAATTTTTCTAAAACTCCACGCATGCTGATGCCACGTGAGTCAAAAAACAAAATGCCTTCAACAGCGCCACCGTCGGCTCAAATAAAGTTGCACAGCGCCCTCTGGCAGCCATTTTCGCGTTTCATACTAATAGACCTGGTATATTTTATTGTTAAAATATTTATCCACATTTATATTTTAACATAGTTATACCTTACTAAAATATTTGCTATATTAAAGTCCCAAACCCCATTTAAATAAGCTAAATAAATATTTAGTTATTATTCTTATTCATATCATTCTTATTTTACTGATAATAGGAATATTTATTATAAACATCTAAATTATATATTACTAGACGAATGGCCCGGGCAACGCCCGGGTTTTACCCGAGTGCGTATATATTTTAAAAACGTTTTAATTCAAATACTATTCATTACAATTATAAATTGGCGCCATGGATGTCACTCTTGTGAAACGTCCCGTTCCAAACTGTGTGTTTTTAAAATTCATTAGATAATGATGATGCGCGCGCATCCGTGACAGCGATGAGGAATTGAGAAAAGACGGTCGTGACTATATATGTTGATAATAATAATAATAATTATCATTAGATAATGATAATGATCATAATGATGATGCGCCCGCATCCGTGACTGAGGCCGATGAGGAAAGACGGTCGTGACTATATATGTTGATAATAATAATAATAATAAAATAATAATTATTATTATTATTATCATTAGATAATGATAATGATCATAATGATGATGCGCGCGCATCCGTGACATGAGGAATTGAGGAATTGTTGAGGAAAGACGGTCGTGACTATATATGTTGACTAGCCGAATGACCCGGGCAACGCCCGTGTTTTACCCGATTGAATGTTTTTATTCAAATACTATTTGTTACAATTATAAATTGGAGCCGTGGATGTCACTCTTGTGAAACGTCCCGCTCCAAACTTTACATGTACATTAGGTAAGCTGGTATTACCCCTCATTTTCACCGCTAGAGGCGCGAGCGAATTGACTTTTTGTAAATATACATAATTATAAAGATAGAAGCTTCTATAGAAGATAATGATCATAATGATGATGCGCGCGCATCCGTGACAGCGGCTGATGAGGAATTGAGGAAAGACGGTCGTGACTATATATATTAATAATAATAATAATAATAATTATTATTATAATCATTAGATAATGATAATGATCATAATGATGATGCGCGCGCATCCGTGACATGAGGAATTGAGGAATTGTTGACGGTGGAAAGACGGTCGTGACTATATATGTTGATAATAAAATAATAAAATAATAATATAATAATATTAATAATTATTATTATCATTAGATAATGATAATGATCATAATGATGATGCGCGCGCATCCGTGACATGAGGAATTGAGGAGGAAAGACGGTCGTGACTATTATATACTAGACGAATGGCCCGTGCAACGCCCCGGTTTTAACCGAGTGCATATATATTATTAAAATGTTTTAATTAAAATACTATTCGTTACAATTATAAATTGGCGCCGTGGATGTCTCTCTTATGAAACGTCCCGCCCCAAACTGTGTGTGTCTTGAAAATATAAAAATAAAAATGTGAACGGAAAAATATGTCCAGGGTAGCCTAGTGGTCATGGCATCTGCCCGGTAAGCGGAAGGTCGTGGGTTCGATTCTCATCCCTTGACACTTTTTTTATTTTATCCATTCTGACCAAAATCTATCCGTGAACTTCACACAGTGAACTTCACACAGAGAGAATAAGGCAATTATATAAGTAGATAACCCAAATTGTGCCTTATCACACACTATTTTTTTATTTGGCCTTATTACCTTGTGTTTATAATCTATGACGTAATGCCGGCGGCGCGCGCCCGTTGGCTGCCGGCGAGCACGTGACCTCCCTGTGCGCGCGCATCCGTGACAGAACCGGCCGGCCCATGACGGTCGTGACTATATACACTGCGTGACATTGAAAATGGAACACCAAGAAATAGTGGCCAGAAAATTATGCAAATTTCAGGGTAGACGCGCCTAACCGAGTTATGCAAATGACGTAAAATGCGCAGCTCTCGTCCGCACATGGAGTAAGATATAAGGGAAGGAACTTGCAGAAAGGACAGTATTCGTGTCGTTATTTCTTCAAGGAAAATCATTGTAGAAATTTTGTTCTTGTGTCAAAAGACACGTGTAATAACAGAGAATGCCAGGTCATCGTAAACGGAGGCAGTTCAAGCAGACAGACGCTTTTGCGAGGGGCATGGTGATCGGACTGGAAAGGGCAGGTTGGTCCATACGTCAAATCGCAGCTGATACACACCTTGGTGCGTCCACGGTGCACCGACTGTGGAGAAGATGGTTGGAACAAGGAAATGTGGCAATTTATAGGAATGCCGGTGCAACCAGAGTGACGTCAGCACGTGTGAATCGGCGTATCCTTCGACAAGCAGTGGCGGCCCCACAAGCCACTTGTACCGCCATCCTGCAACATGTGCAAGACACCCTAGATCATTTCATCTCGACCAGAACCATTTCCCGTCGATTGGTTGCTAATGGCTTGCACTCATGCCGTCCGCTAAGAAGACTGCCATTGACCCCACCGAATAGGCGCCAACGTTTGGAATGGTGCCGGGCTAGATCGGCGTGGATGACGGAATGGCACAGGGTCGTGTTCTCAGATGAGTCGCGTTTCTGCTTGTCCAGTGATAGTCGCCGTGTACGCGTGTGGCGTCGACGTGGAGAAAGGTCCAATCCGGCAGCAATTGTGGAACGCCCCACCGTGCGACAACGTAGAATCATGGTTTGGGGCGCAATCGCGTATGATTCCAGGTCACCTTTACTTCGTATTCAGGGCACTATGACGGCCCAACGATACGTTGATGATGTGCTGCGACCGGTGACACTCCATTACCTTCAGGGGGTACCCAATGCTCTTTATCAGCAGGATAACGCCCGACCGCACACTGCTCGCATTAGCCAACAAGCTCTGCAAGATGTACAGATGCTTCCCTGGCCACCGTATTCTCCTGATCTCTCACCAATCGAGCACGTCTGGGACATCATTGGACGCCGTTTGCATGTCTTGCCACAGCCGCGTTCAGAAGACGAACTGTGGCAAATGGTTGAGAGGGAATGGAGAGCCATCCCTCAGGATGCCATCCGTACTCTGATTGACTCTCTACCTAGACGTGTTGCTGCGTGCATCGCCGTCCGCGGTGGTCCTACTTGCTACTAAGCCGACGCCGTTCTCGCTCTGTATTATGAAATAAAGATCACTTATTGTTCGTCCCTGTCTCTCTCTGTCTGCCGAGTTTCATCACTTTCTGGCCACTATTTCTTGGTGTTCCATTTTCAATGTCACGCAGTGTATGTTGATAATGGATGATAATAATAATAATAATATAATAATAATAATAATAATAATTATTATTATTATTATTATTATTATCATTAGATAATGATAATGATCATAATGATGATGCGCGCGCATCCGTGACAGAACCCATGACGGTCGTGACTATATATGTTGATTATGGATATATTTTATATATATATATTGGCACAGATTATTTAAAATAATTTATAAATAAATTCATTATTTTTAGATGTACATCATTATTTTGTTGAAATTATTTTATTGCTTTAAACTTACTTTATACATATACCAATAGCATAAAAAAATATATAAATAAATTCGCGAAAAATCAATTCTAAAATATAAAAGATGGAAAAGATATCGTGCCGTTTTTTTCTGAAGAATGAATGCAAGGCAGGTGACAAGTGTCCCATTCCCCACGTCAACAACGGGAGTCCTGATAAAATATGTCGTTTTTCTTAGAGGACGGTTGCACCTTCGGGACAAGTTGTAACTATGAACACCGCAGACCTTCCTCAGACGAAGAGATTCCAGTTCCAGAGAGGAATAATGAGCCCTATACTTGCTCTGCCTGTAACCAGTCCCACATTCCTTCACAAGAGAAACCTTACAAGTTGATGGGAAGCTGCGACCACGTTCTGTGTAAGGACTGTTGGGGAAAACTGGGGAAAAATAAGGAAAACAGATACGACTGCCCGGGATCAGAGGAATGTGCGCCCTCCTTCATTATTTTAAAGACAGAAAAGTTTATGGGACATGAAGAAAAGACATCCCTTATTGAAATAAGGAAGAAGATGCTTAGTGAAACAGATTGTATATTTAAACAAAAGTGTAAAAATGGAAGCAGTTGTCTCTACAGACATCAGGAACAAGTTCCTTGGCAGAGAAAGATTGATTGTAAGTTTGGAGCCAGGTGTAGGTACAAGGATTGCCTGTATAAACACCCTGAAAAACCAAATCCCTGTGAGAACGACAAGGTTTGTAAGTTTGGAGGCAAATGTTGGCGCCAGGACTGTCTTTACAAACACTACGTCAATCAACAGAGGAATATGGTTGACTGTAGATATGGGACCAAGTGTGTAAACAAGGACTGCGTCTACAGACACACAAGACCTACACCAAGAAGGACAGTATGTAGATATGACCCGCGGTGTATCGACAGAAGTTGCAAGTTCATTCATCCATCCCGCCAAAGTAATGGAAGGTCCTCAGAATAAGTTTTATAACGTAGCGACGAATTGAAAAATTCTGCTTAAAAATTTAGAAAAAATGACAAAAAAAAATTAAACTATCAAAACATTTTCGAATATTTTATTTTAAAAGTTTAAAAAGTGATTTTATTAAGGGGGGGGGGGGGTTCAATAAAAAAAATATAAAATATTTATTTTGTCTAGTTTTTTTAATCTCTTTTTATATATTTCCTAATATAAATCTTATAAAATTTCATAACCTATTACTGCATCATTATTCACACCACTTTTTAAATAAAATTGTGATATTTTTGAAAATTATTTTAAATATAAAAAATGTATAGAGTAGATACTCCATTTAGCGGACACTTCTCTACAAAGGACAGTTTTCATTTGAAAACTACCATTTCTACTATTTAACAACTCTCCAGTACGATGACCCCTCTCTCTAAAGGACACTTTGCCTTCAATTAAGCGTCTTCACAGGGAGGTTCTACTGTATTTACTTTACAATAATGTGTATTATATTTTGACAGAGTATTCTAATAAGTATTATTATTTAAAAATCTAAATTTTGTGTTTGTTTGTTTTATCAATAAACTCCTCTCTAAGCTACTGTACTGGGAAACCCTATCTCATCGGCTTTAGCAAACATTTTCATAGACCAAATTGATTCGGTTAAAACCTGGGCGTTGCCCTTTTCATCGGTTAGTTATACTGTAGAGCCTCCCTGTAGGGAGAGATGTCCTCTTACCGGAGAGTTGCTAAATTATTAAAATTGGAATTTTGAAAATGAAAACTGTCCTTTGTGGAGACGTGTCCTCTAGCGGGGTGTCCGCTAAAGGGAGGTTCTACTGTACTTATTTTAATCAAATGGGGGTCATGGTTCTATTATTTTAAAATAGGGGCACATTTTAATAAATAAATATGGCGGGTGAGTATGTCTGAAATAATCATATTTATATGAATCATTTCATATAAGTTAAATAAGAACAAAGGTATATATAGTAAAACCTCCCTTTAGCGGACACTCCGCTTGAGGACACCTCTCTACAAAGGACAGTTTTAATTAGCAAAATTACCATTTTTACAATTTAGCAACCCTCCGGTAAGAGGACACCTCTCCCTAAAGGAGACTTTGGCTCTGCAATTAGGTGTCATCATATTGGGAGATTATATTGAAGAATTATGTTTAACATATATAATGTAATATCATTTTCCCTACTAAATTACATTCGGTAAATTATAAAATCGTTAATCTTTCACATACTTGCTTTTTTGGTTTATTAAATGATAATATAAAAAAGGTATAACATTGACTGTCATTCTAAACCTGTTTGTAGAACAGGCCAATATTCTAGTATTATCATTAGATACGCCCTGTGATAATTCAGCAATACATATTATCATCATATTTTCTTATCCGAAAATATGCATTGTCTGATACCTGGCTATTTTCAAATTATAGTGTCTGATTCCTTTAAGACCCTAACCAGCATTTTTCTCTCAAAAAGTGTAAATTAGCTATTGGTTTTATTTGTGAAAAGGCTTTGAATAGAGAGAGACTATATATTTAAAGTGCATTTTTATCTATACACATCTACCTGATAAATTTATTTAAAATTTGTGAGTTTTAAAGGGAAGATGTTAAAGTAAGCTATGAAATTCCCTTTTAGCCCCTATGATCAGGTAGGATGGCTTCTCTACCCTAATTTAGAAAGCAATGGCCGCAGAAAATATGCGGATTAAGATCAGACCCGGTCGTCAAAATTCCAAACCATGGTTTAATAGAGAGTGCTACTTAACCAAAAGGTCTGCTAGGATAAATCTTGCTATATTCAAGGAGACGAATACCCACACAGACCATAAGGTCTATATATTGAGTAGGAAAATATATTTGGCTCTAATATATCTTAACAAGAAAAAATAATTTTCAAAATATTCAGGAACTTCTCAAAAACCCTGCGAGGAAAATGCTTCTGAATTTGATAAAAATTGTAAAAAGAATGATGTCAAGAGTGATTGCCCATGTGGTAGAGTGGGGACACATTTTTTCAGACCTGAAGACTTCTACATAAATTTAGAGGATATTGCCATTGGTGATTTCACATGCGAAGTGGAAAGAAAATTCATACCAGATAGCTATATTTTAGAGAAATTGATTAAACCATTTTGAATAATACCTGCTTCAACGGTTTTGATGGGCCTGGAGATTTTTACAAAGTCTACGACAGTATTTTCAAAAGAATTTCAAATTTTGACAACGAGTGTTATTCCCTAGTCGCTCGACCTCGCTTTGGCTGTTCAAAAACCTCTGTTGAAAAGGTTAAAATTTTCTACGACTATTGGTTGTCTTATACCACCAACCCAGACTATTATTCCGAGAATTTGTCTTCATATCAAAAAAGTAGAAGAAAAATGGATAGAAATATGTTAATTCAAAATCAATACTATCTCTCAGAGTTGAAAAATCAGGTAATCGATTTGGTCGAACATGTTAAATGTATTGATCCCCAGGTTTTAAAATATGAAGAACTGAAGAAGAAGAAAATAGAGGAAGCTGAAATATCAAACCAGAATACTAGAGCCGGCCAAAAGTTCAAGAGGAAAGAAAAAACATTTAAACAGAAGGGCAATTTAATGAGAATCATGCCTTTGATAGAATATACTTATTTTAATGGATACAATGATGGACCTGAAGGTTTTTACCAGGTGTTCGGAGATCTTTTTGAAAAAATATCATTAGAAGACGTCAATTTTTGGGGTAACAACAAATTCAAAAGACCAATTTTTGGAAATTCAAAAAGCTCCTTTAGAAAGGTGGTTAAGCCATTTTACGAAATTTGGTTATCTTACGACTCCTACTCCATCTTTTCCGGTAAAGGTCCAAAAGGTGTAGACGACCAAAAAGTATTTGAAGAATACCTCAGCATGCACGATAGAAGTGAGATAGAAAATATTACGAGGCGTGAAATGGAGGTGCGCAGACTTGTCAGATACGTCCAAAAAATAGACTCAAGATTTAAGTAGAAGTATTAGACAAGCCTAGTAAATATTGTACATCATAAAAACCTTGGTTTTTAATAAATTCAAGTCTTTGTTATATTACCTGTCTCATTTTTCTAACAACGCAACCATTTTATATTTGACTGTTTACAAACACTATTTGATTCGAGATTCTTCAAGTATGTATTTTTCATACCTTTTCCAAGGAACCTTATTTCTTATTATAAAGTAGTTTTCATTTGTCAGTCGCACTTGTGCTGAATTATATAAAGAATATCTATCTACAAATTAAAATAAAATTTTCTTTTTATTTATTATTTGGTATTCAAAATCCTCTTTAAGAATATTAATAGATATTTTTATAAAAATTCCTTTGAACATCCAGTAAAAGTTGCATATGACTCTAATTTTTCTATTTGTCTACAAATATTGATAATTTAAAAAATGAAAGTTTTTTTTGAAATATAATTGGGTATAAAAACAAAGGCGGCATTTTTGTGTCTGTGTATTTTTTTTGCTCGAGGAAACTGGAAAACCAAATAAATAATAATCTCAGTAGAGAATGTCATTGATAATACATCTCTATATTAAAGACTGTTTTCATTGTTAATATTGCCATTTTGAAGATTCTATCTGACCAGCTTTCATGTCTGCCCACAGACAATCAATATTTTTCATACTGACTGGACGAAATACACTATATGAAGAGAAATGTGTTTTTAAAAGCTTTGTTTTAAACCTATTCCATGTCTATCTGTCCACAAATATTGTAATCAATCTATAATATACTTCCAGAGCACGTAGAAACAGGATTATTTGCACCCTTTTTATAACATGATGACAATGCAATTCGAACAAATTTCAGAAATCCGGGTTGTCAGGGTGAATGGGCACAGACGAATTTATTTCCAAATTTTATAATCTAATATCAATATGCTTACAGAACACATAAAAGTATGGAATTTTGAACACTTGCACAGTCCATTTAATAATTCAAGTATACAAATTTTCAAACATCTAAGTGGTCGGAGTGTTTGGAATGAACTAATTTGAATATTTCTTTTTTTAAATGTTAGGTTACGTTAGAAATAAAGAGTCTTGAATTGCGGAATTGTTTAAGCCCTCAGATGAGTTAGAATCTTGAATATTCAGGTTCCTATTTTAAACCTTCTTGGAGTTATATGGGAAAATAAAATGCCCAAAGGCCATAAATTTATTAATTTAACTGCTATAATTCAGTAATCTGATTCCACCATCATCACGCATTTATTTATATTCTTCTATATTCATATAAAAGTCAATTATTATATACAGTAGAAACTACCTGCAAAGGATACCTAAATGCAGAACCAAAGTGTCTTTTAGGAAGTGATGTTCTCTTACCGGAGAGTTTTTAAATTTTAAAAATTGTAATTTTGCAAATGAAAACTGTCCTTTGTGGAGAGTTGTCCACTAAAGGGAGGTTCTATTGTATTAAAATGAAAAAAAAAAGCATATATTGACCACGAGAACATGAGCTTTTTAGATGGCCGAGCGCCATTTGTATATACTCGTGAATTGATACGCGAGCTACTGAAAACAATCTTATCCTTGAAGAAGTTTGGCGAGTTGCCATACGAAATATTGGAAAATAATAAAAATTTATGTTATAAAAAAAATATAATGAGATTTTCTGCTTGAATTCAGGTCATGTTGAGGATTATGGTATGGTAAAGCAGTCGTGGTTGAATAATTAAATAGTTTTGATCAGAGATTGTTTTAATTGAGCTAAAGTAATATATGAACATAATTTGATTAAAGTACTGCCTGGCTTAAGACGTAAGAATAAAAAATGAAATACTTATTTACATAATGTATAAAAGGTTTGAGCCGGCCATCGGGAAAGAACAACAACGAGTTTTTACAGGGGAAGCTTGACCTCTGGCGGTCGATTTAACATAGTATTTGGATCTATGAAATATAATTTTAAATAGAATAGTATTTTAATATAACATTTCCTCCCTGTGAAAAAAATAATATGTGTTCATTCAGAGAAAAGTGATAAAAATATAGTTTAAAAAAAGATTAAATGATGATAGAAAGAAAATAACGTGAGAGGAGATATTCACTTATCATATTGGTTTTTTATATGGTAACCAATAGACAGGAAAGTACAAAATGGTATAAATGACGTACTCAATTATGACGATCCACAGTCCTGTCCTGGTGTGGAACTAACACCTACCCACATATTCTCATGTCCAGCAATGGCCGTATGCCTTGCAAAAAATTGACATGGACCCAGAGCAGCAGCTTTACACACCCAAGATAGGGGACATTGCGACTACTGTGATAGAGATGCACGGGGACATCTGAGGCTCTTCATTGGACACGAGAACAACAATAACAACTTTGCACATCTGAAAAAATAAATAAAGATATGAAATATATGATGTTGAACTGTGAATAACTGCTAAATATTTGTTTCCTATGTGCAGATAATGATTATTAAATCACCATCAAACCCAAATTTAATTATTTTATTTGACTAGAGATAATTCTATGACAAGACATTAATATAATGTTGATAATTACTTTAAAAATATACTTTTAGAAACATTTTATTTTATTACTTTTAATGGAAAAAAGTGAAAGAGAAAAATGTTAAAATATTTATATGACATGTGTATAATTATATACATTGTAATATATTATTTTGTTAAATTAATCATAAAAATAAAAAATAATAATTTTCATTAAAAAATCGTCTTTTTAAGTCTCTTTTTTTATAAGGTTCCAGTGACATATATACATATTATCTCTATAGATCTTACTGCAATGATCAAATTTAACTTCTTCCATTGCAGTAAGATCTGCAGAGAGAGCTATAAGTGAGAAGTAAAACTTTCCAAGAAAATCATTATTACATATTTTTCCGATAGATGGCCACAATTTAATTCATGAATATACATATTCTAACAAAATAATTCTGTTCTTATCTCGCATCGTTGAAATAGGTTTTTTACTAAACTTAATTTTTCCACAGCTGATGATAAAGAAAATAGGGTTTTATAATAAAAAATAAGTTGTATTTAAATATTTAGCCATCAGGATTAAAATAAATTTATTATTATTACTACCATCAATATTCTGTACATCTCCTTCTGGTAATACTTACAAAACTTTTAAACAAAAAAAAATTCTTCTAGGTCTTTTGATTTACCAATTCTAGATGTATCTCAAGATGTGCTCGAATCAGAAATGAAAAATATTTTATCTTCTCTATTTCCGAATGACTGTCAATCTTCTGACACAAACTATCATAAATTAATCAGAGACAAGAGTTATACTTTTTCTCTCTAATGATAAAATCATTTATTTTGATAATATTCAAATCTGTTCAATAATTAAAAAACTTAAAAATGGCAAGGCTCCAGGAATAGATCATATAAGCAATCAGATGATCAAAACGGCAGTTCATCATATATCTCCTGTGTTAACAAAATTGTTCAATGCTTGTATTGGACTTAATTATTATCCGGAGGCCTGGAGAAAGTCAGCAGTAATGATTATAAAAAAACCTAATAAAGAAAATTATAAAGATCCGAAAGCCTACCGCCCTATAAGCTTGTCTTCTAATTTAGGTAATATTTTTGAAAGTCTAATTCATATTGAACTTTTAAATCATATTAATAGTAATAATGTTATGCATCCTGCTCAACATGGATTTACACAAGAAAAATCAACAATCTCTGCTTTACAAGAAATAACTAAATTAAGTCTTCTGAAAAGAGAAACAGAAAATACGACAATAGTAACAGTGGACATCAGCGGAGCTTTCGACAACGCATGGCATCCGGCAATTCTCCAACAATTGGACAAGGCAAATTTTCCAGCGGTACTTATAAAAATAATTAATTCTTACTTTGAAGACCGGAGTGTAGAGTTTAAATATACTAATGTAAAGTGTATAAAAAAGATGAATAAGGGATGTCCCCAGGGTGGTATTATTTCTCCTATTCTTTGGAATATATTACTTAATGATTTCAACTTATCCTTTAACGAAAGTTTTGCTAGAGTAATTGCTTTCGCGGACGATGTGACATTTGTGGTATGGAGTTCAAACATCTATGATCTTCAGTATAATATTACCAAATGTTTAATAACAAATCAAAGCCTGGTGTGAAAAGGTAAAACTTTCACTAAGTCGAAACAAAACAGGTATAGTCTATCTACATAACTATGAAAAATTGCCCATTAATTTTGATGGAAAAATAATTCAACCATCAGAAACTGTTAAAATTTTGGGAGTTATTTTTAAAAATCATAGACAAAGGAATAAGATTAATTTTGGAACACATGTTGACAATATAATTATGAAAGCTACGAAACTTAAGAATATATTATTCTCATTATGTGCACGTACTTGGGGCATTGATACTCGGCGTAGATTGATCTTATATAAAGCTATGATACGCTCTACAATAAGCTATGCATCAAATATTTGGTTTCCTTTTATCACTGCAGCAAAAAGATCCAAGTTAAATTCTATACAATATCAAATTCTTATTAGATGCATTCATGCTTATAGGACTTCATCTTCTTACATCACACATATACTAGCGAAAACCCCTTTACTGTCCGATTATCTTGAATTATTACAAACAAAGTATAATATGACAAATTCTCTCACAGATCGAACACTCAAAAAACCCCTTCAAAAATAATTAAACAAACTCTATCTGGATCTAAAATTTAAGTTTTATCTTTCTCAATCTAATGAACAGTTCAAGAAATTCTTTCCAATTGCTGTCCCAAATTTCATTTCTCCTGATAAATTCACTACTTTATTCTTAACTGGCAAAGGACCCTTCTTAAGTTTCCTATTCAAACTGAATGCTATCAATGATCCAACATGTGAATGCCGCTTAGATGTTGAATCACCAGAACATCTACTTTTAACTTGCCCACTGACTAATCAAATTGTATGTAGATACTTTGAAACATTACCAAATTCTCTTTGTGTATATACTCTATCTTATGAGAACTTTATTAGGTTTAGAGCTATTTGTACAATAATTTACAAAACAATACTAATCCATCGTGTAAATAATTAATCATATATAGGTAAATAATACTAGCACAGCACAAGAGTCCTTTGGACTTCGTGCTTTTGTAACAATAAATTAAATTATATCAATATTCTGTGTTTTGTGTTTTATTATCAAATTATATAGCACTCTTTAGAATGGTATTTATCCATCACAGATATTTCTTGTGTTAACGGGTATTAGCGCTAACAAAAACAATTAGTCGAGGTGCTGTTTCCTCTATAATCTTAATTGACCTTCCACGCCAAATATTTACACACAAGATTATTAAAAGAAATTCACATAACAACTTTGAAAATATATTTTATAAAAACTCTGCAAATTTTATACAGCGACAATAATTATAATATTTGTTAAAGCATAATTTGTTGGGCAGGCCTTCATTCTAGGAAAACCCGGCACAGGGTATAAATATAATTTATTGTAAAGTATATTACCTAATTTAAAACAACATTTTATTTCATACATTTAAATTCAGAAAAAAAATTATTCGGTTAAACCCTAGGCGTTGTTCTTTTCATTCGGTTAGTTATACTTATTTTAATCAAACGGGCCATGGTTCTATTATTTCAGAACAGGAAAAAATTAATTAAATAATGTTATGGCGGGTTAGTAAGTTTTAAAATTTTGAAATAATCATTTATATAGATCTTTTAATATCAGTTTTTTATCACAAAACACACGCTATACCCTATGTGGATATTTGCGTGTAAATGTTTAATATATTTGATAAACATAGTTTTAAATGTATATACAAATTGTTTATAGTTTTAGAGAAAGAGAGTGAAAGTTATTTAAATTTACATTTTAGAGCAATATATTATACAATTAATAAAGATTATCTACACAAATATTATCAAAGGTCCAATATATCTTTAGAATTACAACCACCAAACCAATGGCACAAATATAGAACATTCCAAAACAATAACAGCAATACAAAATGCTAATTAAGCCTAAAAATTTCAATTCTTAATGTAATTCAGGTCCACGGCATTCGAGATAGAGTCTGCAGAATTTGTTAAATTTTCTATTTTCTCTCTTTACTGGAAACCATTTGGCTTAAACTAGAACTGTTCATTTGACATTGTACTCTCAAATCTGCAACAAGTGGGCACCGGATTAAAATAGGCTCAGGATTGTGATCTTCTTGGTCACATAAGCAGATTGAAGAATCAATTACAATTTGAATATTATTCGTTACAATTATATATTTTGACCCAGCTTCACCCGAGTTCTCTCTGAGCGGGGGTTTGGCCAAACAATAATGTTTCAATAATTTTACCAGGTTCCTAATATACCAACATATCCATAGTACAGGCCACACTTAGTCCAAGCTACAGCACATTACATAGGAATAAAACGACAGCTCTGGAGGCAATAACATCTATCCAACTAAACAATTTAAACAGAAAAATTGACCTTCCTTCATAATACCAGCACATATTTAATAATAACAGTACCCAATCTGTTCCATACCCTTGGAAATGTTTAACCTCCCAAGTTTCCAAAACTTCTTTGTCTGAGGGTTTTCAGATGGTTTTTGTCTTTGCCTACATTTTAAAAGTAGAATTTCGTATAAGTATTTGCACCAAGCAAAGCTCTTCCGCAAACATTTTTTCATCGCAGTAAGGACAGTAGAATTTGGATTTTTGTGAGAATGAAACATTCGTGGTTTGAATACTTTCATTTATTATTCATAGACGACGCGTAATTATAAAGTCGTTCAATCAAGTACTACTGTATTTATACTAGGTTTGATGCTGTGTATATTCAAATAATCTGGTAAGAATTTGCATATATTTTTAAACTTTTGATTCTAATTTTTGTAAATGCACGACAAAATAACTAAATTGACTTATAAGAATAATTATATTTTGTATATATATTTATTTATTGTGGGTTTTGACTAGGAGTAGAGTAAACACATTTTGTCGAGAGATACGTAAATTTTGATTGTTTAATTTTTGGATTAAATTTGTTTTGTTAAATTTCTTTAATGTCAATATTTTTAAAGAAGGTAAATGAACTTCTTTTATTTTATAAGTTCTTGATATCAATTATTTTGTTTAAAATAAATGTGTTTATACTATTTCTAATAAATTATTTAATAAGCAAAATAACATAAATAAAAATTTAATAAATGAAAAATACATTTTAAAAAAAGCTTTTATATAAATGCATTAAAAAGTGAAAATAAAATATTTTATAGCTTTTGTTATTTATCAATCAGATTTATATGCGTGATAATAAAAGCTGCTGCGGACGATTATATTGAGAGAAGAGATAAAAATGTAGTAATCACATATATAAAGCGCTAATCAAATTGCTTCATAAATTAAGTCAAAATTTATTATAATTGTATAACGAATCAAAAGATTTACGAAGGAGCATCTTTTATAAGAAGCTCCTTCGTAAATCTTTTGATTCGTTATACAATTATACCAATTATACGGAGTTTACCTTCGTAGTAAGCTTCGAAAAATAATTTGTTCCACACTCGTGAGCGTGCCGTAGCATTCGTCCGCGTGCGCTGGCTCCCAGGTTTATTTTGTACAGATTTATAGATGGATGAATTTGTATTTACATTTTAACATACCAATTATGGTGAAAATAAATTATATCTCTTGGGCATTAGGCAAATTATGACATATATATATATATGTAGTTGAGTCTCTCATGAGCGACCACCTCTGTAAGTCTACTATAGCGATCCCCCACGAACGACCAGCGACCACTAAAAATTGATTTTTGAGTCTCTTAAGAGAGACCATTAAAAATAAAATTTTGTTAAATATTTTGCGACGCTATTAACGAGAGATTTTGATAAAGAACTATACCCAGCTTGTTGATTCAGAATACCTCGTTTTGTTTTGTAATTGTTTCTCTAATCAAATATTATTCACCTTGAAATTTATCATTTATAATTCATTAAAAATTAGGTTGTGAATAAAAGTTTATAACTTTTAAATCAACAACATGTGTTTTAATAAATAACATTAGTTTTTTTTTTTTTTGCGATGGACAAATAGAAAAAAGAATTAATGATCGTTAAAGTCAAATATCAAAATTTTATCAAAAAACGAACTAAGCCATAGAGGGATTTATAAAATGGGTTTTATTATATTGTCGCGCAGAAGCCCCTCCGGGGCTTCTCGAAGACGCCGCTTCCTCTTTCGTGACCACCCACCCTGGCTCCGTTGCTTCTCCCTGCATTCTACCCTGCAGACAGCCCAAAGACCTTCTGATAACCACCACTCAGGTGGATATCCTTTCCTCTGGTAGTATCTCTCGGCCTTACCACTGGTGGGGGGACACGAGAGACTTACCAGAAGAGTAGCTGCCATGATGTTGGTGAGAGAGTCATAACAGCAACCAGAAACAAGTCTGCTAACACTCCTATTTTTATTGTCATCTTTAAACCACATTACATAATAACTCGAATATTAATCAACAAGTATTTACACTATTTTACATCCCAGGGCCAATATTAACGGATATTTATAAACATTTGCCCCAGGAAACAGGACCACAGCAGTCGGCGATATCCACACTAGTTCCAGACGGAAACAGGCGAAAGCGCCATCTATTGGCGGAGGTTTAGGTGTTTTTCAGGCTCATATACGCGACAATATAAATAAAAACAATTTATATATCTAGAAATGAAATAGCTAATATGTGAACGTATAAATGACAGATATGTGATTAATAATGTTTTAAATATCAGGGGCACTACTAAAAAATTATATGTTATTTTGCTGAAATAATTCAAAGTTTTCACTGTTTATTTAAATGCTTTTAAAACAATGCAACATAAAAAATGGAAAAATAACTGAAGATAATTTAATGGAAAAAACTGAGAAATGCAAGGATTACTCGCTCATCAAAATTTTAATTTGGATAATTATGTGGCCATTTCCATCTGGTTTTATTTACAATGTTCAAGAAATTAGGTAGTGTCAAGCAGATTAATTTTTAGGAATATTTTCCCGCGGTGCACTAGGTTGAGATTGGGAATTCCTAGGAGAGTGGCCGTATATAAAATATTTGGTATTGGAAATCTGAACAGAAGATCGACTGTTTAGTCTTCATTCTAGAAGTTGGGAAAATATAATTATCTTTCAAAATTTTAGCGTAGTATGCTTGAACATGGTCCCAAGTTTAGTATTATATATAATTTTTCTAAACATTATTTTTAATTTATTAAAAAGTATCGCGCGCACACACAGAAGAGGATTTTCTTCTATATTTTACTTGTGGTACATCCCTCTTGACTGTCCAGCAGTAGTCAGCAAGCATACTGGCATTCCATTTCCCTTGGTACCAATTTTTCATGCTTGATATATCTTGATGAAACCTCTCACCATGCTCATCGCTAACTGCACCAAGATTGCCTAAAAATAAATCTAGATATTAATTCTGGAAATGGATTTTGAGAGACATGTTACATCCCAGTGCTTTGTAGGAAAGCAACAGCAATAACTGTCACTGTAATTGTTTTTCGGCCTTGACACTTCCCAAGAAGTTCTTGCAAACATTTCGAAAATAATTTCATGTTGCTGCTTCAATTTCATTCAAACTATTTTGAAATTTTCCATCCTGCAGCAATTCTCGAATCTGAGGTCCAAAGAAAATGCTTTCTCTAATTTTCGCATCACTTATGCTGGGGAATTTTTGTTTTTAAATAGGCAAATCCAGCAGCATTTGGATTCATTGCCTTGAAAAAGTTCTTCATTAGTCCCAGTTTAATATGTAGTGGTGGTAGGTAAATATTTTTTTATGAATCAATTAGGGAAGGAATTACAATTTTTATGTTCTAAAGTAAATATTTCACAATTTTGCCAACTCTTTTTTTAAGTAATGCCTTTCCCTATCTCTACTATCCCACTCTCACAGAAAATAACAAAATTTTGTATAACGACTATAATATTCTTCTTGGTAATATTTAGACGAAAAGACGAAATAAAAGAAGAAGAGTTTCTTTTAATAGAAATATATCAAAGCAAGCTTTCGGGCAAAAAACCCTTCTACAGGCGTGAAGAAGGGTTTTTTGCCCGAAAGCTTGCTTTGATATATTTCTATTAAAAGAAACTCTTCTTCTTTTATTTCGTCTTTTCGTCTAAAATTTTGTATATCCAAGCTGTAAACCAAGCAAGAGAGCAATGACTTTAAAATCGCTGCATATTTTCTAACGGTATCAGTCGTATTCTCACTATCTTTTTCAAAGCAGTTTCATGTTTTCGTAAGTCTCTTTCATGTTGGATGCATGTGTTACTGGCACTGGGGGAAAACCTATTTTAGTTGCAAGGAGAACAGCTTTCAAACTAAATTTTGAATAATCAATAAGTAAACGCCACTCTTCTGTATTATGGTCATGACCAAGCGCTTCCATTAGAATAACAACATCATTGCAATACACTAAATTGTTCTCTTTTGAAAAGAAGTATTGTAAAAATCAGCGAAAAAGCATACATTGTGTCTATGTCAAGCAGATACTAGCTTTTTAACCTAGATCCCAAAGGTTCACTGTTTTTTTGGACAAATCTAAATCACGTACAAAGTCGTTCAAATCTCCTTGGTTTAACAAATAAAATTCAGATGACGCACCTACTTCAAAATGTGGATCATTTGTTCGTAGATAAACAAATTGCTCTGTCTCATCTTTACTTTCGTCTTTTTAATTTTTATAAAAAATAATATATCATGTATTTAAAATAAAAGGATTTAAAAGCGCGAATGTTTCTTTTATACATAAAACGAACTTCTACTGTCCTTACTGCGATGAAAAAATATATTGGGAGGGCTTGGCTCATCAGTGGTGAACCCTCCCAGCGGTTTCGCCAATTTAATCCACCAGACCGCTTCTCAGAGCTCTAATACTGTATTGGATCATTCTGCTTTTATATGCTACACTGAAGGATGGAATCTTAGAAATGGTTTCCAAGTAAACTATGGACATAAGCTTATAGGACAGTAGAATTACATGCAAATATTTGAATGTAATTCTACTGTCCTATAAGCTTATGTCCATAGTTTTCTTGAATTTCTGTGAGATTCCACCCTTCAGTGCTGCCTGTATAAGCAGAATCGTCCAATACATTATTAGAGCTCTGAGAAGCGGTCTGGTAGATTATATTTGCGAAACTGCTGGGAGGGTTCACCACTGATGAGTCAAGCCCTCAAATATATTTTTTCATCGCAGTAAGAACAGTAGAAGTTTGTATTATGTATAAAAGAAACATTCGTGCTTTTAAATCCTTTCATTTTATAAATATATCATGTGTATTAAAATTCCTAAATGTAAATATATTTTACTGTTTCTTTTTATATAATTTGATTTTTATTTGAAGCGAATCCTTTGTAGAGGTTTAAATATCTCCATAAAGGATTTGTGATCGCTTCCTTAAATGGTTCTATCAACTAGATTGCCGTATTCTCGTCTCTCTCTCTCTCTCTAGTATCACTCTTATATTTGGGGTATCCGCTTACAACTACAAATTTTATCTATGTAGTAATGTCCTGGCAGCGATTGGTGCCGCCTGGGAAATCTTGATAGGATCTAAGACGAATTCATTTTCATTCAGAATTGAATTACTTTATTCGATTGTTATTCCTTATTATATGTAGCATTCGTATGGGCATTCGATCAAATAAAAGTCATAATTGACCAAATATAGAATATTTTCCTAGGACGTTATTTGAACTTACCAAAATTCTGACTCTATCTTAAGTTCGTAAACTGGACGGGTGTCATTAGAAGTTAATACTACTAAATTGATTCTAAGATTCTGAATGCGGATTATGAGAATGGAGAAGAGGAGACTGTCACGTGCATGCCATCTGTGAACAATGCACAATCACCTGTGTGCAGGATACAATTTTGTTAAATCTGTTACCAATATCATAGATTCAAAAGAATTATTCTTGAAGACATGTACCGACCATATTATACGATGAAATAACAACCATAATCCAAATTGCAATAGATCAATGTATTCAAAAAGTCACTGTGTAAATACTAAATGCCTCACATTACAGTCACTTCAAATATTTGGGAATAACTCAATATGAGCTGAAACATATCACACAGCGAGAGAATAAAGATATTTAAAAACTCATTTAAATTAAGGGATTTGAAGATCTTTGTAAGCAAGGACTACTCTCCCAGTACCAGAGAACAACGCCGACTGTTGATTCCTAAATGGAAAGAATTTTTAAACAAAGGAATCACGGCAAAACTTAGGGATGATAAACTGATTGTCAATGAAACAGTTTATCGGGTTTTCAATGGTAAAATTACCACCAAGGAGGGTGCGGAGTTATAGCAACTGGATGAAAATACAAACAAAAGTGAATTGGTAGCATCAAACCCAAAGGTTACGAAAAATATATCAGATAGAAACACAGCTAAAATTAGATATCCACATATGAAAAATTGTGAATCGGCAAAAAAGACAAACAAGTAACCCAGGCCAAACATATAGATACTAAAATAAAAATTTTACAATGGAATATAAATGGATTCAATAGAATAACATCAATATTTCCACTCGCTGAATATCTAAAAAAATACGAACTTTTTGCACTAAGTGAAACATGGATTACGCATGATTTCGAATTATTAACAGATGAATACTACATAATTCAAAGCCCAGCAATGAAAACAGAACTAAAGGAAAGGGGCTCGGGGGGAATTCTGATTGGAATAAAAAAAAACTTTCAACATATGGTTAGAAAAATCGAAACAAACCCTTATTGGATATCTGTTTTGACGTACAAATTTCTAGGCAAAACCACCGAGAGTATTTGTTTGCTGTTTGTATATTTACCGCCAAATGCATTACAAGAACAAAATCTAACAAACTTACTTAGGCACATTGAATATCACATGAATGAAGGTAACGAAGTGCTAATAGCCGGTGATATCAATATAAGAATAGGCAATGCTGGAGGCTTCCTTAACCCACTGAAACTAAATTCATCCCTTAACAAATATAGAAAATCTAATAACCCTATATCTTCGAAACTATCTGACAAACTAATTTCCTTCACAGATTCTAACTCTATAACAATAGCTAATGGCAGAACTAAAGGAGATACGTACGGCTCATTCACTTTTATTTCAGAAAGAGGTTCATCGGTTTTGGATTATTTTATGTACACACACGGTTTAACACAGAACATATCGGATATGTGGATCGAAGAACTTTCATATTCAGACCACTTACCAACTGTTTTACAAATTAATACTGGGTATGAAGCTATTAAATCCTCGTACAATAATGAAATACCAACACGAAAATTCATTTGGACGAAAGAAAATGTGGAGATGCTAAAACATAACTTAAGTGATATAGAAGATGGAAATGAAACCGATATTGACACAAAAACAGTAAATTTTACTAAACAGATCTACACGGCAATGGAATCTGCAAATATAATTAAATTCGCAAAACGACGACATCAACTTTCAAAACCTTGGTATGACAAAGATTGTTATATTATGAAAAAAACGACCAAAATAAGTTTACAAAGATGTAGGAACTCAAATAACACACACGACCGCCAAAAATATATTGAGGCTAGGAGGGAATATTTTAAGCTCCTGCAAAGAAAAAGAGATGAATTTAATAAGGACAAGAAGGAAATGATAAAAAATGCCAAAGATCCCAAATCCTTCTGGAATGCCATTGCAGCCTTTAGAAAAAAAAACAATAATACAAGGAGAGATTGATATAAAAGAATGGTTTATATTTTATAAAAATTTACTGAACAAAGAAAATAATGAAGCTACTTTTACGTTAAACCAGATGATTGGTTGGAAAGATCCAGATTTAGACGCGGAAATAACCCTTGAAGAGATCTATGATGTAGTAAAAAAACTAGCGAATGGCAAAGCAGTGGGACTTGATGGTATACCAAATGAGTTGCTAAAGAATTTACCGATACCGACTTTAACTAAATTGAAAAACCTATTCAACAAAATAATGTCCACAGAAAAATACCCGCAACTCTGGACGAACTCAATAGTACACCCCATATATAAAAGCGGTGATAAGAATAACCCAACAAATTATAGAGGGATTGCCCTCTGCAGTAATATATCTAAGTTATTTACTACAATACTAAGAAACAGATTAAACAACTGGATAGAAAAAAGAGAGATTATTTTAGAAAATCAAGCATGTTTCCGTAAGAACAGATCATGCACTGACCACATACTACTACTGAATTCACTCATCCAATTATCTTTAAGAAGAAAACGAGGCAAGCTATATGTCTTCTTCGTCGATTTGACTAAAGCTTTCGACACAGTACCACATGACTTACTTTGGCAAAAATTGCATAAAATGGGCATTAGCAATAAATTTGTAATGCTGATAAAAAACTTCTACCAAGAAGCTAAGATTACTATCCGATGGAAAGGGCAATATTCAAGTGATGTGAAAATTAATTCTGGAGTGTTGCAGGGAGAATCACTTTCCCCACTCTTATTTATACTATATATGGCCGACCTAATAGAACTTTATAATAACTCAGCACTTACAGGATTTCATCTCCCTGATTTTGGCGTTTTACACCTACTTATGTATGCGGATGACATAGCCATAATCGGAGAATCGAAAATTAACCTACAAACTAAAATCAATTTACTAAAGTCTTATCTGGACAATAACAAATTAGTTTTAAATGAAAATAAGTCCAAGGTGATGGTATTTAGAAATGGAGGAAGACCGGCAAGACACGAAAACTGGTACTGGGGGGACATCCCACTGACTGTTGCGTTCAATATTATGTATTTGGGGTATCCATTCACTACCACTAACAATAGCAAAAAGGTAGCCCTTTTTTATAAAGCCAAAGCAAATACGGCAATAAATGCAACTATTAGACTGATAAAAAGGGAAAAAATTAATTCATTAAAAGTTGCACTGAATTTATTTGACTCAGTTATTAAATCAATACTACTCTATGCGGCCCCTGTGTGGGCTTGGGACAATACCGATATTATAGACCAAATACAGAATACGTTTATCAAAATCTTTCTGAATCTGCCAAGATATATACCGGTGTATATTGTAAGGTTGGAAACAGGCAGATTATCTCTGACTTTTACAACGATCAAACTAATTATGAAATATTTCATTAGATTACAGGAAATGGAAGACAATAGACTATGCTGGAATAGATTGAAGGAAATTTCCTTAATGACAAAAAAACCTATAGGATTCTGTAAAAATATCATGGATATCATCAATCATTGCGGACTCACACGGCTAAACTTTAGGTTAAATTATGATGACATACAGACCGAACTTCCGAATATACTAAAAATAAAAATTGAACAGCTATTGCAGCAAGATCTGGCAAAATTATCTCTTACGAAAACATACTCAAACTATAGGCTACTTTATGATTCATTCATTCCAGAACATTATTTTTCATGCAATCTGTCCTCAGCTCTAGTGGGTTTTATTGCACAGATCAGGATAATATCAACATTGATCAAAGAAAATCATATCTACGTAATTAAGAAAGAAGATTTGTACTGTAGGTTATGCGGAAGTCAGATAACCGATGAAATATACCATTTTACTGCTGAGTGCGGGGATCTGGAAGGAGAGAGAAAAAGATACTGAAAAGTCTTCCTAGACCGCATTTGAACTCAATAAAGATAATAAAAACTGTTTCAGATAAGAAAAGTTGGGCAATAGAACTGTTCAACTACCAAAAAGCGGTTGGAAATAAAATTGCACTCGTGGAAGAGAGAAGAACTGGGGCAATATAAAAAAAAATATATATATATATTTGCCATACCTTAATTGTAAACACTCCATCTCTCCCTTTTCTCTTGTGTTGAATATTGTTAACAATTCTACGGCGGATCTGTACAGGGCAGGACGCCCTAATAAAGTTGATTTGTTTGTTTTTGTTTGTTAGAGCTGAAACATATTTATTCACCAATCTCTCATTGAAAATTAAAATATATATAGCTCAACTTCTCTGGATATTCTTCCCTAAAAATCGTTCAAGGCGCTGGAAGACTGATGCCCATGTGACCTATGTGCAAATTTAATACAAGAGGAAATATTACATTTAATTGCTCTCTCTTTGTGAAGCACAGACAAGAACTCTGGGGAGATTTGCGTACACCACAACTCAACTATCAACAGATATACAGTTGGACAAATTATTTGTTGGCTGATCCTCTCCTCAGATATTTCTAATTCTACAAAGTTGTTATCGATGTCCGGAGGGATTCATGGGATCCGACGATTGGGTGTTTGGGCGCCGAGCGGCTGACTTCTGTGACTCTAAACTCGCTCCTTCCGTGCTAAGATGTACATACAAGTATACATACTTGTCGAAATTTGAAATTATTTTAAAGGCGAAAGATTCTTTTTCAAAATAAACAATTTCTACTGCCCTTACTGCAATGGAAAAATTAATGGGAGGGCCTGGCTCATCAGTGGTGAACCCTCCCAGCGGTTTCGCCAGTTTAATCTACCATACCGCTGTTATATTGCATTTTTGGAACTTCCTTTTATAGTGCTACTGTTGTTAGACTCTTGGAATGGGTATTTTAGAAGAACTATGGCCATAAGCTTTGAGGACAGTAGAATTACATACATAGAAATACCCATTCCAAGAGTCTAACAACAGTATCACTATAAAAGGAAGTTCCAAAAAATACAATATAACAGCGGTATGGTAGATTAAACTGGCGAAACCGCTGGGAGGGTTCATCACTGATGAGCCAGGCCCTCCCATTAATTTTTCCATTGCAGTAAAGACAGTAGAAATTGTTTATTTTCAAAAGGAATCTTACGCCTTCAAAATAATTTCGAATTTTGATAACAGATGGCGCGCTAGTGCATGATACATACTTGTACTTTTAAAACTTATTTGTGGAAATTCTTCTTCTTTCGAGAAATCTGAATAAGACCAGGGTTCTTAATAAAGTTTTTGTGTGTGTATTTGAAACAAGTTTACGCTAGCTTTAAATGTAAAATAGGCCAAAGTTTAGAGAAAAAATAAACCGATTAAATATTGTATAAAAGCTAGCTTTATGCTGACTTTCTACTAAAATGTAATTCTGGAACGTCAGTACATGTCCGGAATCTTGTTTTAATGCAATAAATGAATTAATTTATAGTAAAATTGCCATCGTTATACGTTGTCACATAAAAAAGGAGGAAAGACAAACGTGAGAATGACAATTTATTTGGCCCTTTGAAAGAAATATACTGAGAAGCAAAATATTTAAAATAGTCTTTTGATTTTTAATTAATATCAAATCAGACGCGATATCCAAACAATGAATAATTGTGCTGAAGAACATAGCTATTTACAATATCTTGTTTACTTTTTCAATATTTAGAAATTGAAAAGTTTAAAGTATATTTATTTTAAATATATCTGTGCTGTCACAATAGAAATGAGAGATCAATTCAAAAACTTTAATCTCTTTGACAATATCCATTTCCCTAATGATATCATAAAAAGGATGGTAGATTTCTAATTGCAGTTTTGCAATGAATATTTTGCGATGATCCAAATTGATTAATATTTATATATTACACGCTCGAGGAACAATTAGGCACCCGTAATTTTTCTTAAATGAGAGAACTTAAAAAGTGTTTGTAATCAAGTCTTTAATATTTTCAAACCGTATATCATTTTAAATATATCGTTTCTATTCTCTCTTTTATATAACTACTAGCGGATGTGTACCCGGCTTCGCCCGGGTTTTATCCGAGTGAAAGTTTGCCTAACGAATATTATATATTATGAAGTATAATAAACAATGCTAAAGATTAGTTTTAATTATTAATCAAGATTGTGTGTGAATATGTGAGAAAGATGTAATATCGTTGTGGTTTTCTTGGCCGACTGTTTTACATATGGTGTTATCTTAAAATTGCTTGTTTTGAATATTTTTTTAGATTGAGTTGAATGAATTGCTGAATTTTTTTTTTGTATTTATATATAAATAAAATTAACTCTGTTGAATTTTTTGTATTTTATCGATAACAGCAAAGTTATGTATTTTAAAGTTAGGAAAAATATTTTGATGTTAAGCAAAACCTGCTCCATCTCGTTTTACATAAATGTTGAAAATTTGGTCGAAATTGATGCATTGTAACGAAAGTTTTTAGCGAACACCACTTATGAAATTTTCATTTATATAGAAGATATATAATAAAAATGAGTTTTAAAAATTGTTAAAAAAAAAAATGCATCGGCCGGGAATCGAACCCTGGCCGCCCGCGTGGCAGGCGAGCATTCTACCACTGAACCACCGATGCTTTTAAAAAATCAAATTCATTTATCGTCGCGACCAGTGCTGCGCCCTAGCGGTAAAAGACTGGAACTAACGCTTTTTTGGTTTTTTATTTTTTAAAAAAAGCACATTAACTTTTTTAGTTTTTTGAATAGCCTATATGTTAAACGAAATCTTCAGCTACCTACATGCGAAATTCCATAATGATTGAGTCAGTAGATTTTGCGTGATGCGATAACAAACATCGATTTCGCATTTCATTTATATATACAGGGTGATCCAAAAGTCCCGCACAACTTTAAAAATTAATAACTCCGCGAATATTAGCGCTAGAGCAATGCGGTAAACACCATTGTGTTCAGGATGCAATGGGATTTTTTATGGCAAATAATGAAAATTTCGAAATTGATTTTAGTTACAACTTTATTCGCTAGATGGCGCTCTACCAGAATCAGCTATTCAGAGGCCAAATTGTTTGATAAATTGAAAAATATAACTGAACGACACGTATTTTTCCTTTTTGAATACCAGGAAAGAACCCAAATAATATCAAATGATAAATTAATAAAACACCATTTCGCCAAAAGTTAGAAGAAATGGTTAACGATTTTTAAATACAATCTGAGATATGTAAAATAGGTATATGCAAATTAAAACATGTAGCAAAAAAAAATTGATATTTTAGATGCGGTTTGCTGGAATCCTCTCGGATATTTATATTTCGAAAATAATAAATTTCTATTTTTTTTAATTCAACTCACTCTCAGTATCGATTATGTTTATTTTAATTCATATGAAAAATATTTATCTATCTCTGATGATTTATTTTACTCTGGAATGCCGTTGTTGTTTTGTCGTGTCCAATAAAGAGCCTCAGATGTCTCCATGCATCTCTATCACAGCAGCAGCAGCAGCATTGTCCACTATCTTGGGTGTGTAAAGCAGCTTCTCTGGGTCTATGTCAATTTTCTGCAAGACTGCGGGCATGAGAATATGTGGGTAGGTGTTAGTTCCACACCAGGACAGTTGTTGCATGTTCTATAGGTTCTTGTGCCATCTGGATGTATTGTCATCCTTTATAATGTTTTGTTCTAAATCTTGTTATAATTTTGTCATTTTTCTCTCGGAGTTTATTTCACATTTTGATCTTTTCTTATTTTTTGTTTAATTATCTTGTATTTTGCAAAAGCATTAGCGTCAAATAATGACATTTGTTCTTTCCTTTGGCTCAACCTTCTGGCTTCCTTTGCAAATTCAACTGCCATTTCATTACCCCCACGGGCAGGAATCCATTGTAGAATACAGTTATTCTCCAATTATATCAGTTGAGTAAGTAACGAATGTATGTTCTGTGTGATTATAGTATTGCCCTTCTGAATTGCTTCTAGATCGGATATGAAGTCGTTGTACGGTATATTATAATTCCTTCTGCTTGATGCAGGGATGGTTGGTTAAGGCATACATCAAGAGCTTTCCAGATAGCTGTCAGTTCACAAGTGAAGTTTGACGGAATCTTTCTTGCTCCTTCTTTGATTTTGATGTATGTTCCATCTTGCAGTATTATGTTAATTCCAGCCCCTCCATTACTTATGGTATGGTCTGATGATTCATCTGTATATGCTGTAAAATAATTTATCTGATCGCATAAACCAATTGTGTTAAGTCCTTTCTTTTTAGGAATGTTTTTTTTTATCTTTTTTTTATTGCAGGGTTCATTCAGGTTAAGATTAATGATTACATTTGATGGCAATGGGGTAAGAAATATTGGTTATTCTCGAAATCGAAATTCATTATGTTTCATATTTATGCTCTTTCTAATATTGTTGTCGTACTGAAGTGTTGAAGATATTTTGAGCCTTTATTTTTGTGTCCAGTTTAAATAGGTTCTATGGGATATGTGTTCGGTTTCTTTAGTTTTTAAGGTATTGGTGAATTTTATTGTTTTAAATTGTCTTCTGCTTTCAAGTAGGTCTAGACCACATTCTCTCTGAATTTTCTAATTGTTGGTATTTAAAACAGAACCAGTGATTAATTTGGCCGCTTTTGCTTGAACACTGTCTAGTCTTCTTTTTAGTGATGAACTTGAGGGAGCCCAGACGGGTGTTGCATATTACATTATTGGCCTTATTAAGGTGATATATGTTGTTCTGAGAATTTTGGGTTTTGCCCCCCAATTTGTTCCACATAGCCTTCTCAGAATGTTTAGGTTTCTGGTAGCTCTATTTGAGGTGCTAATTATGTGTTCTGTAAATCGCAATTCCTCATCAAGTATCACACCTAGGTAATTTGGAGAACAAATTTTATCAATTATATGGTTGTTTATGCTTATTTTAGAGTTAAATTCATGCCCTTTTACCTGTCAGTGAAGGAGACCTATAGGTTTGTGTTTATTGGGTTTTTTGTCATTTTGAGTTTAATTGCCCACTTCTCATTGATGTGTTCAGTATTTTTCTGATATTTCTATACTTTGTGTGCCATATGGCTATATAATCTGCATAACAGGCAACTTTTGTGTCTTCAGTGAGGTGAGGATGGATGTTGTTAAGGTTGTGTCGTAATTAGATGTACAACAACTCAAACTTGACCATGACTCTTTTTTTAGCTCTTATTATTTTCGTTTGGACAACAAAAAATGTCCAATTTATATACACATATATTCTTACATAATGACACTTTGAAGAAAGAAAAATCTTCATCTATTTACATACACAACACATCTCCCCCCTTTATAATACTCCAGTCGGTCTGGGGGTTTTCCTTGCTCTCTGAGGTCTAGGACTGCGGACGGGCACTTGCACAGCGGCAGACTCCGGTTTAGGAGTGCAAGAGGGCACGTGCACAGCAACAGGCCCTAGTCTAGGAGTGCAAGAGGGTACGTGCACAAAAGCAGTCTCCTCCTTGTTTCTTGATGTAACCTCTGGAACCTCCTCTTCACTTTATTTCTGACTTCCACCTACAGGCTTCTCTCCTGATGTTCGAGGAAGTATCAAATGTCTTGTCTCCACTTGTTTATTTCTCACAGGTCGCAATTGATTGATATGCCTCTTATACACGATGCCCTCGCAACTTATAAGGTAGTGACGGTAGCTCAGTAATTTCAAAATGGTATCTTTTTACCGTTTAGGTCCAGTTGCATAGTTGCGGAAATAAACCTAGCAAACTGTAGTAAACTGCTCCTGCCTTCTTACGGCCTCATGAAATACCATTATCCATTTTAAACCGTAAATATTCCACCGATTTCTTTTTAAATTTACATTTATATCTGTTTAACTTTAAACCTTTTTCTAGCAATCATCTAAACAATAGATCCAACTTTTGTTCATGATCTTCAAAGTCTTTTCCTGCAACCAAAATATCATCTATGTAGCAGGCCACACCTGGCAAATCAGCAAATAGACCTTCCATAATCCTCTGAAATTTATTTGGTGCTACCGCTACGTCATATGGTAGTCTTTTATAAGAAAACAACCCATTTGTTGTGTTTATACCAATAACAGCTTTGGCTTCTTCCGCTAACATTACATGTAAGTAAGCCTGTGATAGGTCTAGAGTCGAAAGTACGGTGCTTGTAGATAATTTTTAAAAGATCTCATCGATCGATGAAAGGGGATACCTATCTAATTCTATTGCTTTATTAGCTGTACATCTAAAATCACCACATATCCTTACACTACCATCCTTTTTTAATACTGGTACTATTGGAGCGGTCCAATATGCATGAACTATAGGGTATAAAATGCAAGAATTCACTAAACCATCAATTTCATTCTCTACTTTGTTTTTTAGAGAGAAAGGTAAACTTATGGCCTTACAAAACACAGGAGTCACATCCTTTTTAAAATTAAAATATTTTTAACATCCTTTAGACAGCCCAAATCTTTGTTAAACAAATCTGCATATCTATCAATCAAACTATTTCTATTAGATTCATAATTAAAATTTTAATGCTAAACAATCAAGAATAATCAAGTTTTAACTGTTTAAGCCATTCTCTTTCTAACAAAATTACCTTGATTTTTCATTTACAACTATTAATCGCAAATATTGGTTGTATTCTTTTACAAAAACACTTTTGACCTATAATCTCTATTGATTTACCACAAAAGGATTTTAATCTTAAATTTGTTGGAAATACATTTTTACCATGCCAATAAATCTTATAAATATCTTTAGGTATTAACGTAACTGGACCTCCTGTATCTATTGTAAAGCACAAAGAATAATCATCTACTGTTAAATTTATTGTGGCATCAGTATCGCCCTGTACTGAATATATAGAGTCCTCTTGTATAAATTTACATCCCCACATTTTTTACTAGCTTTGCAGACCCTACTTAAATGACCCAGTTTTTTACATTTTAAAACAAGTCTTTGTTCTATGAGGGCAAACAGAGGCCACGTGTGAATGTCTTTCACCACATCTATAACACATTATTTCTCCCCTTTGCCTGAAAGGCCTATGCTGCACCATACTATTATTGTACTCACCCTTTTATCTTTTCCATTCACAGGGGATATTTTGGCCACTAATTTATCTTGTAATTCTCTTGTATTTATCTCCGCCAGTCGAACGAGATTGCCACTGCAAACTTTATCCAGGGTGACATCGTCGTTTTCTTGTAGTAGCTTTTTTTGCAGGCTTTCCAACTTGAATCCAGTCACAAACGGTCTCGCATCATGGTTCCCAACATATCTCCGAAATTACAATTTATTGCTAAATGTTTCAATTCTCTAAGATATTCCGAAATTGATTCTCCTTCCTGTTGAATTCTCTTTAAATATCTGCATCACTGTGGTATCACTTTCTTCTTTGGATCCAAATGCAGCTTAATTCTTTGAATGCTAGTATCATAGGGTTGATCTTTCATTAGACCAGGAAGAAAATGTCGATTCCCTGCTTCAAAGTTTCAGAATCTGGTAGCGAGGTAAAAATCAGCACTTTAATCTCCTCCTTCAGATGCCAAAAAGAGAGCCTCAAATTTTTGTACAAAAGATCGAAGTGTCCTCCACTGGGCTATAGCATCTAAAAGGTACTATTAACTTTGAACTTGTCATCCTTATCTTTTCTACTCCTTTGTTTTCTTGATCCAGATAGTTTAAAAGATGTAGTTGTTATACTTGCATAGACGCCGTTTTCCTCAGCTTTTTACTGGCTCTGTAGATCGCGCATCCTCGTCGCCACTTTTGTTGTGTCGTAATTAGACGTACAAGAGCTCAAACTTGACCATTGCCAACAACAAATGTCCAATTTATATATGCATATATTTTTACATAATGAGGCTTTAAATTCTTCCCCTTAAGAAGTCTGCAATTCAGATTAAGGTTTTTCCTCTTACTCCGATGTTGTGCAGCCTTTCAAATAATTTCTACACTCGATCAAAATTTGCTAGAAAAAGGTTTAAAGTTAAACAGATATAAATGTAAATTTAAAAAGAAATCGGTGTAATATTTAGGGTTTAAAATGGATAAATATAGCGAGAAGAGTAGAGGACTGAGCACAGATCCCTGAAGTACACCAGCCCATGTTCTTCGGTCCTTGGAAAATGTTCCATTGACCCGAACCTTTATCCTTCTTCCCCTTAAGAAGTCTGCAATCCAGATTAAGTTTTTCCTCTTACTCCGATGTTGTGCAGCCTTTCAAATAATTTCTACACTCGATCAAAAGCTGAGGTCATATCCAGGAATACGGCCGTTGTCTTCTTTGGCGGTTTTTCCTAGAAATCTATTATTGATTGACAGAAGTAGAACAGTTTATCAGTTGTACAGTGACTGGATCTTTAGGCAGTTTGGTAGAAGTTTATTTTATTATTGTTAGTGAGCCAGACTATGAGCCTAGAGTGGATAATTCATTCTGTTATTTTACAAAGTATGCTGGTAAGAGCAATTGGCCGATAGTTCTTGCATTCCTTGGCATCTTTGGTTTCAGTATTGGCATTATAATTGATATCTTCCAATTCTTTGGTATTTTACCAGTTTGCCATGAAATGTTCAGTATTCGTAGGAGTTGATTTTTAGCTTTGTCTCCAAATTGTTTAATCATTTGACCAAAGATTAGAGCATCTCCAGGTGACATCTTGGATTTAACTTTCCTATTGATGAGTTTAGCTCATTCAGTGTGAAGTCTCTCGAGTAAATATCTTGTTGATGGTAATTTCTTGCTTGTTTAACTAACCTGTTTACATTATTTTTTAGAGTCCTGCCTTCATTCGTATAGCTGAGTCTGGAAGCGCTTGAAAGATATTCAGCAATTATTTCAGCCATCTGTTTGTTCGTTCTCGCTATTCATATCGGTTAGAGTATTGGAGGATTAGTGTTGGTTTTGATTGTTTTATAACACTAATTAAATTCCGGTGATGGCTTTCCTTTTTTGGATCCATTTTTTTTCGCAGAATTCTGCCCATTTTTCTCTCTCTCTTGTTTGAATATCCAAATTTTTTGTTCTATTTTGTGACTAATTTCAATGAGTTCCTTTATGATTTCTTCTGTTTTATTTGTTTTAAGAAGTTGATTGAGTTTGTCTCTCTCTGCAATCATTGCCTCGATATTGTGGTCCTTCCAGTAAAGTATTCACAGGTCTTTACGTCTACCTCTAGGTATCGATACTTTTACAGCTTTGGATATGTTCGAAGAGAATTTTTCCATTTTTTTGTCAATCGTTTATGGTTGTTAAAATTGGTCTGTGGTCACTGATTGCACTTTTCAGAATTTTCCATTGTGTTGTGGGTGCGATGTTGTAATTTATCGCTGTGATGTCTATTGCGGATTCTGTGCCTGTGGACTTGGATAGATATGTGCTATTTTCGTTATTTAACGGTGTAAGACCGAGGTCGGTTATCATGTCCTCAACCTGCTGACCTTTGTTATCCTGGAAAGGTGATCCCCAAGTTGGTCTTTCGGCGTTAAAATCACCAAGTATGATTGCGATATCCGAAGACGCTTCACTTAATGTCTCTATCAGGCCTGTATTGATGCTAGTATTATCGTGGTCATAAACATTTATGATTGGAATTGTTTTATCTGTAAGATAGATTTCTATTGCCTGAGCTTCTGCCGTGCTTTCTCTAGGCTTACTCTGATTATAGGCGATACCCTTAAATTTGATTTCTAGAGTTTTAATCAAAACGGCAAGTCCTCCTCCGAATTTCCCCGGTCTGTCCTTTCGTAGTGTTGTATAATCTTTGATATTGAATCTCAGATTCTGATTCAATTTTGTCTCCTGAAGACAGGTAATATGTACATTGTTGTCACAGAGAAGACAAGTCAGCTCTTTATTTTCCTCTGGGTACCATTTATATTGAGTTGTAGTAGATTGAATTGTGTCCTCGTAGTAGATTTCTCATAATGAGTTCGAGCTGCAGCTCCTGACGCGGCGGTTACCCCGGACGCGGTAGCATTACTGGAGATATCAGTTTTGCTCTTTATTTGAAAATGGGTGCGTTGCAACGTTAGTCATCTTCGAAACGAACCAGAATTTGGTCAAATAATCCAAGGGTCCAGGGGGGACCGCAAGGAGGTGTGGTCGGACTTCTTCCCTTCCCCCTGGAATGCCGTCACTACAGGATAAAGCACTATTGGTGAATTATTTTAATTGTGATTCAGAATCTGCCACTGAAGCTTTACGAGCGTTACTTTCCTTTAAAGGTATTCGAAGCGGTAAAGAACCAATGAGTTGCTACTCTCTAAAGCGATTGATTAAAAGTTTTGAGGAAACTGGATCTCTGGAAACAAAACCTCGGAGTGGAAGACCATCGACATGCAAGTCAGTGGCTGTTACGGTTTTGCAGAATGCTGAAGCTATTGAAACGTTATCCACGTATGGAGAAGTAAGTGCTAGACAAGTTTCTCGACAAACGGGGATTTCGCATGGAACAGTTTGGAGAGAACATAAATTTAGAATTTTTCTATAAAAATACCCTAACAAAATTCAAAGTTTTCACGAGTTAAAAGTCAGCGATTTTGAGAAGCGTCAAGAATTCGCTGCATGGGTTTTCAGGCAAATTGCTATTGATGGAAACTAAGAACAGATGATGCTCACTTTTATCTAAAGAGAGAATTTAACATTCAAAACTGCCTCATTTTGGCAACAGAAACCCCTAGGATTTTTACAGAAATACCACTTCATCAGCACAGAGTTCGAGTTTTGTGTGGGTTCACTTCTTCTTTTTTATTGGGCCATTTTTCTTTGAAAAAATCAATGGAAGAACTTCTAAAACCGTTTTTGTAACTGGTGAATGTTATGTTCAACTTTTGAGAAAAAAGGTTATTCCCATATTGCAGGACAGACAACAACTAAGCGAAATAACATTCATGCAAGATGGAGGACCTCCTCATATCTCCCGCGGTGCCAAACAATTGCTGAAGGATACGTTCGGTGAAATTCGTTGATAAGTCGCCACTTTATATACCAGTGGCCTCCAATATCACCAGACTTGACGCCTTACAATTTCGGTTATGGGGGTACATTAAGTCGCGTTTTTTATCGATGCCGGCCTACCACATTGGCCATGTTGAAGGCTTCTATCAGATGGCACGTTTTATAAATTTCAACTATTTAATTGTGACCATTCTGTCATCTATCGTCTGCAGGCGGTGTTTGAGAATGAAGGGCGCCACATTGAGCAAGGATTGTGACCTAATACAAGAGAGAAGGCAGTTACCTCATGTGTTATATTTTGCAGCTCTTTGTTTTGGGTTATGGGAATAATAAATGCTGTCCTCACATCTTGACTCTTTTTTTTTTTCTGTGAACAATAATTTTTTGTTAATCATTTGCCACACATCTTATATTATGTCGTGCAGGCCAAAGTGTTATAACTTCTCGAATAACACTGGTATACACAATTTTAACCCTTATGTTTAGTTTATCGCTTTTCGCCCATTAGAAAAAATAGCATAAGGAATATTCTCTGTATCCCCCCCAACTTTAGAAATTTTGCGCAAAAAATAATACAAAATGATATCGCTACCACGTTTTTCAACGCAAAAGGTCGATTTAAAAATGATTTTTTTTTAGGGGATACATTTTCAAAATTATGTACAGTATAATAAACAATGATAACATTTGACAAACCCATAGGCTATTTGGAATAAAGTACGACAAATATATTTTGTCACTCCCCTCTATATTTCATCTTTGTATCATGACAAATATCCAGTTAAATAGTCAAGTGTCGCCAATTAGTCAAGAAACTATACATTCCTTATAGCACGAAATCCTATTAGTAGTGCCATCATAATTTTGGTACTATATTAACATTTCAAAAATCGTGTATTGATATCAGTAGTTATTTTCAAACATTCATTCTATTTCACAAAACTCCATCTAAAATATAAATATTTTTTGCTACATGTTTTAATTTGCATATACCTATTTTACATATCTCAGATTGTATTTAAAAATCGTTAACCATTTCTTCTAACTTTTGGCGTAATGGTGTTTTATTAATTTATCATTTGATATTATTTGGGTTCTTTCCTGGTATTCAAAAAGGAAAAATACGTGTCGTTCAGTTATATTTTTCAATTTATCAAACAATTTGGCCGCTTAATAGCTGATTCTGGTAGAGCGCCATCTAGCGAAAAAAGTTGTAACTAAAATCAATTTCGAAATTTTCATTATTTGCCATAAAAAATCCCATTGCATCCTGAACACAATGGTGTTTACCGCATTGCTCTAGCGCAAATATTCGCGGAGTTATTAATTTTTAAAGTTGTGCGGGACTTTTGGATCACCCTGTATATAAGGATATACAGTCGTACTTGGATAATTCGTAGTACAAGGGACAAAAAGAAAATTCCGAATTATACAAAAATTCGAATTCAAAATGGAAATTCTATTTATAGGAAATTCTAGTGACCAAGATAAATATTCGAATTGAAGACGTTAGAAGTGTCCAAGTGTTCTACTGTATATTCACAAGAAATAAATAAACTGAGAATATGAAATAAATTTGGGTCAATTTGGAAAGCGATACTTTTCCAGTTAACATGTTTATAAAGTGAAAAGAATTAGTGTATAACACTTTATTATGAGAGATTTAACACGTAAGCAAAAACTTTATATTTGTTTTTGCAAGCTTGATCTTATGACTGAAGCTAATTTATATGTTTTCGGCGAAATTATGCTCGACCTTCCTCCTGTTTTCAAGGTCAGCTAGCTTCGACACCTAGAACTCGGTTGACTCTGCCTGGCTGGTTGCGGCTGGCAGTGAGCATTGCTTGAACATCTCCGCCAGGTCCGGGACTGCGGCTTGCTGAGGCAGCATCTGGTATAGCCAGGGCGAGGGTAGAGCCATTTCGTATCTCTGCAAATATGGCAAATCTTGAAGAGATCCTTGGAATTCTCTACTCTTCCATCGAGATTCATCCTCATTCCAGTTTGTATTATCAAAATTCATAGAAGACATATCGTAATATTGATTCATTGTTCCATCAGTATCATTCCAAAATGATGGAAAAGCCGAATTGTTGTAACCAAATACCTTTCTCTGTAAGGGATCATTTGGGTACATCTCGGATATTGAATTTTCAACGTAGAGCTTTTCGTCGTCAGAATCTTGTAAGTAAGGTGGATTTCCTTCAGGCTGAACTTCACGAATGTTATTCAATGTCACCATCCAGAACTCTGTGTGAGTTGGTAGATGGTCTAGAAATCGGAATCTCTTTCGTAGATCATCGTTCATCGTGTAGACATCGACATGTTCAATGACCCCAGAGATATCGAACGGCATGGATTGGTCTCCGTAGTTCACCAATATACACTGAAGAGATTTTACATGCAGGAAGATATTCTGACCATCTTCCGATTGGTAGAATTTCGAGAGATTGCGTGTTATTTTCAATGTTCGTTTAGTTTCTATTTTCTTATTAATTAGGCTTTCAAGTTCTTTTTCTCGACGTAAGAGACTAGACTCGATGTCTATTAAAGTTGTCGAAGAACAATCGCCTTTCTGTTTGACTTTCTGCAAGTCACGTAATTCTCTGCAATTGATGGATTGGAGATAAGACCTCTTAGCTAACAAGATTTTCTGGAATCTTTCTTCGAATCGTTCAACATAGTTAGCGACTAAAGGTATACCATCATCTTCCTTACCACAATCAAGTGGTACAACTAATTTGGAGAAGAGGAACTTCTGCATATACTTCATTCTGATTTCATCTCCCAGTTTGAACTTGCTATTTTCAACAAGAACTACTGGTTTCACAGAAAGGTGGTAAAAATCCGTCTTGCAGACTGGGCAGCTGAGCCGATCGTGACAGCTTCGTCCATATTCGAGGACGCAAGACCAACAGAATATATGTCCGCAGAAGGTAATCCTGGGAAGTACAGGTTTTTCCAGACAGATGGGACATTGGGAGTTGGCGCCCTTGAAGGTGCGAAGTCGTATCTCCTCTACATTGTCCCAGAGAATGTTCCCGTGGATGTCTCCGCTACTCAGGCTGATGACCACCGTACTCTTGGACATCAAGAAGGAGAGATCCTTCCCTCCGTTACTGGAGGACAGAAGCCGAGTTCTCTCATTGTGGAACATGGCAGATTGTCACGTGGCGAAGCACGGTTGGCTTTCAAATCGTTTCTTGCCCATCACCATGTTGGACCCTTGTCATTATTGACCCGATTCTCATCCAAATTATTCTATTATTGAAAGAATGAACGAATTATATTTTAAGGCGCAATGACTACAAAATCATATTCATTCATTGCTCACGGTTTGGTGCATCTGTGATCGAAATTTATATAATAGAGTTTTTAATTAAAAAGGCATATATTGGATCAAAATATTAATTATTTTACTAATATTTCAGTTGGCTGAACGCCAACCTTTTTCTGGCATTTCTTGGGGTTCAGCCAACTGAAATATTGGTAAATAAATGATATCTTGATCCAATATATGCCTTTTTAATTAAAGATTTATTTATGGATTGCTCTATTTTCAAAATAATGGAGTTTATATTTCAGATATTCACACAAATCAAGTATCTTGAGTTTTAAAACAAAAAATATAATGATAAAATTATATATAAATATACCAAAAGTACATAGTTCTTTAGAATAAAATGTGTATTTGGAAATTACTAACTAGTTAGTTGAGAACATTTTTACTTGCGATATATTTTCCCTTTTATTTTGTGAGAGATTGAAATATTGTTCTTGAGTTGCAAATAAATTAGAAATTCTAGAGATTCCACTGCGAGATATTGGGGATAGCTACATGGTTTACTAACCTCATCTAGCGTAAAGTGTGTATAAGCTATGGTGAAGTTAAGTAAGGTTAGGTTAGATTCTGTTTCGGTTAGAATTGGGTTAATTTCAAGTCAGAATTAGGTTGAGTTCAGGTTAGGATTGGGTTAGGTTAGGATTAGTAAACCAGGGAGCTAGTCCCGAGATCTCCTGATTCTCTTTCTAATTGTCAAATTCCGCAGAATGTGATATATACACTCATGAACAGAACTTATGAAATTGGAAAGTCTTTAATGTCTATAATTTCTTTTAAAGAAGATAGAGGCAATTTTGTTACATCGTGTGTTTTCAATAAAGGTCATTGAGTATCAAATATCTTTCAGAGTTATTGTCTGAATCCCGATATACATGCTGAATGGTACAACTTCCTTAAGATTTGTCCATGAGTTTACCTTCCAAAAAGTACAACTTCCTTAAGTTTTGTCAATGAGGGTACCTGATAGAAGGCATAACGCATTAGTCCAAAGTCTTTTATAATATATTTAATTGTATTCACAGAAAGATATGTGTGTTGATGACTCGAGGAAGAGACGTATGTACAGAATGGAAAGATTGTACAAATAAGACTAGCGTTGGACAGGGGACTCTTCACGTCTTAGCGGGGGGACTTCCCTGAGTAGCCAGTAGGTCTGCATCTTGCCCTTGCCCTGCTCACACGCCATTTATATAGCAGCATTTATACATTATAAGTTAACAAGAATATTCTGTAAATCAGTTACCTGTAAGCATTTAAATTTGTAAATATTCTTTAAGAAGAGAATTGTGGAAATAGTTTAAAATAACATGGGTGTGTTGATAAATTTTTCTCCTTGTGTGTCACTAAAATCAGCCAAATGTGAATCTATTCTTTATGATTGAGGCTTGAAAAATTAAAATAGTGTAAATTGGATGACAAGTTATCGTAGGCCAAGATTCTAGAGTAAGGTTGGGGGGAGATGAGTGTACTCAAGCTGCCATGTGTGAGGAGACAGGCGCCCAAAAAGGCATTCGTGTGTGGGGGAGGACAGAGTTTGGGTACATCTGCGGCTAGTGGAAGACGTGGTGAGTTGTCTCCTGGCGTGTGGATGATCCTACAAGACGGTGCCATAGAACCTACCCGACCTGGACGTGAGCCGGCTGTTGACGAGGAGGATACTTCTGATGGAGAATATTTGAGACAAGTCCAACTACTTAGTTCCCCATTCTTTCAACAACTCCTGGCATTAAAGTATATCGAACTAAGCTGTATCCACAACGAACCTACATAGAACCTTATACGCAAACAACGAACACTGGAAAGCATTGTAACAATAGCTTGAAAAAAAAACAAGAATTTCCGATATATTTGTCCACCGTGGGTCACTAAATCAGTCAAATTTTGATCCATCCTTTTATTCAAGGATATAAGCGATAAAATAACTTAAAACAAACGTTGTGACATTTCAGAATTTCTCTCCCAATTATATAGCATGGATCCAAATTTGTCGTCTGTGGATCCAGCGACCTGACTCTGGCCCACCGGTACTTGTCCTGTCGCTGTCCTCTCATCTGGGAGACATTTACCATCATCCCCCCTGACCTTCAGGGCTGGGTCTTCGAGCGAGGTCTGAATGACGACGTCCTAGCCATCTTGGCGTCTGTCAAGACGTGTCTCTATAAGTATTATATCAACATTGAACTGAGAGAGATTCAAATTGATCCTGTCCTTGTCTGGAGGAGGACTCTCTAAAGGTGGAGGAGACTCCCTTCCTGATAACAGCTTTTTATATATTTCTATCACCAAATTATAGATATAATCACATTTATCTTTGTTTAATTTGATTTTTGTAACAATGAACTAAGAGTGTCAATAAAATATATTGAATTGTCCAAATTTGGTTGATTCACACAGGTGACTAATTCATAGTTGTCATTTTGTCTAAAGTGTTTTATAGCGATTCTCCCTTTCCTTCAATATTAGAAAGTATAGTGATACTTGAGAACGGTAAGACCGATAAAAAATGTCTAAATCAAACATGTGGAAGTTGGATTACAACATCATTTTACCAAGTTTTCAATTAGAGTTTAGTAACCAAAAAACGTATTACAAACCAATCTTAGTTCTCATGTATTAGCGCGCTATCTGTATTTATAAATATTAACTATTGATAGAGATTGACCGTTTCTTTTTGATGTGAAACAAATTTCTACAGTCCTCTTACTGGCCATGATTAAAATATTGGGAGACCTGACTGGAACGTCCAGAAATTTCTCAATTTTAATCATCCATTTTATTTCTATTGCCTTTACCATTAAGTAAACCTATTGGGAGGACCTGGCCCGTAATGGTAGATTAAACTAGCGAAACCGCACGTAGGATTTACTACTGATGAGCCAGGAAATAATTTAATACCAGGTCTATTAGTATGAAACGCGAAAATTTTCAGTGAATTCAAAAGTTCACCAATTCCATACAACAAAAGATTTTTTATTCAAAGTAACTGCCCTGATTAGCTATACATTCGGACCACTTTTCAGGCAATTTTCGAATTCCTTGTCTGAAAATTTCTATTTCTTTTGAGTCGAACCAGTCAACAAGTCATTTTCGGAGTATGTCTGAGTTCGAAAATTCCTGGTTTTTTAGGGCGTGTCCTAAAGATGTGAAAAGGTGGTAGTTCGACGGCGCTAAGTCTGGTGAGTACAGCGGGTGGGGTAAGAGTTCCCAGCTCAAGTCTTTTATGGTGTTTTTGACCACCGTAGCGTTGTGGGCTGGAGCGTTGTCATGCTGCAGTATCAGGTTGTTGTGCTTTTCACGCCATTCCGGTCTTTTTTCATTCAACGCCTCTCTCAAACTGTGCATTTGTTGTTCGTAGCGACTAGTATTGACCATTTTGCCAGGTTTCAGGAGCTCGAAATATACTACGCCGGTCTGGTCCCACCATATGCAAAGCATTGCCTTTTTTCCGAAGCGATTGGGCCTAGGCGTCTGTTTTGGAAATTGGCCGGGCAGGCCCCACGACTTTTGGCGGGTAGAATTGCTGAAGTGGATCCATTTTTCATCAGAAGTTACGATTCGGTGCAAAAATGACTTCTTTTCATGCCTGGCGAGCAGCCTTTCGCAGGTTACCAGACGCCGTTATTGCTGCCTTTCGCTCAACTCGTGGGGACCCATCTGGAAAGCTTTTGGGTCATTTCGAGGCTGTTTAAACGTAGAGAAACAGCACTTTGAGACACCTGGAGCTGTTTTGCGAGTTTCTCCTGCATTTGGGTACTGTCATCATCCAACAAAGCTTGCAGTTCAGCGTCCTCGAACTTTTGGGGCGGTTTCCCATGTGGTTCATTATCAAGTTCAAAATCGCCACTTTGGAATTTTTTAAACCACCTGTAACACTGCGATTTACTCAAACGTGGTCGCCGTAAACTTCCTCGAGCATTCGGTGGGCTTCAGTGGCACTTTTCTTCCAGTTGAGGCGAACAACAAAACTTCCCGCAAATGGGCACTTTTTGGCTCGGAAATCGCCATTTTCCACGGGCTCCAGAAATTTTTCACGACTTGAATTTTTCTAAAACTGCACGCATTCTGATGCCACGTGAGTCAAAGAACAAAACGCCTACGACAGCGCACCGTCGGCTCAAATAAAGTTGCACAGCGGCCTCTGGCGCCCATTTTCGCGTTTCATACTAATAGACCTGGTATATATATTTCTACTTTGTAAAAAAAAAATGTTAGCTCTACCATCAAAATAGACTAAAACACCATGCGTCTATTTTGGCAAGAGAGATGTGTACTTACGTATACATTAAAAATTCAATATCATCTTGGTAATGTGATTTTGAATAGAAATATATTAAATATTTATTTGTTAATGCCAATTTTCTGTAAGATTTTATTATAACTATAACTTGTAAAGTAAATACTGAAAATGACAACAAAAAAAGAAAAATAATATACAGTTAAACCTGTCTACAGCGTCCCCTCTAAATAGCACCCCGATTTTAAATACGTAGTACGATGCGATTTACATTAAAGGTGACCTGTCTATAGCACTCTATTTTGGTGAGCCCCAAGAGGAGGCGCTATAGACAGGTTTAACTGTATATATATTGACAACATAAGAAGGCAGAAACATAAATTAAAATCCACATTCAACTATATTTCGCAAGTATTTCATTCAAAGGTAACTTGCAGAGAAGAGCCAGGACAATACCTTGACATCCACCTCGCCTCGTGGGGCAAGATGGAAGGCAGGGAAATGGTCCAAGATCTGCTTGGAAGAAGAGCTGACGTGGATCCTGAACGCTGCAGCACAAGATGAGGAGAACAGCACGAGGACCTGGCAGGATCTAGCTTACGTTCCCCCGTGGACTCCATGCGGGAGGCCGTGTTGACTGTGTCGCCGAAGAGACAGTACCGAGGCATCTTCTGACCCACTACCCCGGCACAGCAAGGCCCTGCAGATATCAACACTGTGGGTTCAATTCTTGAATAGCAGATCTATTCAAAATGTACATAGAACATATATAAGAAATGAAAGTATTAAAACACAAATGTTTCTTTTTCACAAAAATCAAATTTCTACTATCCTTACTACGATGAAAAATATTGGAAGGGCTCGCTTCATCAAAAGTGAACGCCCCCAGCAGTTTCGATAATTTTTAATCTACCAGACCGCTTCTTAGAGCTCTAATAGTGTATTGGACGATTCTGAGTATATATGCTGCAGGATGGCACTGAAGTACAGCGTATGTAAGCAGAATCGTCCAATACAGTATTAGATCTCTAAGAAGCGAAACCGTTAGGGTTATTTACCACCTACAGTCTATCAGTTTTATCAAGATAACGTCAATGTACACGTATAAATCTCAGCTAGACATATAAAATTCACATATGTATATGGGAATATAACTCTTGGAACATTATATATTTGTCAGCAGGGCCGAACTACGTCAATCAGTTTCATCAAGATAGTATCAAATTAGAGGCTTTAATCTTATCATTGTATTCACATTTCACAAGAAATAGAATTTAATAGCTTGAAACATAAGATAGTTATCAGCAGGGCTTTGCAGATGACCAAACTATCGGTTTAATCAAGCTAGAGAGGGAGTTAATTTAGAGACTTAACTACATTTATAAAATTCTCATCAATATATTGCCGCGTGGAAAATTAGGGAAGGTAAAACCTCAGGATGAAACAGCAATATATTTAAGGCAAGAAACTATGAATGTTGAGTTTTGTGAGATATATTCTATGTCTATTCTTTGTATTGTTCTGTGATTATATATGATATACACCCATACCTCGCTTTGCGTCGGGGTTACGTTCCAAAAAAACACGACGAAAATTGAGACGACGCAAAGTGAAAATAGGTGAAGGCGCAATCAAAAACAAAGGTGTTGCCATATTTTAGAAAAATAAAAAAATTAAAGACTCGAATCTAAAACAACGCAACCTCGAAAATCTAACGACGCACGGTGAAAATCAGTAAAAATTAAGCAGCGACGCAACTTCGAAAAAAAAAACGCAAAACGAAACGACGCAAAGCGAGGTATTGGTGTATTGACTAATGACTATATTTGTTTATAAGTGAGTTTTTTTCAAATAAGTGAGTGAGTAGTAATCAGTTGCTTTATCTTTCTTTGGTTGAGTCATTTTCGGCACCATTGGGGTGTCGCCTGGGCAGTGGAATCACCATTGAGGTGTCGTCTGGGTAGTTGAAGAGGTGCTGATTGCAGATACAGTCCTCTAAAGGTAAACGCCATACGACTTCTAATCCGTTAAGGACAAGGTAACTTTAACAATGAATGATAAACAAAAGATAAGCAAAGAGGCAAGAGTACAGAGTAAAAAAATAAAAAAATAAAAAATGATATAATCTGTTAATAAAATAATAAATACACTGCTACAATATGTAAATAGAACGGTTGTACACACAACATAAAGATAGTTATTCATATTAAATATGTGAAACTTTGGGATAAATATTTTCCAGCATAGCCCCGCAGTAACCAAACTATTGGTCTAATCAAAATAGAATTACTTGACCAAATTTCATTTCACGCATATCTACATTCAAAATTCACATAACATATAGGTAAATTAAGGTCTAGAAAATAAAGACGTTGGAAATATGGCTCTTCAGATACTAATTCCTTTGCTTTATGCTGATTGCTTTACTTTACCTAACTTAAATGATAAAGCACAATTTGAATTATAGATTATAATTTAAAAAAATAAAAATAAGACCTAATCCAAATAATTTATTAGTGTGTGACGTTTCGGCAACAACATTGTCACCATCATCAGACAAAATGCTGTTGCCGAAACGTCACACACTAATAAATTATTTGGATTAGGTCTTATTTTATTTTATTTTTACCAAACTTAGTTTTTACAAAATTACTTTTAAATTGGAATAGAACTCATTGTAATTAAATATATTGTTTCACCAAAGCTTTAAAGACATAATCCTATTGGCCTTTCGTAAATTGTGGTTCTGTGCAGAACTTAAAATGTTGTAGAACGACATTTGAAAATTATCCCGCATGCGTTTCTTTTGAACGAATAATCGAAAATCATTTTAGGAGAAATAATCGTTATTTCTCCTTAAAATAAATTTCGATTTTTCGTTCAAAGAAACACACGTGGGATAATTTTCAAATGTCGTTCTACAATCATAAGCCGCATTATATTGTATTAAATGTTGTACTATCAACAAATATTTGTTCAAATCTATCAATATAAGAAATTTGTCAGCACTACTCTGATGAACTAATTAGCGTTATGCTGATAGCAGTTTTTTGTTGTTGCTGCTGCTGTTGTTAAAGCGTCTATCAAGTCAAGTTCGACTTTAGGTAACTATATGGACAAATATTCTACAATTTTATCTGCTAGTGACAATCATTCGCAGCTCATCTAGTGATCTTCTGGTAGTTAGTTTAACATTTCTCAGCCAGCTCATTGCAGGTCTTCCTCGCTTCCTTCTTCTTCCCAGTTTTTCCTAACATCTGCGTCTTTTATAAACCATTTGCTCTTATAATGAGTCTGAAGTAGGTCAGAGTATCTTTGTACCCATATATTTGGGAATCTAGAGATCTAGCAAGATAAAAATTTCATTTGTGATTAAAACATTCTCCAACTCGATGTGTTAATGACCATTTTTCGCAGCTCATCTGATGACCATCCGGTAGTTTGCTTAATCCCTTCTTAGCCAGCTCATTGCAGGTCTTCCTTGCTTCCTTCTTTCCAGTTTTTCCTAACAGTGTCTTTTCTAAATCAATTATTCTTATGAAGTGTCTTTAGTAGGTCAGTCTTTCTTTGTATCCAAATATATAGGAATCCAGGTGGATATAACAGTATTAATTTCATTTAAGATTGAAACATTTTATTTGTACATGGCACACTGAGTATAGCTTTCTTCATATCCACATTTCAAAGACTTCTTTACAGGTCTTAAAATGGCGTTTACATGAAATAAAACTTGAGTCAAATCAAGGCACCTCCTGTGGAGTATATTAAGAAATAATCTATATATATAAAATTGAATGTCTGGCTCTCTGTCTGTTTGTTTGTTTGTACTCTATAGATTTAAAAACCATACATCCAATCGCCGTGAAATTTTGGGATATTATTAGGTATATCACCGGGAAGGTTTTTGAAAAATAATTTCATGAATATCTTGAATATCCTTAGAGTTATTTGCAGATTTGTAGATTTAACTCGCAAGCAGCGCCCCCATTGTGACGATGTTAACAAGTTTTCTTATCACTAAGTTTGTTATCTTAAATATTATTTATCAAAAGTAAGATTATCTCAGGATGACACGGCAATGTGACACGGGAAAAAATGTTCACTAGATATAACTATGATTTTCTATATGATATAAAAAGCCAACAATGAAGAGTGAATGTAATATAAAAAGCCAACAATGAAGAATGAATGTAAGATAAAAAGCCAACAATGAAGAGTGAATGTAAGATGAAAAGCCAACAATGAAGAATGAATGTAAGATAAAAAGCCAACAATGAAGAGTGAATGTAAGATAAAAAGCCAACAATGAATAGTAAATGTAATATAAAAAGCCAACAATGAAGAATGAATGTAAGATAAAAAGCCAACAATGAAGAGTAAATATAATATAAAAAGCCAACAATGAAGAATGAATGTAAGATAAAAAGCCAACAATGAAGAGTAAATATAATATAAAAAGCCAACAATGAAGAGTGAATATAATATAAAAAGCCAACAATGAAGAGTGAATGTAAGATAAAAAGCCAACAATGAAGAGTAAATGTAATATAAAAAGCCAACAGAATGAATGTAAGATAAAAAGCCAACAATGAAGAGTGAATGTAATATAAAAAGCCAACAATGAAGAATGAATGTAAGATAAAAAGCCAACAATGAAGAGTGAATGTAAGATAAAAAGCCAACAATGAAGAGTAAATGTAATATAAAAAGCCAACAATGAAGAATGAATGTAAGATAAAAAGCCAACAAAGAAGAGTAAATATAATATAAAAAGCCAACAATGAAGAGTGAATGTAAGATAAAAAAGCCAACAATGAAGAGTAAATGTAATATAAAAAGCCAACAGAGTGAATGTAAGATAAAAAGCCAACAATGAAGAGTGAATGTAATATAAAAAGCCAACAATGAAGAATGAATGTAAGATAAAAAGCCAACAATGAAGAGTGAATGTAATATAAAAAGCCAACAATGAAGAATGAATGTAAGATAAAAAGCCAACAATGAAGAGTGAATGTAAGATAAAAAGCCAACAATGAAGAGTAAATGTAATATAAAAAGCCAACAATGAAGAATGAATGTAAGATAAAAAGCCAACAATGAAGAGTAAATATAATATAAAAGCCAACAATGAAGAGTGAATGTAAGATAAAAAGCCAACAATGAAGAGTAAATGTAATATAAAAAGCCAACAGAGTGAATGTAAGATAAAAAGCCAACAAAGAAGAGTGAATGTAATATAAAAGCCAACAATGAAGAATGAATGTAAGATAAAAAGCCAACAAGGAAGAATGAATGTAAGATAAAAAGCCAACAATGAAGAGTAAATCTCTATATATATATAAAAGTCAATTTCTGTCTGTCTGTCTGTTTCGCGATAAACTCAAAAACTACTGAACCAATTGGTACCAAATTTTGCATGTCGCTTTTTATAAACCTGAGGACATTTTTCGGCTGCATTTTGATTAGTATTTTTGGCTATTTCTTTTTTTCATTTGAAGAATTTTTTTTTTACGCGGACTAATCCGGAATGGAATGAATACCTAAATATGGCCATTTTTTAAGCATCGGTGGTTCAGTGGTAGAATGCTCGCCTGCCACGCGGGCGGCCCGGGTTCGATTCCCGGCCAATGCATTTTTTTTTTTACAATTTTTAAAACTCATTTATATCTATATATATAAAATTGAATGTCTGTCTGTCTGTTTGTTTGTTTGTACTCTATAGATTCAAAAACCATACATCAAATCGCCGTGAAATTTTGGGATATCGTTAGGTATATCACCGGGAAGGTTTTTGAAAAATAATTTCATGAATATCTTGAATATCCTTAGAGTTATTTGCAGATTTGTAGATTTAACTCGCAAGCAGCGCCCCCATTGTGACGATGTTAACAAGTTTTCTTATCACTAAGTTTGTTATCTTAAATATTATTTATCAAAAGTAAGATTATCTCAGGATGACACGGCAATTTATTTGCGACAAGAATAATGATACAATTCCAAGACGAAGATACTATTCCTTTAACTTCCAATTACCGAGGGAACCAATTAATATTGATTTTATTCAACTTATCGAGTATTTCTCAAGGGACCGGGAAAAAATGTTCACTAGATAAAACTATGATTTTCTAATGTAGAAAATTAGGAAAGACAAAATTCAGGATGACAAGGCACACAGGGACCGGGAAAAAATGTTCACTTTATCGAGAGATTCAAATTTACGAGTTTCAAATTATCAAAATACACTGCGTGACATTGAAAATGGAACACCAACAAATAGTGGCCAGAAAATTATGCAAATTTCAGGGTAGACGCGCCTAACCGAGTTATGCAAATGATGTAAAATGCGCAGCTCTCGTGCGCACATGGAGTAAGATATAAGGGAAGGAACTTGCAGAAAGGACAGTATTCGTGTCGTTATTTCTTCAAGGAAAATCATTGTAGAAATTTTGTTCTTGTGTCAAAAGACACGTGTAATAACAGAGAATGCCAGGTCATCGTAAACGGAGGCAGTTCAAGCAGACAGACGCTTTTACGAGGGGCATGGTGATCGGACTGAAAAGGGCAGGTTGGTCCATACGTCAAATCGCAGCTGATACACACCTCGGTGCGTCCACGGTGCACCGACTGTGGAGAAGATGGTTGGAACAAGGAAATGTGGCAATTTATAGGAATGTCGGTGCAACCAGAGTGACGTCAGCACGTGTGGATCGGCGTATCCTTCGACAAGCAGTGGCGGCCCCACAAGCCACTTGTACCGCCATCCTGCAACATGTGCAAGACACCCTAGATCATTCCATCTCGACCAGAACCATTTCCCGTCGATTGGTTGCTAATGGCTTGCACTCATGCCGTCCGCTAAGAAGACTGCCATTGACCCCACCGAATAGGCGCCAACGTTTGGAATGGTGCCGGGCTAGATCGACGTGGATGACGGAATGGCACAAGGTCGTGTTCTCAGATGAGTCACGTTTCTGCTTGTCCAATGATAGTCGCCGTGTACGCGTGTGGCGTCGACGTGGAGAAAGGTCCAATCCGGCAGCAATTGTGGAACGCCCCACCGTGCGACAACGTGGAATCATGGTTTGGGGCGCAATCGCGTATGATTCCAGGTCACCTTTACTTCGTATTCAGGGCACTATGACGGCCCAACGATACGTTGATGATGTGCTGCGACCGGTGACACTCCCCTACCTTCAGGGGGTACCCAATGCCCTTTATCAGCAGGATAACGCCCGACCGCACACTGCTCGCATTAGCCAACAAGCTCTGCAAGATGTACAGATGCTTCCCTGGCCACCGTACTCTCCTGATCTCTCACCAATCGAGCACGTCTGGGACATCATTGGACGCCGTTTGCATGCCTTGCCACAGCCGCGTTCAGAAGACGAACTGTGGCAAATGGTTGAGAGGGAATGGAGAGCCATCCCTCAGGACGCCATCCGTACTCTGATTGACTCTCTACCTAGACGTGTTTGCTGCGTGCATCGCCGTCTGCGGTGGTCCTACTTGCTACTAAGCCGACGCCGTTCTCGCTCTGTATTATGACTATCATTTTGAAATAAAGATCACTTATTGTTCATCCCTGTCTCTCTCTGTCTGCCGAGTTTCATCACTTTCTGGCCACTATTTCTTGGTGTTCCATTTTCAATGTCACGCAGTGTATATCTTTTTTATTTTTAAATAAGTTTTTAGATAATTGTTTCAACAAATGTTCGCTAGACAAACCTTTACTCGGGTAAAACCCCGGGCGAAGCCGAGTACGTTTTATAAGTTTAAAGATAATTGTTTTAACAAATGTTTGTTAGACAAACATTCACTCGGGTAAAACCCGGGCGAAGCCGGGCACATCCGCTAGTTTCTAATATAGTTCTCTGAAAAATCCTCTAAAGTGTCTATATTAACACATTGTACATATCAACAACAACACAGCTTTATTAAGACCATCGGTCTTATACAGATTCACCACAGGAAGAAAGGAAGCATAGATGGAGCTCCTGTACTCCAGGCAGCGCAGCACCCAACAACAGCCTACAGGTCCGACGCATGTCCAGTGGCCACACATTGTACATATAAAACATAGTGACTATGCAGATTGAGGTGATTCAATTTTCAAATTATATTTTTAATTTTGTGCTTCAATCCACCAATATATTTTAAATCTCAATCTATGTTTAAAAAGAAAAGATATTGAGTTCACAGACCAAGCCATTACTATTAGAAACTGACTGGAAATGAACAGGCGAATAAGTTTTAAATTTCAACAATAGCATAACAATGATCATAGAATTTTGTGTTCTGAATATAAAATAACAAACGATTTTTTTTCAACTTTATTAAATACATAACGAACGAAGACATTTAGACGCGAATGTTTCTTTTTACAAATAAATCAAACTTTTACATGTTAGTGAATATTTCAATCTTAAGGATTCTCCACTAGGTGGCCAAGTTGAACGGACGTGAAATTCTTCGGCTCCAGATAAGTAAATATTTTAAACTTATTATTTGCTTTTTTGTGCTTCTACTTGGATTGCCTTCTTGTGAGTATCCTGTCGTTGGTCTATAGTTTATATATTCTCTAGGAAGATTATGAAGCTGGTTTTATTTATTTATATAATTAATATCTTCATTTTTGTAAGAGAAGCTGCTGTGATCACTAGATATGCAGATTTTCGGGCTAAAACTTGTTTGCTATGTAAATAACTTCAAGATTATCTCGTTTGATCGTGCTGGAAAGGGAACCAGTAGATGTATTATTTAATGTTACTGCTCATGTCAGGTATTGAACGAAATTCTGGCGCCAGAAAGACACGACAAACAACATTAGAATCTGGCAAAAAAATAAAGATTTACATGATATAATCATGGCACTTTCAACTAAATAGATGTGGAACTAGAAAGTAGAAATGGAAACTAGATTTTCTTCGGTAGAACAAGGTTTGGACAAAATAAATAAGCGCCTACAACACCTCGAGTCATCTTTGGAAACTACTTCTAAAGCTGCCTCGCTTAATACAAATATAATATCCGATTTCGAGAGACGGTTGGAGCTTGGAGAGATGAGGCAGAGTTTGATTATTCACGGACTGGAAAGAGCAGAAAACGAAATCCCTGACGAATCTCGAGCTTTGATTCAAGATCTGATTTCAAACACGATGCACATTTCCAAAGAACTAAAGATTGAACAGTGCCGAAGATTGACAAAAAGCTAACTCGCCCCTTCTTATTGAAGTGCCTGATTTCAAGCAAAGAATTCTCCTTTTTATAAATGCTTTCAGATTCAGGGACTAAATATATTCACAAATAAAGATTACCCTCCAACTATTAGAGACCAGAGGAGAGTACTGTTCAGCAAGCGAACTCATGAGTAAGGGAACAACTGTTTCCAAGATAAGAGATAACAGGCTAATTGTTCGCGACACAAATTACTCAGTATTAAAAGGCCGCGTTGTAATCTCCAGCGGCGAGACATTATAGCAATCTACGAATAGCATTCATACTGTACCACAGTCCAACCTATTACAGTATGCCATATTAGCAAAGAAAAAAAAATAGAAATTGCATATCTCATTTACATCTTTAAGTGCCAGTATAGTACGAAGAAAGATAGACTTTCCTCTCAAAAGTAAACGACAGCCATTTACTTCAGTGCAAGTATTTTAACTAACGGTATATCAAGTCGAATGGTTGCTCTGTCTCTGTATAACTTTTACAAATCAGTAAGCAGGAATAAAACTTAGATTCGTCGTTTTCTCTTCCACTACATGAAGGTGATTGATCATCGTGAGGATATCGTTGCAAGCTAATAATGAGAGGAGAATCTGTATAAGTCTGGTGTCTTAATAAAGGCTTTATGTGTGTATTTCAATCTTAATGAAATTAATCCTGGTAGATCCCTAGAATCTTAAATATGAATACAAAGAATGATCTACTTCGGACCTATAATGAAAGCAAATGGATTCGAAAAGATGTTAGGAAAATTGAAGAAAGAAGAGGAAGACCTCCAATGAGCTGGCTGTACCTGAAGATCAATAGATGAACTGATAGCTGTTGAAGATAATTTGTCAACATTCCTTACGATAGATACCATTGTTGAATATTGAAAGAAAACGATGAATATTTAAAAATTTGTTATACACCATGAAATATTACAAAAATTTCAGCGTCTTATGGTTTTATTGTAATTTATCGAAATCTGAAATCCTGTGATAATGAACCATGAAGAATTGTTTAGATCCGCAAACAGTAATCGTCAATAGGCATTTCATGGCGAAAAAAAGGGGTCAATTTCAAGAAGTGCTCATTCTTTAATGTTTCAAAATAGATCAACATTTTTAAAAACAATAAATCTGGAAATATGATAGAGAATAAAACAGAAATTGATCTTTATCCGATAAACAAATGCCTTCACATTATGAAAACCAAGTGAAAATTTATGCTAGAGCTGCCTCACTATTTCCCAAAAAGAATTAAAAAAAAGAAGATCCAGAAGGGACGCTCCTATTCGAGTGCGAACTCTTGTAAATGATTCCGGTCATACCCGTGAAGATGTTTGCTGCATCGCAAAGTGACCGATGATAAAAATAATTGAGGATCATTTTCATGAAATCGCACAGTATTTTCGCCATCTCTTCTGCTAAGAATTTCCTTTTAGAGAAATTCTATTATGGCAGTTGTTTCAGTAATAACGGGGTTATACTTGTCACATTTGAATAGTGTAACCTCATCTTTAATGATATATGAATCTCATAGATGGTGATGATACCAAGTTTTTAAAATTTCCAATAGCAAGTTTTGATTTGAAATCCACATTATAAATATGATATTCTGTCTTAAGAACCAAAAAGTAAATTTTACATTTTTTGTTTTCTTGAAATCCTAGAAAGCTACTCAAGAGGTTTCGATATAGAAATCCTATTAACTGGGTGTGTAATGGTTTTGATATATTAATATTTCCGAAAATATATATTGCAATTTTACTCCAAGATTTAAAAATTGAATATCCCATTTCAGAAATTATGTACTCCAGTCCTGAATTAGCTCCTCTGTCAAAATAATCAAAAAGAACAATCCTGAAGATATGGAATCAAATTTAAGATATTTGGATGCTACATTGTTCTAGGACATTTTCAAGAACGAACCATTATTCCCCCCATCTGGAACGCTTGTTTCAAAACTTATTAACTCAAATTTATATACATATATATTATAAAGTTATTATTATGATACATTAGCATCTGATGCATCTGTTTTAAAAGAATCATACGTGTGTGTCAAAATAATTTATTATTAACTTCATATGATTCAGTATTGTCTATAATTCTGAAGTGTCAGAAACACCTTTTCCGGTCCCAAACCCGGAGGAATTCAGGGGAAGCAGTAACAAGCTCGCTAAAAACCTGGGTTCAGCTGGCCCGGCTGATAGTACCCTGTAAGAGCTCCTGACCCAGGGATACAAGGCAACAGCGTCTGTACTTCATGTTAAGAGTGGCTGCACGAGGCTTCTGTTCCTCATGTCAAAGGCGACAATTTCTTTTAGAGCTAAGTCGGCCTGCCACTGAGTAGTGCTCCCAGTCTTGATGACCAAGGCAGACGCATTCTACTTCACCCAATCATGATGGTTGTCAAATCTCCATTGATGAGCTCTACTTATCCCCAGAAGACACCATCAAAAGTCTCAAGCTCTACAAGCGTGATACCCTAATATGATTGAGTGGAGATAAGAAAAAGAAGTGAAACACCTTTGGGTGAGTTATTTTATCACTTTAATTTATTCTTGCATTATATCTCCATATTAATCTATTTTCAAACATTAACAACCTTCTAATGTTTAATTAGATAAATACCTATATCTCGCCCCTAAAATGATATCATTGAACTCATTTACTTAATATTCACCAAAACACCGTATATATTCTAAACTCCAATTTTCAGATATTCGCATCCTGATGAATAATCCGCCATCTTATAAACATGTTTGTTTATACACTGCGTGACATTGAAAATGGAACACCAAGAAATAGTGGCCAGAAAATTATGCAAATTTCAAGGTAGACGCGCCTAACCGAGTTATGCAAATGATGGAAAATGCGCAGCTCTCGTGCGCACATGGAGTAAGATATAAGGGAAGGAACTTGCAGAAAGGACAGTATTCGTGTCGTTATTTCTCCAAGGAAAATCATTGTAGAATTTTTGTTCTTGTGTCAAAAGACACGTGTAATAACAGAGAATGCCAGGTCATCGTAAACGGAGGCAGTTCAAGCAGACAGACGCTTTTACGAGGGGCATGGTGATTGGACTGAAAAGGGCAGGTTGGTCCATACGTCAAATCGCAGCTGATACACACCTTGGTGCGTCCACGGTGCACCGACTGTGGAGAAGATGGTTGGAACAAGGAAATGTGGCAATTTATAGGAATGTCGGTGCAACCAGAGTGACGTCAGCACGTGTGGATCGGCGTATCCTTCGACAAGCAGTGGCGGCCCCACAAGCCACTTGTACCGCCATCCTGCAACATGTGCAAGACACCCTAGATCATTCCATCTCGACCAGAACCATTTCCCGTCGATTGGTTGCTAATGGCTTGCACTCATGCCGTCCGCTAAGAAGACTGCCATTGACCCCACCGAATAGGCGCCAACGTTTGGAATGGTGCCGGGCTAGATCGACGTGGATGACGGAATGGCACAGGGTCGTGTTCTCAGATGAGTCGCGTTTCTGCTTGTCCAGTGATAGTCGCCGTGTACGCGTGTGGCGTCGACGTGGAGAAAGGTCCAATCCGGCAGCAATTGTGGAACGCCCCACCGTGCGACAACGTGGAATCATGGTTTGGGGCGCAATCGCGTATGATTCCAGGTCACCTTTACTTCGTATTCAGGGCACTATGACGGCCCAACGATACGTTGATGATGTGCTGCGACCGGTGACACTCCCCTACCTTCAGGGGGTACCCAATGCCCTTTATCAGCAGGATAACGCCCGACCGCACACTGCTCGCATTAGCCAACAAGCTCTGCAAGATGTACAGATGCTTCCCTGGCCACCGTACTCTCCTGATCTCTCACCAATCGAGCACGTCTGGGACATCATTGGACGCCGTTTGCATGCCTTGCCACAGCCGCGTTCAGAAGACGAACTGTGGCAAATGGTTGAGAGGGAATGGAGAGCCATCCCTCAGGACGCCATCCGTACTCTGATTGACTCTCTACCTAGACGTGTTTGCTGCGTGCATCGCCGTCCGCGGTGGTCCTACTTGCTACTAAGCCGACGCCGTTCTCGCTCTGTATTATGACTATCATTTTGAAATAAAGATCACTTATTGTTCGTCCCTGTCTCTCTCTGTCTGCCGAGTTTCATCACTTTCTGGCCACTATTTCTTGGTGTTCCATTTTCAATGTCACGCAGTGTATAAATCCAACTCTATGTTGAAATATTATTTTATTTTGTAAATAGACACGGATTATTTGTCTATACAACATGTCACTAATATTCTCTAAATGGAATTCAATGAAACATACTCTAATAGTATCAAAATCTACCCTAACACCTGTGGAA
>CP092872.1:70070552-70218680 GCA_030710605.1 Cordylochernes scorpioides
TGACTTGATAGACGCTTTAACAACAGCAGCAGCAACAACAACAACAAAAACCTGCTATCAACATAACGCTAATTAGCTCATCAGAGTAGTGCTGACAAATTTCTTATATTGATAGATTTGAACAAATATTTGTTGATAGTACAACATTTAATACAATATAATGCGGCTTATGATTGTAGAACGACATTTGAAAATTATCCCACGTGTGTTTCTTTTGAACGAGAAATCGAAATTTATTTCAAGGAAAAATAACGATTATTTATCCTAAAATGATTTTCGATTTTTCGTTCAAAAGAAACACATGCGGTATGATTTCCAAATGTCGTTCTACAACATTTAAGTTCTGCATAGAACCACAATTTACGAAAGGCCAATAGGATTAGGTCTTTAAAGCTTTAATGTAACAATATTTTTTATTTACCATGAGTTCTATTCCAATTTAAAATTAATTTTGTAAATCTAAGTTTGGTGAGTTAAAGAAATCAGCATAAAGCCAACGAATTAGTATCTGAAAAGCCATATTTCCAACTTTCTTATTTTATAGACCCCTATTTACATATATGTTATGTGAATTTTGAATGTAGATGTGTGTGAAATGGAATTTGGTCAGATAACGCTATTTTGATTAGACCAATAGTTTGGTTACTACAAAGCTATGCTAGCAACCTTTTATCCCAAGGTTCACATATTTAATATGAATACCTATCTTCATGTTGTGTGTACAACCGTTCTATATACATATTCTAACAGTGTATTTATTATTTTATTAACAGATTATCATTTTTTATGTTTATATTTTGTTACTCTGTAAACTTCCCTCTTTGCTTATTTTTTGTTTATCATTCATTGTTAAAGTTACCTTGTCCTTAACGCATTAGAAGCCGTAATGGCGTTTACCTTTAGAGGACTGTATCTGCAATCACCACCTCTTCAACTACCCAGGCGACACCCCAATGGTGCCGATAATGACTCAACCAAAGAAAGATGAAGCAACTAATTACTACCCACCCACTCACTTATTTAAAAAAAACTAAATTATGTACAGTTATAGTCATCAGTCAATATATATATATATATAATCACAGAACAATACAATTAAATATTAATAAACAAAGAATATATCTCACAAAACTCAACATTCATAGTTCGTGCCTTAAATATATTGCTGTGTCATCCTGAGGTTTTACCTTCCCTAATTTTCCACGTGTCAATTTATTGATAAGAATTTTATAAATGTAGTTAAGTCTGTGCTTTAACTCCCTCTCTATCTTGATTAAACCGATAGTTTGGTCATCTGCAAAGTCCTGCTGGTAACTATCTTATGTTTCAAACTATTGAACTATATTTAGTATGAAATGTGAATACAATGATAAGATTAAAGCCTCTAATTTGACACTATCTTGATGAATCCGATAGTTTGGTCATCTGCAAAGCCCTGCTGGAACTATCTTATGTTTCAAGCTATTAAACTATATTTCATGTGAAATATGAATTCAATTATATGATCAAAGCCTCTAATTTGATACTATCTTGATGAAACTGATTGATGTAGTTCGGCCCTGCTGACAAATATATAATGTTCCAAGAGTTATATTCCCATATATTTTATGTGAATTTTATAAGTCTAGCTGAGATTTATACGTGTACATTGACGTTATCTTGATAAAACTGATAGACTGTAGGTGGAGAAACCCCAAGCGGTTTTCGCCTCTTAGAACTCTGTAAAATACTGTATTGGACGATTCCGCTTACATACGCTGCACTTCAGTGCCATCCTACAATGCAGCATATATACGCAGAATCGTCCAATACATTATTAGAGCTCTAAGAGGCGGTCTGGTAGATTAAATTATCGAAACCGCTGGGGTATCACCGCTGATGAAGCGAGCCCTTCCAATATTTTTCATCGCAGTAAGGGACATTAGAAGTTTGATTTGTGTAAAAAAGAAACATTTGTGCTTTAATACTTTCATTTCTTACATATGTTTTATGTACATTTTGAATTGATCTGTTATTCAAGAATTGAACCCACAGTGTTGATGTCTGCAGGGCCTTGCTGTGCTGGGGTAGTGGGTCAGAAGATGCCTCGGTACTGTCTCTTCGGCGACACAGTCAACACGGCCTCCCGCATGGAGTCCACGGGGGAACGTAAGCTAGATCCTGCCAGGTCCTCGTGCTGTTCTCCTCATCTTGTGCTGCAGCATTCAGGATCCACGTCAGCTCTTCTTCCAAGCAGATCTTGGACCATTTCCCAGCCTTCCATCTTGCCCCACGAGGCGAGGTGGATGTCAAGGTATTGTTTTGGCTCTTCTCTGCAAGTATTCTTTGAATGAAATACTCGCGAAATCTAGTTGAATGTGAATCTTCATTACAGTATTTGCATTCTTATGTTGTCGATATATGTTCTTTGTTTTCCTTTTGTCATTCGAGATATTTACCCTGATAGACAAAACTTAAGGAAGCTGTACCTTTTTGCTTGTATATCGGGATTCATATAATAATATATTTGAAATATATCTGAAATATATTTGATACACATTAACCTATATTGAAGACACACGAGATAACCACGTATGAACAAAATTGCCTCTGTCTCCTTAAAAAAAAAAAAAAACAGACGACCTGCGACTTCAAAGACTTTTCATTTTCTCAAGTTTTGTCCATGAATGTACTCTGCACAAATAAGAAGAGAGAGAGTTACAGTTATAATAAAAACTTATAGCAAATGGCGTTAATTAATGAATAATACCTATATTTTTTGCTTAATAGCTCTCTAAGGTATTTTCAAAATCACATAATCAAGATACGAGTATATACAAGGATATTTTCCCGGAAGGAAATTTATTATCTTTAATATGTATAAGGGTGGAGGGGGCACACATCTCTTGTCAAAATTGAGTACATTTTGACGGTAGAGATAGCTTTTATTTTTCACAAAGTATAAATATATACTTAAGAGCCAGGCCCTCCCAATATGTTTACCTAGAGGTAAAGGCAATAGAAATAAAATAGCAGATTAAACTTGTGAAATTGTTGGGAAGTTTCACCAGTTTCCATCCAGGTCCTTCCAATATTTTAATCATGGCAGTAAGAGGACAGTAGAAAATTGTTCCACATCAAAACAAAACGATTGCGCTATAAATAGTTAATATTTTCAAATATATACAGATGGCGCGCTAATACATGCTAATTAAGATTGGTTTGTCATACGTTTGGTGTCTAAACTCTAATAGAAATTGAAGTCATTGAAGTTGTAATCCAACTTTCACATGTTTGATTTAGACATTTTAGATCGGTCTTACCGTTCTCAAGTATCTCTATACTTTCTAATATGAAGGAGAGGGAGAATCGTTATAAAACACTTTAGACAAAATAACAAGAATATTCTATGAATTAGTCACCTGTGTGGATCAACCAAATTTGGACAATTCAATTGACAATTCAATATATTTTATTGACAGTCTTAGTTCATTGTTACAAGAATCAAATTAAACAAAGATAAATGTGATTATATATTTACAATTTGGTGATTAAAAATATATAAAAAGCTGTTCTCAGGAAGGGAGGCTCCTCCACCTTGAGAGAGTCCTCCTCCAGACAAGGACAATTTGAACCGTTCTCAGTTCAATGTTGAGATGATACTTATAGAGACACGTCTGATAGACGCCAGGATGGCCAGGACGTCATCATTCAGACCTCGCCCGAAGATCCAGCCCTGCAGGTCAGGGGGATGATGGTAAATGTCTCCCAGATGAGAGGACAGCGACAGCACCAGTACCGGTGGGCTAGCGTCAGGTCGCTGGACCCACAGGCGACAATTTGGATCCATGCTATATAATTGGGAGAGAAACTCTAAAATGTCACAACGTTTGTTTTAAGTTATTTTAGCGCTTATATCCTTGAATAAAAGGATGGATCAAAATTTGACTGATTTAGTGACCCACGGTGGACAAATATATCGGAAATTCTTGTTTTTTTCAAGCTATTGTTACAATGCTTTCCAGTGTTCGTTGTTTGCGTATATGGTTCTATGTAGGTTCGTTGTGGATACAGCTTAGTTCGATATACTTAATGCCAGGAGTTGTTGAAAGAATGGGGAACTAGGTAGTTGGACTTGTCTCAAATATTCGCCATCAGAAGTATCCTCCTCGTCAACAGCCGGCTCACGTCCAGGTCGGGTAAGCTTCTATGGCACCGTCTTGTAGGATCATCCACACGCCAGGAGACAACTCACCACGTCTTCCACTAGCCGCAGATGTACCCAAAACTCTGTCCTCCCCCACACACGAATGCCTTTTTGGGCGCCTGTCTCCTCACACATGGCAGCTTGAGTGCACTCATCTTCCCCCAACCTTACTCTAGAATCTTGCCTACGATAGCTTTACACTATTTTAATGTTTCAAGCCTCAATCATAAAGAATAGATTCACATTTGGCTGATTTTAGTGACAAACAAGGTTGAAAAATTTATCAACACACCCATGTTATTTTAAACTATTTTCACAATTCTCTTCTTAAAGAATATTTACAAATTTAAATGCTTACAGGTAACTGATTTACAGAACATTATTGTTAACTTATAATGTATAAATGCTGCTATAGATATGACGTGTGAGCAGGGCAAGGGCAAGATGCAGACCTACTGGCTACTCAGGGAAGTCCCCCCGCTAAGACGTGAAGAGTCCCCTGTCCAACGCTAGTCTTATTTGTACAATCTTTCCATTCTGTACATACGTCTCTTCCTCGAGTCATCAACACACATATCTTTCTGTGAATACAATTAAATATATTATAAAAGACTTTGGACTAATGCGTTATGCCTTTTATCAGGTACCCTCATTGACAAAACTTTAAAAAGTTGTACTTTTTGGAAGGTAAACTCATGGACAAAACTTAAGGAAGTTGTACCATTCAGCATGTATATCGGGATTCAGACAATAACTCTGAAAGATATTTGATACTCAATGACCCTTTATTGAAAACACACGATGTAACAAAATTGCCTCTGTCTTCTTTAAAAGAAATTATAGACATTAAAAGACTTTCCAATTTCATAAGTTCTGTTCATGAGTGTATATATCACATTCTGCGGAATTTGACAATTAGAAAGAGAATCAGGAGATCTCGGGACTAGCTCCCCTGGTTTACTAATCCTAACCTAACCCAATCCTTACCTGAACTCAACCTAATTCTAACTTGAAATTAACCCAATTCTAACCGAAACAGAATCTACCTAACCTTACTTAACTTAACCATAGCTTATACACACTTTACGCCAGATTAGTAAACCATGTAGCTATCCCCAATATCTCCCAGTGGAATATCTAGAATTTCTAATTTATTTGCAACTCAAGAACAATATTTCAATCTCTCACAAAATAAAAGGGAAAATATATCGCAAGTAAAAATGTTCTCAACTAACTAGTTAGTAATTTCCAAATGCACATTTTATTCTAAAGAACTATGTACTTTTGGTATATTTATATATAATTTTATCATTATATTTTTTGTTTTGAAACTCAAGATACTTGATTTGTGTGAATATCTGAAATATAAACTCCATTATTTTGAAAATAGAGCAATCCATAAATAAATCTTTAATTAAAAAGGCATATATTGGATCAAGATATCATTTATTTACCAATATTTCAGTTGGCTGAACCCCAAGAAATGCCAGAAAAAGGTTGGCGTTCAGCCAACTGAAATATTAGTAAAATAATTAATATTTTGATCCAATATATGCCTTTTTAATTAAAAACTCTATTATATAAATTTCGATCACAGATGCACCAAACCGTGAGCAATGAATGAATATGATTTTGTAGTCATTGCGCCTTAAAATATAATTCGTTCATTCTTTCAATAATAGAATAATTTGGATGAGAATCGGGTCAATAATGACAAGGGTCCAACATGGTGATGGGCAAGAAACGATTTGAAAGCCAACCGTGCTTCGCCACGTGACAATCTGCCATGTTCCACAATGAGAGAACTCGGCTTCTGTCCTCCAGTAACGGAGGGAAGGATCTCTCCTTCTTGATGTCCAAGAGTACGGTGGTCATCAGCCTGAGTAGCGGAGACATCCACGGGAACATTCTCTGGGACAATGTAGAGGAGATACGACTTCGCACCTTCAAGGGCGCCAACTCCCAATGTCCCATCTGTCTGGAAAAACCTGTACTTCCCAGGATTACCTTCTGCGGACATATATTCTGTTGGTCTTGCGTCCTCGAATATGGACGAAGCTGTCACGATCGGCTCAGCTGCCCAGTCTGCAAGACGGATTTTTACCACCTTTCTGTGAAACCAGTAGTTCTTGTTGAAAATAGCAAGTTCAAACTGGGAGATGAAATCAGAATGAAGTATATGCAGAAGTTCCTCTTCTCCAAATTAGTTGTACCACTTGATTGTGGTAAGGAAGATGATGGTATACCTTTAGTCGCTAACTATGTTGAACGATTCGAAGAAAGATTCCAGAAAATATTGTTAGCTAAGAGGTCTTATCTCCAATCCATCAATTGCAGAGAATTACGTGACTTGCAGAAAGTCAAACAGAAAGGCGATTGTTCTTCGACAACTTTAATAGACATCGAGTCTAGTCTCTTACGTCGAGAAAAAGAACTTGAAAGCCTAATTAATAAGAAAATAGAAACTAAACGAACATTGAAAATAACACGCAATCTCTCGAAATTCTACCAATCGGAAGATGGTCAGAATATCTTCCTGCATGTAAAATCTCTTCAGTGTATATTGGTGAACTACGGAGATCAATCCATGCCGTTCGATATCTCTGGGGTCATTGAACATGTCGATGTCTACACGATGAACGATGATCTACGAAAGAGATTCCGATTTCTAGACCATCTACCAACTCACACAGAGTTCTGGATGGTGACATTGAATAACATTCGTGAAGTTCAGCCTGAAGGAAATCCACCTTACTTACAAGATTCTGACGACGAAAAGCTCTACGTTGAAAATTCAATATCCGAGATGTACCCAAATGATCCCTTACAGAGAAAGGTATTTGGTTACAACAATTCGGCTTTTCCATCATTTTGGAATGATACTGATGGAACAATGAATCAATATTACGATATGTCTTCTATGAATTTTGATAATACAAACTGGAATGAGGATGAATCTCGATGGAAGAGTAGAGAATTCCAAGGATCTCTTCAAGATTTGCCATATTTGCAGAGATACGAAATGGCTCTACCCTCGCCCTGGCTATACCAGATGCTGCCTCAGCAAGCCGCAGTCCCGGACCTGGCGGAGATGTTCAAGCAATGCTCACTGCCAGCCGCAACCAGCCAGGCAGAGTCAACCGAGTTCTAGGTGTCGAAGCTAGCTGACCTTGAAAACAGGAGGAAGGTCGAGCATAATTTCGCCGAAAACATATAAATTAGCTTCAGTCATAAGATCAAGCTTGCAAAAACAAATATAAAGTTTTTGCTTACGTGTTAAATCTCTCATAATAAAGTGTTATACACTAATTCTTTTCACTTTATAAACATGTTAACTGGAAAAGTATCGCTTTCCAAATTGACCCAAATTTATTTCATATTCTCAGTTTATTTCTTTCTTGTGAATATACAGTAGAACACTTGGACAATTCTAACGTCTTCAATTCGAATATTTATCTTGGTCACTAGAATTTCCTATAAATAGAATTTCCATTTTGAATTCGAATTTTTGTACAATTCTAATTTGTTTTTGTCCCTTGGGCTTTGAATTACCCAAGTACGACTGTATATGGTTGTATAAAGAGAGAATAGAAACCATATATTTAAAATGATAAAAGGTTTGAAAATATTAAAGACTTGATTACAAACACTTTTTAAGTTCTCTCATTTAGGAAAAATTACGGGTGCCTAATTGTTCCTCGAGCGTGTAATATATAAATATTAATCAATTTGGATCATCGCAATAAATTCATTGCAAAACTGCAATTAGAAATCTACCATCCTTTTTATGATATCATTAGGGAAATGGATATTGTCAAAGAGATTAAAGTTTTTGAATTGATCTCTCATTTCTATTGTGACAGCACAGATATATTTAAAATAAATATACTTTAAACTTTTCAATTTCTAAATATTGAAAAAGTAAACAAGATATTGTAAATAGTTATGTTCTTCAGCACAATTATTCATTGTTTGGATATCGCGTCTGATTTGATATTAATTAAAAATCAAAAGACTATTTTATATATTTTGCTTCTCAGTATATTTCTTTCAAAGGGCCAAATAAATTGTTATTCTCACGTTTGTCTTTCCTCCTTTTTTATGTGACAACGTATAACGATGGCAATTTTACTATAAATTAATTCATTTATTGCATTAAAACAAGATTCCGGACATGTACTGACGTTCCATAATTACAATTCAGTAGAAAGTCAGCATAAAGCTAGCTTTTATACAATATTTAATCGTTTTATTTTTTCTCTAAACTTTGGCCTATTTTACATTTAAAGCTAGCGTAAATTTGTTTCAAATACACACACAAAAACTTTATTAAGAACCCTGGTCTTATTCAGATTTCTCGAAAGAAGAAGAATTTCCACAAATAAGTTTTAAAAGTACAAGTATGTATCATGCACTAGCGCGCCATCTGTTATCAAAATTCGAAATTATTTTGAAGGCGTAAGATTCCTTTTGAAAATAAACAATTTCTACTGTCCTTACTGCAATGGAAAAATTAATGGGAGGGCCTGGCTCATCAGTGATGAACCCTCCCAGCGGTTTCGCCAGTTTAATCTACCATACCGCTGTTATATTGCAATTTTGGAACTTCCTTTTATAGTGATACTGTTGTTAGACTCTTGGAATGGGTATTTCTATGTATGTAATTCTACTGTCCTCAAAGCTTATGTCCATAGTTCTTCTAAAATACCCATTCCAAGAGTCTAACAACAGTAGCACTATAAAAGGAAGTTCCAAAAATGCAATATAACAGCGGTATGGTAGATTAAACTGGCGAAACCGCTGGGAGGGTTCACCACTGATGAGCCAGGCCCTCTCATTAATTTTTCCATTGCAGTAAGGGCAGTAGAAATTGTTTATTTTCAAAAAGAATCTTTCGCCTTTAAAATAATTTCAAATTTCGACAAGTATGTATACTTGTATGTACATCTTAGCACGGAAGGAGCGAGTTTAGAGTCACAGAAGTCAGCCGCTCGGCGCCCTAACACCCAATCGTCGATCCCATGAATCCCTCCGGACATCGATAACAACTTTGTAGAATTTGAAATATCTGAGGAGAGGATCAGCCAACAAATAATTTGTCCAACTGTATATCTGTTGATAGTTGAGTTGTGGTGTACGCAAATCTCCCCAGAGTTCTTGTCTGTGCTTCACAAAGAGAGAGCAATTAAATGTAATATTTCCTCTTGTATTAAATTTGCACATAGGTCACATGGCCATCAGTCTTCCAGCGCCTTGAACGATTTTTAGGGAAGAATATCCAGAGAAGTTGAGCTATATATATTTTAATTTTCAATGAGAGATTGGTGAATAAATATGTTTCAGCTCATATTGAGTTATTCCCAAATATTTGAAGTGACTGTAATGTGAGGCATTTAGTATTTACACAGTGTCTTTTTGAATACATTGATCTATTTCAATTTGGATTATGGTTGTTATTTCATCGTATAATATGGTCGGTACATGTCTTCAAGAATAATTCTTTTGAATCTATGATATTGGTAACAGATTTAACAAAATTGTATCCTGCACACAGGTGATTGTGCATTGTTCACAGATGGCATGCACGTGACAGTCTCCTCTTCTCCATTCTCATAATCCGCATTCAGAATCTTAGAATCAATTTAGTAGTATTAACTTCTAATGACACCCGTCCAGTTTACGAACTTAAGATAGAGTCAAAATTTTGGTAAGTTCAAATAACGTCCTAGGAAAATATCTATATTTGGTCAATTATGACTTTTATTTGATCGAATGCCCATACGAATGCTACATATAATAAGGAATAACAATCGAATAAAGTAATTCAATTCTGAATGAAAATGAATTCGTCTTAGATCCTATCAAGATTTCCCAGGCGGCACCAATCGCTGCCAGGACATTACTACATAGATAAAATTTGTAGTTGTAAGCGGATACCCCAAATATAAGAGTGATACTAGAGAGAGAGAGAGAGACGAGAATACGGCAATCTAGTTGATAGAACCATTTAAGGAAGCGATCACAAATCCTTTATGGAGATATTTAAACCTCTACAAAGGATTCGCTTCAAATAAAAATCAAATTATATAAAAAGAAACAGTAAAATATATTTACATTTAGGAATTTCAATACACATGATATATTTATAAAATGAAAGGATTTAAAAGCACGAATGTTTCTTTTATACATAATACAAACTTCTACTGTTCTTACTGCGATGAAAAAATATATTTGAGGGCTTGACTCATCAGTGGTGAACCCTCCCAGCAGTTTCACAAATATAATCTACCAGACCGCTTCTCAGAGCTCTAATAATGTATTGGACGATTCTGCTTATACAGGCAGCACTGAAGGGTGGAATCTCACAGAAATTCAAGAAAACTATGGACATAAGCTTATAGGACAGTAGAATTACATTCAAATATTTGCATGTAATTCTACTGTCCTATAAGCTTATGTCCATAGTTTACTTGGAAACCATTTCTAAGATTCCATCCTTCAGTGTAGCATATAAAAGCAGAATGATCCAATACAGTATTAGAGCTCTGAGAAGCGGTCTGGTGGATTAAATTGGCGAAACCGCTGGGAGGGTTCACCACTGATGAGCCAAGCCCTCCCAATATATTTTTTCATCGCAGTAAGGACAGTAGAAGTTCGTTTTATGTATAAAAGAAACATTCGCGCTTTTAAATCCTTTTATTTTAAATACATGATATATTATTTTTTATAAAAATTAAAAAGACGAAAGTAAAGATGAGACAGAGCAATTTGTTTATCTACGAACAAATGATCCACATTTTGAAGTAGGTGCGTCATCTGAATTTTATTTGTTAAACCAAGGAGATTTGTACGTGATTTATATTTGTCCAAAAAAAACAGTGAACCTTTGGGCTCTAGGTTAAAAAGCTAGTATCTGCTTGACATAGACACAATGTATGCTTTTTCGCTGATTTTTACAATACTTCTTTTCAAAAGAGAACAATTTAGTGTATTGCAATGATGTTGTTATTCTAATGGAAGCGCTTGGTCATGACCATAATACAGAAGAGTGGCGTTTACTTATTGATTATTCAAAATTTAGTTTGAAAGCTGTTCTCCTTGCAACTAAAATAGGTTTTCCCCCAGTGCCAGTAACACATGCATCCAACATGAAAGAGACTTACGAAAACATGAAACTGCTTTGAAAAAGATAGTGAGAATACGACTGATACCGTTAGAAAATATGCAGCGATTTGAAAGTCATTGCTCTCTTGCTTGGTTTACAGCTTGGATATACAAAATTTTAGACGAAAAGACGAAATAAAAGAAGAAGAGTTTCTTTTAATAGAAATTTATCAAAGCAAGCTTTCGGGCAAAAAACCCTTCTTCACGCCTGTAGAAGGGTTTTTTGCCCGAAAGCTTGCTTTGATATATTTCTATTAAAAGAAACTCTTCTTCTTTTATTTCGTCTTTTCGTCTAAATATTACCAAGAAGAATATTATAGTCGTTATACAAAATTTTGTTATTTTCTGTGAGAGTGGGATAGTAGAGATAGGGAAAGGCATTACTTAAAAAAATAGTTGGCAAAATTGTGAAATATTTACTTTAGAACATAAAAATTGTAATTCCTTCCCTAATTGATTCATAAAAAAATATTTACCTACCACCACTACATATTAAACTGGGACTAATGAAGAACTTTTTCAAGGCAATGAATCCAAATGCTGCTGGATTTGCCTATTTAAAAACAAAAATTCCCCTGCATAAGTGATGCGAAAATTAGAGAAAGCATTTTCTTTGGACCTCAGATTCGAGAATTGCTGCAGGATGAAAAATTTCAAAATAGTTTGAATGAAATTGAAGCAGCAACATGAAATTATTTTCGAAATGTTTGCAAGAACTTCTTGGGAAGTGTCAAGGCCGAAAAACAATTACAGTGACAGTTATTGCTGTTGCTTTCCTACAAAGCACTGGGATGTAACATGTCTCTCAAAATCCATTTCCAGCATTAATATCTAGATTTATTTTTAGGCAATCTTGATGCAGTTAGCGATGAGCATGGTGAGAGGTTTCATCAAGATATATCAAGCATGAAAAATTGGTACCAAGGGAAATGGAATGCCAGTATGCTTGCTGACTACTGCTGGACAGTCAAGAGGGATGTACCACAAGTAAAATATAGAAGAAAATCCTCTTCTGTGCGCGCGATACTTTTTAATAAATTAAAAATAATGTGTAGAAAAATTATATATAATACTAAACTTGGGACCATGTTCAAGCATACTACGCTAAAATTTTGAAAGATAATTATATTTTCCCAACTTCTAGAATGAAGACTAAACAGTCGATCTTCTGTTCAGATTTCCAATACCAAATATTTTATATACGGCCACTCTCCTAGGAATTCCCAATCTCAACCTAGTGCACCGCGGGAAAATATTCCTAAAAATTAATCTGCTTGACACTACCTAATTTCTTGAACATTGTAAATAAAACCAGATGGAAATGGCCACATAATTATCCAAATTAAAATTTTGATGATATCATCCAACCGACAATTAGGCAAATTACGCAGCTGAGATTATTGTTTATTTAGTTTGAATATCATGCAGGGAAAAGGAATTAAATGTTTACAACAAAATGTAAGAAAAAGTATCTTGACACTGAATGAGCTTCAAGCTTCTATAAAAGACAACCCACCAGATATCATCCTAATACAGGAACCTTATCTGATCGATAGAGATGTAATTTTCGATTTAGAATCTCAAATAGTGCATTCAACAACAGATGAACAAATATACACTGCAACGATCTTTATGAATAAGTGTTTAAAATACAATAAAATCAATAAATTCACAAACTCCTTTTGTACAACCACCTCTATAAATTCAGCGGAATCAAATACTGTTATTGCAAACTTTTATATTCATCCACATAGATTTAATGACACTCATCAAAAATTTATCAAGGAGCTTCTAGATACCTACAATCAACAACCTATTATACTATGTGGCGACTTCAATTCTAGACACCCAGTCTGGTTTGATCCGACGACTAATTCCAATGGTTTCAAATTCTACTCCATCATAGATGAACATAGCCTATTTATCCATAATCTTAAGATACCCACCTGCCGAAATTCAAGCATTATAGATCTTACGATTTCAAACAAAAAATCAATAAGTTTTGTACAAAACTGGAAGACGACTATTTTGACGAGCATTTCAGATCACGTTGCAATAACCTTTGACATTTATCATAATTTTAACAGGCAAAGGACAGTTCAAAACTCAACATGGAAATTTATAGAGAAAGATGCTGATTGGAAAACATTTACCGAAAAAATTTCAATACAAGATGTAGATAACATTATCACCAAGATAAACCACGCGTCAACCATCGAAGATATTGACAACATTGTAAAGACTCTCACACAAATAATTAGAGAGGCAGCTTATCTGTCCCTAAATGTCAAGACAAGAAGCGGAAATCATAAAACAAATACATACTGGTGGGATGGGAAGTTGGAGAAATTGAAAAACGATTTCCACTATATTAGAAATTTGTACCATCGGCATGGAGCGATCTATGAAAAGACCTATAAATCAATGAGAAATAAATATTTAAATAAAATTAAAAAGGCAAAAAGAGCGAGTTGGAGAAATTTTATAGAAGAAAGTCATTCAACTAACGCATTTGGTAATGCTTATAGGATTTACAAGTCATTGAGATCAAAAAATAGAAATTTAGGATTACCTCTAATTGATAATTTACCAGATCATTTAAAGATCGACAAAATAAAAAGTTTAATGAACGATCTATTTCCGGATATTGTAGGTTTGGATAAAGATGATCATATTTTGATTAGAAATTATACTCCTAAATATAAAAATAAAAGTAGTGTTCATATCGAATCTAAGGAAATAGAGGAAACAAATTTAAAAACTAATATTAAAAAAGCACCGGGCCCTGATTACATTAGTAACAATATGATCAGACAAGCTAAAATAAAAATAATCCCAATTCTGCATCAATTATTCAATAAATGTATAGAAATGGGATACTATCCGGATGAATGGAAAAAATCATTCTTAAAAATAATTCCAAAACCAGGCAAAACGAGTTATGAAGTAAATAAAAGTTATAGACCTATATCATTGACATCTATCTAAAACATTTGAGAATATAATAAAAAATAAATTAAGTAACTATTATTTAGAAAATAATCTAATGAGCTCAAGGCAGCATGGCTTATGAAATCTAGATCAACTATTACTGGAATGGAAAAAATTATAGAAACTATATTGAAACATAAACAAAAAGAATTGACTTCCTTGATAGCTATAGATATAGCTGGTGCATTCGACAATGCATGGTGGCCTGCGATTATAAAACGAATGGATAATGACAACGTTCCCTCAGATTTAATACGGATCATAAAATCCTATTTGAATAAAGAAAGGGAGGTGAAATTTACATACGAATCAGAAACTTTTTATAAGAAAATAACTAAAGGATGTCCACAGGGTGGACCTTTATCACCACTTCTGTGGAATATTTTGCTAAATGATTTGTTGATAAATTTCGAATCAATTAAGGCAGATATTATATGTTATGCAGACGATGCTACAATAATTTGCTGGAATAAGACTATTGAAGGACTAAAAACCGCAAGTGAACACACCTTAAATTATGTGATCCAATGGTGTAATAGAAATAAATTAACGATCAGTACAGAGAAAACTAATTTGCTATACCTGCATAACAGAGAAAAAATACCTATCGAGGTTAATAACAATATAATCAGGCCGGTCAAGCAAGTAAAAAATTCTGGGAATGAAATTTTCAAATCACAAATGGAAAAACAAAGTTAACTTTACTCCACATGTAAATGATATTCTGTGTAAGGCAGGGCGTATGAAAAATTTATTATGTTCACTAAGCGGCAACGTGTGGGGTTTAGATACACAAAAAAGGTTAACTTTATATAAAACTATAATAAGGCCTGTACTTACATACGGATCAGAAATTTGGCTTAAATATTTAAACAATCGTTCTAAACAAAAACTGAATTCCATGCAGTACCAGATCATTTTATGGGCAGTTAGAGCTTATAAAACCACATCATCTAACTGTGTGCATAGTTTGGTAAAAATTCCACTCCTAATAGACTATATAGAATCTAGAATAATCAAATATGATCTAACTCATCTGTCCACTGAAGATATAATTACTTATGAACCCCATGCTCCAAGTATAGTCAAATCATTCTTACACGCAAAAATGAAGGAAAATTTTGACAATACTAATGAAATTTTCAGAAGCTTTTTCGTGTCTGGAATCCCAAGATTTTTCCGTCCAAATTTTTATAATATCCAATTCATTACAGATCATGGTAACTTTGGGAAATTTTTGGCAACTATCGGCGCGGTGAAGGAACCAGGATGCTTCTGCGGAGGTGAAATTCAGGACTCGAAACATCTACTTATGAATTGCCCAATTTTCCGGGTTTATAGAGAAGACAAATTTGGTCGTATTGGACGGCTTGATGATTTTGTAGGCAATAAAGAGAGGTGCAAAAGTTTTGATCAATTTTGCAAATTTATTTACAACTTTCTTTTAAATTGGAAAAGGGAGAGGGAAAATAGAAGGAAAAGAATTGCGATGCCTGCTTTGTGTGTTTTGCTTTGTTGTTTGTTTTTCTCTTCGGACAATTTTCTTTGGTAAATTATGTAAAATAATGAATTGAACAGGATTGTATATAGCCGATTTGTTGTGATGTAGAGAGAGGTCTCGACGCAAATATCCCTGAGTTTGGGATATCGCGTTTCATGATGTTAATAAAGATATATATGAGCGAGTAATCCTTGCATTTCTCAGTTTTTTTCCATTAAATTTTCTTCAGTTATTTTTCCATTTTTTATGTTGCATTGTTTTAAAAGAATTTAAATAAACAGTGAAAACTTTGAATTATTTCAGCAAAATAACATAATATTTTTTAGTAGTGCCCCTGATATTTAAAACATTATTGATCACATATCTGTCATTTATACGTTCACATATTAGCTATTTCATTTCTAGATATATAAATTGTTTTTATTTATATTGTCGCGTATATGAGCCTGAAAAACACCTAAACCTCCGCCAATAGATGGCGCTTTCGCCTGTTTCCGTCTGGAACTAGTGTGGATATCGCCGACTGCTGTGGTCCTGTTTCCTGGGGCAAATGTTTATAAATATCCGTTAATATTGGCCCTGGGATGTAAAATAGTGTAAATACTTGTTGATTAATATTCGAGTTATTATGTAATGTGGTTTAAAGATGACAATAAAAATAGGAGTGTTAGCAGACTTGTTTCTGGTTGCTGTTATGACTCTCTAACCAACATCATGGCAGCTACTCTTCTGGTAAGTCTCTCGTGTCCCCCCACCAGTGGTAAGGCCGAGAGATACTACCAGAGGAAAGGAGATCCACCTGAGTGGTGGTTATCAGAAGGTCTTTGGGCTGTCTGCAGGGTAGAATGCAGGGAGAAGCAACGGAGCCAGGGTGGGTGGTCACGAAAGAGGAAGCGGCGTCTTCGAGAAGCCCCGGAGGGGCTTCTGCGCGACAATATAATAAAACCCATTTTATAAATCCCTCTATGGCTTAGTTCGTTTTTTTGATAAAATTTTGATATTTGACTTTAACGATCATTAATTCTTTTTTCTATTTGTTCATCGCAAAAAAAAAACTAATGTTATTTATTAAAACACATGTTGTTGATTTAAAAGTTATAAACCTTTATTCACAACCTAATTTTTAATGAATTATAAATGATAAATTTCAAGGTGAATAATATTTGATTAGAGAAACAATTACAAAACAAAACGAGGTATTCTGAATTAACAAGCTGGGTATAGTTCTTTATCAAAATCTCTCGTTAATAGCGTCGCAAAATATTTAACAAAATTTTATTTTTAATGGTCTCTCTTAAGAGACTCAAAAATCAATTTTTAGTGGTAGCTGGTCGTTCGTGGGGGATCGCTATAGTAGACTTACAGAGGTGGTCGCTCATGAGAGACTCAACTACATATATATATATATATATATATGTCATAATTTGCCTAATGCCCAAGAGATATAATTTATTTTCACCATAATTGGTATGTTAAAATGTAAATACAAATTCATCCATCTATAAATCTGTACAAAATAAACGTGGGAGCCAGCGCACGCGGACGAATGCTACGGCACGCTCACGAGTGTGGAACAAATTATTTTTCGAAGCTTACTACGAAGGTAAACTCCGTATAATTGGTATAATTGTATAACGAATCAAAAGATTTACGAAGGAGCTTCTTATAAAAGATGCTCCTTCGTAAATCTTTTGATTCGTTATACAATTATAATAAATTTTGACTTAATTTATGAAGCAATTTGATTAGCGCTTTATATATGTGATTACTACATTTTTATCTCTTCTCTCAATATAATCGTCCGCAGCAGCTTTTATTATCACGCATATAAATCTGATTGATAAATAACAAAAGCTATAAAATATTTTATTTTCACTTTTTAATGCATTTATATAAAAGCTTTTTTTTAAAATGTATTTTTCATTTATTAAATTTTTATTTATGTTATTTTGCTTATTAAATAATTTATTAGAAAAAATAGTATAAACACATTTATTTTAAACAAAATAATTGATATCAAGAACTTATAAAATAAAAGAAGTTCATTTACCTTCTTTAAAAATATTGACATTAAAGAAATTTAACAAAACAAATTTAATCCAAAAATTAAACAATCAAAATTTACGTATCTCTCGACAGAATGTGTTTACTCTACTCCTAGTCAAAACCCATAATAAATAAATATATATACAAAATATAATTATTCTTATAAGTCAATTTAGTTATTTTGTCGTGCATTTACAAAAATTAGAATCAAAAGTTTAAAAATATATGCAAATTCTTACCAGATTATTTGAATATACACAGCATCAAACCTAGTATAAATACAGTAGTACTTGATTGAACGACTTTATAATTACGCGTCGTCTATGAATAATAAATGAAAGTATTCAAACCACGAATGTTTCATTCTCACAAAAATCCAAATTCTACTGTCCTTACTGCGATGAAAAAATGTTTGCAGAAGAGCTTTGCTTGGTGCGAATACTTATACGAAATTCTACTTTTAAAATGTAGGCAAAGACAAAAACCATCTGAAAACCCTCAAACAAAGAAGTTTTGGAAACTTGGGAGGTTAAACATTTCCAAGGGTATGGAACAGATTGGGTACTGTTATTATTAAATATGTGCTGGTATTATGGAGGAAGGTCAATTTTTCTGTTTAAATTGTTTAGTTGGATAGATGTTATTGCCTCCAGAGCTGTCGTTTTATTCCTATGTAATGTGCTGTAGCTTGGACTAAGTGTGGCCTGTACTATGGATATGTTGGAATATTAGGAACCTGGTAAAATTATTGAAACATTATTGTTTGGCCAAACCCCCGCTCAGAGAGAACTCGGGTGAAGCTGGGTCAAAATATATAATTGTAACGAATAATATTCAAATTGTAATTGATTCTTCAATCTGCTTATGTGACCAAGAAGATCACAACCCTGAGCCTATTTTAATCCGGTGCCCACTTGTTGCAGATTTGAGAGTACAATGTCAAATGAACAGTTCTAGTTTAAGCCAAATGGTTTCCAGTAAAGAGAGAAAATAGAAAATTTAACAAATTCTGCAGACTCTATCTCGAATGCCGTGGACCTGAATTACATTAAGAATTGAAATTTTTAGGCTTAATTAGCATTTTGTATTGCTGTTATTGTTTTGGAATGTTCTATATTTGTGCCATTGGTTTGGTGGTTGTAATTCTAAAGATATATTGGACCTTTGATAATATTTGTGTAGATAATCTTTATTAATTGTATAATATATTGCTCTAAAATTTAAATTTAAATAATTTCACTCTCTTTCTCTAAAACTATAAACAATTTGTATATACATTTAAAACTATGTTCATAAAATATATTAAACATTTACACGCAAATATCCACATAGGGTATAGCGTGTGTTTTGTAATAAAAAACTAATATTAAAAGATCTATATAAATGATTATTTCAGAATTTTTAAAACTTACTCACCCGCCATAACATTATTTAATTAATTTTTCCCTGTTCTGAAATAATAGAACCATGGCCCGTTTGATTAAAATAAGTATAACTAACCGAATGAAAAGAACAACGCCTAGGGTTTAACCGAATAATTTTTTTCTGAATTTAAATGTATGAAATAAAATGTTGTTTTAAATTAGGTAATATACTTTACAATAAATTATACCCTGTGCCGGGTTTTCCTAGAATGAAGGCCTGCCCAACAAATTATGCTTTAACAAATATTATAATTATTGTCGCTGTATAAAATTTGCAGAGTTTTTATAAAATTTATTTTCCAAGTTGTTATGTAAATTTCTTTTAATAATCTTGTATGTAAATATTTGGCGTGGAAGGTCAATTAAGATTATAGAGACAACAGCACCTCGACTAATTGTTTTTGTTAGCGCTAATACCCGTTAACACAAGAAATATCTGTGATGAATAAATACCATTCTAAAGTGTGCTATATAATTTGATAATAAAACACAGAATATTGATGGTAGTAATAATAATAAATTTATTTTAATCCTGATGGCTAAATATTTAAATCCAACTTATTTTTTATTATAAAACCCTATTTTCTTTATCATCAGCTGTGGAAAAATTAAGTTTAGTAAAAAACCTATTTCAACGATGCGAGATAAGAACAGAATTATTTTGTTGGAATATGTATATTCATGAATTAAATTGTGGCCATCTATCGGAAAAATATGTAATAATGATTTTCTTGGAAAGTTTTTACTTCTCACTTATAGCTCTCTCTGCAGATCTTACTGCAATGGAAAAAGTTAGATTTGATCATTGCAGTAAGATCTATAGAGATAATATGTATATATGTCACTGGAACCTTATAAAAAAAGAGACTTAAAAAGACGATTTTTTTAATGAAAATTATTATTTTTTATTTTTATGATTAATTTAACAAAATAATATATTACAATGTATATAATTATACACATCTATATATATAAAAATGAATGTATGTGTGTCTGTTTGTTTGTTTGTTTGTTTGTTTGTCCTTTATGCCTGACCAAACCACTCATTGGATCGCCATGAAACTTTGGGAAGTTATTTAGTATAGTACTGGGAAGGTTTCTAGCAAATAAAATTTTTGAAATAACTTTTCGCCTAGAAATAATCAAGATAAATATTCTAATTTATCTGTTATAATTCAACAATCTGCTCTAAATATTATCATGATGATACGATGATTTTGTAATGTAGAAAATTAGGAAAGACAAAATTCAGGATGACACGGCAATTTATTTGAGACAAGAATAATGATACAATTCAAAGGCAAGATACTATTCCTTTAACTTCCAATTACCGAGGGAACCAATTAGTATTGATTTTATTCAACTTATCGAGTATTTTTCAAGGGACCGGGAAAAAAAATGTTCACTTTATCGAGAGATTCGTTAGACAAACTTTTACTCGGGTAAAACCCGGGCGAAGCCGGGTACGTGCGCTAGTGTCATATAAATATTTTAACATTTTTCTCTTTCACTTTTTTCCATTAAAAGTAATAAAATAAAATGTTTCTAAAAGTATATTTTTAAAGTAATTATCAACATTATATTAATGTCTTGTCATATAATTATCTCTAGTCAAATAAAATAATTAAATTTGGGTTTGATGGTGATTTAATAATCATTATCTGCACAGAGGAAACAAATAATTAGCAGTTATTCACAGTTCAACATCATATATTTCATATCTTTATTTATTTTTTCAGATGTGCAAAGTTGTTATTGTTGTTCTCGTGTCCAATGAAGAGCCTCAGATGTCCCCGTGCATCTCTATCACAATAGTCGCAATGTCCCCTATCTTGGGTGTGTAAAGCTGCTGTTCTGGGTCCATGTCAATTTTTTGCAAGGCATACAGCCATTTCTGGACATGAGAATATGTGGGTAGGTGTTAGTTCCACACCAGGACAGGACTGTGGATCGTCATAATTGAGTACGTCATTTATACCATTTTGTACTTTCCTGTCTATTGGTTACCATATAAAAAACCAATATGATAAGTGAATATCTCCTCTCACGTTATTTTCTTTCTATCATCATTTAATCTTTTTTTAAACTATATTTTTATCACTTTTCTCTGAATGAACACATATTATTTTTTTCACAGGGTGGAAATGTTTTATTAAAATACTATTCTATTTAAAAAATTATATTTCATAGATCCAAATACTCTGTTAAATCGACCGCCAGAGGTCAAGCTTCCCCTGTAAAAACTCGTTGTTGTTCTTTCCCGATGGCCGGCTCAAACCTTTTGTACATTATGTAAATAAGTATTTCATTTTTTATTCTTACGTCTTAAGCCAGGCAGTACTTTAATCAAATTATGTTCATATATTACTTTAGCTCAATTAAAACAATCTCTGATCAAAACTATTTAATTATTCAACCACGACTGCTTTACCATACCATAATCCTCAACATGACCTGAATTCAAGCAGAAAATCTCATTATTTTTTATAACATAAATATATATCATTTTCCAATATTTCGTATGGCAACTCGCCAAACTTCTTCAAGGATAAGATTGTTTTCAGTAGCTCGCGTATCAATTCACGAGTATATACAAATGGCGCTCTGCCATCTAAAAAGCTCATGTTCTCGTGGTCAATATATGCTTTTTTTTCATTTTAATACAATAGAACCTCCCTTTAGTGGACAACTCTCCACAAAGGACAGTTTTCATTCGCAGAATTACAATTTTTACAATTTAGCAACTCTCCGGTAAGAGAACATCACTCCCTAAAAGACACTTTGGTTCTGCATTTAGGTATCCTTTGCAGGGAGGTTCTACGATATATAATAATTGACTTTTATATGAATAGAGAAGAATATAAATAAATGCGTGATGATAGTTGAATCAGATTATTGAATTATAGCAGTTAAATTAATAAATTTATGGCCTTTGGGCATTTTATTTTCCCATATAACTCCAAGAAGGTTTAAAATAGGAACCTGAATATTCAGGATTCTAACTCATCTGAGGGCTTAAACAATTCCGCAATTCAAGACTCTTTATTTCTAACGTAACATAACATTTAAAAAAAGAAATATTCAAATTAGTTCATTCCAAACACTCCGACCACTTAGATGTTTGAAAATTTGTATACTTGAATTATTAAATGGACTGTGCAAGTGTTCAAAATTCCATACTTTTATGTGTTCTGTAAGCATATTGATATTAGATTATAAAATTTGGAAATGAAATCGTCTGTGCCCATTCACCCTGACAACCCGGATTTCTGAAATTTGTTCGAATTGCATTGTCATCATGTTATAAAAAAGGGTGCAAATAATCCTGTTTCTACGTGCTCTGGAAGTATATTATAGATTGATTACAATATTTGTGGACAGATAGACATGGAATAGGTTTAAAACAAAGCTTTTAAAAACACATTTCTCTTCATATAGTGTATTTCGTCCAGTCAGTATGAAAAATATTGATTGTCTGTGGGCAGACATGAAAGCTGGTCAGATAGAATCTTCAAAATGGCAATATTAACAATGAAAACAGTCTTTAATATAGAGATGTATTATCAATGACATTCTCTACTGAGATTATAATTTTTTAGTTTTGCAGTTTTCCTCGAGCAAAAAAAATACACAGACACAAAAATGCCGCCTTTGTTTTTATACCCAATTAAATTTCAAAAAAAAACTTTCATTTTTTAAATTATCAATATTTGTAGACAAATAGAAAAATTAGAGTCATATGCAACTTTTACTGGATGTTCAAAGGAATTTTATAAAAATATCTATTAATATTCTTAAAGAGGATTTTGAATACCAAATAATAAATAAAAATAAAATTTTATTTTAATTTGTAGATAGATATTCTTTATATAATTCAGCACAAGTGCGACTGACAAATGAAAACTACTTTATAATAAGAAATAAGGTTCCTTGGAAAAGGTATGAAAAGTACATACTTGAAGAACCTAGAATCAAATAATGTTTGTAAACAGTCAAATATAAAATGGTTGTATTGTTTGAAAAATGAGACAGGTAATATAACAAAGACTTAAATTTATTAAAAACCAAGGGTTTTATGATGTACAATATTTACTAGGCTTGTCTAATACTTCTACTTAAATCTAGAGTCTATTTTTTGGACGTAACTGACAAGTCCGCGCACCTCCATGTCACGCCTCATAATATTTTCTATCTCACTTCTATCGTGCATGCTGAGGTATTCTTCAAATACTTTTTGGTCGTCTACACCTTTTAGACCTTTACTAGAAAAGATGCTGTAGGAGTCGTAGGATAACCAATTTTCGTAAAATGGCTTAACCACCTTTCTAAAGGAGCTTTTTGAATTTCCAAAAATTGGTCTTTTGAATTTGTTGTTACCCCAAAAATTGACGTCTTCTAATGATATTTTTTCAAAAAGATCTCCGAACACCTGGTAAAAACCTTCAGTTCCATCATTGTATCCATTAAAACAAGTATATTCTATCAAAGGCATGATTCTCATTAAATTGCCCTTCTGTTTAAATGTTTTTTCTTTCCTCTTGAACTTTTGGCCGGCTCTAGTATTCTGGTTTGATATTTCAGCTTCCTCTATTTTCTTCTTCTTCAGTTCTTCATATTTTAAAACCTGGGGATCAATACATTTAACATGTTCGACCAAATCGATTACCTGATTTTTCAACTCTGAGAGATAGTATTGATTTTGAATTAACATATTTCTATCCATTTTTCTTCTACTTTTTTGATATGAAGACAAATTCTCGGAATAATAGTCTGGGTTGGTGGTATAAGACAACCAATAGTCGTAGAAAATTTTAACCTTTTCAACAGAGGTTTTTGAACAGCCAAAGCGAGGTCGAGCGACTAGGGAATAACACTCGTTGTCAAAATTTGAAATTCTTTTGAAAATACTGTCGTAGACTTTGTAAAAATCTCCAGGCCCATCAAAACCGTTGAAGCAGGTAGTATTCAAAATGGCTTAATCAATTTCTCTAAAATATAGCTATCTGGTATGAATTTTCTTTCCACTTCGCATGTGAAATCACCAATGGCAATATCCTCTAAATTTATGTAGAAGTCTTCAGGTCTGAAAAAAATGTGTCCCCACTCTACCACATGGGCAATCACTCTTGACATCATTCTTTTTACAATTTTTATCAAATTCAGAAGCATTTTCCTCGCAGGGTTTTTTGAGAAGTTCCTGAATATTTTGAAAATTATTTTTTCTTGTTAAGATATATTAGAGCCAAATATATTTTCCTACTCAATATATAGACCTTATGGTCTGTGTGGGTATTCGTCTCCTTGAATATAGCAAGATTTATCCTAGCAGACCTTTTGGTTAAGTAGCACTCTCTATTAAACCATGGTTTGGATTTTTGACGACCGGGTCTGATCTTAATCCGCATATTTTCTGCGGCCATTGCTTTCTAAATTAGGGTAGAGAAGCCATCCTACCTGATCATAGGGGCTAAAAGGGAATTTCATAGCTTACTTTAACATCTTCCCTTTAAAACTCACAAATTTTAAATAAATTTATCAGGTAGATGTGTATAGATAAAAATGCACTTTAAATATATAGTCTCTCTCTATTCAAAGCCTTTTCACAAATAAAACCAATAGCTAATTTACACTTTTTGAGAGAAAAATGCTGGTTAGGGTCTTAAAGGAATCAGACACTATAATTTGAAAATAGCCAGGTATCAGACAATGCATATTTTCGGATAAGAAAATATGATGATAATATGTATTGCTGAATTATCACAGGGCGTATCTAATGATAATACTAGAATATTGGCCTGTTCTACAAACAGGTTTAGAATGACAGTCAATGTTATACCTTTTTTATATTATCATTTAATAAACCAAAAAAGCAAGTATGTGAAAAGATTAACGATTTTATAATTTACCGAATGTAATTTAGTAGGGAAAATGATATTACATTATATATGTTAAACATAATTCTTCAATATAATCTCCCAATATGATGACACCTAATTGCAGAGCCAAAGTCTCCTTTAGGGAGAGGTGTCCTCTTACCGGAGGGTTGCTAAATTGTAAAAATGGTAATTTTGCAAATTAAAACTGTCCTTTGTAGAGAGGTGTCCTCAAGCGGAGTGTCCGCTAAAGGGAGGTTTTACTATATATACCTTTGTTCTTATTTAACTTATATGAAATGATTCATATGAATATGATTATTTCAGACATACTCACCCGCCATATTTATTTATTAAAATGTGCCCCTATTTTAAAATAATAGAACCATGACCCCCATTTGATTAAAATAAGTACAGTAGAACCTCCCTTTAGCGGACACCCCGCAAGAGGACACGTCTCCACAAAGGACAGTTTTCATTTTCAAAATTCCAATTTTAATAATTTAGCAACTCTCCGGTAAGAGGACATCTCTCCCTACAGGGAGGCTCTACAGTATAACTAACCGATGAAAAGGGCAACGCCCAGGTTTTAACCGAATCAATTTGGTCCATGAAAATGTTTGCTAAAGCCGATGAGATAGGGTTTCCCAGTACAGTAGCTTAGAGAGGAGTTTATTGATAAAAACAAACAAACACAAAATTTAGATTTTTAAATAATAATACTTATTAGAATACTCTGTCAAAATATAATACACATTATTGTAAAGTAAATACAGTAGAACCTCCCTGTGAAGACGCTTAATTGAAGGCAAAGTGTCCTTTAGAGAGAGGGGTCATCGTACTGGAGAGTTGTTAAATAGTAGAAATGGTAGTTTTCAAATGAAAACTGTCCTTTGTAGAGAAGTGTCCGCTAAATGGAGTATCTACTCTATACATTTTTATATTTAAAATAATTTTCAAAAATATCACAATTTTATTTAAAAAGTGGTGTGAATAATGATTGCAGTAATAGGTTATGAAATTTTATAAGATTTATATTAGGAAATATATAAAAAGAGATTAAAAAAACTAGACAAAATAAATATTTTATATTTTTTTTATTGAACCCCCCCCCCTTAATAAAATCACTTTTTAAACTTTTAAAATAAAATATTCGAAAATGTTTTGATAGTTTAATTTTTTTTTGTCATTTTTTCTAAATTTTTAAGCAGAATTTTTCAATTCGTCGCTACGTTATAAAACTTATTTTGAGGATCTTCCATTACTTTGGCGGGATGGATGAATGAACTTGCAACTTCTGTCTATACACCGCGGGTCATATCTACATACTGTCCTTCTTGGTGTAGGTCTTGTGTGTCTGTAGACGCAGTCCCTGTTTACACACTTGGTCCCATATCTACAGTCAACCATCTTCTTCCGAGGTCCTTGTTGATTGTCGTAGTGTTTGTAAAGACAGTCCTGGCGCCAACATTTGTTTCCAAACTTACAAACCTTGTCGTTCTCACAGGGATTTGGTTTTTCAGGGTGTTTATACAGGCAATCCTTGTACCTACACCTGGCTCCAAACTTACAATCAATCTTTCTCTGCCAAGGAACTTGTTCCTGATGTCTGTAGAGACAACTGCTTCCATTTTTACACTTTTGTTTAAATATACAATCTGTTTCACTAAGCATCTTCTTCCTTATTTCAATAAGGGATGTCTTTTCTTCATGTCCCATAAACTTTTCTGTCTTTAAAATAATGAAGGAGGGCGCACATTCCTCTGATCCCGGGCAGTCGTATCTGTTTTCCTTATTTTTCCCCAGTTTTCCCCAACAGTCCTTACACAGAACGTGGTCGCAGCTTCCCATCAACTTGTAAGGTTTCTCTTGTGAAGGAATGTGGGACTGGTTACAGGCAGAGCAAGTATAGGGCTCATTATTCCTCTCTGGAACTGGAATCTCTTCGTCTGAGGAAGGTCTGCGGTGTTCATAGTTACAACTTGTCCCGAAGGTGCAACCGTCCTCTAAGAAAAAACGACATATTTTATCAGGACTCCCGTTGTTGACGTGGGGAATGGGACACTTGTCACCTGCCTTGCATTCATTCTTCAGAAAAAAACGGCACGATATCTTTACCATCTTTTATATTTTAGAATTGATTTTTCGCGAATTTATTTATATATTTTTTTATGCTATAGGTATATGTATAAAGTAAGTTTAAAGCAATAAAATAATTTCAACAAAATAATGATGTACATCTAAAAATAATAAATTTATTTATAAATTATTTTAAATAATCTGTGCCAATATATATATAAAAAATATATCCATAATCAACATATATAGTCACGACCGTCATGGGTTCTGTCACGGATGCGCGCGCATCATCATTATGATCATTATCATTATCTAATGATAATAATAATAATAATAATAATAATAATTATTATTATTATTATTATATTATTATTATTATTATTATCATCCATTATCAACATATATAGTCACGACCGTCATGGGCCGGCCGGTTCTGTCACGGATGCGCGCGCACAGGGAGGTCACGTGCTCGCCGGCAGCCAACGGGCGCGCGCCGCCGGCATTACGTCATAGATTATAAACACAAGGTAATAAGGCCAAATAAAAAAATAGTGTGTGATAAGGCACAATTTGGGTTATCTACTTATATAATTGCCTTATTCTCTCTGTGTGAAGTTCACTGTGTGAAGTTCACGGATAGATTTTGGTCTGAATGGATAAAATAAAAAAAGTGTCAAGGGATGGGAATCGAACCCACGACCTTCCGCTTACCGGGCAGATGCCATGACCACTAGGCTACCCTGGACATATTTTTTTCCGTTCACATTTTTATTTTTATATTTTCAAGACACACACAGTTTGGGGCGGGACGTTTCACAAGAGAGACATCCACGGCGCCAATTTATAATTGTAACGAATAGTATTTTAATTAAAACATTTTAATAATATATATGCACTCGGTTAAAACCGGGGCGTTGCACGGGCCATTCGTCTAGTATATAATAGTCACGACCGTCTTTCCTCCTCAATTCCTCATGTCACGGATGCGCGCGCATCATCATTATGATCATTATCATTATCTAATGATAATAATAATAATTATTAATTATTATATTATTATATTATTATTTTATTATCAACATATATAGTCACGACCGTCTTTCCACCGTCAACAATTTCTCAATTCCTCATGTCACGGATGCGCGCGCATCATCATTATGATCATTATCATTATCTAATGATTATAATAATAATAATAATTATTATTATTATTAATATATATAGTCACGACCGTCTTTCCTCAATTCCTCATCAGCCGCTGTCACGGATGCGCGCGCATCATCATTATGATCATTATCTTCTATAGAAGCTTCTATCTTTATAATTATGTATATTTACAAAAAGTCAATTCGCTCGCGCCTCTAGCGGTGAAAATGAGGGGTAATACCAGCTTACCTAATGTACATGTAAAGTTTGGAGCGGGACGTTTCACAAGAGTGACATCCACGGCTCCAATTTATAATTGTAACAAATAGTATTTGAATAAAAACATTCAATCGGGTAAAACACGGGCGTTGCCCGGGTCATTCGGCTAGTCAACATATATAGTCACGACCGTCTTTCCTCAACAATTCCTCAATTCCTCATGTCACGGATGCGCGCGCATCATCATTATGATCATTATCATTATCTAATGATAATAATAATAATAATTATTATTTTATTATTATTATTATTATCAACATATATAGTCACGACCGTCTTTCCTCATCGGCCTCAGTCACGGATGCGGGCGCATCATCATTATGATCATTATCATTATCTAATGATAATTATTATTATTATTATCAACATATATAGTCACGACCGTCTTTCCTCAATTCCTCATCGCTGTCACGGATGCGCGCGCATCATCATTATGATCATTATCATTATCTAATGAATTTTAAAAACACACAGTTTGGAACGGGACGTTTCACAAGAGTGACATCCATGGCGCCAATTTATAATTGTAATGAATAGTATTTGAATTAAAACGTTTTTAAAATATATACGCACTCGGGTAAAACCCGGGCGTTGCCCGGGCCATTCGTCTAGTAATATATAATTTAGATGTTTATAATAAATATTCCTATTATCAGTAAAATAAGAATGATATGAATAAGAATAATAACTAAATATTTATTTAGCTTATTTAAATGGGGTTTGGGACTTTAATATAGCAAATATTTTAGTAAGGTATAACTATGTTAAAATATAAATGTGGATAAATATTTTAACAATAAAATATACCAGGTCTATTAGTATGAAACGCGAAAATGGCTGCCAGAGGGCGCTGTGCAACTTTATTTGAGCCGACGGTGGCGCTGTTGAAGGCATTTTGTTTTTTGACTCACGTGGCATCAGCATGCGTGGAGTTTTAGAAAAATTCAAATCGTGGAAAATTTCTGGAGCCGGTGGAAAATGGTGATTTCCGAGCCAAAAAGTGCCGATTTGCGGGAAGTTTTGTTGTTCGCCTTCAACTGGAAGAAAGGTGCCACTGAAGCCCACCGAATGCTCGAGGAAGTTCACGGCGACAACGCTCTGAGCAAATCACAGTGTTACAGGTGGTTTAAAAAATTCCAAAGTGGCGATTTCGAACTCGATAATGAACCACGTGGAAAACCGCACCAAAAGTTCGAGGACGCTGAACTGCAAGCTTTGTTGGATGACGACAGTACCCAAACGCAGGAGAAACTCGCGAAACAGCTCCAGGTGTCTCAAGGTTCTGTTTCCCTACGTTTAAACAGCCTCAGAATGACCCAAAAGCTTTCCAGATAGGTCCCCCACGAGTTGAGCGAAAGGCAGCAAGAACGGCGTCTGGTAACCTGCGAAGGGCTGCTCGCCAGGCATGAAAATAAGTCATTTTTGCACCGAATCGTAACTTCTGGTGAGAAATCGATCCACTTCAGCAATCCTATGCGCCAAAAGTCGTGGGGCCTGCTCGGCCAATTTCCAAAACGGAAGCCAAGGCCCAATCGCTTAGGAGAAAAGGCAATGGTTTGCGTATGGTAGGACCAGACCGGCGTAGTATATTTCAAGCTCCTGAACCTGGCGAAACGGTCAATACTAGTCGCTACGAACAACAAATGCACAGTTTGAGAGAGGCATTGAATGAAAAAATACCGGAATTGCGTGAAAAGCGCAACAAGCTGATACTGCAGCATGACAACGCTCCAGCCCACAACGCTACAGTGGTCAGAAACACCATAAAAGACTTGGGCTGGGAACTCTTACCCCACCCGCTGTACTCACAAGACTTAGCGTCGTCGGACTACCACCTTTTCACATCTTTAGGACACGCCCTAAAAAACCAGGAATTTTCGAACTCAGCCATACTCCGAAAATGGCTTGTTGACTGGTTCGACTCAAAAGGAATAGAATTTTTCAGACAAGGAATTCGAAAATTGCCTGAAAGGTGGTCCGAGTGTATAGATAATCAGGGCAATTACTTTGAATAAAAAATCTTTTGTTGTATGGAATTGGTGAACCTTTGAATTCAATGAAAATTTTCGCATTTCATTCTAATAGACCTGGTATAATAATATAATTTTTATCGTCTAAATTCAATCCAGGAAGAATTCTTTATCTATATAATTTATATAAAATACAATATATTTTACAGGTAAAATTTGATAAGGAATGGGACTAGCTGACCTTCTATCCTATTTGTGGAACGGTCATTTGTCTATTTTTTAATTCTTACAAAAGATTCAGTTTTCTACAGTCATTGGTATATATAAAAAGTGAGGTTGAGAAGACGGGAGATAAAATAAATATGTTTAATGAACACACGGAAAATATTCTACAAAAACGTTTAGCTTAGCCAACCTTTGGAAGAATTGTTATATTTTTGTATACCAAAACAATTATTTTAAAAGAAGCCACTTGCTTATATAAGCCAAAGCTTGGAAATATCATTTATATTTTATGAACAAAACATTCTTTCAAAAGAGGCGACTTGCTTAAATAAGTCAAAGCTTGAAAATATCGTTTAATTTTTTTTACCAAAATATACTTACCAAACCATCCACCTATCATTTGACTTCTGTATCAAATTATCTTTCCATGCAGCCTACCCATTTAGAATGGCCCACATTCTTGGATTGTTATTTTATCACAATAAAAAAAAACACCTTTACCGTGATGCACCTATTAAGAATAATCAATTTTTGGAAAGTGCTTCAAATTCTATACCAAGGCATCCTTGTCAAACCATCCACATTTTAAGAATTGTCACAACTTTTGGTATGTCATTTAAACTCTTGATCAAAGCAATCACTAAATATCCCCCTTTTTAGAAATGCCAGTTTTCGAATGCCATTTAAATTCTACAACTAAACATATTTTTCAAACCATATCCTATCTAGAGTGCCCACAATTTTTGAAATGTCATTTAAATTCTCTAACTAAACATAATTTCCAAACTGTCTACCTATTTAGGGTGGCCAACTTTTGGAATGTCATTTTATTCTCTAACTAAACATTCTTCCTAAAATATCCACCTATTTAGAGTGCCCAACCACCAGAATTTTATTTTAAATCTCTAATTAAACCTACTTTGAAAGCAGTCTACCTATATCAATATGGTCAACTTTTGGAATGTCATTTAAATTCACTAACAAAGAACCATTTACCCTTTTGGCCCACACGCGAGCTTGTCCACTCATGCGCAGTATAAAAATATTTCCGCGAAGTTTATCAGACTTGGGCAATTGTTCACGGACTAACTCTCAATCTCAAGAAAACACGAGCTTGCCAGTTCCACTTAAGAAAACAAAAGATAACGACCTAGGGATAAGGATACAAGGACAGCCTATCCATCTCAGCAAAACCATAATAATTGAGAAATAAATAATACAATCAAAAAGCTAATTTTTAAATGCATTTAAAAGACAAAAATAGAATATTTTATCTTCTGTCATTGAGTAATTAGATATATATGAGTGAAAATAAAAGCGGCGAGGGATGACTATATTGAGTGAACTTATAAAACCGCTAATCAGGTGCTACATATTAAATGACATTAGGTTCGAAATTCACGATGATCATCCCCCGCCGCTTTTATTTTCACTCAGATACATCTAATTGCTCAATCACAGAAGATATGTAAAATATTTTATTTTTCCTTTTTTTTGTGCATGCAAATAAAAACTTTTTTGAATGTTAATTTTTTATTTCCTAATTATTAATTTAGTTTCTATTCATGAATTCACAAAACTTTGTATCAAAATCGAATATATATATATATACATAAAATTACACTAAAATATTTAAATAGGCACATCAATATTAAACCCAGTATTATTATCTATATAGAAACCATTCACACAGACACTATGATAATAGAATATATATTTTTATAAATAACATATATGTAAATAAATAAGTTCAATTGTCTTAATTAAGCTTTCTTGTATATAAATCTCAATATTAATGTTAAAAATAATTAGCTTTTACTTTTTTTCTGTAAAGACTCCGTGATAAATCCATTTATAAGAAATTTCTTTTCCCCCAATTAACACCCTCTCTGGATTTCCTGTGAGATTTTTTTTTTTGAAGATTTCGATTTTTTTGTTGTTGTTTTGTCTCTGGCAGAATCCATATATTTTATGTGTTTTATAGCACTGAGACTGTCAGAGAGAATCCAGATGTTTTTGTTGGAGTTTTTACATTATGTTAGGTCTTTTTGAATTGTTGGTAATTCTGCTCGAAAATTAGAGCAGTTATTGGGGTTCCTGAATTTAATTTTTTTCTTTTCTGATTTATTAACGATGAAAACTCCACTTGCGCAGGATCCATCATCAAATCTGCTTCCATCTGTATAAATTTTGTTGGTGTTAGAAGGGATATGCTGATAATTTGGAGGCTAAGTTGTAAGAGAATATGTGGGTTTTTTCTTGGTTTTGGTTTATCAAGAGAAGTTTGAAAGGTGATGTTGGGTAAATTGAGGTTGGGTTGGATTTCGTTTCTGAGATAGGATCTTTCTATACTATGATAAACCATATTATTTTTGAAAGCGTAGAATAGGGGGGATTCATGTTTTAATCTATGGTTACTTTTCCAATGGTTTGTATAATTTCCTGTTCTGTGATCAGATCCATAGCTACAGATTCTATTTAAGTATTTTTCCATCAGTATATCACTTCTAAGGTTCAGCGGCAGATGATCTACTTCACGTTGTACTATGTCGTTATTGCGTTATTATTTGTTGCCTGTTATAATTTTTGCTGCTGCCGTCTGAATGCTATCAAGGTTTGTGGTAGATGAATTGGTGAATGCCTGTAGGCCATATTCTAGAATTGGTCGAATAAGAGCTTGGTATGTAATTTTTAAGATTTCGAGATCTGCTCCTCAAGTTTTGCTAACGATATATTTTAGGATGTTAAGTCTTGAACAGGTTTTTTGTATTAGAGTATCTATATGTTTGTTACATCTAATTTCTGGATCTAGAGTTATGCCTAAGTATTTGGGATTTTTATTTACTGGGAGAAGATTATCATTGATGTAAATGTTCGGTTTGTAGCTTTGAAGTTTGCTATTAGTTGTAAAGAGACTGGTTTCTGTTTTAAGGGTATTTACAACAAGTTTGTTTTTTAATGAATTTTTCTAGATTGTTCATGGATCTGTTTAGATGATCTTCAATTTTTTGGATTTCATGATGACTGTTCCAAAGTATTATGTCGTCGCCAAACATCCCAATATTTGATCGATGACATTTTCTATTCCTGCTATGTAGAGTGTAAACAACTGAGAACTGACTCCTGTGGGACTTCCCGTCGAAGTTTGTACGGCTTCGAGAAAGTGTTGTTAATTTTGACCTTGTATGAGCGATTTTGATAAGACTCTTTATCCAGCATTGCAAGTGTCCATTTATGTTGAAATTTTAACAGTTTTATTATATTAACACAAAGCAATAACGCGCCATCTATACATATAAAATAAAAGGATTTAAAAGACTGAATGTTTCTTTTATACATAAAACGAACTTCTACTGTCCTTACTGCGATGAAAAAATATATTGGGAGGGCTTGGCTCATCATGAATGTAATTCTACTGTCCTATAAGCTTATGTCCATAGTTTACTTGAAAACCATTTCTAAGATTTCATCCTTCAGTGTAGCATATAAAAGCAGAATGATCCAATACAGTATTAGAGCTCTGAGAAGCGGTCTGGTGGATTAAATTGGCGAAACCGCTGGGAGGGTTCACCACTGATGAGCCAAGCCCTCCCAATATATTTTTTCATCGCAGTAAGGACAGTAGAAGTTCGTTTTATGTATAAAAGAAACATTCGCGCTTTTAAATCCTTTTGTTTTATTATAAGTTTATTGTGCCAGACAAGAACAAATGCCTGTGAAAGGTCCAGGAAGGTAGAGATGGTACTATTGGTTGGGGTTTTATTTTGAATGTCTAAAATGTTCTGGTGAAGTGGAGAATTTGATCGATTGTTCAGTGTCCTGGGCGGAAACCGCTTTGCTCTTTAGGAATTAGGTCTTCTTGTTGTAGGTAGTACAAGAGGTTTTTGTGTAATATTTTTCTAGTAATTTGCTTGCAGTGGAGGTAAGAGCGATTGGCCTGTAACTTGAACTTGTTGGGTTTTAGAAGAGGGTAACTGTGGTTGACTTCCAGTCCCCTGGAATTTTTCCTTTTTTCCAGGATAAGTTAAAGATTTATCGCGAAACAGACATTGACTTTTATATATAAGTTTTAATTGTTCTTTATAATGTAAAATAAAATGATTTAAAAGCGCGAATGTTTCTTTTATACATAAAACGAACTTCTAATGTCCTTACTGCGATGAAAAAAATATATTGGAAGGGCTTGGCTCATCAGTGGTGAACCCTCCCAGCGGTTTCGCCAATTTAATCCACCAGACCGCTTCTCAGAGCTCTAATACTGTATTGGATCATTCTGTTTTTATATGCTACACTGGAGGATGTGAAGGATTCACCACTGATGAGCCAAGCCCTCCCAATATATTTTTTCATCGCAGTAAGGACAGTAGAAGTTCGTTTTATGTATAAAAGAAACATTCGCGCTTTTAAATCCTTTTATTTTATATGTATAGATGGCGCGTTATTGCTTTGTGTTTCTTTATAATGTTTCAATCAATCTGGCTAAAGAGTTACAGGATATAGAGTTGAGTCGGGAAAGTTGTTTTTTGGCCAATTTTCATCTGACAAAAATTCAAATTAACCAAGTACACTAGAATAATTTACCTATTTTCAGTCAATAAATGATGATGAAATGTCGCTGCATCATGCTTAATGAACAAAAACAAAATTCATCCGAGAATCAGGCGAAGCCAGCCCATCATTTTTAATAGGAATGAAAAAAAAAGGTTTCTTTCAGAGAAACATTCACTCGAGTAAAACACAGGTGAAGTCTGATCATAGATACGTACTCAAAGCCATTATTAAGACCCCATTGGTCTTACACAGATTCTCCAGAGCCTGGACAACAATGATCAGGATGAGCGGAGTTTTTTATGTACAATATTACATGAAATGAAGTAAAAAGCATGCTCTAACAAAAGACGGAAAAAAAAAGAAAAAATTTTGAAGATTAGTTATCAATATTATAATGGAAAGACTAATTTATCAGATCCGCTTTTTTCATTACTCTTCTGAAGAAATTATATACAGATAAAGCCATATATCTGTTGTATATCAGACTTGATAGAAGAGAGTGTACGGTGCAGGCGGCCTATCTCAGAAACAAGAGTTTCTCTCTCCGTCTTCAGAGATATACATCCAAATATATGGTGTTCTATTTCTGCCTTAATTTTATTTGTGCATAGATGGCAATTTAGTTCTTCTGCTTTCAGATTTTTCACATGGCTTTCTCGATGAGAAACAAACAGTATTCTTAGTTTAGCTATTAGGCGCTTAGTTGACAGTGGCAGATCTGTAAGTAGGTAATTTTCCGTGGCTACTGATTTGTGTAGGTATTTATAATGGGGATACATCGTTGAATTGACTATTCGTACTTGATTTGATTGAATAGATTGTTTTATTGTAATCAAAATAATGTTGGAAATTTTATTTTGTAGAACAGTGGGATCTGAGCAGTACTTTAGCCAGGTAAATCCCGTGGGATTTAATATCCGTACTAAGCTTTTTTGAAAGCCATTAGAGGCTTTCAAGCTAGAAGAAATGTTGCGTAGTTGGTCTAAGCAGATTGTTGGTAGTCTTGATTTTTCCATTTTTAGCAAACTAAGCCAGAACTTCAACGTTAATTTGATTGCAGTGACCCCAAGTGTGAAGCGTCCAGTTTCCATGCGCAGTATATAGCCTGGTGTATTTTTTGGCTGGTTCAGCAGTCGTCGGAGAAAATTATCTTGGATTTGTTCTATCGTCTTATTTTGGTTAGTTGTCCAGATCGGAGCGGCATACATCAATGTACAGAACAACAATGATAGAACAGTTGAATCTAATAGTTAAATATATTCATTTTTGCGTTTTCTAAATTTTACATACTGCGCCAGTGGCTGCAAGTGCCTTGCCCTTGAAATGTGATGCAACTTGGCCAAATGAGTTTGATGTTGTGAGGAGATAACCAATATAGAGGTATCCCGATGTCAACGCTATGGGTTGTCCTCCCCAGAACCATTTGTCAGATTTTGCTGAGGCGACCCCCGTTTCGGAACACTATTATTTTGGATTTTGTTTGGTTGAGTGTTTGATGATTCGCTTCAAAGTAATCTCTCAGCATGTTTATTTTCTGTTGCAAATTAATCTTTGACTCACTTATGAGGACAATATCGTCTGCATACGGCAGGAGGTGGACAGTTCCAAAGTTAGAGAGATATATGCCAGGTAGATCAGATTCGTTAAAGTTATTGATTATGTCTGTCATGAAGAGTATGAACAGATAAGGTGACAAGGGTTCTCCTTGTAGCACTCCCGAGCAAATTTTAACACAATATATATGACGGCATTCTAATATACCTTTATTCTTATTAAACTCATATGATTATACACAATGATAAAACACCAACATGCAGGAATGCCAGTGTAATTGATTGACATTGAGAAATAGAAAAGCCCTTACAACAATAATTAAATGATGTACACAACAAATATCCCAAATATCTAATCACGTTGCGATACTATTTGATGTATGTATGACTGAACAATTTTCAACCACAACCTTATATTCAACTTGGAAATTCAATGAGAAAAAACAAATTGGCCAAGATTTACACAGAATGTGAATGACGCTGACAAGAAAAAGATTGAAAGGTTATCGGCTAATATATCCACACCAGAAAAGGTTGATCAAATAATAAATTAACTTTCGGAGATTCTAATTGAATCTGCCCATTCCACACTGAAACTAAAATATAATGTAACTCCAAAATGTGGTGTAGCTAACTGGTGGAATACAGAACTGGAGATTTTAAAAACCTACTCTCACTATGAAATAAATATTTATTACCGAACTCGGAATCCTTCAGGATATTTAATAGAGTTATTTAAAAGAACAATAAATAAATATTCACGAGAGAGATTAAAAAGGCCAAAAGAATATCGTGGAGGACCTTTCTAGAAGAAAATAATTCTACCAATCCTTATGGGAATTTATACAAAATATTAAGAGGTAACTCGAATAAACAACTACAAATATTAGAAACAAACACATATCAAGAACAGCAAAAGAAAGCTGAGGAATTAATAGCGGCTCTATTTCCTGATGACAACCCAGGTGAAGAAAAGAATACACATACAAATATAAGGAAATATGCATTAAGACTTTCGAACACAACAGAACCAATAATCACAATCAATGAAGTAAACGCTATTATTGATAAATTTAATCCGAAGAAATCTCCAGGAATAGATAACATTTCTAATAATATGATAATACACGCAAAACAATTCGCGGTACCACTATTAACTAAAATCTACCAGAAGTGTCTGGATATGAGTTACTTTCCTGATGAATGGAAAAGAGCAGAGGCGCTGATCATTCCAAAGCCGGGTAAATCCGATTACAAAAATGTGGCAACTATCGACCTCTATGTCTAAATTAAATTTTTCGAAAATTTTTGAAAGAATAATAAACAAAAAAAACCTCATGAAATCCTACTTCACTAACCGGAAGATAAGATTTAGGTACTCTTCGAATGATTTCACCAAAAAACTAAGTAAAGGATGTCCGCAAGGAGGACCCTTATCTCCGACAATTTGGAACATCATAATTATTGATCTCTTAACCAACTTTCAGGAATCCAATATCGAGATTATTGGATATACGTACAGATGATCTAACGGTAATATGTTGGAATACAGATGTAACAAATCTTAAGTTTACAATTGTAAATTCAATAGGAAAATAAATATGTGGTGCGAAAACAACAAACTTAAAATATCAAGACAGAAAACAAAGATTTTATACTTATTCAATTGTAAAAACGACGTAATTAACTTGCATGATAATCTTGTCAAACCAGTTGAAAACCTAAAACTACTAGGATTGACTTTTAAGAATCAGCGAAACAAGAACAAATTAGATTTTATGCCTCTCACACATCGACAGTGTTATTGCAAAAACAACTAGAGCCAGTGGATATCTTCTTGGTTTAACAAAGAAATCGTGGGGATTGGATAGTAGGCGATCATTAACATTATATAAGACTTTATTGAGAAGCACAATAACTTATGGTTCAACAATTTGGTACCCATATATAAACAAAAGATCTAAAAACAAATTGGATTCACTACAGTATAAAATTCTTAAACTCTGTATACATGCTTATAATACAACTTCTTCGAAATGTACACATGTTCTCGCAAGAATACCTAAAATTACAGATTTCATTTTGTCAAACATACTTAAAGTTGAAATAGATTATAATAGAAATGATCCGGCAAAAAGAATGATCTCTAACTTTATAAATGAAAAAAATTCAAAATTACTATGAAGATTCTAATGATATTTCCAGAGAAATTTTTGAAAACTCAAGATTACCCAAATTTATCCAGCCAAATTTTTATAATATACAATTCTTTACGGGGCATGGAGACTTTAACACATACTTATACAGAATTGGAAGAATTTATTCTTCAATCTGCTTATGTGACAAAGAAGATCACAACCCTGAGTATATTTTAATACGGTGCCCACTTGTTGCAGATTTGAGAGTATACTATCAAATGAACAGTTCTAGTTTATGCACAATAAAATCCTAAATAATTGCAACTAGATATTCAATGAATGAAAGGAAGAAAAAATTGCAACGAGTTTCTTTATTCTGAATGTTGGCAAGCTTTCAGGCGTTAGCCTATCTTCAGGCCGATTTCGCAAAAAATATATATACAAATAACATAAAATCTAAACTATATATAAGGTAAATTAAATTTTATTGCCATCTATCGTTAAAATTTTACACAAATAAATTTACTGGCAATGCGTTTCTTTTAAATATTATCTCTACAGACCTTACTGCAATTAACTTTATTAACATCATGAAACGCGATATCCCAAACTCAGGGATATTTGCGCCAATACATTTCACTGCATTACAGCAATTCGGCTATATACAATCCTGTTCAATTCATTATTTTACATAAATTAACTAAAGAAAATTGTCCAAAGAGAAAAACAAACAACAAAGCAAAACACACAGAGCAAGCATCGCAGTTCTTTTTTTTTTTTCTAAGATTCCTTCTCTTTTTTCCAATTCAAGAGAAAGTTGTATATGTATTTACAAAATTGATCAAAATTTTTATACTTTTCTTTTTTGTCTACAAATTCATCAAGCTGTCCAATACGACCAAATCTATTTTCCCTAAAATCCCGGAAAATTGGGCACTCCAGAAGTAGATGTCTCGCGTCTTGAATTTCACCTCCGCAGAAGCATCCTGGTTCCTTCACGGCGCCGATAGTTGCCAAAAATTTCCAAAAATTGCCATGATCTGTAATGAATTGGATATTATAAAAATTTGGACGAAAAAATCTTGGAATTCCTAATACGAAAAAGCTTCTGAAAATTTCATTAGTGTTCTCAAAAATTTCATTCATTTTTGCGTGTAAGAATGATTTGACTATACTTGGAGCATAGGGTTCGTAAGTAATTAGATCTTCAATGGACATTTGAGCTAGATCAAATTTGATTATTCTGGATTCTATATAATCTGTTAGGAGTGGAATTTTTGCCAAGCTATGCACACAGTTTGATGAAGTGGTTTTGTATGCTCTAACTGCCCATAAAATGATCTGGTACTGCATGGAGTTCAGTTTTTGTTTACAACGATTGTTTAAATATTTGAACCAAATTTCAGAACCGTATGTAAGTACAGGCCTAATGATTGTTTTGAATAAAGTTAACCTCTTTTCAGTGTCTAAACCCCACATATTGCCACTTAGTGAACATAATAAATTTTTCATACGTCCTGCACAGAATATCATTAACATGCGGTGTAAAGTTAACTTTGTTTTTCCATTTGTGATTAGAAAATTTCATTCCCAGAATTTTTACTTGCTTGACCGGCATTATTATATTGTTATTAACCTTAATAGGTATTTTTTGTCTGTTATGTAGGTATAGCATATTAGTCTTCTCTGTACTGATCGTTAATTTATTTCTATTACACCATTGGATCACATAATTTAAGGTGTATTCACTTGCGGTTTTTAGTCCTTCAATAGTCTTATTCCAGCAAATTATTGTAACGTCGTCTGCATAACATATAATATCTGCATTCATTGAATCAAAATTTATCAACAAATCATTTAGCAAAATATTCCATAGAAGTGGAGATAAAGGTCCACCCTGTGGACATCCTTTAGTTAGTTTCTTATAAAAAGTTTCTGATTCGTATGTAAATTTCACCTCCCTTTCATTATTCAAATAAGATTTTATGATCCGTATTAAATCTGAAGGAACATCATCATTATCCATTCTTTTATAATAGCAGGCCACCATGCATTGTCGAATGCACCCGCAATATCTATAGCTATCAAGGAAGTCAATTCTTTTTGTTTATGTTTCAATATAGTTTCTATAATTTTATCCATTCCAGTATTTGTTGATCTAGATTTCATAAAACCATGCTGCCTTGAGCTCATTAAATTATTCTCTAAATAATAGTTACTTAATTTATTTTTTATTATATTCTCAAATGTTTTAGATAGATTAGATGTCAATGATATAGGTCTATAACTTTTATTTATTTCATAATTCGTTTTGCCTGGTTTTGGAATTATTTTTAAGAATGATTTTTTCCATTCATCCGGATAATATCCCATTTCTATACATTTATTGAATAATTTATGCAGAATTGGGATTATTTTTATTTTAGCCTGTCTAATCATATTGTTACTAATGTAATCAGGGCCCGGTGCTTTTTTGATATTTGTTTTTAAAATTGTTTCCTCTATTTCCTTAGATTCGATATAAACACTACTTTTATTTTTATATTTAGGCGTATAATTTCTAATCAAAATATGATCATCTTTATCCAAACCTCCAATATCATCCTGAAATAGATCGTTCATTAAACTTTTTATTTTGTCGGTCTTTAAATGATCTGGTAAATTATCTATTAGTGGTAATCCTAAATTTCTATTTTTCGATCTCAATGACTTGAATATCCTATAAGCATTACCAAATGAGTTATTTGGATGAATTTCTTCTATAAAAATTCTCCAACTCGCTCTTTTTGCCTTTTTACTTTATTTAAATATTTATTTCTCATTGATTTATAGGTCTTTTCAAGGACCTTTCCATGTCGGTAATACAAATTTCTAATATAGTGGAAATCGTTTTTCATTTTCTCCAGCTTCCCATCCCACCAGTATGTATTTGTTTTATGATTTCCGCTTCTTGTCTTGACATTTAGTGACAGATAAGCTGCCTCTTTAATTATTTGTGTGAGAGTCTATACAATGTTGTCAATATCTTTGATGTTTGACGCGTGGTTTATCATGGTGATAATATTATCTACGTCTTGTATTGCTATTTTTTCGGTAAATGTTTTCCAATCAGCATCTTTTTCTATAAATTTCCATGTTGAGTTTTGAACTGTCCTTTGCCTGTTAAAATTGTGATAAATGTCAAAGGTTATTGCTACGTGATCTGAAATGTGCGTCAATATAGTCGTCTTCCAGTTTTGTACCAAACCTATTGATTTTTTGTTTGAAATCGTAAGATCTATAAAGCTAGAATTTCGGCAGGTGGGTATCTTAAGATTATGAATAAATAGGTTATGTTCATCTATGATGGAGTGGAATTTGAAACCATTGGAGTTTGTTGTCGGATCAAACCAGACTGGGTGTCTAGAATTAAAGTCACCACATAGTATAATAGGTTGTTGATTGTAGGTCTCCAGAAGCTCTTGGATAAATTTTCTATGAGTGTCATTAAATCTATGTGGATGTATATAAAAGTTTGCGATAATAGTATTTGATTTTGCTGAATTTAAAGAAGTGGTTGTACAAAAGGAGTTTGTGAATTTATTGATTTTATTAAATTTTAAACTCTTATTCATAAAGATCGTTGCAGTATAAATTTGTTCATCTGTCGTTGAATGCACTATTTGAGATTCCAAATCGAAAATTACATCTCTATCAATCAGATAAGGTTCCTGTATTAGGATGATATCTGGTGGGTTGTCTTTTATAGAAGCTTGAAGCTCATTCAGTGCCAAGATACTTTTTCTTACATTTTGTTGTAAACATTTAATTCCTTTTCCCTGGATGATATTCAAACTAAATAAACAAAAATCTTAGCTGCGAAATTTGCCTAATTGTCGGTTGGATCATATCTCGTTCGTTGGATAATTCTGTCTATCTGTATTTTGTATAGAGGACAGTCCGAGGAATTAGCTCTATGATTCGGCGAGTTTCTAAATTTAGGATGTTTTAGACAGTTATAACAATTGCAAATTTTTGAACAGTCATGAATTCCTTGCGCGCCGCATAATTTGCATATCTCGACGTTAGTACAATCGGCCAATTTATGGTTGGGATTAAATTGAAGGCATTTCTGACATTGTTTTACCAGAATCTTATCTTCCACAAAACAGCGTTCAAAGTCAGTATATAATTTATTATTCATATTTTTAAGGATTCGGTAAACCTTTGGAGAAACCCTAAGAACTATGTTGTGGTGGGGCTTATTCGATTTCATGCTAAACAAACATGGATATCATTTTCCATTTCGTTCAATTCAGGGTTCATACTGCAGATTGTTTTAGTAAAATTAGCGGTTTCTGTAAGTTTATTAACATTTTTGACTATTACTGTAGGATCTCTTGGTTTGGGGATAAAAATTTTGCTGATATTTGCGAGTTCCTCTGCCCTGCCTAACTCATCATTTAGAGATTCCATGTCTGATTCTGTAGGGGTCTTTATTATTACAGATTTCCTAGCATTTATAATTTTGTTAATCTTTATTTTTTTTCCTTCGTCCCTAAGCTTTTTAACTTTGCCTGATATAGTTTGATACATTTTTGTATTATCTTCCCCATTTATAGGTGTTGCCACTATTGTGAACTCCTTATGTAAATTTTGTTTTTTTTTATGTAATCTTGTGATGTTTCTGTACGAGCTACTTGAGCATATGTTGGAGTTGTTTTGACTAATTCATCTTGGATCCCTTTCAGTTTTTGGTCCATAACATCTGTAATTGTTGTTTTCATTAGTTCCAATATATCTTGGTTATTTATTTCTTTTAAAGTTGAAATACCATCCTTGGTTTGCCTAACCATAGTTGACAAAAATGTAATATCATTTTTAGTTAGATTTTTTTGATTTTGTTGAACCTTTTTGTCAAAATAGTTATAAATTTCATCCAACTTATCATTTAATGTTTGAATAATTATTTCCATATTCTATTTTTGCATATTTGTGCGAAAACAACAATTGAAAAGGCTTTCAAAAATGACTAAACTCTTAAACAGCGATTGCCAATTAAAAAAAGGTTATAATATTTTTAATTAAACAATTTATAAAACTTTTATAAATTATACAATAAGTAAAATGAATATTTAAAACAATATTTACCGGAACTAGCGGAGCCTAGCGACGCACGTCCGGTCAGTTTCGCCAGTCAGCAATGGTATGAGTTATTGCAATGGTATGAGTTATTGAATGAGAGGGCTTGGCTTATCAGCAGTGAACCCTCTCAGCGGTTTCGCCAAATTAATCTCTAGACCGCTCTACTATTGTATTGGACTGGTTTTGTTATAAACCCTGCATTTTCTATGCTCGATGCAATACCTTGAAATTATATGTATGTACCTCTACAGACCTATAAGCTTATGTCCATAGTTCCTTAAACACCCCTAAGCTGCCTTCCATAGAAAATGCAGGGTTTATAACAAAACCAGTCCAATACAATAGTAGAGCGGTCTAGAGATTAATTTGGCGAAACCGCTGAGAGGGTTCACTACTGATGAGCCAAGCCCTCTCATTCAATAACTCATACCATTGCAGTAAGGTCTGTAGAGATAATATTTAAAAGAAACGCATTGCCAGTAAATTTAATTGTGTAAAATTTTATATATAAGGTGTAGAACTAATCCCACCGGAAGTAAATTAAACAAATTGTAATAAAATATATTGTATACAACGATACATGCAAATATGCCGAAAACTTTAAATTAAAAATTAAAAACAAATTCTAAAACTATGAAATTTGAGATACGCCAAAATTACATAAAAAAGAAGAACTAAAATAAGTCTTGGCAGTTACAATAAGGCATAAATAATAAACAACATAATTATTATTATTATTATTATTATATTATTATTATTATCCATCCATCCATATATATCAACATATATAGTCACGACCGTCATGGGCCGGCCGGTTCTGTCACGGATGCGCGCGCATCATCATTATGATCATTATCATTATCTAATGATAATAATAATAATAATAATAATTATTATTATATTATTATCCATCAATCCATATATATATCCCTATATATAGTCACGACCGTCATGGGCCGGTTCTGTCACGGATGCGCGCGCATCATCATTATGATCATTATCATTATCTAATGATAATAATAATAATAATAATAATTATTATTATTATTATATTTATTTATTTATTTCGTCTCAATTTACAGGTGTTACATTCGAGCACAGCTCGCGAGTCACCTTGTCCTGGCTATTTACACATGGCGAGTTGGTGGAGTAGAAGTGGTCCCCCTAGGCCTTGCAGGAGGGCAGCTGTTGGGCGATGAGCTCTTGACTAAGTGTCAGGGCCGGGTCGTCGGAATCGGGGATTGATAACTCCTTTATTTTGTAGAATATCTTGTATGGTTGGATTATTTGAGTTTTGCATTTGAAGGTATAATTTCTTAACGGAAGTTTGGTATATATCTTCTAGATCGGGTTGGTTCAAGTCCTCCTTCAGTATCTTGTTTGATAGGTTGAATGGAGCTCCTATACTTGTCCGAAGGCAGATTCTCATGAATGCGTTTATCCTATTTTTGTCTGTGGTTGTAATATATTTGCACCAAACTGGGAGTGCGTATGTTACTATCGGGAGGATACAACTTCTGTATAGAGTAAACCTTTGTTTTGTAGTCAATTTGCTTCTATAGTTGAAAAGGCTTGATAATGTTATTTTGGCGATTTTTGCTTTCTTTATGATATTTTTGACATGCATGTTGAATTTCAACTTGGAGTCTAAGGTAACTCCAAGATATTTAACGCTGTCAGTCCAGTTAATAGGGCTCTGGTTTACCTTCAGGATGGATTGTGGCTTGAATTTTTTATTTTCTAGTGGAGGAAAATTATTGCCTGAGACTTTTTTGGGTTGATGTCTAATTTCCAATCATTGCACCATTTGGTTATACTGTTTATGTAATTTTGGAGTTGTGTAGTTATTATTCCTATTGATTTGGAGTTTGATAAAATTGCTGCGTCATCTGCAAAAAGTTTTATTTGACATTTTGGATGTGGAGGGAAATCGTTGATGTAGATGTTGAATAGGTAGGGTCCAAGGATAGAGCCTTGAGGGACTCCAATCTGGGTTGGTTTGGCCGTGGTTATATAATTCCCTTGCTTATTTGAAAAGGTTCTGTCCTGGAGATAGTTTTTCAAGAATTTGATAAAATCCCTTGGAAATTGATTTTTTGTTATTTTTGCTATCAAGCCATCATGCCATACTCTATCAAAGGCTTTGGTAAAGTCTAGAAAAACAGCACCTACTGCCTCCTTGTGGGACTTTCTTATTTGGATGTAGTCTATTACTGGTGATTAGCTGGTGGGTTGTGGAGTGTCCTTTTCTGAATCCAAATTGTTGAGGAATGATAAAGTTAATAGAATCCATGTATGACTGCAATCTGCGAAGAACGATTCTCTCGTATACCTTACCGATGGTAGAGAGAAGGCTGATTGGTCTTAGATCTTCAGGTGATTTGACAGGTGATTTTTTGGAATGGTTTATGATAATGGCATGTTTCCATGTCTTCGGGAAGTAGCACAGGTGTAATGCAGCATTGAAGATCCCAGCGAGGAAAACTATCCATTTGATGGGAAGGTTTTTAGTCATTTGCGGCGTAATATTGTCGTGGCCTGGAGCTTTGTGATTACCTAGGTTTTTAATCACTTCCTTGACTTCATTTGGCGTTGTCATTGATAGTATATTCTCTTGGGGATGATGGCAAGTGTTATCTGTTAGGTACGACGGAACCTCATCCTCCGCCTTGGAAAAGTGTTTGGAAAAATGCTCTGAAAGATCATTTCCAATTTCTTTGTCGGTCAGCAAGGTTTTTCCATTTGCGTTTAAACTAGTGATTTTTTCAGTTTTTTTCCGAATGGGTTTTGTTTTTTTCCAGAAGTCTGTTGGGCTCGATTCAAGTTTGCTTAAAAAGCTATTCCAATTTTCAGATTTCTCTGCTTCAAGGGCTTGATTTACCTTTCCTTGAAGATTGAGGTAAGTAGCTCTATGAGCTGGATCCCAGGTTGATTGCCATCTTTTCCTAGCTTTATTTTTCTCTCTTATTAAGGCTTTGGTTTTTGGGTTCTTTATTAATTTGGAAGATGAAACTATGGTGTTTTTTCGAGTAGCTATTATTAATTTTTTCGTTTAAAATTCCAACTGCTGAATCAATGTCTACTTCAGTTTTCAAGGGGAGTCTGGGGGGCGTAGTGGAGATTAGATCTTGTTGAAAATGAACCCAATTAGTTACTCGGCTGAGCTGGGTTGTGAATTCATCCTTTGGGCAATTCAATTCAAAGATTACAGGGAGATGGTCAGATGATAAATCGTCGGTGGTTCTGGCCTTTGGGGTCCAGGGAATGTTTTTAAGTACAGCGAAGTCTAGGAAATCGGGATTGCCGAGTGGACTGTAATGCGTGGGTGACGAAGGTGCGACAATGTCGAGGCTTTCTCTTTCAGAGAAATTGTGCAGCACGATTCCACTGTTATTTGAAGTCCTTGATCCCCAAAGAGGGTGTTTGGAGTTCCAGTCTCCTGCAACGATTATTGAGTGGTTGTGTTTTATCAGTTGGTTCAAATCTTCTTCCAATAATGGTGCATCAGGCTTCTTATAAATTGCTGTGATTTGCAAGAGGGTTTTTCCATCTGGTTTTATCAAAATTGAAGTATTTTCCAAGGTTAAAGTATGAATCAGCATATTTTTATATTTAAAAAAGGATTTTAGAATGATGGCTGTTCCCCACCCTTTCCTGTAATTCGATCAGTTCTAATGGTTTGATAGTTCCTGAACTTTAGATCAATTGAGGGTTTAAGGTGAGTTTCACTGAGCAGAGCAATGTCAATTGAGTTATCTTCTAAAAAGTGCAATAATTCTTCTTTCTTTGGTCTGATTCCGTTACAATTCCACGCAATAATTTTAAAAGGTAATTTGCAATTCATTGTAGGTATGTTTTGATTACTTGCATCAATTTTTCACACAGGTCCTTAGTTTCAGAACGAGAAGTTTTTCTTGTCACAACCTCAGCATTGCTTTGGTTTTGTTGTTCTACAATTTTCGGCAGTGTTTCAGATCTTTTTGAAATCGGAAGTGGGTGTTAGGTTTGTACTGACCAGGGTATCTTGGCTGTTGCTGATGTACTCTTGGAAACTTAGGGCATCCGCGGTAATTGGCTGTGTGCGCTTCCTCGCAGTTTGCACACTTTGGGGGAAGTTGTCTTGACTTTCTTGGGCAGTCCTTCGAATGGTGCTCCTCGGCACACTTGACGCATTTTGGTTTCAGGAAGCAGTTAAGTTGACCGTGCCCGAAACCCTGGCAGTTGAAGCATTGAGTCACACGGTTTGTTGTTCTGAAAGATTCTACTGCAATTTTCTGATAGAGAAGTTCAGTTATTCCGTAAATTTTCTTGTTTTGTTCATTTTTAGGTAATTCTACCAGTACTAAATTCATTGGCCTTTTAGTTGATTGTCTATGAAGTCTCTTCACAGAGGTCTCAGTAAAGCCCATTGTTGCAAGTTCTATTGCTATATCTTCAGTCTTGTAGGCTGTTGTCACGCCCTTTAATACGACTTTGAGCGGTTTTTCTTCTTGGAGTCTATAAGAGTAGCCGCCATTGTTTTTTTGAACATATTCCCTGATTTTTTTGAAGTCTGAAATGTTTTTGGCCTTGATAATGTGCTTATTTCCTGAGATCGTGCATTGGAATTTATCTGTGCACAGGTCTTTCAGCTCTTGGCAGAGCAACTTCCAGTCTGTTACATTTTCTGCTATTACAGGTGGTATTCTTGGCTTTTTTGCATGTGTGACTTTTGTCCAAGGACCATCTTCATCAATGTCTTCTTCGTTAACCTGAGATGGGGTAGCTGCGGACGTTTCTTGAGGGACTTCAGTTACCTCGTTCATGGAGACATCGTTTTCATTATGCTGTGAGACAACTTCCATTCTCGGTGTCTTATGGCTACGTGATGTTGAATCTGATGGAGATTCGTGAGTTCGTTTCTTTGTTGAAAGAGTTTCTTCTACTTTGTACTCGATGCCACATCTTTCAAGAATTTTTAAGAGTATGTTGGTTTCGATTATACTGACCTTTTCGCCAGCTGGGCCGATCGTTGATTTGATTACAATAGGCTGCATATTTTTCCTGAAAAAATTAGCGCCGAAAATAAAGATTCTATATTATTATATTATTATTATCCATCCCTATATATAGTCACGACCGTCATGGGCCGGTTCTGTCACGGATGCGCGCGCACAGGGAGGTCACGTGCTCGCCGGCAGCCAACGGGCGCGCGCCGCCGGCATTACGTCATAGATTATAAACACAAGGTAATAAGGCCAAATAAAAAAATAGTGTGTGATAAGGCACAATTTGGATTATCTACTTATATAATTGCCTTATTCTGTCTGTGTGAAGTTCACTGTGTGAAGTTCATGGATAGATTTTGGTCAGAATGGATAAAATAAAAAAAGTGTCAAGGGATGGGAATCGAACCCACGACCTTCCGCTTACCGGGCAGATGCAATGACCACTAGGCTACCCTGGACATATTTTTCCGTTCAAATTTTTATTTTTATATTTTCAAGACCCACACAGTTTGGGGCGGGACGTTTCATAAGAGAGACATCCACGGCGCCAATTTATAATTGTAACGAATAGTATTTTAATTAAAACATTTTAAAAATATATACGCACTCGGGTAAAACCCGGGCGTTGCCCGGGCCATTCGTCTAGTGTATATATATAATAAAAGGACTTAAAAGCGCGAATGTTTCTTTTATATATAAAACGAACTTCTACTGTCCTTACTGCGATGAAAAAATATATTGGGAGGGCTTGGCTCATCAGTGGTGAACCCTCCCAGCGGTTTCACCAATTTAATCCACCAGACCGCTTCTCAGAGCTCTAATACTGCATTGGATCATTCTGCTTTTATATGCTACACTGAAGGATGGAATCTTAGAAATGGTTTTCAAGTAAACTATGGACATAAGCTTATAGGACAGTAGAATTACATTCAAATATTTGCTTCGAGCAATGCTCTTCAGCAAACTATAAAGACAAAGCCAGTTAGGAATAAATTAACACAAAGCAATAACGCGCCATCTATACATATAAAATAAAAGGACTTAAAAGCGCGAATGTTTCTTTTATACATAAAACGAACTTCTACTGTCCTTACTGCGATAAATATATATATGCTTTAAGAGAGTGGATCTTCTATCTCTATGACTAAAAATATTGCATAATCCTTAAAAATCAAGATCTACCTTATTATGTTTAACTCTATAATAAATTTGCTTCTCAACTAAAGATTACAACAATGGTGTAAGAGACTTAGTGATTGAGATCGCGGCAAACTTTGTCGTGGAGCTCGAGGAAATATCTTGGACGTTCTAAATTAGGGATGAAACACCGGCGGCTTCCTATCCAACTTCTCCGCCCTCTATATAACAAACAGCCCTCGACTCCAGAGGCTTCTGATCCAACTTTCCTTTCTTGCTAAATCAACAACCTTAAATATGGTAATATAGAACCTTCCACGAGTGACCGCTTGAAACCATGGATACTCTTAGTCTCTTTTGGAGATTGTGTTACGTCGGAACAACTGTGTATTCGAAAACAAACAACATATAGCAAATATATTGTACGTAGAAATATCATGATAAACATTATGAGCTACGCCAGTACTCTGTGTGCTGCTCCTAGAAATTCACTCATTTTGACGATATTATTTAGTACATTTAGAGACGAAATGGATTTCACCGCACTTAACACATTTGATAATTTCTCTGCATTCGAATTTTGAGTGGTCAAAGTTTTGACAACTGTGACATTGGACCTTTGGGAACCCTGTAGGCCTCGACTATGCACATTATGTCGCAGATATCCGTAATATTATAGATTTCCTTGTTACTGGCTGTTTTAGGAAAGTTACCTGAATGTTTCGGAGCTTCTCCTTTGTTCCGCTTTACGTGAGTCTAACAATTTTGGCCAATTCAAATTTTCCATGTCTTCTTGTATATCGGGGATCATGATGCAGCTATCAAGACCTCGAACTCTGAGGTTCTTATCGTCGTCTTATATCCTGGAAGGTGTCGATCTTCCAACCACATATTTGCTGAACGGCAATCTGCTACGGGTCTGAACATCGATGTATCACTCAGATGTGGAGAGAACTCTGGATTTTGTCTCCTACAATTAATGAAAGTTTCTCTAAGTCCTGACCATTTAGTTACCCCACTTATTTTGATTGGAGGTATTCTGATATTGGGGATAGAGGCGGGCTGACTGATTCTTTTATTCAAATGTTTTGTATACATTAGATGAATTCCTATTTTTCAGGTTTTCCTTGAGTATTAAATACCACTTGAGCTGACTTCAGTTTCCTTTTTAATAGCTTCTTCTGATTGTTGTTTTTCTGACTCCATCTTTGTCAAGGTTGGTTTGGGATTTAGGTGATTTTGTGATTTATATTTAGAGTCCAATATGGTGCTTTGTGCACGCGCTGCTTCCTTTTTGTCTTCAAGTATATTTTTCTCTTGAGCGTTCCAACAGAGTTTTGGTAGTACAGTAGAACCTCCCTGTATAGCACACCTAATTTCAGAACCAAAGTGTCCTTTAGGGAGAGGTTTCCTCTTACTGGTGAGTTGCTAAATAGTAAAAATGGTAATTTTTCAGATGAAAACTGTCCTTTTTAGAGAGGTGCCCATTAGCGAGAGGGTCCTTCCAAGGATGTTCTACTGTTTTAACAATTTTCTAAGAAGTTCCCTTTCACATTAAAGTCTATGAAATTTATTAATTCGGCGAAGGTGGTTTTCCGACAGTCCAATAAACATGAAAAAACCTTGTAGTTTATTTGTCCCACGAAATTTAACAGATCAACAGAGAGAAACCAGATAATCAATTTGCAAAGATTTGTTTGAAACTGCATATAAATGATTCTGATTTTTTAAAAACAATAATAAATGGTGATGAAATATGGTGCTTTCTTTTTAATCCACAAACCAAAAAACAATCACTCGAATGGCACACATTAAGTTCTCCTAGGAGGAAGAAAGTTCCTCTTGACAAGTCCAAAGGAAAAGTAATGTTTGTAGTCTTATTCGATTTTCAAGAATTTTTTATTTAGAATTTATTAAAGAGGAGGATACTATTAATAAACAGGCATACAAAGAAATACTTGTGTGCCTTCCTGATGCGATAAGAAAAAAAATAAAACCAACTCTTTATATCAAGCATGTCAAACTCGCGGCCCGCGGGCCTCATGTGACCCACAACGAATAAATTTGCTGCCCATCAGACAATATATTTTAATAAAAAAAAAATTATAAATTAAAAAAAATAATAATAAAATTTTGTAGCCTAATTTTTAAAAATTGTAATTATACATAATTTATTTATTAATAACGAACCACTGGTCGCCATAAATAAGTCGTAAGTTTTGATAATATTATACCTACATGCATAACGTATGTACATCGCCATAAGTATTGTGTGCCTTAAAGTTTAAAGAAAATATTCTTTCGTAGTACTAGAAAAAATAAATTATTTTTAAGTTACGTTCAATAATTTGTGCAGTTATTCTGTGTCTGGTAAGTTAAAAAATATAAATTAAAAAAAAAAATTAAAATATTAATTAAAACGTTTTATTATTTTGTGTTATAGCGATTACTATTTTTTTGTTCAGAACTTTGTATTCAATATGTCTTCATCAAAACCAAGTGGCAGTAAACTAAACGAGAAATTGCTGACGAACATAGGAATTTCAAGAAAAGTGGGAATTAGAGTATTTTTGCTCTGAAGTAAAAGATAAAATCATCTGCTTGATATGTAATAATGCTATTAGTGTACCAAAATTATATAACATTAAACGTCATTATGAACAACATAAATCAAAATATGATACCTACGAAGGTTTAATGAGATAAGAAAAGTTAAAAGAGTTCAAGTTGGGAATGAAAAACAACAGTTTATGTTTACTAAAGTATCACAAGAGAGTGAAGCGGCGGTGCATGCAAGCTACGTTTTATCGGAGATGATAGCTAAACACTCAAAACCTTTTACTGAAGGTGATTTCATCAAGGAATGTTTAATTAAAGCTGCAGAAATTGTTTGTCCTGGAAGTGTGAAGACGTTTCAAGCAATATCTTTGTCTCGAAATACCGTTGTGGAAAGAGTTACTAATATGGCCAGAAATTTAAATGATCAGATAAAAGAAAAATCATCTTGTTTCGAAGCATTTTCCATTGCCTGTGATGAGAGTACGGACATTGTGGGCGTAGCTCAGTTAGCTGTTTTTTTATTTTCGAGCTTGCGACACGGATTTCAACATTTTTGAGGAATTATTGGAACTAGTACCGATGCATGGCACTACTACAGGAGAAGATATATTTAATTGCATTTATGATCTTCTGCAAAAATACAATTTACCTCAATCAAAATTGACTTCTGTAGCAACAGATGGAGCTCCTTCAATGACTGGAAAAACCAACGGTTTCGTAGCATTACTGCGAAAAAAACTAAGTGAAATTTCTGATGGTTCCAATATTCATCATACGCATTGCATTATACATCAGGAAGTATTATGTACGAAGGTAATAAAATGGAAAATGTGTTGACACCTATCAAAAAATTCATCAATTTCATAAGATCTCGAGGTTTAAATCAGCGACAGTTCTCTCTGTTCTTAACTGAATTAGAAAGCGAATATTCAGGTTTATCATACTATACCGAGGTACGTTGGCTATCATGCTCCAAGGTTCTCAAACAATTTTGGGATTTGAAAGAAGAAATTTGTCAGTTTTTAATAACCAAGAATCAAGACATCACTTTGTTTTCTGATCAAGTATGGTTGCAAGATTTTTCCTTCATGGTTGACATAACAAAACACTTGTCGGATTTAAATTTGAAACTGCAAGGAAAGGATCAGATCATTACCAACATGTGTGACCAAGTTAATGCATTCAAATTTAAGCTAGTTCTTTGGGGAGAGCAGTTGAAAAACGAAAATTTAATGCACTTTCCGACATGCAACATGTACAAATCGAGTTTAGGTGAAACTGCATTGTTTCAAAAATATGCGGAAAAAATTTTAAGTCGTAGAAATGAATTTGAAACAAGGTTTTCTGATTTCAAATCTTTGGAAGACAAGTTTACTTTGTTTTCTTCGATTTTCTCGATAAATGTAGAATCAGTACCTAATCATATGCAAATGGAGGTAATATATATCCAGTGCGTTTCAGATTTAAAGGCAAAATTCATTGAAGTTGGCGTTTCTGAATTTTACAAATATTTGCCAGCCAGATTTGAAAACACTCGTAAATTAGCATATGAAATTATGTCCATGTTTGGAAGTACTTATCGGTGTGAGCAGTTATTTTCACTTATGAAAGGAAATAAGGCTCCAATCAGATCGAGAATTACTGACGTTCACCTTGGGTCAGTTTTAAAATTAATCACTGCGAACAAGATTTCCCCCGAAGTAGAAAATATGATAGCAGAAAAAAGATGCCAAATATCAGGGAGAAATTATTAACTTTACTTTCTTTTTCTTATTAGTATTTTTTAAAATAAACCTACATAAATGTTACTATAAAAATTTAATTAATTGTTTTCTTTTTTTTGCGGCCCACATAATCTTATTACTTTTTTATTTGGCCCGTTTTAGGATTTGAGTTTGACATGCTTGCTTTATATCAAAACAGTGGAAATTGCTACATGATAATGACCCTGCTTATAGAACCATCATTTTTCAAGACTATTTAGCCAAACACTCTGTATCTGTCTTGCGGCATCCTCCTTATTCTCCTGATATCGTCCCATGTGATTTCTTCTTCTTTCCAAATTTTAAAATGGCGTTAAAAGGGAGGCGATTTTCTTCGTCATCAGAAGTAATTGAAAATGCGACGGTGGAGCTAAACAAGTTTAGAAAAATTGTCTTTGAACTAGCATTCAAAAGCTTTTTTCACGCTGGAAAAAATGTGTAGTTAACCAAGGCAATATTCTTAAAGAAGATTTTGAATACCAAATAATAAATAAAAAGGAAATTTTATTTTAATTTGCAGAAAGATATTCTTTATATAGTTCAGCACAAGTATGAATGACCAATAATGACTGAAAATACATACTTGAAGAATCTCGAATCAAATAGTGTCTGTAAACAGTCAAATATAAAATGGTTGAATTGTTAGGAAAATAAGACAGGTAATATAACAAAGACCTAGATTTATTTTTAAAAAAGTTTTCATTATATACAATACTAGCGGACGTACCCGGCTTCGCCCGGGTTTCACCCAAATAAAGGTTTGTGTAACGAATCTCTCGATAAAGTGAACATTTTTTCCCGGTCCCTTGAAAAATACTCGATAAGTTGAATAAAATCAATATTAATTGGTTCCCTCGGTAATTGGAAGTTAAAGAAATAGTATATTGCCTTGGAATTGTATCATTATTCTTGTCTCAAATAAATTGCCGTGTCATCCTGAATTTTGTCTTTCCTAATTTTCTACATTACAAAATCATCATATCATCATGATAATATTTAGAGCAGATTGTTGAATTATAACAGATAAATTAGAATATTTATCTTGATTATTTTTGGCGAAAGTTATTTCAAAAGTTTTATTTGCTAGATACCTTCCCAGTACTATACTAAATAACTTCCCAAAGTTTCATGGCGTTCCAATGAGTGGTTTGGTCAGGCATAAAGGACAGACAGACATTCAATTATATATATATATAGACTAGCGGATGTACCCGGCTTCGCCCGGGTTTTACCCGAGTAAAGGTTTGTCTAACGAACATTTGTTAAAACAATTCTTTATAACCTTATAAAAAAAGATATATTTTGATTATTTGAAACTCGTAAATTTGAATCTCTCGATAAAGTGAAAAATATTTCCCGGTCCCTTGAAAAATACTCGATAAGTTGAATAAAATCATAATTAAATAATGTTATTTAAATTTCTACAATTCAAGTAGCTATTTGTTTTAATGTTGATTTACTCCTTTAAAAAATTTCATTAACATCTGCCCGAAAAAAAAAGATTGGACGGGTTACACTTACAACGTCCCCTCAAGTCCATCTGGGGACTTTTCCATCTGAAGAAGGTTTAGTGGTGGATCTGGTAAGTCAAGAAGAGAGTCCCGGATATGTACAGTAAAACTGTAGTGAGCAGATAATTAAAGAAAGGTTATGAAAGTATAAATTGGAAGGGTACATTAGAGTTAAAATACAGTTACAAGTTAATGGGCAGCCAGGGGAATGATGGGAGCGTTTGCCATTTTTATTTAATTATTTTCCATTTTTATAATATCTTTATGGTTAAAATTATAACCATAATGCCTCTAGAGTGTTTTTTTATTCACTTCAGATTTTTTAAATTTATTCATATTTTTCTTTCTTTAAAATTTAATTTAACTTTCATTAAAACATGTACTCTGTGAAATATTATATTACCACATTAACCAACAAAATTAATGGTTTATTATTATAAATGTTCTATAAATGTTCTATTAGTCATATATATATATAATACTAGCGGATGTGTACCCGGATTCGCCCGGGTTTTATCCGAGTGAAAGTTTGCCTAACGAACATTTGTTAAAACGATTCTAAAAACATCCAATCCACCTATATTTTGATTTATGAACGTATATAAATATTGTTATATGCGTTTAAATATATTTTTGAAACACATAATATTTTGAAAACATTTATTATATTTTAAATAAGATATTGTCACCTTTGTGAATTTGTTATTAATTATTTCTTTTTTTCTCATTGAATTATATTGAGACGTTACAAAAATAAAATTTCAATTGTACATAAATTCCTTTAAAATGTTACTTTAATTTTTCATATGTTTATTTTCAATTTCTTTTTCTCATTCATTAAAAGTCAATGATGTACATGCAAAATTAGTAAAAACTCAATAAAAACGATATGTAAAAATAGATAAAAACAAATGGCTTGTAAAAGAAAGCGGCAATAAAATGAGTTTAGGTAAAATGTCTATTCCATTAACAAACATTTCACTTTTAAAATAATGAACTTTAAAATTAAAGTTTTACAAAACAAAAAAATTAGCGTTTTAAAAATAAAAACGTGGCAATATATATTAATTTAAAAATTCATTTTTGTTATCGTCATCACATACAATATAAATTTTATATGAACAAACGTTAATAAACAACAACAACAATGTACAACAACAACAATGTTAATTTAAAAATTCATTTTTGTTATCATCATCACAATACAATATAATTTTTTTATATATAAACAAACGTTAATAAACACCAACAACAATGTAATTTGCATCTTCATCATTATAAAACAACAACAAATTAAATTAACAATGTAAAAATATATTTAACATTACATTTTAACATTTAACACAAAAACGTTACAATATTTTCTTTAAATATTTATTAATATTAAAATGCCAAGTTTTTTTACGTCATTGGAATATTATATTACTAAATTCTCAAATGAAATTTATTAAACTTGGAACACATTTTAAGCATTGTTACAATTTATAAATGTAATTTCACCAGAAACCGCGAGAGGCGCTGCTTGCGAGTGAAAGTATGAAATTTGCAAATAAAATTACAACGAATACTTTTCAAATCAAATTCAAACCAGAAACCTTCCCAGTAGTAGAGTAAATAACTTCCTAAAGTTTCACGGCAATTGGATAATCTTACCTTTTAAAAACATTTATCTGTAAACAAACACGTGTAAAATTATTAACCAATCAAATTCATTTATCGTCGCGACCAGTGCGGCGCCAAGCGGTAAAAGGCTAGAACTAACGCTTTTTGGTTTTACATTAAAAAAAAAACCATTAACCTTTTTAGTTTTTTGAATAGCCTATATGTTAAACGAAATCTTCAGCTACCTACATGCGAAATTTCATATTCGCAACGCGATAACAAACATCGATTTGGATTTCATTTTTATAGATATAAGGATTAATAAACTCTCTTTTATTACATATTAAAAATTCTCTTTTAATCTTTTCTCTGTGATTTACAAAGTTAAACAGTTAAAACTCATATATTAATTATGAGGCAATAACCGCGCCATCTATAAATAAGAGAAATGAAATCATTGAATCAAGAAAGTATCTTTTATACATAATATACATCTAGTGTATATCTATAATATTGTTGCGTTGTTGGTTGACAAAGAATAACTTCCGTGGGTACAAAGGATCTTTAGGACTTTATTTAAGCCTAATCGATAAAATAATTACAGAAGAGTGCAAAAATAAAACAACAATAAATAAAACAGCAATTATACACTTACCAACTGCAGCACGGTGAGGGAAAGCAGGAGCAGAACAGGAGACAGAAGTTCGTAGAACCTTCCAGAATCTTCCAGGAATATCTTTCTTGATTCCAGGAATATCTTTCTTGATTGTTTGAAATATATAGCCATCACTAAAATGGATTTATTGATGAAGAAACTAGGACACTGAGGACAAAATAGGCTTTGAGGACAGTATATAGGAATTGACTGTTTTACTTATATAGCCATCACCAAAGAGGAATTCATTTTAAAGAATCTAAGACAATACGGACAATAATAGGTTTTGAGGACAGTAGGAATTAACTGTTTGAATTATATAGCCATCACCAAAGAGGAATTAATGTTAAAGAATCCAAGACAATACGGACAAAATAGGCTTTGAGGACAGTAGGAATTAACTGTTTGAATTATATAGCCATCACCAAAGAGGAATTAATGTTAAAGAATCTAAGACAATACGGACAAAATAGGCTTTGAGGACAGTAGGAATTAACTGTTTGAATTATATAGCCATCACCAAAGAGGAATTAATGTTAAATAATCTAAGACAATACAGACAAAATAGGCTTTGAGGACAGTAGGAATTAACTGTTTGAATTATATAGGCATCACCAAAAAAGAGTTCATGTTGAAGAATCTAAGACAATACGGACAAAATAGACTTTGAGGACATAGGAAACATTTTTGAAAATTCAAAATCTATTTAGAATATTCATATTTTTGAAACTATTGTGTGTGATACAGCTTGAGGATACCCATTCTTTATGTTCTGCAGTTTCCTACTAAAAAAAATAGGAACCTCTTTCTTTAAAAATACATTTCAACAATGCATTTGGTTAAACCTCCAACATGTAAACATGTATGCCCCACATTGAGAAATATATTTATCAATGTATACGGTATATTTGTAACTGAAGAATTTTTAGCCATATACACTGATGGAATCTTATGAACTACAATGTGTCGAGAAATGGGTACTTTTTGTAAGATCAATCGAATTAGACTTTATATGCCACAGTAAATAATGTAATGTATTTTAGGAATTCTGGTCAAATGTACAACGCTTTGGCATAAAACAATCTGTATTAATTGATGAATCGGTAGAGACCATTTGGTAGAAATTAATATCAAGAAGGGTTGTGTGAGAGATGCGTAATTATTCAAAACCTCAAGTATTCATTACTTTTAGCGATTAAGAATTTGCAATATCACCACTAGAACACGGTATAATATTATCTAATGACAACTGTTAGCGTTAAAGTTTCTCTAACGATAAACCAGATATTCTCTATCTTTAGGTTTGTAGTTTATTGAAACCAACCAAATTAAAAGCGAGAGATAAATATCGAATAATTACAATAAACTTCATATAAAATTTAATATTTATTTAAAGACCAATGTTGACCTTACAATTACTAACAGCAACCATGCCTTTTGTTTTTACATGTTGTAGAAAAGTCTGGTAATCGTTTCACAAAACACTAATGCGAAATTCGGTAGAAGAATTCGCATTGATGATTCTTTTGTGGGCTGTTGCAAGTATTTAAATCAGATCACTAAATAGCAGAAAGGAGAGGGTAAAAGGATCCTTCAAATTAACTTTATTAAAACTGGTTAAGAGGACAGAGGAAAACACCCAACTGGTCAAAAGACCAGGCCGCGCTCTAATCCTTTGTTGGCGGCTGGGGCAGCTGGCGGGTATGTTTGTTTGCTGTCACCCAATCCGTCTGGCCGACGTCCCGAAGTGGATCTCCATTATTCCACACATATGATCAACTTCTGGTCAAATAAATACATATAACATATAAAGCTGGTAAAATACATATAACATATAAAGCAAAAGAATAAATATGCAAATTCTAAACGCTAACAATAAATTTGAGGATACATTATTCCATGTATGTAGATTACCATGTTTTATCAACTCTCGATGTAGTCAGAGATATTGGTGGAATTTAATTAGTAGATGATCATTTATCATATATCAGGTAGGATTTTATATCTTTTACACAATTTATACTTATAACCTTGCTTAAAACACAAGCTACCAGCTAGTGAAAATTTCAAATGCATATACACTCATGGACAAAACTTGTAAAGTTTAATATTTTAAGAATAAAGCACTCCTTATTTGTTTATATAACGGCGAATTTTCCATGGATGTAAATTTGTGTATGAAAAATATACATGCCAAAAGGTACAACTTCTTTAAGTTTTGTTCATGGGTGTATGCATCCAACCTGAAACATTTAGTTTACTGTTGTTTTTTTTAGAACTTTCTAACACAAGTCATAGTTATAAATAGTTGAAACACATTTTAACTGTAAATACATATGAATGCAAATCCAAACAAATCTGAACAATTTATTATACTAAATTCATCACCGGTACTGACATATATGGACCCGGATCTGGATGCTGAAATTTCGCTTATGGAGGTCACCACGGAAATATCCAATCTGGGGAAGGATAAAGCAACGGGACTGGATAACATACCAAATGAAGCAATCAAACTTTTACCTCACGAATATTTGATTCTATTAACAAATATATACAACAAAATATTGACGACATCCTCGGTTCCATCAGTGTGGACTAGAGAACAATTATTTATCCTATTTTCAAAAATGGCGACCCAAATATACCATCAAACTATAGAGGAATATCATTGTTATCCAATTTATCAAAGCTCTTTACATCCATATTAAAGACAAGATTGAATAATTGGATTGAAAAAAGGGGAATCTTAGCGGAAAACCAAGCGGGTTTCAGAAGTGGATATTCCTGTCAAGACCATATTTTTACCCTTACCTCACTGATACAGATGACGCTGAGCCGCAAAAGAAGGAAGTTATATGCCTTCTTCGTAGATGTCAAAAAGGCCTTTGATACAGTACCACACTCCCTGCTTTGGAAAAAGTTGACAGTTTACGGTTTAAGGACCTGATTTATCAGCCTTATACAAAGCTATTATAATCAAATGTCAGCAACAATAAGATGGAACGGATCACTTACAGAATTTATAAAAATACAAGCTGGTGTTCTACAAGGTGAACCCCTGTCACCTTATCTATTTATCCTTTTTCTAAACGACTTGGTTTCTCTGTACGATGACGCTGATTTGTCAAGTATTTATTTACCGAATTATGGAAATATCCATCTCCTTCTGTTCGCAGACGACATCGTACTTCTCGGAGAATCCAAGATAAATTTACAAAAAAAGATCAATGTACTCAGAAAATACTTCGAAGATAATATTTTAACGCTGAACCAGAGCAAATCAAAGGTTATGGTGTTTAGAAATGGTGGTCGAAAGGCCCGATCGGATGTTTGGTTCTGGGGACAATTGCCTCTCACTATAACATCTAAATACACGTATCTGGGTTACCAGCTGACAGCGTCAAACTCAATTCAACAGGCGGCAAAGCATTTTAAAACAAGGCGCTAAATGCTATTAATGCGGTCTGGGCAATATCGGCTAAAACAAGAATCAATTCTATCAGATCCTCACTCAAGCTTCTAGACTCAATGGCTCTGTCAACCTTGCTCTACGCAGCTCCAATTTGGGCAAACAACCAAAAAAACTTGGTTGACAGGGTACAAGACAATTTCTTAAGGATACTTCTAAATTTACCCAGATATACTCCTGGTTTTATTCTACGTATGGAGTGCGGAAGAACGTCACTGGGAGCTACGGTGCTGAAACTTACACTCGGGTTCTGGCTTAGAATTCTAAAAATGAACAGCAGCCGACTCCTCCATATATGCTTAGCTCAACTATATGAGATATCAAGAAATAGAAATATATATATTGGACTTGCGGAAAGTTTAGCCAACATACTCAACTCAACAGGATTTTCTTGGTTAATTAACTGCAACGATGTAAGGATTATCCGGCAAGAAATACCTTTAATAACTAAAATTGCAATAGAACAATCTATTCAAAGTGACCAGGCAAAAATAGAGAATTCTAAATTCTACCCTCACTATAAGTATTTACACAGTTCATTCCGAATTGAAAACTATTTACTTAGCAACTTTCCATTCCCAGTTAAACGCTATATCGCACAACAGAGAATACTATATTCGTTTTTCAAGGAAAACCATACAAACATTTTCAAAGAGGGTGATAAGATTTGTGATCTCTGCAAAGAAAATATGGAAACTGAACTATCTCATTATATCTATGAATGCCAAGATATTAGTGAGGAGAGAAGGACATTCTTTTCAATGGTAGACACCAGCCAACTTAGGTCAATCCAAATGATGTTAACCAGTGCCCAAACAAGCAGACTAGTTGCTCAGGCCCTATATAATTTTTAAAAGGCAGTAAGTGTAAAGAGGGAGAAAAGAGAACTTGGAAGCTATTGTTCTTACACCTCAGAATGATGACGAAACATCGAGGAGCCATCGTGTTGGTCGACGATGAGATTGCGTAGCTGGTAATATGGATGGCTGTGCTGGAGTAAACCTCCTTTTTTGTGTCTGGATGCTATATTTATGGCGAACTAAACAACTTAGTCCCTATTTCTGCTCCGCGCTTATGGAATTGAAGACTTGGGGCGATGGCGTCGACCTTTCATATTAAATCTTACTTTTCCTTATTACTAATAATTGTATATAGTTGCGGAACTTCTGGTTTCCTGTGCTTCTCTTTTCCTGTTATTGCACCTTGTACGGAGAATCTGTATAAGACTAATGTCTTAATAAAGGTTTTGTGTGTGTGTTATACTAAATTCACCTTATTAATACGCCATCTATATATGTACAAAATGAAACTATTGTGAGCACGATTTTCTTTTTAAACTAAAACAAGCATTTTCTACTGTCCTTACTGCGATAAAATTATGGGTAGGGCCTGGCTCGTCAGTAGTGAACCCTCACCACTTCACCCAACACAACCTCTTGTCTCTATTTCAAGAAATACTGGCTGTTTATTCTCCGTATACACAATGCATGTCTATCAAAATAAATGTATACTCTTCCATAAAAATATACGCAAAAACTAAAGGCCATCTTTTGACCACCTCTGAAAACTAGCGGATTCGGATCGGTGACAAAGTAATAACACCACACTTTGGGAAATTTTGCCAACTTGAGATCATGGTTTCGGACTAATGGCCTCCACCAATCAAGTTTTGTGTCTTGACGGGCGAGGTTATTCTTCTGGTTATAGATAAATATTCTCTCGGGAAAATTCCCATCTATATATCGGCCATAGCCAATTTGACCGTTAAACAACTCTTTGGTGAATTCTGAGAATTCCATGAACTTCTTGTGGATTTTATGAAATCAAAGTTTCATCTGGACAAACGAGGGCCATTATCCCAATCCCACGGTCTCCAGTTGGGTGTTCTGAGTTTACCGAAGCTGGTGTTGTGCCACAGACCTGATTCCTCTAGTTTGTAGAGCCGTTTGATAGAGGACGCTTAGCTTTTGCGTAATCTTAACTGGAGAGGTGACCTTTTTTGTTATTGTTAGATATCAATATAGTCAGTGAATAATTAATTAAATGATATCACTGAGTAAATAATTTGCTGCTAAACTAAATTGAATTGGTTACACTACTGTTTCCCGTACCTGTTTATAGAAGTAGAGGTGAAATAAAGGTAACCCAGACTCCTGGAGTGTATCCATAGATCGCCAACTGCCCGGGCTGTCCTGCGGTTTAGAAGTCTGTCTTGCTTGCCTTAGTGAAACAGTTCACCAAGTGTTTCCAGGCCGGTTTGTTTCTTGGTAGATTCAATAGGGCAGTGCTGTTTAAAAAGGGCAGTCCAAAGAATGTAGTCGTCTGGAAACGCTGTAGTTGGAATGCTGGGCAGTTGTAGAGGACATGTTCCACGGTTTGTTCTTCCTCTTGACAGTTAGGATATGTTGGATCAGGGACTTGTTTTATTTTGGCCATCTCGGCTTTAACATATCCATGTCCTGATAATAGGGTCGTAGTTGATGTTCCTAGGTTTATTTTTCTATGATTATTTTCAAGATACCTGGAGTGGGTGGGAATTATCTAAGGTGATTGATAAGTGGTTGACAGCTTCGGCCTTGGTGGTCACCAGAAGCGCAGTAGAAGCAGGTGACCGTAGCCTTGGTGTACTATGGTGTGTTATAACTTACTAAAATATTTGCTACATTAAAGTCCCAAACCACATTTAAATAAGCTAAGTAAATCTTTAGTTATTAGATTGCCGTTTCATATTTTACTGATAATAAGGAGATTTGTGTTTATTATAAACTTCTAAATTATATATTATGGATATATTTTTTATAAATTCATATTGGCACAGATTATTATAAATAATTTATAAATAAATTCATTATTTTTAAATATTTATCATTATTTTGTTAAAATTATTTTATTGCTTTACACTTACTTAAAAGGTACACCTATAGATTTAAAAATTATAAATAAATTCGCGAAAATCAATTCTAAAATATAAAAGATGGAAAATATATCGTGCCGTTTTTTCTGAAGAATGAATGCAAGGAAGGTGACAAGTGTCCCATTCCCCACGTCAACAACGGGAGTCCTGATAAAATATGTCGTTTTTTCTTAGAGGACGGTTGCACCTTCGGGACAAGTTGTCGCTATGAACACCGCAGACCTTCCTCAGACGAAGAGATTCCAGTTCCAGAGAGGAATAATGAGCCCTATACTTGTTCTGCGTGTAACCAGTCCGACATTCCTTCACAAGAGAAACCTTACAAGTTGATGGGGAGCTGCGACCACGTCCTGTGTAAGGACTGTTGGGGAAAACTGGTGAAAAATAAGGAAAACAAATACGACTGCACAGGATCAACAGAATGTGCGCCCTCTTACATTATCTTAAAGACTGAAAAACATATGAGACAAGAAGAAAAGATATCCCTTCTTAATATAAGAAAGAAAATGCTCAGTGAAATAGATTGTACGTTTCAACAAAAGTGTAAAAATGGAAGCAGCTGTCTATACAGACATAAGGAACAAGTTCCTTGGCAGAGCAAGTTTGATTGTAAGTTTGGAGCCAGATGTAGGAACAAGAATTGCCTGTATCAACACCCAGAAAAACCAACTCTCAGGGAGAGCGACATGGTTTGTAAGTTTGGAGCCAGATGTAGGAACAATGATTGCCCGTATAAACACCCAGAAAAACCAACTCCCTGGGAAAACGACAAGGTTTGTAAGTTTGGAAGCAAATGTTGGCGCCAGGACTGTCTTTACAAACACTACGACAATCAACAAGGACCTCGGAAGAAGATGGTCGACTGTAGATATGGGACCAAGTGTGTAAACAAAGACTGCATCTACAGACACACAAGACCTACACCAAGAAGGACAGTATGTAGATATGACCCGCGGTGTATCGACAGACGTTGCAAGTTTCTTCATCCATCCCGCCAAAGTAATGGAAGGTCCTCAGAATAAGTTTTATAACGTAGCGAATAATTGAAAAATTCCGCTTAAAAAATAAGGAAAAAATCAAAATGACAAAAAAAAAATTAGAATATCAAAATTATTTCGATTTATTTTTTTTTAGGTATAAAAAATAACTTTATTAAGGGGGGGGGGGGTTTAATAAAAATTATAAAATATTTATTTGTCTAGTTTTTTATACCTTTTTATATATTTTCTATTATAAACCTTATATATATATATATATATATATAAATTTTATAACATACTTATATTGCTGTATCACTTTTAATACCCTTATTATCAATAAAATTGTAATAATCTTTTACATTTATTTTAAACTAGCGGATGTACCCGGCTTCGCCCGGGGTTTTACCCGAGTAAAGGTTTGTCTAACGAACATTTGTTAAAGCAATTCTCTATAAACTTATTAAAAAATATATATATATATATATTGATAATTTGAAACTGGTAAATTTGAATCTCTCGATAAAGTGAACATTTTTTCCCGGTCCCTGTGTGCCTATCATCCTGAATTTTGTCTTTCCTAATTTTCTACATTACAAAATCATCGTTTTATCTAGTGAACATTTTTTCCCGGTCCCTTGAAAAATACTCGATAAGTTGAATAAAATCAATATTAATTGGTTTCCTCGGTAATTGGAATTTAAAGGAATAGTATCTTCGCCTTGGAATTGTATCATTATTCTTGTCTCAAATAAATTGCCGTGTCATCCTGAGATAATCTTACTTTGGATAAATAATCTTCAAGATAATAAACTTAGTGATAATAAAACTTATAGATAAAAAAACTTGTTATCATCGTCGCAATGGTGGCGCTGCTTGCGAGTTAAATCTACAAATCTGCAAATAACTCTAAAGATATTCAAGAAATTATTTTTCAAAAACCTTCCCGGGGATATACCTAATAATATCCCAAAATTTCACGGCGATTGGATGTATGGTTTTTGGATCTATAGAGTACACACAGACAGACAGACATTTAATTTTATATATATATAGTTTTAAAAAATACATTTACTTTATAATGATGTGTATTATATTTTGACAGAGCTTTATATTAAGTATTAATATTTAAAAATAAGGATATTTTTTCGAGTGTGTTCGGTTTTCGAAGAACTACAGTATTTTCAAATATATATAGCTCTTCTACTGTGAAATATATTCCAAGCACTCATGACTAAGTTTGACCGAATTCAGACAAAAGCCAACCTGTATATCATGGTTTCAGTCCTCAAAACCTTTTGTCAAAGCTGGTGTTGAGGCTTATTCGTTTTCACAACTCTACGTAAATATTACTAGAACCTAATATCCCAGTTTTATGTATATTAAAGGGAGAGGTGCCACGTTTTGTACATGAATATCATCTTTCTACAAATATATATATATGCTTTAAGATATTGGAACTTCTACCTCTATGACTAAAAATATTGCATAATCCTCAAAACCAAGATCTACCTTATTACGTTTAACTATAATAAATTTGTTTCTCAAATAAAGATTAAAACAATGGAGTAAGAGACTTAGTGATTGAGTTCATGGCAAACTTTGTCGTGGAGCTCGAGGAAATATCTTGGACGTTCTAAATTAGGGATGAAACACCGGCGGCTTCCTATCCAACTTCTCCGCCCTCTATATATCAAACAGCCCTCGACTCCAGAGGCTTCTGATCCAACTTTCCTTTCTTGCTAAATCAACAACCTTAAACCGTAAATATGGTAATATAAAACCTTCCACGAGTGACCGCTTGAAACCATGGATACTCTTGGTCTCTCCTGGAGATTGGGTTATGTCGGAACAACTGTGTATTCGAAAACAAAAAACATATAACAAATTTTTTGTTCGTAGAAATATTATGATAAACATTATGAGCTACGCCAGTTCTCTGTGTGCTACCCATAGAAATTCACTCATTTTGACGATATTATTTAGTACATTTAGAGATGAAATGGCTTTCACCGCACTTAACACATTTGATAATTTCTCTGCATTTGAATTTTGAGTGGTCAAAGTTTTCACAACTGCGACATTGGACCTTTGAGAACCCTGTAGGCCTCGACTATGCACATCATGTCGCAGATATCCGTAATATTGAAGATTTCCTTGTTCCTGGCCGTTTTAGGAAAGTTACCTGAATGTTTCGGAGCTTCTCCTTTGTTCCTTCTTTACGTGAGTCCTAACAATTTTGGCCAACTCAAATTTTCCAAGTCTTCTGGTATATCGGGGATCTTGAAGCAGCTATCAAGACCTCGGACTCTGAGATTCTTATCGTCGTCTTATATCTCGGAAGGTGCCGATCTTCCAACCACATATTTGCTGGACGGCAATCTGCTACGGGTCTGAACATCGATGTATCACTCAGATGTGGAGAGAACTCTGGATTTTGTCTCCTACAATTAATGAAAGTTTCTCTAAGTCCTGACCATTTAGTTACCCCACTTATTTTGATTGGAGGTATTCTGATATTGGGGTTAGAGGCGGGCTGGCTGATTCTTTTATTCAAAATGTTGTGTACGTTTGATGAATTCCTATTTTTCAGGTTTTCCTTGAGTATTAAATACCACTTGAGCTGACTTCAGTTTCCTTTTCAATAGCTTCTTCTGATTGTTGTTTTTCTGACTCCATCTTTGTCAAGGTTGGTTTGGGATTTAGGTGATTTTGTGATTTATATTTAGAGTCCAATGTGGTGCTTTGTGCACGCGCTGCTTCCTTTCTGTCTTCAAGTATATTTTTCTCTTGAGCGTTCAACAGAGTTTTGGTAGTACAGTAGAACCTCCCTGTATAGCACACCTAATTTCAGAACCAAAGTGTCCTTTAGGGAGAGGTGTCCTCTTACTGGAGAGTTGCTAAAAAGTAAAAATGGTAATTTTTCAGATGAAAACTGTCTTTTTTAGAGAGGTGCCCATTAGCGAGAAGGACCTTCCAAGGATGTTCTACTGTTTTGCAATTTTCTAAAAAGTTCCCTTTCACACACACACACACACACACATTAAAGTCTATGGAATTTATTAATTCGGCGAAGGTGATTTCCGGCAGTCCAATAAACATGAAAAAACTTTGGGGGTATTTTGTCCACGAAATTTAACAGATCAACAGAGAGAAACCAGATCATCAATTTGCAAAGATTTATTTGAAACTGAAAATAATGATTCTGATTTTTTAAAAACAATAATAACTGGTGATGAAACATAGTGCTTTTTTTTTAATCCACAAGCCACAAAAAAAAAATCATTCGAATGACACACACCAATTTCTCCTAGGAAGAAGAAAGTTTGTCTTGACAAGTCCAAAGAAAAAGTAATGTTTGTAGTCATTTTCGATTATCAAGGACTTTTCGATTATGAATTTATTAAAGAGAGGGTTGCTATTAATAAACAGGCATACAAAGAAATACTTGTGCGCCTTCATGATGCGATAAGAAGAAAAAGAATTAACTCTTTATATCAAAATAATGGAAATTGCTACATGATAATTCCCCTGCTCATAGAGGCATCATTGTTCAAGACTATTTAGCCAAACACTCTACTACTACACAATTTAGCAACTCTCCGGTAAGAGGACATTTATCTCTAAAAGACACTTTGGTTCTGCAATTAGGTATTCTTTCCAGGGAGGTTCTACTGTATATAATAATTAAATTTTATATGAATTTGGAAGAATATAAATAAGTGCGTGATGATAGTGGAGTCTGTACCCATTCACCCTGACAACCCGGAAATCTGATATTTGTTTAACTTGCATTGTCATCAGGTTATAAAAAGTGTGCAAATATCCTGTTTCTACGTGCTCTGGAAGTATATTATAGATTGATTACAAGATTTGTGGACAGACAGACATAGAAGAGGTTTCAAACAAAGCTTTTTAAAACAGATTTTTCTTTCATATTTGCACTCGAGTATTTCGTCCAGTCAGTATTAGAAATATTGATTGTCTGTGGGCAAAATTGAAAGCTGGTCAGATAAAAGCTTCAAAATGGCAATATTAACTATAAAAACTGTTCTTAATATAGAGATGTATTTTCAACGACATTCTCTAGTTTCCTCGAGCAAAAAATGTCGCCCAATTTCTGAATGTTATTAAAATCATATTTCAATTTTTTTTAAATAAAAAGTAATCATTTAGTTATACACTAGCGGACGTACCCGACTTCGCCTGGGTTTTACCCGAGTAAAGGTTTGTCTAACGAATCTCTCGATGAAGTGAACATTTTTTCCGGTCCCGTAACATCATGATAATATTTAGAGCAGATTGTTGAATTATAACAGATAAATTAGAATATTTATCTTGATTATTTTAAAGCGAAGAGTTATTTCAAAAATTTATTTGCTAGAAACCTTCCCAGTACTATACTAAATAACTTCCCAAAGTTTCATGGCGTTCCAATGAGTGGTTTGGTCAGGCATAAAGGACAAACAGACCACACACACACACACACACACACACATACATTCATTTTTATATATATAGATTAGACCACCTCTCTGTTGCAGAGCAAAAGTGTCCTTTAGGGAGATGTGATCTCTTTCTGGGAAGTTGAAAAATAGTAAAAATTATAATTTTATTTAAAAAAAACTGTCTTTTGTAGAGAGGTGTCTTCTAGAGATGTCTTTGAGAAATAAATCCGAATTTTGGATTTCTACCAAAAATTAATTTTTAACGGGCTCTTAAATGAAATCGTGAACAGAAAAAGACTTATAATTTTGCCTTTAAATATTTGAAATATTCATATTTATTGCCAGAATTGAGCTGGATAAAATTTTAGAAAATATACACACCTCGCCTTTCATTTTTTATACCCAATTATATTTTTAAGAATTTTTATTTTTTAAATATCCACATTTTTAGACAAATAGAAAAATTAGTCATATGCAACTATTACTGGATGTTCAAAGGAATTCCTATAAATATATATATTAATATTCTTAAAGAGGTTTTGAATACTAAAATATTAAACAAAAAGCAAATTTTATTTCAATTTGTAGTTAGATATTCTTTATACAGTTCAGCACAAGTGCGACTGACCATGAAAACTACTTTATAATAAGGAATAAATTTCCTTGGAAAAGGTATGAAAAATACATACTTGAAGAACCTAGAATCAAATAATGTTTGTAAACAGTCAAATATAAAATGGTTGCGTTGTTAGAAAAATGAGACAGGTAATATAACAAAGACTTGAATTTATTAAAAACCAAGGGTTTTATGATGTACAATATTTACTAGGCTTGTCTAATACTTCTACTTAAATCTTGAGTCTATTTTTTGGACGTATCTGACAAGTCTGCGCACCTCCATGTCACGCCTCGTAATATTTTCTATCTCACTTCTATCGTGCATGCTGAGGTATTCTTCAAATACTTTTTGGTCGTCTACACCTTTTGGACCTTTACCGGAAAAGATGGAGTAGGAGTCGTAAGATAACCAATTTTCGTAAAATGGCTTAACCACCTTTCTGAAACAGCTTTTTGAATTTCCAAAAATTGGTCTTTTGAACTTGTCGTCGTCCCAAAAATTGACATCTTCTGCTGATATTATCTGAAAAATATCTCCGAACACCTGGAAAAAACCTTCAGGTCCATCATCGTAGCCATTAAAATAAGTATTTTCTATCAAAGACGTGATTTTCATTAAATGTTTCTTCTGTTCAAATGTTTTTTCTTGCTTCTTGAACTTTTGGTTGGCTTTGGTATTCTCTTTTGATATTTGAGCTTTCTTCATTTCCTCCTGCTCCAGTTCTTCTTCATATTTTAAAACACGGGGGATCAATACTTTTGACATGTTTAACCAAATAGATTACCCTCTTGTTAAACTCTGGGCGATAGTTTTGATTTTGATTCAACATATTATTAAGCTTTTTTCTGCTATTTGCATTTAAATCTTCTTGGTCAATGTAGCTCTTGTAGGTGGCATAAGACAACCAATGCTTATAGAAATTTTTAACTACTCTAACAGAACTTTTTGTAGAGCCAAAGTGAGGTCGTGAGATATTTTTTGAGGGCCTAAACTCCATGTCAAATTTAGAGATTCTTGTGAAAAGATTGCCGTAGACTTGGTAAAAACCTTCAGGCCCGTCAAAACCGTTGAAGCAGGTAGATTTCAAAAAAGGGTCAATCATCTGATCGAGAATTATGATATCAGGTAAGTTAGAACTTTTCTTTTCCCATTGAAATCTCTTATTGATATCATCGTATGTCTCCTCGACGAAGTCATCAGGTTTGGAATATTTGTTTGTTTCTTCATCACATGGGCTATCCTTCTTGCCATCAGTCTTTTCACTTTTGTTATAAAATTTTGAAAACTTTTTGGCTTTTTTATCAAATTTAAAGTAATTAGACTTTTTGGCTTTTTTATTATCAACAAATTTGGAAGCCGCTTCAGCTTCTTCAAGAGATGGGAAGTCATCAAATATGTAGATGTTTACGCATTCAATTAAAGCAAAAAATGTATTTTGGAGATTCTGGAACTTCACGGTAGCTTCCCTTTCCTGACCTGGATTCTTGTCTGGATGGCACTTCAGAGCCTCTGTTTCATACGCCTTCTTGATTTCTTCAACGGATGCACTTCGGGTAAATCCCAGTAACTTATAGTAAGACTTAATCTCTTCAAGAGTATGCATTTTCTCTCTATTATAAATAGGCATATTTTTTATAATAATATTCTAATAAATTCTATTTGAATTGATATTTTGAAATAGAGGTGAGTAACGAATAAAGCAATACATGTCAGGTATATTTTATAATGAATAGAATGAATTATTCACTATTTTCACAGATTCGCATATATATATATTAAACAAATATTTTTCAAAATTAAATTTATTTTTTATGTTTATTTAAAATAAAAATTTTGGCTCTAAATAAGTTACTGTAACTAGTTACTAAGTGTCTCTCAAACAACACATATAAAGACTATAATAAAAAATAATTAGGAATTTTCCAAAAAGAGAGATTATTTTTCGTTTTACCATATATAAAAATTGATTCTTTGGTATGAATACAGCTCTCTGTAAAGGACGAGCTGATTCTGCAATTACGTTTCCTTTAGGGGGGTTCAACTGATATATTACGTATAGAAATATAATCCAATTAACACTTCTATAAATTAATTGAGTAAAATACATATTATTTCTCTGTAAAATTACATGTTTTCCGTTTTAGTCTTTAGCGGGAGCGCCCGCATACCACTACTGGAAGCATGCTCTGATCACGTTACCGCGAACTTCGAACAAAAAAATAATTCTACCATTTTATTTATTATTTTTCATTTTGTTTTATTCACTACATTTCGAGTGAAAATATTCAATTCTACCACTCGCCAACTTTTTTTCGCAAACAACACTTCTTTAAGTTTTTGTGATTAGTGTTTCGCGAATAAATTAAACAGGGTTATCCAAAAGTCTTGCAATATTTAAAAATTAATAACTTCGCGAATATTTGCGCTAGAGCAATGGGGTAAATACCATTGTGTTCAGGATGCAATGGGGAAACCTGTTGCAAATAATGAAAAATTCAAAATTGATTTTAGTTACAATTTTATTCGCTAGATGGCGCTCTACCAGAATCAAAGATTAAGCGGCCAAATTGTTTGATAAATTGAAATATATAAATGGTCGACCCATATTTTTCCTTTTTTAATACCAGGAAAGAAACCTAATAATATCAAATGCTAAATTAATGAAACACCATTTCTCCAAAAGTAGAATAATTGGATGACAATTTTTAAATGCAATCCGAGATATTAATAAGTTGGTGGACGAGTGGGGTAACACCCTCGGTTCCCGACAGTCATGAACCAGGATTGAATCCCGCGTTAAAATTTGTTTAATATGTGAATAACCTTCACATATTATTCATTGTTCAATTATCATGAACTAGGTTGCTCTTGCTGAGCGGTACCTATTAATGTGATTTGAACCAGACCAGGCATCCGAGATATGTTAAATAGGTAAATGCAAATTAAAAAATATAGGGCAAAGATATTTATATTTTAGATGGGGTTTTGTGAAATAGATTGAATATTTGAAAAACACTGCTGATGTCAATACACGATTTTTTGGAATGTCAATATAGTACCAAAAATTATGATGGCACTATTAATAGGATTTCTGGCTATAAGGAATGTGTAGTTTCTTGACTGATTGGCGACACTTGACTATTTAACTGGATATTAGTCATGTTCCAACGAATAAAATATAGAGGGGAGTGACAAAATATATTTGTCATACTTTATTCCAAATATCCTATGTGCTTGTCAAATGTTATCATTGCTTATTATACTGTTCACAATTTTAAAAATGTGTCCCCTCAAATGATATCATTTTTAGATCGACCTTTTGCGTTGAAAAACGTGGTAGTAAAATCATTTTGTATTATTTTTTTGCTCAAAATTTATAAGGTTATTGGTGTACATAAATTATTCCTTATGCTATTTCTTCTAATAAGCGAAAAACTAAACATAAGGGATAAAATTGTGTGTACCAGTGTTATTCGAGAAGTTATAACACTTTGGCCTGCACGACCAATATAATACCATAACCAAAACCATAATATAAGATGTGAGCAAATGACAAACAAAAACATTACTGTTCACAAAAATAAAAGAGACAAGATGTGAGGACAGCATTTATTATCCCCATGACCCAACACAAAGAGCTGCAAAATATTGGTAGAGGATATACCCTGGTAATACATGGCAGCTTATATAACACATAAGTTAACTGCCTTCTCTCTTGTATTAGGTCACAATCCTTGCTCAATGTGGCGCCCTTCATTCTCAAACAACGCCTGCAAACGATAGATGACAGATTGGACAACATTAAATAACATATCTGTTAGTTTTCATCAATATCAATTTGCCAGAAAACCCATGCAGCGAATTCTTGACGCAATCTCAAAATCGCTAACTTTCAGCTCGTGAAATCTTTGAATTTTGTATGGCTACACACAATAGAGACATTAAGTGAAGCGTCTTCGGATATCACAATCATACTCGGCGATTTTCACGCCAAAAGTCCAACTTGGGAATCACCTGTCCAGGATAACAAAGGTCAGCAGGTTGAGGACATGCTAACCGACCTCGACCTTACACCGTTAAATAAGGGAGAGAACACCTATCTATCCAAGTCCACAGGCACAGAATCCGCAATAGACATCACAGCGATAAATTACAACATCGCACCCTCAACACAATGGAAAATCCTGAAAAGTGCAATCAGTGACCGCAGACCAATTTAACAACCCTAAACTTCAAAATTGAGAATGTCCAACAGAATAAAAGAACATGAAACTTTATGAAAGCCGACTTAAAAAATTCACAGAAAAGCTTGAAGAAATGTGCAACGAAGAATTAAATTACAGAATGCTATTTTGGTGAATCTCCCAAGAAAGGGCGCTATAGACAGGTTTAGCTGTATATATTGCATTATATTTCACAATTTACAATATACAATGCATTTGTATAATACATATAGATTTAAAAACCACTTTCTTCACTAGGCGACCGAGTAAAATAGTATTACAATCTTCTGAATATTCTGGATGTACTTCGCGCAGTTCTCTTTAATAAAAGTCAATAAAATGTATATGCTTGCCAAGATAAGGTGTTTTCAACTACACCATAGAACATTTACATTGATAGGAATTTTTCTTAGGTAGGGCATTCTGTAACTTATCTGAACTTGGAGCTTCTATAGAACTACTTTAGTTGCTAAGTCCAATATATAGAGTATATAGTCCAGTATATAGTCTCGTATATAGAGATTCATTAGTAATACAGTTAAACCTGTCTATAGCGCCCCCCTCTAAATAACGCATCCCTCTCTATAGCGCCCGATTTTGAATACGTAGTACGATGTGATTTACATCAATATTAAGCAACCTCTCTATAGTACCCTATTTTTGTGAATCCCAAGAGGGGGCGCTATAGACAGGTTTAACTGTATATTGTCGCGATGAAAAATAATTAACTAGGCCTTCGAATTACTTTAAACATTTATTTAATGAGTTTATATGAGAGATTTTAAATATAAAATAAGAGTTACTATTTACATGAGGCCAAATCGACCCAGCCGTTAGAGCAAGAGGGGAGAACTGAGATATTTCCTCCTTCCACGTGACGCCACTGTTTACCCCGACCGGTCGGTCCAGATAAGAGGGAATACCAGGAAACTCTGTCCTCCTGACATCACTCCCTCCACAAGAGAAACAGCGTCCCGCTGTTTACTAGTCGGTCACATGACCCTGGGCAATCTGTTCTTGGACTTCAGGGTCGTGGTAGGGCTTCATTCTCACTACATGAACGATATATTGGGTTTTTCGTCTTCTCCTAGTATTCGTCACGCCTTCTACTTGATAATTTACACTCGATATTTTTCTGATCACTCGATAGGGTCCGAAATATCTCTTCAATAACTTCTCCGATAAGCCAACGGTACGGACTGGGGTGAACACCCACACCAAATCACCTTCCTTATACGTCACCTCCTGATGCTTCTTGTCGTAGCGTTCTTTGTCTTTGCTCTGAGCCTGCAGGATGTTAAGACGGGCTAACATTCGTGCGTCCTCAGCGTTGGTCACAAGATGGCCCACATATCTTCTGCAGTTCCTGCCGGCTGGTACGGCAGTATAGAATCCAGCGTGTTTCAACTTCTCGGCCGTGGACGAGGAAGAACGGGCTGTATCCTGTTGTCTCTTGTCGAGCGGTATTGTAGGCGAAGGTCACATATGGTAGGATGTTGTCCCAATTTTTCTGATCAACGTCAACATACATCGAGATCATGTCAGTCAGGGTCTTGTTGAGTCTTTCTGTCAAACCATTCGTTTGAGGGTGGTATGCCGTGGTGAATCTGTGAATTGTTCCGTTTAGATTATTTATTTCTCGTATGGTCTGAGACATGAAATTTCTTCCTCTGTCCGTGATGATTTCCGAGGAGCGCCGTGCTTGAGTATGACGTCTTCAATAAGGAAGGTTGCTAATTCAGTAGCTTCCGCTGTTGCCGCGGCCTTTGTTATCGCAAATCTCGTGAGATAATCAGTCGCGACTATTATCCATCTATTTCCCGTGTGAGATATGGGAAATCTTCCCAGATAATCAATTCTATCTTTTGAAAAGGCGAGGTCGTTGGAGGTATTGGGACTAGTAGTCCAGGAGGTTTCTGAGGCACGCCCTTCCTTCGCTGGCATTCTTTACAATGAGCAATGTATTGGGAAACTGTCCTATAAAGTCCAGGCCAATATAATCTCTTTCTAACGCGGTCATAGGTCTTGGCAAATCCCAAATGACCGGCCATTGGAGTGTCGTGGACATCTTTAAGAATTTCGTGCCTCATCTGTTTTGGGACTACTAGCAGCCATGGTTTGCCCTCAGGGTCGTAATTTTTCTTATAGAGAATGCCTCCAATCATCTGATACCCTTTTAAATTTTCATTTGCAAGTTTTTCACGGATCCCAACCAAATGAGGGTCTTTACTTTGTTCTTCTGCAATGTCTTGGATGGAAGTAATGTGCCCTTCTATCTCTGCGGTGTCAGCCAAGGGGCTTCTTGACAAACAGTCAGCGTCTTTATGCTTGCGTCCGCTTTTGTAAACGATGTTTATGTCGTATTCTTGTAGTTTGAGGGCCCAACAGGCTAAGCGGCCGATGGATCTTTCAAGCCTACCAGCCAACATAGCGAGTGATGGTCGGTAACCACAGTAAAGGGTCTGCCATATAGGTACGGGCGGAATTTACCAAGGGCCCAAACAACTGCGAGGCATTCCTTTTCTGTAGTGGAATAATTCTTTTCCGCTTTGGTTAGTGTTCGTGAGGCATAGGCTATAGGTCTCTCCGCGTCATTCTGGATTTGAACAAGAACTGCCCCTAAACCATAACCGCTTGCATCAGTATGGACATGAGTTTCCGCACCTTCTATGAAATGTCCTAACACAGGCGAAGATCCCAATTCCTGTTTGAGAATCCGGAAAGATTCATCTTGTTCTTCGCCCCAAATGAATTTTTCATCTTTCTTTAAAAGGCTATTCAAGGGTCGAGACTTGTTAGCATAACTTTTGATGAAGCGTCTATAGTATGAACTTAACCCAAGAAAACTTCTGGTCTCACTGATATTACGGGGTTTTGGAAAGTGGACAATGGCTTTCACTTTTTCTGGGTCTGGCTGCGTTCCAAATTCATTAACGACGTGCCCGAGGATAGTTATTTGTCTCGAGGCGAAATGACACTTTTTATAATTCAGGCACAGTCCGGCCTGCTGAATGCATCTCAAAACTTTGTATAAACGTGTTAAATGTTCTTTAAAGGTCGATCCATAGACTACAATGTCGTCTAAGTAGCATAAACACATGTCCCATTTCAATCCCCGTAGGACGTTGTCTATCATTCGCTCGAAAGTTGCTGGTGCATTGCATAGACCAAATGGCATTACATTAAATTCATAAAGCCCATCTGGAGTGATAAATGCCGTTTTCCTCCCGGTCCTTATCGTCTACTTCGATTTGCCAGTAACCCGATCTCATATCCATAGTGGAGAAGTACCTGGATCCAGAGAGGGTGTCCAGCGCGTCATCGATACGAGGGAGAGGGTAAACATCTTTCTTTGTAATTTTGTTTAGACGACGATAGTCGACACAGAATCTCAACGAGCCGTCCTTCTTCCTCACTAATATAACGGGAGAGGCCCATGGACTTGATGATGGCCGGATGATTTTAGTCTCCATCATTTTCTCTACTTCACTCTGAATGACACGTCTTTCGGCGGGAGACACTCTATAAGAACGCTGTCTGACAGGCGGATAATCACTCGTATCGATTTTATGTTTTATTTCGCCAGAGACAGGAAGCTCTTTTTCTCAAAGTCGAATATATCAGAAAACTCATTTAGGCACGTGAGTAATCTGTTTTTCTTTGTTTCCTCCAAATCAGTAGAAATCATTGAAATTAAACATTCTCGCACATCTGGGGAAGTTACTTCGTCTGTTCCAGCTATTTCAGAACAAGCGTCAAGATTAGATATGCTCCCTACTTCTAGATCTTGCACTGTTCCTATCTTCATGTCCGAAGGTATCACTTGAGACTGGTGAGTACTGTTAGTCACCCACAACACCGCTCTGCCATGTAAGATCCTAACGAGGGAAGAGGGAATAAAAAGTCATTTTTCCAACTGCAGGCGTTTGGAACCTGTAACGACTACATCTCTGCTGCCAAATACATCCTGGTTGGTGACAACTATCTTGCCAAAAGATTTCGGCGGTAGGACACAGTCCATAGCAGCACAAAGTTTCAGGTCTTTCCATTCGTAGGATTTTTCAGCTTCGCTTAAATACAATTTGTTTTTCCCACAATCTATAATGGCATCTGTGGCTCTGAAGAAATCCCAGCCCAGTATAACATCGTGGCTACATTCAGCGGCTACTACAAAATAAAAAATAATATCGAGTCCTTTGATTTGAACTTCTAAAGAGCACTTACCAAGGGTCACGATAGGCTTCTTGTCCGCGGCTCTTAGGAGTGGTCCATTTTCTTTAAAAACTGGAGCCTTTATAGAACGTCTGAAAGCTTCGGAAATTACTGAGTAATCAGCGCCGGAGTCCACAAGAGCTTGTACATTTCGTCCTTGTATGTTGACAGATATCCAGTTTTTTTCCATTGTAGCGGCTATACGGCAGGGAGGATTTTCGTCTGTGGCGGCCACACCTCCAGAGGGCGCGCCATCTAGTTTTCCTCACTGCGGCGACTGGGTGAGCGGCTGGGACGGCGAGCAGGGGATTGTGAGGTTCTTCTGGGAGCTTGGAATCTTCCGCGGTGGGGATATGGCGACGGGTTTCTAAATCTTCCTTGGATAGTTCGCTTCCTGATTCGCCCATGGTGTAATTTTCCGTTCTTGGTCTTCCGAAATCGACTGTTTCTCTTCCAAGTCTGGCATCCGCAAAAGCTTGACGTCTGTCTCTGCAATAACGTGCAACGTGGCCAGGGCGCCCACAGTGGAAGCAGATCGGTCTGTCATCTTCAGTACGCCACTGAGTCCTTTGATTATTTGGTGGCCCTTCGGTTCTTCGTCGGTAACCTTGATCGTTCTGGGGGAGGTATTGTCGCCGAGGGCGGAAGCTCTCGGGCTGACGAGGGGCAGAGATAGGAGCCAATGTTTGCTGGATTTCACTACGGATGACATCCCGTAGGTCGGGAGGTGGAGTGTCGATATCCTGGGCGGCAAATGTAGAAGGAGGAGCCATAAACTTCTGAACCTCCTCTCTTACTATTCTTCTAATCAGGGCTTCTAGGTTCTCAGGTTCAGCGGTCGAGATGGTGGTAACATTGGGCAGTCGGTTGAACCTGGGCGGTGCAACACGCATCCTCTTGAATGCCTCGAATCGGCGGCAGAACGCAACAAATTGGTCCACCGTGCTGATGTCCTTCCCAACAAGTGCCTGATACACTTCCTCCGCTACGCCTTTAATCAGGTGGCTCACCTTTTCTCCTTCCGGCATTCTGGGGTTGCTCTGTTTACAAAGAAGGAGGACTTCTTGTATGTAGCTCTCGACGTTTTCCCCACTCGTCTGCGCTCTAGTTCGAAGAATGTTCTCGGCTTTTCTAGCCGTGTCTTCCTTGTTCCCAAATATTTCACAAAATTTTATCTTAAATTCCTCCCACGAATTCAAGATTTCCTCGAAGTTTTCGAACCAGCACTTCGCTGTGCCAGTGAGGTAGAAGATGACGTTGGCCAGACACATGGAGTCATCCCACTTGTTTGTAACGTGCCACACGCTGGAAGTCGCTCAGCCAACGCTGCGAATCTTCCCCACGTTCCCCCGAGAAGACAGTGGGATCTCTCCACCGATGGCAGAATGGTCGGTTTTCTTCTCTTTCCATTTTCTTCCGAGCAGGAAAGGCAAGCACAGTAGATAGCTCTGGTTGCAATCCTTGAAGGCGACGACTTCGTCTGGTGACTGTCTCGTTACCCGGCGTCTCCACCACAATTGTCGCGATGAAAAATAATTAACTAGGCCTTCGAATTACTTTAAATATTTATTTAATGAGTTATATGAGAGATTTTAAATATAAATAAGAGTTACTATTTACATGAGCCAAATCGACCCAGCCGTTAGAGCAAGAGGGAGAACTGAGATATTTCATCCTTCCACGTGACGCCACTGTTTACCCCGACCGGTCGGTCCAGATAAGAGGGAATACCAGGAAACTCTGTCCTCCTGACAATATATATATAAAAATTTAGCAATAAAAAACTATTTACACGTTGTAATTTCTTGTATTATTGTATCTTGTATTCTTGTACAAGATACAATACATTTGTATAATATAATTTGATTTTAAAAAACCCTTTCTTTAGGCATTCGGCTAAAATTGCATGTGAGCAGAGAACTCAAATAGAATGTCCGGGAATAACTCTCCAAGTTTATAAATAATCATTAGGTTTCGTTATGGAGAGATGTTTTTACCATAATTAGCTTCTTCATAAAGCGTTTTAATTACATTTTTTCTCAATTACGTATATTTTAGTGGATATTCCAAATAACAAAAACGCCTCCAAATATAAACTGTGTTGGCATGTGGATTACCTGACAGCTTGGGAAGAGCAATTATGTCATCTTCCCAAGAGACAAGACAGGGAGGGTGACAAGTTAAATGAAGACATTGTGCGACATCCCCCCGCCTTGTCAATAAATTACATATTTGACGTTACTGGTACCACGTTGAGTTTTGGGTGATACAGTGATGTAATCAGGATTACCAACTCCTGTTTATTGAGTCATCTCTATATAATTCGAGATGTAAACAATCTTTATAATTTAAAATTTAGAATAGTCTGTAAATATATTTATCATTTTCTCTCTTGGTTAATAAACGTAATTGCGAACTATGTACAGTAGAACATCCCTGTAAAGAAGTGGGTCAATATATGGCCCATAGTATTTGTGTCTATTTGATGGGCGAGATGACCTTTCTTTTAAAATATACAGAAGAACCTCCCTGTAAAGGACACCTAATTGCAGAGCCAAACTGTCCTTTAGAGAGAGGTGTCTTCTAACCGGAGAGTTACCAAATAGCAAAAATGGTAATTTGCAAATGAGAACTGACCTTTATAGAGAGGTGTCCGCTAAAGGAAGGTTATACTGTATTTTTATTTATTTCATTTTTTGTTCCTAGATAGGATGTGGAATCAAGCATGATTTTAAAGTTTTTTTTTTCTTTCTTTTCTTCTTTAAACTTATACTCAAACCTTTTGTAATTTAACAATTGATTATGTAAAATAGTTCTTTGAATTTAGTGTTGTTACTTGACGCAAGCATCCCTTGTGGGGATTTCACGTTTGATTTGATGAGAATAAGTAATAATAAATTATCTCTTTAGGCATTTAATTTTTTTATGAGTTGAAAGCTAATTTTTATATTCAGTTAAACCTATCTATAGCGCCCCCTCTTGGGACTCACCAAAATAGGGTGCTATAGAGAGGTGGTGCCATATACAGGTCACATTTAATGTAAATCGCATCGTACTACGTATTTAAAATCGGCCGCTATAGAAAGTGAGGCGCTATTTAGAGGGGGCGCTATAGACAGGTTTAACTTTATATACATATATTTTATTTAATTTTTTTTTTCACATAGGATGTATCAGATAATTTGAGGTTAAATCATAGAAATGACAAATACTACTTTAGATTTTTAGAAGAAGGATGTATACGTTCCGTACGCATATTCATGTAAAATGTAACACATCAATATTCTCTCTCTTATAATATGATGCATTATGAAAATTGGAAACTATTATGGACGCGTATGATTCTTTTAAATTTAATTTTTATATATTTAATTGTAGGTATTTCTGCTGTCCTCAAAGCTTATGTCCATAGTTCTTCTAAAATACCCATTCCAAGAGTCTAGCATCAGTATCACTATAAAAGTAAAATCGAAAAATGCAATATAACAGCGGTTGGTATATTAAACTAGCGAAACCGCTGGGAGGGTTCACCACTGATGAGCCAGGCCCTCCCATTAATTTTTCCATTGCAGTAAGGGCAGTAGAAATTGTTTATATTTTAAAAGAATCATACGCGTCTATAATAGTTTCGTATTTTCATAATCTCTCTTTTATATATGAATAGCCAAAAAATGTTTTCTATATAAATACACTATATTATAAATCATATTGTCACACTATATATATATAATATATACAGATAAACCTGTCTATAGCACCTCCTCTAAATAGCGCCTTCCTCTCTATAGCGCCCGATTTTAAACATTAAAATATAAACATTTTACATTAAAAGTGACCTGTCTATAGCACCCTATTTTGGTGAGTCCCAAGTGGGGGAGCTATAGACAGGTTTAACTGTATATACACTATATCATATATTATTCAGACAATTACAGAAGCAACAAAAGAGAGTCTAAAATGTCATATATGAAGCTATAAATACACTGTATTATATATCGTATTTTATTACACTATATAATATATACACTATATACACACTATATCATTTATTATTATAATTATTCAGACAATTATAATTGAAGCAACAATAGAGATAGTTTTAAATATTCACATATGAAGCTATAAATATATCTGAATGGAACAATGTTGAACCAGTATAAACGTTATCAACTCTCCAGGTAATTCTGGGCGATAGAGAGTGGAATGTGATACATCGAAATGAACACAAGAATGCAATAACAGCTGGTTACTTCTGAACAGTTTCTCAGCATTTCCACACTTCTCTCTCGCAAAGTATCGAAATATACCTTAAAAACACCTTTTTGGAAGATAAAATAAATAAAAAATAGACATTTTACAAGTGTTAGTTGATTAAAGTGAATATAATATGGGGAATGATGCGCGCCTTTTACACTAAAAAAAAAATATTTAGAAATTTAGCCCCTGAATTATCTTTTAAAAAGGCGTATACCTGAATCTGTGAAAGAAAACCCTTTATGTATTTTTATAATTATATTCAACGGATGCGCGCGCCTTTTAACTAAAATTAACCATTTTTATGTTTAATATTTTCCTGGGTGTATAGCTATAGAAATACTTAAAGAAAAAGAATGAATATACCAAAGATAATTGAATCAAGATATTTATTAAAAAGCTTATCTTTGGGATATCTATGTGATTGTATTTTACTCTTTCGATGGACAACACACTGTCTTTATCAAGCTAAACAATTCTATATTGGCACACAAGGAGCATCGTTTCACTTGTATTACTCGTCGTAATATTGAAAATCATTTTCTTTATTAATATATCCACGATAGGCCTCTTTCATTGAGAGCATATTCCCTATTGATTGTGATGGTAAAATTTACGACTATGTTGATACAAATTTAAATGACATTTACCGCAATGTTTTAAATATATGTATATGTGATATGATCCTGTCGACTTTAGATGTGACAATATAGTGGTAATGATGTGGTGAGGTGAGAAATAATCACAACAAGTTTGGAAGATGGAACCCAGCAAACCGAGGGAGAGAGGGAGCGCTAGCGGCTGCCACCGCGGAAAATGCACGTCTTGTGTGTATCCACCACCCCCCGACTGAGTAAACACAGAACTGAGGTTCCAAGAAAAGGCCCTGCGGTCGCCCCCCTTGGAATGTGACTGCTATATCAAGTGACCGGCCTTAGCTGCGTTCTCTCTCTCTCTGGTCGACTGTAGATTTGTTTTATTAATCCTGGAAGAGCATATATTATGACATATGGCCCCCGTTGAAGAAGGCTGAACATGGTTTAAGTATATTTAAAGCTGGAGAAGCCAGGAATAGAGAAAATAATTTTAAAGTTAAAATTAGTTAAGGTAATGGTGACATAGTTTTATGTAAATAAAATATTGTATAGTACACAAGTAAATATTATTTACAAGCAGTTTTACAACACCGGGGAGTTTGACATTTAAGGAAATCTTTGAAAATATCCAGGTTATAAAAGGCTATATACAACAAAATCTAATGTACTATAAGGGAAGTGATATGGAGGAGTGTGAACAACGAGAAGAAGAGTCACATACATATGGTGAAATTCTGAAGATCATTAAGACTGGAGAACTCTACACTTTAAGATATTTTTCAGGCGGACATGGCAAGGGGAAACTTGTCATGGGCTTTCTATGCTATAAGTGTAGAGTACGAGAAATGAGATTGAGGTTGACAATTGTGTGAGCTCAGGACTGAGGTAAATATAAACTACATACAATGTTAGAACCTCGGCGAACAGAGCGAGGGGAGACTTGCCCTGGGCCAATCTAACTTATCTATGTAGTTACTTGTGTAGCGAGTCCGAGGGAAAAGTCCCGTGTGTAGGTGAGGAAGTCGAACGGACTTATATTTAATTTGCGGAAAGTATGCGCGCACAGTGCCAAAAATTGGGACGAGGACTGCGTTGTCCGTTACAAGTGACAAGCTGCTCGGACACGAGGTGTTTGAACCGTCGTGGGAGCTTGTGCAAGGCGATGATTTCGCGGTGGGTTGAAAGTAAGACCCATGTTTTGCGCGAAATGATGACGGACCGGACAAAATCAGCGACGATGTTTAACGTACCTCCGTGGGAAATATCGAGGTAGGCTATATCGTGCTGGTTTGGACAATGGACAAACATAGATTTGAAGACAGGGTCCGTGGTGGCGAACGTGTGGCGCGAGAAGAAGAAGCGAACTGTGTCGTTCGATGCAGATTGTTCAAGTGCGAACAAAAAGGGGTTGATAAATATCTAGCAGTTAGTCAATCTGCACCCTGTGACGAACACACCATTGGCTAGATGGTGTGGGGTCGGTGGATAGGCTAGAGATGAACTACGAAATAAATTATCATAAATGAAGGGCGAAGGTTAGGATTTTGAAATGACAATATAGAAGTTCGATAATTGATTAATCAATAATTCTCTATAAAGGTCCTGAGCTGGTATAAAGTTAACAAAGTTGTAAGAATGAGAGGGGCATTAAGGGGGAAGATAGATAAGAGTCACCAAGGGTTGGTTGTAAGCAAGGCTCACGTGGTGGTTGGAATTCTTCGACGCCTGAATTACAGGGTGAATTTTGAATCGATTAGGGAAAGAAATGATTTTTCGTGAGCCGTGCTTACAAGTAGGAGAGGTCTATACAAAAGTTTAGGTGCTGGAGGCATATTTTTATAAATAATTTGATTATGAAAAATCTATTGTTAATAGTAAAAATCGTAAAGCGTTAATAGGTAGAATTCCAATTTTTTTTTTTTAAGAGTTTTTTTTTTTTAAAGAGTTACGTTAAAAAAATGGAAATTATTTAATTAAAATAACGATTGTTAAATTCCACTGGTAAGGTAACTAATTAAATGAGTTACAAATATCTAGATAAATAGTATGGAGCATAAAATTATTGTTAATAGGCATGGAGAGAATAAATGGAGCTAATTTTGTGATTATTGGGACAATTTACAAGGAATGACTTATTTAAAGAATGAATGAAAGGGGTAAACAATTTCACTTACAGGTTATGCTGGTTTAGAGAGCAGGTAAGTTCATTGAGATTCGGGAGAGTTCTGTCTGTGACACTGAGCGTACCAGTGTTGTACATCACAGTAGCGGTAGGGAGATGGCGGAGTCTTGTCCATGATGGCGGGAGGTGTCCTGCTCTGGCACGGCGATCGTTCTTGAGTAGATCTAGTGCTGGAAGAAGTGCGTGGCAGCTCCATCTCCGTCGTAGGTGAATACTTCTTCGGGATCACGGTTCAAAGGTTGGCGAGGAAGGGGTTGAGGGCTCGAAGAGGAGTGGTTACAGTTGAGTTGGGTTTGGTCGATCATCGTGGCTTGGCTTCTTGTTCTTCATACTCCGGTATATGAGGGATTTGCTTCCCGGCCAGGTCTTATCCTGTCGACTTTTTCTGTGATATGATCCTGTCGACTTTAGATGTGACAATATAGTGGTAATGATGTGGTGAGGTGAGAAATAATCACAACAAGTTTGGAAGATGGAACCCAGCAAACCGAGGGAGAGAGGGAGCGCTAGCGGCTGCCACCGCGGAAAATGCACGTCTTGTGTGTATCCACCACCCCCCCCCGACTGAGTAAACATAGAACTGAGGTTCCAAGAAAAGGCCCTGCGGTCGCCCCCTTGGAATGTGACTGCTATATCAAGTGACCGGCCTTAGCTGCGTTCTCTCTCTCTCTCTGGTCGACTGTAGATTTGTTTTATTAATCCTGGAAGAGCATATATTATGACATATATATATGTGAAAAATAAGAAAAAAAAGGTCAGGTGTTTGTTATTAAAATCAAAAATGCATATCCTGACCACGTTCACATGAACTTTAGATGGCAGAGCGCCATCTGGTGGAACAGAAATCAACTAAACGTTGATTTACCTGTTCCCTGATATTTCCTAGATGGCGCTCTGCAATCAAAAGGCTGATGTGAACGCGGTCAGCATATGACTTTTTGATTTTAATATATATCCAACCTGCCTCGTCATTTGTGTTACCCTTTGACGCCTGAAACCACTTGTCCCCATGACTGCTAGTGTTTGCAATACACAACTACATATATTAATAATAAAAAAGGCATATATTGGCAAATAAATCTTTTATTCAATCCATTATATGTCTTTTTTATTATCTAATATAGGTGGTTGTGTATTGCAAACACTAGCATTCATGGGCACCGTCGTTTCAGGTGTCAAAGGGTAACACAAAGGACAAGGCAGGTTGGATGTGACCTCATAGAGATGTCACCGTCGAAGACACGGACAAGGTCCAGAAGGGTGTGATCTACATGAGAGATGATATGTAAGAGAGTGAAAGATGATCTGCTGTGATCCGCCCGTTTGTCGATGTCCAGTGGCGGTCGTAAAACTTATTGGAAGTTTCTCCGAGAGAAAATGAATAATATTTGTGTAAATGTGTGTGTGACGAGGATCATTAGTCCGAAAACCTTTACCTCAGTTTGCCAAAGCTGGTTTTGTAGCTTTGTCACCGACCTGAGGGCCGCTAGTATGAAGAGACGGATGGCGTCTGGCTTTGACGTATATTTTGACGGGAATGGCGACCTTTGCTTCTATAGATCAATTTTCTCCCGGAAAATTTTCCATCTATAATTTGGCCATAGATTTGGTCTAGCCACTTTTCAAGCTAAACACCCTCTTTGGCAGATTGGGGAATATTCCATTTGATTTCTTGTGGATATCATGGAATAAAGTCCGCCCTAGACTGACGAGGGCCATTGTGTGTGTGTATGGACCTCGACCCTGCCTTGGGTACGGCTCTCTCAATAAATATTTATTATCTTATTTATTATTACATGATGTCCAAGCTGGTTCGTTGAAATTAATCTACATTTCTAGGCTGCTACACTATTATAAATTATGGGTATATATGAAATTCTTGTGTATATTGAAATATATTACTAATACATATTTATGTATTTCAGCTTTCGGATCTTGCCCTTTATCAACCTTTAGGTAGAATAAAAATATATTTTTATTCAATTTCGATATTTTACTTAAAGGTTGAGAAAGGGAAAGACCCGAGAGAAATATCCCAATGAAAATATATATTTAAAACTTTCTGTAAGTTATTTATTTAATTTTGTGTCTCAGCATTTTATATTCCGCAATTGCCAAAATTTAAAATTTACAAATAGGTTTGAAAATAGAACAGTTTAAAAGAGTAGAGCAAATGAAAAATTTGCAATATTTCAAATGAAAATAGAATAATGGTAAATTAACAATGTCAAAAAAAAAAAGGGAAAAATTACAACAAATAAAAATAAAATAAAGGTAAAATTTACAACAATAAAAGAATAGAATAAAAAATAATTTATAATAATGGGAAATAAAATAAAGGAGATATTTTAAACAGATCAAGTAATAAAATTCACATCTTACGAGTAAAGTTATGAAATCGGTCAAATCAACCAAAAAAGATGCTTAAGTTGTTGAAGGGAGAGGGGCGATTTTCAGACAAGATTACAATCTAAATTTGCGGGAGGATGGTATTTATATATCAAAATAGAACGAGGGGGAACCAACCGTAGGTTTTATTTAACATAGATTTTGTTTGGAGAGAGAGAGAGAGATTTCCAGACCCTGCCGTTCTCAATCCCTAGTTAAATAAATGGCAAGATGCAATGGAACTGCAAATCCATAGTGCTTTCATCTATTTCACCTACAGAAGTTTAGAAAGAGCAAGAGATATAAAAGTTCCCAATAAAAAAAAACTTGAGACAAGTCATTTTATATTGATTTTTATCTATAAAAATAAAGATCGGCGCTAACGTCAAACCAAGTATCATTCATTAACTGTCTCCCCAAACTAGCGGCATCAGGTCTGTAACAAAGTCACAACACTAACATTTGCAAACTGGGAATTGCCTATTCAGAGGTTATACTTTCTATTTTAGTGACTATTTTGGCGGAAAGGGACGACCTTTTTATAGATCAATATTCTCCCAGAAGTTAACATTGCACCTAAGTTAACATCGAGCAAATATTCGTTATTATAACTTTCTTACTGTTCCCTGGTAATAACATTGTTTATTATTTGAACTTTTACTGTTATTCCTGCATGTACCCTACATTTCTGTCTGCTCGTAGAATCTGTATAAGACTAAAAGGTCTTAATAAATATTTTTGTTGTTGTACTGTTCCCTGGTATACAGGTAAAGAATTTCAGACGCTTCCATTTACCACTGCGGTAACTTGGAGATTGACAAACCTCTCAATACTCCTGCTTGTTCAATACACACACAAAGCCTTTATTAAGACCAGACACCATTATTCTTGTCTCAAATAAATTGCCGTGTCATTCTGAATTTTGTCTTTCCTAATTTTCTACATTACAAAATCATCATTTTATCTATTCTCCCAATATATATGTTGTAGATACATGATAAAACTAACTTTGACTTGTTGCGCAATTAATAGGTAGAAAATCTTACTTTTGATAAATAATCTTTAAGATTATGATAAACATTATGAGCTACGCCAGTTCTCTGTGTGCTACCCATAGAAATTCACTCATTTTGACGATATTATTTAGTACATTTAGAGATGAAATGGCTTTCACCGCACTTAACACATTTGATAATTTCTCTGCATTTGAATTTTGAGTGGTCAAAGTTTTCACAACTGCGACATTGGACCTTTGAGAACCCTGTAGGCCTCGACTAGGCACATCATGTCGCAGATATCCGTAATATTGAAGATTTCCTTGTTCCTGGCCGTTTTAGGAAAGTTACCTGAATGTTTCGGAGCTTCTCCTTTGTTCCTTCTTTACGTGAGTCTAACAATTTTGGCCAACTCAAATTTCCAAGTCTTCTGTATATCGGGGATCTTGAAGCAGCTATCAAGACCTCGGACTCTGAGATTCTTATCGTCGTCTTATATCTTGGAAGGTGCCGATCTTCCAACCACTTATTTGCTGACGGCAATCTGCTAGGGTCTGAACATTGATGTATCACTCAGATGTGGAGAGAACTCTGGATTTTGTCTCCTACAATTAATGAAAGTTTCTCTAAGTCCTGACCATTTAGTTACCCCACTTATTTTGATTGGAGGTATTCTGATATTGGGGTTAGAGGCGGGCTGGCTGATTCTTTTATTCAAAATGTTGTGTACGTTTGATGAATTCCTATTTTTCAGGTTTTCCCTTGAGTATTTAAATACCACTGGAGCTGACTTCAGTTTCCATTTCAATAGCTTCTTCTGATTGTTGTTTTTCTGACTCCATCTTTGTCAAGGTTGGTTTGGGATTTAGGTGATTTTGTGATTTATATTTAGAGTCCAATGTGGTGCTTTGTGCACGCGCTGCTTCCTTTCTGTCTCAGGTATATTTTTCTTTCGAGCGTTCCAACAGAGTTTTGGAAGTACAGTAAAACCTCCCTATATAGCACACCTAATTTCAGAACCAAAGTGTCCTTTAGGGAGAAGTGTCCTCTTACTGGAGAGTTGCTAAATAGTAAAAATGGTAATTTTTCAGATGAAAACTGTCTTTTTTAGAGAGGTGCCCATTAGCGAGAAGACCTTCCAAGGATGTTCTACTGTTTTGAAATTTTCTAAAAAGTTCCCTTTCACACACACACACACATTAAAGTCTATGGAATTTATTATTCGGCGAAGGTGATTTTCCGGCAGTCCAATAATCATGAAAAAACTTTGGGGGTATTTTGTCCACGAAATTTAACAGATCAACAGAGAGAAACCAGATCATCAATTTGCAAAGATTTATTTGAAACTGAAAATAATGATTCTGATTTTTTAAAAACAATAATAACTGGTGATGAAACATAGTGCTTTTTTTTTTTAATCCACAAGCCACAAAAAAAAATCACTCGAATGACACACACCAATTTCTCCTAGGAAGAAGAAAGTTTGTCTTGACAAGTCCAAAGGAAAAGTAATGTTTGTAGTCATTTTCGATTATCAAGGACTTTTCGATTATGAATTTATTAAAGAGAGGGTTGCTATTAATAAACAGGCATACAAAGAAATACTTGTGCGCCTTCATGATGCGATAAGAAGAAAAAGAATTAACTCTTTATATCAAAATATGGAAATTGCTACATGATAATTCCCCTGCTCATAGAGGCATCATTGTTCAAGACTATTTAGCCAAACACTCTGTATCTGTCTTGCCGCATCCTCCTTATTCTCCTGATATCGCCCCATGTAATTTCTTCTTCTTTCTAAAACTTAAAAATGGCATTAAAAGGGAGGCGCTTTTCATCGTCATCAGAAGTAATTGAAAATGCGACGGTGGAGCTATAAACAAGTTTAGAAAAATTGAATTTTAACTAACATTTCAAAAGCTTTTTTCACGTTGGAAAAAAATGTGCAGTTAACCAAGGCTCCTATTTTGAAAAAAAAATCTGTTTAAATTACAATATATATACTATGAATAAATAATTAATTTTAAAAAAAGTTCGGGAATCATTTGGTCCTACCTTGTATAAGAGTGAAAATATAAGCGGCGAGGGATGGTTATCGTCTTTTTAGGAACTTAATGTGAATGAATATTGCCACGTGGAAAATTAGGGAAGACAAGCTTCGGGATGACACAGCGATTTATTTATGGTAAGAAAAACTATGAATGATAAACAAAATATAGGCAATGAGGGAAGTTTACAGAGAGAGTAGCAAAATATAAACATAAAAAAATGATACTCTGTCAATAAAATAAGTAATTCTTCGCTACAATATGAAGCAAATATTACCAAGACTTTGTTTACTGAATTGTTTCCTCTTCACCCAATATTTATTATTACCATCATCATTTCGTTTTTATTTTATAAATATTAAATTATTCCATTCAGAATGATAATAAAATATATTTTCATAATAAATTATTTTGTTAAAGACATCATTTTTTGGGTCAAAAATTCTCTCTAGGACCTGGGCGAGGCAGGGTCTAAATATAATTATAGCAAATAACATTTAACTTTACAGCATTTTATTTTAAACATAATCACTAAGGTAAAAATTCACTTTGTTAAAAACCTGGGAGTTACTATTTTTATTTGTCTTTTTATACCTATTTCAATCAAATAGGTCATGGTTTTACCATTTTATGTGACACATTTAAAAAAATTGCCATTGCCATGGCAAGTGAGTATGTTAAAATATTCTGAAAGTTCTTTTCATATATACAAGGTGGGATCAATAAATAAGGTGAATTATAATTTATTTAAAAAAATAAGAACGATATTAAAAATTAGGACTTGATTTATTCAAAATAATCCACCTTGGCTTCTATACATCGTCTCAATCGTTCTGGCAACTTGTAAATACCCTCTTTATAGGCACTCTTAGGAAGCGTGTGAAAAAATCTTGCCCACTTTCTGGACATCTTCATCGAGTCAAATCGCTTTCCCTTTAACTCCTTCTTTAGTAGTCCAAAAAGGAAATAGCCAGAGGGGGGCTAGGTCTGGACTATATGAAGGATGTTCTAAAACTTCAAAACCTAATTTAATGATTGTAGATACAGTTTTACATGAAGTATGCGGCCTTGCATTATCATGAAGGAAGAGAACACCATTTACTAAGCTTCCCTCTTCTTTTGTTTCTTATACCGGGCTTTAGCTTATTTACAAGAATGTCACAATAAAGGTCGCTGTTCATACGTTGCCTTGAGGATAAAAAATCAAGACAGATTGGTCCATCAACATCCCAAAAAATTGTTAACAAAACTTTACCGGCCGAACGTTGAGACCTGATTTTTTTTTGGTCTTGGAGAGTCGCCTCGTTTCCATTCCATAGATGCACGTTTTGTCGAAGGATCATAATGATAATACCAACTCTCATCTCCAGTTACAATTTGGTCAAGGAAATAATCATCCTTCCTCTTCATACCGCTTTAACAGAGCCTTTGAAACCCGAATACGGTTAAATTTTTGGTCCAAATTAAGGAAATGTGGAATCCATCTGCAGCATATTTTTCTAAATTGCAATTGTTCTTTAATAATGGTGTGTACAGTTCCATAGCTTATATTCAAATTGTCGGCTATGGTAGAATTGGATATTTTTCTATCTTCCAAAATTAGTTTTCAACCGCATTTATCGTGCTTGGCGTCGCTGTACACTTGGTCGTCCAGGTCGCTCATATCGGTACATGTAATTCGTTCATTTTGAACTCGTTAACCCATTATAAAATGTTTTTTGAGACAAACAAGACTCACCATAGATATATTTCATTCTTTGGCATATTTGAGATGTTTGAATACCTTCTGCATTCAAGAAACGAATAAATGCACGTTGTTCAAGCGTGTGCAATCCTTCAAGGGAGCTTCATTTTAGGTTATTTATAAGTCTCGCGCCGCGCGTGGGAAAAAAAAGAACAGAACACCATAAATAGTCTCTTGATGTTATATATTAATATTCTGTGGTTTAAATTATTTTTGCCTTTTCAATTTTTAAGAAATAAGATAATTCACCTTATTTATTGACCCCCCCCTTGTATATACAGTTAAACCTGTCTATAGCGCCACCTCTAAATAGGCCTCCCTCTCTATAGCGCCCGATTTTAAATGCGTAGTACAATGCGGCTTACATTAAAAGTGACCTGTCTATAGCTTCCCCTCTCTATAGCGCCCGATTTTAAATACGTAGTACGATGCGATTTACATTAAAAGTGACCTGTCCATAGCACCCCCTCTCTATACCATCTATTTTGGTGAGTCCCAAGAGGGGCACTATAGACAGGTTTAACTGTATATACAATTCTTTCATATAACTTAAATAAAAATAAGGATATTGGATGGATATGTAGTCATATATTGGATGAATGAATACAAGTACTATGTTAGCCTTTATATCGAGAAGATCAGTTTTTCCCGTTAATTTATATTTGATAAAATAATAATCTATTTGGGATATATATATACACGTACTTTATTTTCAGCTTTATTAAAGTACAACTTTAAAAGGTCTCAGAACTGGCTGTCGTTCTATACCTGTTTGTAGAACGGGGTATTATTCTAGTATTATTATGATATTACATTATATTAACAAACATAATTCAGCAATACATATTAGCATCAGATTTATGAACCCAAAAAAAGCAATTTAGTCGAATATTTGGCTATTATAATTCTATGCAGGAAAATCACTTTGAGTTTCTAAATATTATTTATACCTCAAAAGTGTTAATTAGTTTTTATGTGAGAGAAAGGCTTTTATAATAGTTTATAATTCAACTGTACCTTTTCCTATATTTTTATAAAGATATTTGATTGAAAAGAGTTAAAGTGGACTTTCCTTGCTTCCCCTGTGTTCTTTTGAGTGAATGTTTAACTGTTTCGCATGTCTATCAAACACGATATAAGGATATGTCATTAATACCTCAAAATAGACAATTTATTCTAGTAATTGGTCAATTTGAATTTTCCTAGGATGAAATATCCCCGGAATGAAAATTCCTAATATGTATTATTAACAAACATATGCCGTAATATTAGAATCGGGCGCATTATGGAAACAAATTAATAATGTTAATCTCTCTGATATTTGACTATATTCAAATAGTAATGAAGGATTAATTTCAGATCTCTCATGGTTCTTTCACAAAACGTGAATTAGGTATTGGTTTAATTTAATTTGGTTTTAATAGCTATATTTTAATCTAAAATTCCATGTATACACTTACTTGTTAAACTCTTAAAATTTGTTACCAGAAGTTTATTGGAAAGTGTGAAGGTTCCATTTTTAAACTTTTATTTTTTTATACCCTGCTCTAGTGAATGTTCCGCGAGAAACAACCTTGTTGATGTGTCCCTTTAATGATTATGATCAATTATATTATCAACATTTTCTTGACATATAATATGTTAAAATTTTAGTACTTAGTTTATTTTTTTTCGGTTGAAAAATATGACAAAACCCTTTCAAGTCTTAACTCAATATAACTGTTAAATTTTAAAGCAGATTAGTTATGTATTGAGGACGCGCATAGTAGACATATATATATATTATATTTATTATTTATAAATGCTTATTTTGGATCATATACAGTTAAATCTGTCTATAGTGCCCCCTCTTAGAAACTAACTAAAATAGAATGCTATAGAGAGGGGGTGCTATAGACAGGTCATTCTTAATGTAAATCGCATCGTACTACGTATTTAAAATCGGCGCTATAGACAGGTTTAACTATATTATATATTATTTTCCAATATTTCGTATGGCAACTCATCAAACTTTTTCAAGGATAAGATTGTTTTGAGTAGCTCGCGTATCAATTCACGAGTATGTACAAATGGCGCTCTGCCATCTAAAATGTTCATGTTCTCGTGGTCAATATATGTTTTTTTTTATTTTAATACAATAGAACCTCCCTTTAGTGGACAACTCTCCCCAAAGGACAGTTTTCATTTGCAAAATTACAATTTAGCAACTCTCCGGTAAGAGGACATTTATCTCTAAAAGACACTTTGGTTCTGCAATTAGGTATTCTTTCCAGGGAGGTTCTACTGTATATAATAATTAAAATTTATATGAATTTGGAAGAATATAAATAAATGCGTGATGATAGTGGAGTCTGTACCCATTCACCCTGACAACCCGGAAATCTGATATTTGTTTAACTTGCATTGTCATCAGGTTTATAAAAAGTGTGCAAATATTCCTGTTTCTACGTGCTCTGGAAGTATATTATAGATTGATTACAAGATTTGTGGACAGACAGACATAGAAGAGGTTTACAAACAAAGCTTTTTAAAACAGATTTTTCTTTCATATTTGCACTCGAGTATTTCGTCCAGTCAGTATTAGAAATATTGATTGTCTGTGGGCAAAATTGAAAGCTGGTCAGATAAAAGCTTCAAAATGGCAATATTAACTATAAAAACTGTTCTTAATATAGAGATGTATTTTCAACGACATTTCTCTAGTTTCCTCGAGCAAAAAATGTCGCCCAATTTCTGAATGTTATTAAAATCATATTTCATTTTTTTTTAAATAAAAAGTAATCATTTAGTTATACACTAGCGGACGTACCCGACTTCGCCTGGGGTTTTACCCGAGTAAAGGTTTGTCTAACGAATCTCTCGATGAAGTGAACATTTTTTCCCGGTCCCGTAACATCATGATAATATTTAGAGCAGATTGTTGAATTATAACAGATAAATTAGAATATTTATCTTGATTATTTTAAAGCGAAAAGTTATTTCAAAAATTTATTTGCTAGAAACCTTCCCAGTACTATACTAAATAACTTCCCAAAGTTTCATGGCGTTCCAATGAGTGGTTTGGTCAGGCATAAAGGACAAACAGACCACACACACACACACACACACATACATTCATTTTTATATATATAGATTAGAACCACCTCTCTGTTGCAGAGCAAGTGTCCTTTAGGGAGATGTGATCTCTTTCTGGGAAGTTGAAAAATAGTAAAAAATTATAATTTTATTTATAAAAACTGTCTTTGTAGAGAGGTGTCTTCTAGAGATGTCTTTGAGAAATAAATCCGAATTTTGGATTTCTACCAAAAATTAATTTTTAACGGGCTCTTAAATGAAATCGTGAACAGAAAAAAGACTTATAATTTTGCCTTTAAATATTTGAAATGTTCATATTTATTGCCAGAATTGAGCTGGATAAATTTTAGAAAATATACACACCTCGCCTTTCATTTTTTATACCCAATTATATTTTTAAGAATTTTTATTTTTTAAATATCCACATTTTTAGACAAATAGAAAAATTAGTCATATGCAACTATTACTGGATGTTCAAAGGAATTCCTATAAATATATATATTAATATTCTTAAAGAGGTTTTGAATACTAAAATATTAAACAAAAAGCAAATTTTATTTCAATTTGTAGTTAGATATTCTTTAATACAGTTCAGCACAAGTGCGACTGACAATGAAAAACTACTTTATAATAAGGAATAAATTTCCTTGGAAAAGGTATGAAAAATACATACTTGAAGAACCTAGAATCAAATAATGTTTGTAAACAGTCAAATATAAAATGGTTGCGTTGTTAGAAAAATGAGACAGGTAATATAACAAAGACTTGAATTTATTAAAAACCAAGGGTTTTATGATGTACAATATTTACTAGGCTTGTCTAATACTTCTACTTAAATCTTGAGTCTATTTTTTGGACGTATCTGGCAAGTCTGCGCACCTCCATGTCACGCCTCGTAATATTTTCTATCTCACTTCTATCGTGCATGCTGAGGTATTCTTCAAATACTTTTGGTCGTCTACACCTTTTGGACCTTTACCGGAAAAGATGAGTAGGAGTCGTAAGATAACCAATTTTCGTAAAATGGCTTAACCACCTTTCTGAAACAGCTTTTTGAATTTCCAAAAATTGGTCTTTTGAACTTGTCGTCGTCCAAAAATTGACATCTTCTGCTGATATTATCTGAAAAATATCTCCGAACACCTGGAAAAAACCTTCAGGTCCATCATCGTAGCCATTAAAATAAGTATTTTCTATCAAAGACGTGATATTCATTAAATGTTTCTTCTGTTCAAATGTTTTTCTTGCTTCTTGAACTTTTGGTTGGCTTTGGTATTCTCTTTTGATATTTGAGCTTTCTTCATTTCCTCCTGCTCCAGTTCTTCTTCATATTTTAAAACACGGGGATCAATACTTTTGACATGTTTAACCAAATAGATTACCCTCTTGTTAAACTCTGGGCGATAGTTTTGATTTTGATTCAACATATTATTAAGCTTTTTTCTGCTATTTGCATTTAAATCTTCTTGGTCAATGTAGCTCTTGTAGGTGGCATAAGACAACCAATGCTTATAGAAATTTTTAAACTACTCTAACAGAACTTTTTGTAGAGCCAAAGTGAGGTCGTGAGATATTTTTTGAGGGCCTAAACTCCATGTCAAATTTAGAGATTCTTGTGAAAAGATTGCCGTAGACTTGGTAAAAACCTTCAGGCCCGTCAAAACCGTTGAAGCAGGTAGATTTCAAAAAAGGGTCAATCATCTGATCGAGAATTATGATATCAGGTAAGTTAGAACTTTTCTTTTCCCATTGAAATCTCTTATTGATATCATCGTATGTCTCCTCGACGAAGTCATCAGGTTTTGAATATTTGTTTGTTTCTTCATCACATGGGCTATCCTTCTTGCCATCAGTCTTTTCACTTTTGTTATAAAATTTTGAAAACTTTTGGCTTTTTTATCAAATTTAAAGTAATTAGACTTTTTGGCTTTTTTATTATCATCAAATTTGGAAGCCGCTTCTTCAAGAGATGGGAAGTCATCAAATATGTAGATGTTTACGCATTCAATTAAAGCAAAAAATGTATTTTGGAGATTCTGGAACTTCACGGTAGCTTCCCTTTACTGACCTGGATTCTTGTCTGGATGGCACTTCAGAGCCTCTGTTTCATACGCCTTCTTGATTTCTTCAACGGATGCACTTCGGGTAAATCCAGTAACTTATAGTAAGACTTAATCTCTTCAAGAGTATGCATTTTCTCTCTATTATAAATAGGCATATTTTTTTATAATAATATTCTATAAATTCTATTTGAATTGATATTTTGAAATAGAGGTGAGTAACGAATAAAGCAATACATGTCAGGTATATTTTATAATTAATAGAATGAATTATTCACTATTTTCACAGATTCGCATATATATATATTAAACAAATATTTTTCAAAATTAAATTTATTTTTTATGTTTATATAAAATAAAAATTTTGGCTCTAAAATAAGTTACTGTAACTAGTTACTAAGTGTCTCTCAAACAACACATATAAAGACTATAATAAAAATAATTAGGAATTTTCCAAAAAGAGAGATTATTTTTCGTTTTACCATATATAAAAATTGATTCTTTGGTATGAATACAGCTCTCTGTAAAGGACGAGCTGATTCTGCAATTACGTTTCCTTTAGGGGGGTTCAACTGATATATTACGTATAGAAATATAATCCAATTAACACTTCTATAAATTAATTGAGTAAATACATATTATTTCTCTGTAAAATTACATGTTTTCCGTTTTAGTCTTTAGCGGGAGCGCCCGCATACCACTATTGGAGCATGCTCTAATCACGTTACCGCGAACTTCGAACAAAAAAATAATTCTACCATTTTATTTATTATTTTTCATTTTGTTTTATTCACTACATTTCGAGTGAAAATATTCAATTCTGCCACTCGCCAACTTTTTTCGCAAACAACACTTCTTTAAGTTTTTGTGATTAGTGTTTCGCGAATAAATAAACAGGGTTATCCAAAAGTCTTGCAATATTTTAAAAATTAATAACTTCGCGAATATTTGCGCTAGAGCAATGGGGGTAAATACCATTGTGTTCAGGATGCAATGGGAAACCTGTTGCAAATAATGAAAAATTCAAAATTGATTTTAGTTACAATTTTATTCGCTAGATGGCGCTCTACCAGAATCAAAGATTAAGCGGCCAAATTGTTTGATAAATTGAAATATATAAATGGTCGACCCATATTTTTCCTTTTTTAATACCAGGAAAGAAACCTAATAATATCAAATGCTAAATTAATGAAACACCATTTCTCCAAAAGTAGAATAATTGGATGACAATTTTTAAATGCAATCCGAGATATTAATAAGTTGGTGGACGAGTGGGTAACACCCTCGGTTCCCGACAGTCATGAACCAGGATTGAATCCCGCGTTAAAATTTGTTTAATATGTGAATAACCTTCACATATTATTCATTGTTCAATTATCATGAACTAGGTTGCTCTTGCTGAGCGGTACCTATTAATGTGATTTGAACCAGACCAGGCATCCGAGATATGTTAAATAGGTAAATGCAAATTAAAAAATATAGAGCAAAGATATTTATATTTTAGATGGGGTGTTGTGAAATAGATTGAATATTTGAAAAACACTGCTGATGTCAATACACGATTTTTTGGAATGTCAATATAGTACCAAAAATTATGATGGCACTATTAATAGGATTTCTGGCTATAAGGAATGTGTAGTTTCCTTGACTGATTGGCGACACTTGACTATTTAACTGGATATTAGTCATGTTCCAACGAATAAAATATAGAGGGGAGTGACAAATATATTTGTCATACTTTATTCCAAATATCCTATGTGCTTGTCAAATGTTATCATTGCTTATTATACTGTTCACAATTTTAAAATGTGTCCCCTCAAATGATATCATTTTTAGATCCACCTTTTGCGTTGAAAAACGTGGTAGTAAAATCATTTTGTATTTTTTTTTTTTGCTCAAAATTTATAAGGTTATTGGTGTACATAAATTATTCCTTATGCTATTTCTTCTAATAAGCGAAAAACTAAACATAAGGGATAAAATTGTGTGTACCAGTGTTATTCGAGAAGTTATAAACACTTTGGCCTGCACGACCAATATAATACCATAACCAAAACCATAATATAAGATGTGAGCAAATGACAAACAAAAACATTACTGTTCACAAAAATAAAAGAGTCAAGATGTGAGGACAGCATTTATTATCCCCATGACCCAACACAAAGAGCTGCAAAATATTGGTAGAGGATATACCCTGGTATACATGGCAGCTTATATAACACATAAGTTAACTGCCTTCTCTCTTGTATTAGGTCACAATCCTTGCTCAATGTGGCGCCCTTCATTCTCAAACAACGCCTGCAAACGATAGATGACAGATTGGACAACATTAAATAACATATCTGTTAGTTTTCATCAATATCAATTTGCCAGAAAACCCATGCAGCGAATTCTTGACGCATCTCAAATCGCTAACTTTCAGCTCGTGAAATCTTTGAATTTTGTATGGCTACACACAATAGAGACATTAAGTGAAGCGTCTTCGGATATCACAATCATACTCGGCGATTTTCACGCCAAAAGTCCAACTTGGGAATCACCTGTCCAGGATAACAAAGGTCAGCAGGTTGAGGACATGCTAACCGACCTCGACCTTACACCGTTAAATAAGGGAGAGAACACCTATCTATCCAAGTCCACAGGCACAGAATCCGCAATAGACATCACAGCGATAAATTACAACATCGCACCCTCAACACAATGGAAAATCCTGAAAAGTGCAATCAGTGACCGCAGACCAATTTTAACAACCCTAAAACTTCAAAATTGAGAATGTCCAACAGAATAAAAGAACATGAAACTTTATGAAAGCCGACTTAAAAAATTCACAGAAAAGCTTGAAGAAATGTGCAACGAAGAATTAAATTAGAGAATGCTATTTTGGGTGAGTCCCAAGAAAGGGCGCTATAGACAGGTTTAGCTGTATATATTGCATTATATTTCACAATTTTACAATATACAATGCATTTGTATAATACATATTGATTTAAAAACCACTTTCTTCACTAGGCGACCGAGTAAAATAGTATTACAATCTTCTGAATATTCTGGATGTACTTCGCGCAGTTCGGCCTTCGAATTACTTTAAATATTTATTTAATGAGTTATATGAGAGATTTTAAATATAAAATAAGAGTTACTATTTACATGAGCCAAATCGACCCAGCCGTTAGAGCAAGAGGGGAGAACTGAGATATTTCCTCCTTCCACGTGACGCCACTGTTTACCCCGACCGGTCGGTCCAGATAAGAGGGAATACCAGGAAACTCTGTCCTCCTGACATCACTCCCTCCACAAGAGAAACAGCGTCCCGCTGTTTACTAGTCGGTCACATGACCCTGGGCAATCTGTTCTTGGACTTCAGGGTCGTGGTAGGGCTTCATTCTCACTACATGAACGATATCTTGGGTTTTTCGTCTTCTCCTAGTATTCGTCACGCCTTCTACTTGATAATTTACACTCGATATTTTTCTGATCACTCGATAGGGTCCGAAATATCTCTTCAATAACTTCTCCGATAAGCCAACGGTACGGACTGGGGTGAACACCCACACCAAATCACCTTCCTTGTACGTCACCTCCTGATGCTTCTTGTCGTAGCGTTCTTTGTCTTTGCTCTGAGCCTGCAGGATGTTAAGACGGGCTAACATTCGTGCGTCCTCAGCGTTGGTCACAAGATGGCCCACATAATCTTCTGCAGTTCCTGCCGGCTGGTACGGGGCAGTATAGAATCCAGCGGTGTTTCAACTTCTCGGCCGTGGACGAGGAAGAACGGGCTGTATCCTGTTGTCTCTTGTCGAGCGGTATTGTAGGCGAAGGTCACATATGGTAGGATGTTGTCCCAATTTTTCTGATCAACGTCAACATACATCGAGATCATGTCAGTCAGGGTCTTGTTGAGTCTTTCTGTCAAACCATTCGTTTGAGGGTGGTATGCCGTGGTGAATCTGTGAATTGTTCCGTTTAGATTATTTATTTCTCGTATGGTCTGAGACATGAAATTTCTTCCTCTGTCCGTGATGATTTCCCGAGGAGCGCCGTGCTTGAGTATGACGTCTTAAATAAGGAAGGTTGCTAATTCAGTAGCTTCCGCTGTTGCCGCGGCCTTTGTTATCGCAAATCTCGTGAGATAATCAGTCGCGACTATTATCCATCTATTTCCCGTGTGAGATATGGGAAATCTTCCCAGATAATCAATTCCTATCTTTTGAAAAGGCGAGGTCGTTGGAGGTATTGGGACTAGTAGTCCAGGAGGTTTCTGAGGCACGCCCTTCCTTCGCTGGCATTCTTTACAATGAGCAATGTATTGGGAAACTGTCCTATAAAGTCCAGGCCAATATAATCTCTTTCTAACGCGGTCATAGGTCTTGGCAAATCCCAAATGACCGGCCATTGGAGTGTCGTGGACATCTTTAAGAATTTCGTGCCTCATCTGTTTTGGGACTACTAGCAGCCATGTTTTGCCCTCAGGGTCGTAATTTTTCTTATAGAGAATGCCTCCAATCATCTGATACCCTTTTAAATTTTCATTTGCAAGTTTTTCACGGATCCCAACCAAATGAGGGTCTTTACTTTGTTCTTCTGCAATGTCTTGGATGGAAGTAATGTGCCCTTCTATCTCTGCGGTGTCAGCCAAGGGGCTTCTTGACAAACAGTCAGCGTCTTTATGCTTGCGTCCGCTTTTGTAAACGATGTTTATGTCGTATTCTTGTAGTTTGAGGGCCCAACAGGCTAAGCGGCCGGATGGATCTTTCAAGCCTACCAGCCAACATAGCGAGTGATGGTCGGTAACCACAGTAAAGGGTCTGCCATATAGGTACGGGCGGAATTTACCAAGGGCCCAAACAACTGCGAGGCATTCCTTTTCTGTAGTGGAATAATTCTTTCCGCTTTGGTTAGTGTTCGTGAGGCATAGGCTATAGGTCTCTCCGCGTCATTCTGGATTTGAACAAGAACTGCCCCTAAACCATAACCGCTTACATCAGTATGGACATGAGTTTCCGCACCTTCTATGAAATGTCCTAACACAGGCGAAGATCCCAATTCCTGTTTGAGAATCCGGAAAGATTCATCTTGTTCTTCGCCCCAAATGAATTTTTCATCTTTCTTTAAAAGGCTATTCAAGGGTCGAGACTTGTTAGCATAACTTTTGATGAAGCGTCTATAGTATGAACTTAACCCAAGAAAACTTCTGGTCTCACTGATATTACGGGGTTTTGGAAAGTGGACAATGGCTTTCACTTTTTCTGGGTCTGGCTGCGTTCCAAATTCATTAACGACGTGCCCGAGGATAGTTATTTGTCTCGAGGCGAAATGACACTTTTTATAATTCAGGCACAGTCCGGCCTGCTGAATGCATCTCAAAACTTTGTATAAACGTGTTAAATGTTCTTTAAAGGTCGATCATAGACTACAATGTCGTCTAAGTAGCATAAACACATGTCCCATTTCAATCCCCGTAGGACGTTTGTCTATCATTCGCTCGAAAGTTGCTGGTGCATTGCATAGACCAAATGGCATTACATTAAATTCATAAAGCCCATCTGGAGTGATAAATGCCGTTTTCTCCCGGTCCTTATCGTCTACTTCGATTTGCCAGTAACCCGATCTCATATCCATAGTGGAGAAGTACCTGGATCCAGAGAGGGTGTCCAGCGCGTCATCGATACGAGGGAGAGGGTAAACATCTTTCTTTGTAATTTTGTTTAGACGACGATAGTCGACACAGAATCTCAACGAGCCGTCCTTATTACCACTAATATAACGGGAGAGGCCCATGGACTTGATGATGGCCGGATGATTTTAGTCTCCATCATTTTCTCTACTTCACTCTGAATGACACGTCTTTCGGCGGGAGACACTCTATAAGAACGCTGTCTGACAGGCGGATAATCACTCGTATCGATTTTATGTTTTATTTCGCCAGAGACGGGACAGCTCTTTTTCTCAAAGTCGAATATATCAGAAAACTCATTTAGGCACGTGAGTAATCTGTTTTTCTTTGTTTCCTCCAAATCAGTAGAAATCATTGAAATTAAACATTCTCGCACATCTGGGGAAGTTACTTCGTCTGTTCCAGCTATTTCAGAACAAGCGTCAAGATTAGATATGCTCCCTACTTCTAGATCTTGCATTGTTCCTATCTTCATGTCCGAAGGTATCACTTGAGACTGGTGAGTACTGTTAGTCACCCCACAACACCGCTCTGCCATGTAAGATCCTAACGAGGGAAGAGGGAATAAAAAGTCCTTTTTCCAACTGCAGGCGTTTGGAACCTGTAACGACTACATCTCTGCTGCCAAATACATCCTGGTTGGTGACAACTATCTTGCCAAAAGATTTCGGCGGTAGGACACAGTCCATAGCAGCACAAAGTTTCAGGTCTTTCCATTCGTAGGATTTTTCAGCTTCGCTTAAATACAATTTGTTTTTCCCACAATCTATAATGGCATCTGTGGCTCTGAAGAAATCCCAGCCCAGTATAACATCGTGGCTACATTCAGCGGCTACTACAAAATAAAAAATAATATCGAGTCCTTTGATTTGAACTTCTAAAGAGCACTTACCAAGGGTCACGATAGACTTCTTGTCCGCGGCTCTTAGGAGTGGTCCATTTTCTTTAAAAACTGGAGCCTTTATAGAACGTCTGAAAGCTTCGGAAATTACTGAATAATCAGCGCCGGAGTCCACAAGAGCTTGTACATTTCGTCCTTGTATGTTGACAGATATCCAGTTTTTTTCCATTGTAGCGGCTATACGGCAGGGAGGATTTTCGTCTGTGGCGGCCACACCTCCAGAGGGCGCGCCATCTAGTTTTCCTCACTGCGGCGACTGGGTGAGCGGCGGGGACGGCTAGCAGGGGATTGTGAGGTTCTTCTGGGAGCTTGGAATCTTCCGCGGTGGGGATATGGCGACGGGTTTCTAAATCTTCCTTGGGATAGTTCGCTTCCTGATTCGCCCATGGTGTAATTTTCCGTTCTTGGTCTTCCGAAATCGACTGTTTCTCTTCCAAGTCTGGCATCCGAAAAGCTTGACGTCTGTCTCTGCAATAACGTGCAACGTGGCCAGGGCGCCCACAGTGGAAGCAGATCGGTCTGTCATCTTCAGTACGCCACTGAGTCCTTTGATTATTTGGTGGCCCTTCGGTTCTTCGTCGGTAACCTTGATCGTTCTGGGGGAGGTATTGTCGCCGAGGGCGGAAGCTCTCGGGCTGACGAGGGGCAGAGATAGGAGCCAATGTTTGCTGGATTTCACTACGGATGACATCCCGTAGGTCGGGAGGTGGAGTGTCGATATCCTGGGCGGCAAATGTAGAAGGAGGAGCCATAAACTTCTGAACCTCCTCTCTTACTATTCTTCTAATCAGGGCTTCTAGGTTCTCAGGTTCAGCGGTCGAGATGGTGGTAACATTGGGCAGTCGGTTGAACCTGGGCGGTGCAACACGCATCCTCTTGAATGCCTCGAATCGGCGGCAGAACGCAACAAATTGGTCCACCGTGCTGATGTCCTTCCCAATAAGTGCCTGATACACTTCCTCCGCTACGCCTTTAATCAGGTGGCTCACCTTTTCTCCTTCCGGCATTCTGGGGTTGCTCTGTTTACAAAGAAGGAGGACTTCTTGTATGTAGCTCTCGACGTTTTCCCCACTCGTCTGCGCTCTAGTTCGAAGAATGTTCTCGGCTTTTCTAGCCGTGTCTTCCTTGTTCCCAAATATTTCACAAAATTTTATCTTAAATTCCTCCCACGAATTCAAGATTTCCTCGAAGTTTTCGAACCAGCACTTCGCTGTGCCAGTGAGGTAGAAGATGACGTTGGCCAGACACATGGAGTCATCCCACTTGTTGTAACGTGCCACACGCTGGAAGTCGCTCAGCCAACGCTGCGAATCTTCCCCACGTTCCCCCGAGAAGACAGTGGGATCTCTCCACCGATGGCAGAATGGTCGGTTTTCTTCTCTTTCCATTTTCTTCCGAGCAGGAAAGGCAAGCACAGTAGATAGCTCTGGTTGCAATCCTTGAAGGCGACGACTTCGTCTGGTGACTGTCTCGTTACCCGGCGTCTCCACCACAATTGTCGCGATGAAAAATAATTAACTAGGCCTTCGAATTACTTTAAATATTTATTTAATGAGTTATATGAGAGATTTTAAATATAAAATAAGAGTTACTATTTACATGAGCCAAATCGACCCAGCCGTTAGAGCAAGAGGGGAGAACTGAGATATTTCATCCTTCCACGTGACGCCACTGTTTACCCGACCGGTCGGTCCAGATAAGAGGGAATACCAGGAAACTCTGTCCTCCTGACAATATATATATAAAAATTTAGCAATAAAAAACTATTTACACGTTGTAATTTCTTGTATTATTGTAGCTTGTATTCTTGTACAAGATACAATACATTTGTATAATATAATTTGATTTTAAAAAACCCTTTCTTTAGGCATTCGGCTAAAATTGCATGTGAGCAGAGAACTCAAATAGAATGTCCGGGAATAACTCTCCAAGTTTATAAATAATCATTAGGTTTCGTTATGGAGAGATGTTTTTACCATAATTAGCTTCTTCATAAAGCGTTTTAATTACATTTTTTCTCAATTACGTATATTTTAGTGGATATTCCAAATAACAAAAACGCCTCCAAATATAAACTGTGTTGGCATGTGGATTACCTGACAGCTTGGGAAGAGCAATTATGTCATCTTCCCAAGAGACAAGACAGGGAGGGTGACAAGTTAAATGAAGACATTGTGCGACATCCCCCCGCCTTGTCAATAAATTACATATTTGACGTTACTGGTACCACGTCTTAAGATAGAGTTTTGGGTGATACAGTGATGTAATCAGGATTACCAACTCCTGTTTATTGAGTCATCTCTATATAATTCGAGATGTAAACAATCTTTATAATTTAAAATTTAGAATAGTCTGTAAATATATTTATCATTTTCTCTCTTGGTTAATAAACGTAATTGCGAACTATGTACAGTAGAACATCCCTGTAAAGAAGTGGGTCAATATATGACCCATAGTATTTGTGTCTATTTGATGGGCGAGATGACCTTTCTTTTAAAATATACAGAGGAACCTCCCTGTAAAGGACACCTAATTGCAGAGCCAAACTGTCCTTTAGAGAGAGGTGTCTTCTAACCGGAGAGTTACCAAATAGCAAAAATGGTAATTTTGCAAATGAAAACTGACCTTTATAGAGAGGTGTCCGCTAAAGGAAGGTTATACTGTATTTTTATTTATTTCATTTTTTGTTCCTAGATAGGATGTGGAATCAAGCATGATTTTAAAGTTTTTTTTTCTTTCTTTTCTTCTTTAAACTTATACTCAAACCTTTTGTAATTTAACAATTGATTATGCAAAATAGTTCTTTGAATTTAGTGTTGTTACTTGACGCAAGCATCCCTTGTGGGGATTTCACGTTTGATTTGATGAGAATAAGTAATAATAAATTATCTCTTTAGGCATTTAATTTTTTTATGAGTTGAAAGCTAATTTTTATATTCAGTTAAACCTATCTATAGCGCCCCCTCTTGGGACTCACCAAATTAGGGTGCTATAGAGAGGTGGTGCCATATACAGGTCACATTTAATGTAAATCGCATCGTACTACGTATTTAAAATCGGCCGCTATAGAAAGTGAGGCGCTATTTAGAGGGGGCGCTATAGACAGGTTTAACTTTATATACATATATTTTATTTAATTTTTTTTTTCACATAGGATGTATCAGATAATTTGAGATTAAATCAATAGAAATGACAAATACTACTTTAGATTTTTAGAAGAAGGATGTATACGTTCCGTACGCATATTCATGTAAAATGTAACACATCAATTTTCTCTCTCTTATAATATGATGCATTATGAAAATTGGAAACTATTATGGACGCGTATGATTCTTTTAAATTTAATTTTTATATATTTAATTGTAGGTATTTCTGCTGTCCTCAAAGCTTATGTCCATAGTTCTTCTAAAATACCCATTCCAAGAGTCTAGCATCAGTATCACTATAAAAGTAAAATCGAAAAATGCAATATAAACAGCGGTTGGTATATTAAACTAGCGAAACCGCTGGAGGGTTCACCACTGATGAGCCAGGCCCTCCCATTAATTTTTCCATTGCAGTAAGGGCAGTAGAAAATTGTTTATATTTTAAAAGAATCATACGCGTCTATAATAGTTTCGAATTTTCATAAACTCTCTCTTATATATAAATAGCCAAAAAATGTTTTCTATATTAATACACTATATTATAAATCATATTGTCACACTATATATATATAATATATGCAGTTAAACCTGTCTATAACACCCCCTCTAAATAGCGCCTTCCTCTCTATAGCGCCCGATTTTAAACATTAAACTATAAAAAAAATTCATTAAAAGTGAACTTGCTATAACACCCTATTTTGGTGAGTCCCAAGAGGGGGAGCTATAGACCGGTTTAACTGTATACACTATTCTATATACAGTTACGAGCGTCATTCCTCATCAGTCGTCTCTGTCACCGTTTGCTTTTTTTTTTTTGGAATGGCGCCCTCCTATTGGTTGGCTACGATCACGCCACCTTTGCCCCCCCCCCCATCATGCCTCCCCCACTCGCTCTTTCGTTTTTGTAACTATTGTTTTGGAGCGGGTCGCTCTTTAAATAAATGCATATATTTGTTAATAACTAAATGGAATCCTCTCTTTCCTTTTCCCAGTATGAGACGCCTACGGAAGCCAACAGTACATAGACAGATAAAGCACATAGGCTATAGTTATTAACTAATATATGCATTTATTTAAGGCTCCAATTTATAATTGTAACAAATAGTATTTGAATAAAAACATTCAATCGGGTAAAACACGGGCGTTGCCCGGGCCATTCGGCTAGTATAATATATTATTCAGACAATTACAGAAGCACAACAAAAGAGAGTCTAAAATGTCATATATGAAGCTATGAATACACTGTATTATATATCATATTTTATTACTCTATATAATATATACACTATATACACACTATATCATTTATTATTAAAATTATTCAGACAATTATAATTGAAGCAACAATAGAGATAGTTTTTAAATGTTCACATATGAAGCTATAAATATATCTGAATGGCACAATGTTGAACCAGTATAAACGTTAACAACTCTCCAGGTAATTCTGGGCGATAGAGAGTGGAATGTGATACATCGAAATGAACACAAGAATGCAATAACAGCTGGTTACTTCTGAACACTTTCTCAGCATTTCCCCACTTCTCTCTCGCAAAGTATCGAAATATTACCTTAAAAACACCTTTTTGGAAGGTAAATATAAATTTAAAATAGACATTTTACAAGTGTTAGTTGATTAAAAGTGAATATAATATGGGGAATGATGCGCGCCTTTTACACTAACACCAAATTTATTTAGAAATTTAGCCCCTGAATTATCTTTTAAAAAGGCGTATACCTGAATCTGTGAAAGAAAACCCTTTATGTATTTTTTATAATTATATTCAACGGATGCGCACGCCTTTTTAACTAAAATTAACCATTTTTATGTTTAATATTTTACTGGGTGTATAGCTATAGAAATACTTAAATAAAAAGAATGAATATACCAAAGATAATTGAATCAAGATATTTTTTTAAAAAGCTTATCTTTGGGATATCTATGTGATTGTATTTTACTCTTTCGATGGACAACACACTGTCTTTATCAAGCTAAACAATTCTATATTGGCACACAAGGAGCATCGTTTCATTTGTATTACTCGTCGAAATATTGAAAATCATTTTCTATATATATCCACGATAGGCCTCTTTCATTGAGAGCATATTCCCTATTGATTGTGATGGTAAGATTTACGACTATGTTGACACAAATTTAAATGACATTTACCGCAATGTTTTTAAATATATATATATATATATATATGTGAAAAATAATAAAAAAGGTCAGGTGTTTGTTATTAAAATCAAAAATGCATATCCTGACCACGTTCACATGAACTTTAGATGGCAGAGCGCCATCTGGTGGAACAGAAATCAACTAAACGTTGATTTACCTGTTCCCTGATATTTCCTAGATGGCGCTCTGCAATCAAAAGGCTCATGTGAACGCGGTCAGGATATGCCTTTTTTGATTTTAATATATATCCAACCTGCCTCGTCCTTTGTGTTACCCTTTGACGCCTGAAACCACTTGCCCCCATGACTGCTAGTGTTTGCAATACACAACTACATATATCTTCTATATATATAAAAATGAATGTTTGTATGTTTGTTGGTTTGTATGTCCGGTATACAAATTAGCAGTAGTTACTTAATTCAAACCAAAATTTCCATACATAGGTAAAAAATAACAGGGATGACAATAGGCTATTTTAAAAAAATATATAAATCAATTATTAAAACTATATATTCAAATTATTCTACTTAGCTCACGAGCAGCGCCCTCTAGAACACTCAGGCGACCTGCCGGCAGCCAACGGGCGCGCGCCGCCGGCAGGTCGCCTGAGCGTTCTAGACGAGAAGCTTTTTCTTAATTACAATGCAAGCCTTAACTATATTTACAGGTTTTCTAATTTATAACTATTTCACATATTTACATATATATTTTCATTTTTTACTATAACTGATCTAATTCGCCGTTTAAAATAACGGCGCTTGCTATATTTGCTATGTTTTATGTGTTTTGAGAGAATAATACATTTAATCGTTTAAGCCCGGGCGTTGCCCGGTTCATTCGTCTAGTTAGATAATAAAAAGGCATATATTGGCAAATATTTTATTCAATCCAATATATGCTTTTTATTATCTAATATATGTGGTTGTGCATTGCAAACACTAGCATTCATGGGCACCGTCGTTTCAGGTGTCAAAGGGTAACACAAAGGACAAGGCAGGTTGGATGTGACCTCAGAGAGATGTCACCGTCGAAGACACGGACAAGGTCCAGGAGGGTGTGATCTACATGAGAGATGATATGTAAGAGTGGGAAAGATGATCTGCTGTTATCTGCTCTTTTGTCGATGTCCAGTGGCGGTTATAAAACTTATAGGAAGTTTCTCCGAGAGGAAATGAATAATCTTTGTGTAAATGTGTGTGTGACGAGGATGATTAGCCCGAAACCTCCAGGTGGACGCTCCTCAGTTTGCCAAAGCTGGTTTTGTAGCTTTGTCACCGACCTGAGGCCGCTAGTATAAAGAGATGGATGGCGTCTGGTTTTGACGTCTATTTTGACGGGAAAGGCGACCTTTGCTTTTATAGATCAATTTACTCCCGGAAAATTTTCCATCAATATTTTGGCCATAGATTTTGTCTAGCCACTTTTCAAGCTAAAAACCTCTTTGGCAGATTGGGGAATATTCCATTTGATTTCTGGTGGATATCATGGAATAAAGTCCACCCTAGACTGACGAGGGCCATTGTGTGTGTGTGGAACTCGACCCTGCCTTGGGTTCGGCTCTCTCAATAAATCTTTATTATCTTATTTATTATTATATGATTTCCAAGCTGGTGAGGTGAAATTAATCTACATTTCTAGGCTGCTACACTATTTATAATTATGGTGCATATGAGAATCTTGTGCATATTTAAATATATTACTAATACATATTTAAGTATTTTAGCTTTCGGGTCGTGCCCTTTATCAACCTTTATTTAGAATAAAAAGATATTTATATTAATTTCAATATTTTACTTAAAGGTTGAGAAAGGAAAAGGCCCGAGAGAAAGCTCCTAATAAATAGATATTTAAAAACTTTCTGTAAGTTATTTATTTAATTTTGTGTCTCAACATTTTTTATTCCGCAATTGCCAAAATTTAAAATTTACAAATAGGTTTGAAAATAGAACAATGTAAATGAATAGAGCAAATGAAACATTTGCAATATTTCAAATGAAAATAGAATAATGGTAAATTAACAATGCAAAAAAAAGAATAAAGGAAAAAAATGCAACAATGATAAAATAAAACAAAGGTAAAATTTACAACAATAAAAAAATTAAATAAAAAATAACTTATAACAATTGGAAATAAAATAAAGGATATTTTAAACAGATCAAGTAAAAAGATTCACATCTTATCATCATCATTTTATCTATTCTCCCAATATATATGTTGTAGATAATGATAAAACTAACTTTGACTTGTGCGCAATTAATAGGTAGAAAATCTTACTTTTGATAAATAATCTTTAAGATAATAAACTTAGTGTAATAAAACTTATAAATGAAAATACTTGTTATCATCGTCGCAATGGGTGCGCTGCTTTCGAGTTAAATATACAAATCTGCAAATAACTCTAAGGGCTATTCAAGATATTCAAGAAATTATTTTTCAAAAGTCTTCCCAGTACTATACTAATAGCTTCCCAAAGTTTCATGGCGTTCCAATGAGTGGTTTGGTCAGGCATAAAGGACAGACGCACACACACATACATTCATTTTTATATATAGATTAGCAGTAATTAAACGTAACAGTAAGAAAATGTTGATTTTAATATATGTAAATAGAGTCTCTTAAGAAAGACCACCTAAAACATGACTCAACTTGTTTCTCCTGTAGGTGGTCTCTCATTGGAGATTCTAATTGATATTAAAGAATCTCTAATAGACCTTTAATAAGAGGACTGCCTCTTGGAGAGACGGGTTAAGCTACGATTTTAGGCATCCTCTCAATGGAAGCTCTACTGTATCTACTTTTTCACACTGTTTGGCTTAATAAATGCCATTTTAAATGTGTATCAATCCAGTCTATTTTTTTGATATTTTATAGGCAAAATCACTTCATTTCAATTCATAGGGAATTCTTAACTTTTTTTTTTTTGTCTTCATTCAGCTTAATTTCTATTATATTTAAGCCATTGTTCCATTATACATATTTAATACCGTTTACACTGTTTTACTTTCAAAAATGTCAATGAAATGAGTAGTTTGGTCCGGCATAAAGAAGAGGCATATAATCATTTTTTTCTATATGCATGATAATATTTAGAGCAGATTGTTGAATTATAACAGATAAATTAGAATATTTATCTTGATTATTTTTAGGCGAAAAGTTATTTCAAATATTTTATTTGCTAGAAACCTTCCCAGTACTATACTAAATAACTTCGCAAAGTTTCATGGCGTTCCAATGAGTGGTTTGGTCAGGCATAAAAGACAGACACACATACATTCATTTATATACAGATTTACGAACAGAAAAATATGTCTAGGGTAGCCTAGTGGACATGGCATCTGCCCGGTAAGCGGGAACACTGTGGTTTCGATTCCCCATCCCTGGACACTTTTTTTTCGTTCATCATTACACTTCACAATTTATCCTTTCATACTTCATCCCTAAGTTTATAAATAATCGTTATTTCTCCTTAAAATAAATTTAGATTTTTCGTTTAAAAGAAACACACATGCGGGATAATTTTCAAATGTCGTTCTACGATCATAAGCCGCATTATATTGTATTATAAAATAGATAAATACCAACAACAAGTATACAAAACAGCCTGCTTTATATAAAACAAAAGAATAAAGAGATAAAGAAGGAAATATTTACATATATAAAGTAAATACCGCAATATAAAGTTTCGGGAGGATTATATTCATGTATTTAGGCATATTTTTCTTTAATTAACGGGAGAGATGTCTTACCTAGGTACATAATATCGTATATAATGTGTTAACATTAGAAGAGAAAATTGCTATAAAGTATAAGAATATGAACAGTAGAAATGTGTTTATTTATTCGTGAAAAATACAAGATTTCGGATCTTTATAATCCTTCTATAGGCATAGCTATAAGTTTCAGAAAATTAGGATATATCTTACTATATTATTCTATATACAGTTACGAGCGTCATGCGTTCTTCATCTCTGTCACCGTTTGATTTTTTTTTTTTGGAATGGCGCTCTCCTATTGGTTCGCTACGATGGCGCCGCCACTGCGCGAGACACTTTGCCCCCCCCCCCCCCCCCCCACTCGCTTTTTGGTTTTTGTAACTATTGTGTTGGAGCGGGTCGCTCCTTAAATAAATGCATATATTAGTTAATAACCTAAATGGAATCCTCTCTTTTTTTTTTCCCAGTAAGAGACGCCTACGGAAGCCAACAGTACATAGACAGATAAAGCACATAGGCTATAGTTATTAACTAATATATGCATTTATTTGAGGCGCCAATTTATAATTGCAACAAATAGTATTTGAATAAAAACATTCAATCGGGTAAAACACGGCGTTAATGATCCAACAGGGTCCACGTGTCTAAATTAAAACACGGGCGTTGCCCGGGTCATTCGGGTAGTAGCTATACATAGTAACGGCAGTTGAAATTGTTCAATTTTCAAAAGAATCATACGCGTTTAGAATAGTTTCGAATTTTCATATCAGATGGCGCGCTAATTCATCATAATATAATTGTTCTAATAAAACTCAATTTAAAGTTAACGGAAGAGCGATTACTCAAAGCATATTATATATTTATATTTGTATGTATTTCTACTGTCAAGCTATATACATAATCTAATTGATGTAAATAATCATATGTAAATAATCTTTGTCAGGATTAGAATGACGAATCCTGTATGGGACTTTGATTCCACAAAAAGGCTTATTGCTGCTGTTGTATATAGTCACAGTGTAGAAAATACTATACCTATACCTACTAACTTATAGGTTTCTCTCTGTATTCTTAATTCTCTTCTCTTCAAATACTCTGTAAACTGGCGAATCCTTTATAGGACGAGAGGTCCTCAATAAAGGCTTTTGTTGTTGTTGTTGTATTTCTACTGTCCTCAAAAGCTTATGTCAATATTTCTTCTAAATACCCATTCTCAAGAGTCTAGCAACAGTATCACTATAAAAGGAAGATAGAAAAAATGCAATATAACAGCAGTATGGTAGATTAATCTGGTGAAACCGTTGGGAGCGTTTATCACTCCCATCAATTGTTCCATTGCAGTAAGGACAGTAGAAATTGTTTAATTTTCAAAGAATCATACGAGTCTATAATAGTTTCGAATTTTCATAACAGATGGCGCGCTAATGCATCATAGCTCTACCTGTAGGATTTTAAAGATCCGAAACATTTTATTTTGCACGAATAAAGAAACGCATTACTACTCTTTATATTCTTATCTTATAATGTATTTACCTTTATTGAGGTAATGTTTCAACTGAAAAGGATGATGGTGTCTTGTCCAAACGTCAGTAATAAAGAAAAAATGAAAGTTATATAGATAACTAATCAAATAGTTTATAATTTTTAACGCTTTGCTAAATGATTTATTTTTATTTACTTCTCCTGACGAAGACAAAAGATATTTTTGGAACGTTGAGAAAATTTAAAAACTAACTGGCCGAAGTGTCTATTTCTCATTGAAATATGAATGCCGGCCAGACAGCCTCTATCTTTACGATAAATATTTCCTGGTATTTGTTTTTCAACCAGTTCAAACCTTTATTAAGGAAATGTGTAAACTGAAATGGATGATAGCGGCTCGCCGAAACGTCAGTAATAAAGAAAAAAAATAAAGTTATATAGATATATAATCAAATAGTTTATAATAAATATTTCCTGGTATTTGTTTTTAAACCAGTCAAACCTTTATTAAGGTAATGTGTAAACTGAAATGGATGATAGCGGCTCGCCGAAACGTCAGTAATAAAGAAAAAAATAAAGTTATATAGATATATAATCAAATAGTTTATAATAAATATTTCCTGGTAATTTGTTTTTAAACCAGTCAAACCTTTATTAAGGTAATGTGTAAACTGAAATGGATGATAGCGGCTCGCCGAAACGTCAGTAATAAAGAAAAAAATAAAGTTATATAGATATATAATCAAATAGTTTATAATAAATATTTCCTGGTAATTTGTTTTTAAACCAGTCAAACCTTTATTAAGGTAATGTGTAAACTGAAATGGATGATAGCGGCTCGCCGAAACGTCAGTAATAAAAAATGAAAGTTATATAGATATATAATCAAATAGTTTTTGATAAATATTTCCTGGTAATTTGTTTTTAAACCAGTCAAACCTTTATTAAGGTAATGTGTAAACTGAAATGGATGATAGCGGCTCGCCGAAACGTCAGTAATAAAAAATGAAAGTTTATAGATATATAATCAAATAGTTTTGATAAATATTCCTGGTAATTTGTTTTCCAACAGTCTCGTGTTATCTATATAAATATATTATCAGAATAACTTAACGAATTGAATGCTTTCTTCTATTGAATGGAGGCCAAAAAGCATCCAAAAATGCGACATTGGGGAATTGCGAAATAAATTCCCCCATTTTAAATATTCGGTATAATAAATTCTCTCTCTCTGGGGAAGTTACAGCAACAACAATTCGGAAAGTTGGCGTCAAGGCGGATGATAGATGGACTTGAAATATGACTTACAAACACGCTACTGGACTTTATTGGGACCCTCGCAGGGACTTTTATATATTCAATAACTTTGCTCAACTCTCTCACTCTCTCTATATATACCGCACTTATACCCAGTACAGTGTTTATATGAACTGTAGGTACTGTAGATTCCATAGTTTAAAGTATTCTTATCACACAGAGAGAGCTTAACTATGATCTCTCAACAAACTGCAGTTGAACTTGGATAAATCGAAAGTCTTTAATTCCAATATTTATCTTTAACCCTAGAATTTCCGTTTTTAATTCGATTTTTTTTTTGGTCCCTTGGGCTTCAAATTATCTTTTTTTTTTATGGTATTATTATTATATTGCCACGTGGAAAATTAGGGAAGACAAAAACTTCAGGAGGAAACAAAATTTATTTCAGGGAAGGACAAACTATCAAAGATAAACAAAAGATAAGCCACGAGCGAAATTTACAGAGTGGCAAGATATAAAACATAAAAATGACCACTCTGTTAAATAAAAAATAATAAAATTAAGAAATACTATGTTACAATATTCATTTAGGGGGTGAAATATTTCTTCTAATATAACTTATTTAAACAATGTAAAAATAGTTTTAAAAAGTGAATTTTCACTTGGATTAGGTGTAGAAAATAAGAATTTTATTTGAACGATCAGGTGATGTTTTTTTCTTATATTTATACAAGCTTTCAAACTTTATCGTATGTTTTCTTCTGTAATATCTATATAAAATAGTATGTATTATATAAAGAAGAAAATTAGAGTTATATAAAGCTTAGTTTGAAGTTTTATATTTTTTTGTTATAAAAACTTATGTTTTTTCACTTTAATCATACATAAACAATAATTAACACAAAGCAATAACGCGCCATCTATACATATAAAATGAAAGGATTTAAACTGACCTTGTCTTTATTGTTTGCGGAAGAGCATTGCTCGATGCAAATATTTGAATGTAATTCTATTGTCCTATAAGTTATGTCCTTAGTTTTCTTGAAAACCATTTCTGAGATTCCACCCTTCAGTGCTGCGTATATAAGCATAATCGTCCAATACAGTATTAGAGCTCTGAGAAGCAGTCTGGTGGATTAAATTGACGAAACCGCTGGGAGGGTTCACCACTGATGAGCCAAGCCCTCCCAATATATATTTTTCATCGCAGTAAGGATAGTAGAAGTTTGTATTATGTATAAAAGAAACACTCGTGCTTTTAAATCCTTTCATTTTACACACACACAAAGCCTTTAATAGACTTAAATATCATTTTAATGCCCTCTATATCAAAAAAAAAAGTGAGATAGAAATATTTTAACACAATTGATTTAGACAATTGAAGTTGTTATTTTTATTTATTATTTAATAGCCAACGAAGGCTCCAAAAATTGCATCTGACGCGAACCAAACATGGCAGCCGATGCGGTTATAATGTCACTAATGGTGTCAGCAAGCCCCTCACAATACGTTCATTGGACAGCGCTCACCCCATGACAAAGATGGTTAAAAATCGACGAGTCCAGTTCCAGTTCAAAAATAACTTTATTAGGTGTCGCTCAAAAAGAGCAACCTAGCTTATGATATTAACAATAAATTATATGTACACGTTCTTCACATTGACAGGGTATTCACATCTTACAAGGTTGGGGCCTGGCGCGCGGTCTTTAAATCGGTGTGTTCTTCTTTTCTAATATGTTCTGTTTTTTTTATTTTTATTATTTTTTTTTTCTTTAACGTGTTTTTTCTTAAGATTTTTCCATTTTTCTACATTTGTTCTCAATCGATATAGGAGTTGCCTTGGCTTTGGTTTCCTTCTCTTCAGTTCTTGTTTGTAGTTACAGGCTTCTCTGAATGTAATATTTTCGAGATTTTCAGATTTATCGTAAAAGTTGAAAGCTTGTTTTATTATGAAATCATTTATATTTTCTAAATTGAGGTCCTTTCTGATGATACTACTTCTGACGAACCATGGGGCACCTATTATTTTCTTTAATACCTGGTTTTCGAAACTTTCGAATTTTTCAGTGTAGTTTTGTTTGCGGTTATGAAGACTGGGTGGCCGTAGGTTAGGATTGGTCTTAATAGACGTGTATATGGTACGTTTGCAGTGTAGGGACAGTTTGCTCTTGTTCCCTAAAAATAGTGCTAGTCGGTGCTGGGCTGCTTTTGCGAGGTTTATCGGTTTTGCACGTGTTCTTGGAAGGTCAGGTGTTGTCAAGGATGACGCCCAGGTAGCGGACGCTGTCCTTCCATTTTATGGGTTCATCAGGGTAGCCTAGATCTTCCAAGGGCTTCTTCACTTTTAGTCTTTTGTCTGAGAAGAGTATAGCTTCGGTTTTTTGTGGGTTCAATTAACCCGCCATTCGTCGCACCAAATATTAACGAATACCAGTGCTTCTTGAAGTTTGAGAAAGATGGTATCGAGGTTGAAGGCTGAGACTAGAGTTGCGGCATCGTCTGCGTATAGATGTAGGGACATTCCTTCGGGGCAATGGGTAGTCATCGATAAAAATATTGAAGAAGGTGGGGCCGATGACTGACCCTTGAGGGACTCCTGCTCGAATTTTCCTTGGGGTTGACAGAACATCTTTGACTTTTACTCTAAAGTTTCTGTCACAAGGAAGCTTTTTGTCATTCGGATGATGTCTCCAGGTAGGTTCTTTTTTGCCATTTTATATAAGAGGGCCTCGTGCCAAACTTTGTCAAATGCCTTGGAGATGTCAAAGAAGATGCCTCCTGTTAATTGTTTTGATTCCATGGCCTTTCTTATCTTCTCCGTGACGACCACAAGTTGATGAAGGGTTGAGTGTTTTGCTGGAACCCGAATTGTTCGGGCCTGAGGGGATGTTCGTCGCTGAGTGCTTTTTTTATTCTTCTTAAAATGATTCTTTCAAATAGTTTGGAGGTGACAGGTAGGAGGGAAATGGGTCTATAACTTGCTGGGTCGTATTTTGATTTACTTTTTTAGTATGGGACAAATAATCGATGTTTTCCATTGTTCGGGAAGTATGCGAGTTTCAATGAGGCATTAAAAGTGCTGGTTAGTGATTCGAGAATATGGTTGGGCAGTAGTTTTAGCGCTTCGTTCGTGATTCCGTCGATGCCTGGGGATTTTTTCTTAGGGAAGGTGTCAATTATTGCTTTGATTTCTCCAATGTTAGTGGGTTCCAGAGCTGTTTTGTTGTTTGTTTGGAGGTGTGCGGTGATTCTTTGTTCAGATATTGTTGAATATGAGAGGTAGGAGGATTTGGGCTGAGCTGCTTTTCAAGGAGTCAGCAAGTGCTTCAGCTGCCTCCTCGGCTGTTAGTGTCAGATTGTTATTGGTTTTCACGATAATTTCTTCTTTCTTTGGGCTGTGAGGCGTCTAATGGCCTTCCATACTGTCTGATCGGATACGTCAAGGTTTTCTATGTAGGTGTCCCAGCTGGTGTTGTCGTGTTCTCTAGTAAGCTTTTGTGATTCTCTTCGTGCGGAAATGTACGCTTTTTTGTCGTTGGGGTCGCAGGTCTTTTTCATTTTTTTTCTTAGTCTGTTAGTTTTTCGTAATTTTTCTTTGATGTGGGCGGATACTTTCTATCGAGGTCTAGTTCTTTATATTTTGTGGACTTTTGTAGATTTTGAATGATTTGGTCCTCAATGGAAGCTATGGAGTCGATTATTTCTTGCGGGGTTTCTGCGGTGTGCGCTGGGGGTTGGGTGTTTTCCATTTGGTACTTAAAGAGGGCCCAGTCGATGATTTTGATTGTTGTGTCGGAGCGGGTTATATTATAGTCTTGTAATATTAGAAGGACTGGGAGGTGATCAGACGTCATCTCGTGGAGGACTTTTGAGTGAACGGTCTGACTCAGATTTTTGTGGATTGCGATGTCCAAGATGTCGGGTGGTGAGTCATGTGTCGGTTCATCTGGGTAGCTTAAATCCAGGTTGAGGCATTCGACAACCTTTTGTAGGATCTTGCCATTAGGATTGGTGGAGAATGAACCCCAGGTTGGGTTTTGCAGTTGAGGTCTCCGGCTAGGATTGTTGGAGTGTTGGTTTTGAAAATATTGTAGATGTCCTTTGGGTCAAGAGGCGTGTTTGGGGGCTTGTAGCAGGAGTATATGTTCAATGTTGTTCCATTTTTGTCTTTGATTGTTATTCCTGTGGTTTCCAAATTCAGGCAAGTGCTTTGGATGGGAACACAGTAATATTTCCTATGGATGAAAATTGCTGTGCCTCCGCCCTGTCCAGACATTCTGTCATTCCGAACGGTGTTGTAGTTAGGGATGTTCATCCTGTGACAGGGTTTGAGCCAGGTTTCGGAGATTAGAGCTATGTCTATGTCGTGGTCGTTAGAAATTCAGTGAATTGTTGCCTTTTATTCCGAAGGCTACATGCGTTCCAATGAATGATTCGGAGTTTATTCTTTTTGTCTTTTGCGTTCATTGAGGACCGATGGTGGCGAGAACGTTCCTCACTATGGTGGCAATGATCTTTGGATCGCTGAGAGCCTTTTCGATGGCGCTCTCGATGGGCTTTGCTTGGAGGTTTTCAGGGGAATACTTTTAGGTTGGTTTGCGCAGGTTTTCTCCTTATTTCCTGTGGTTTGAGGGATTTTTGGATTGATGGGTACCTTGGAGGGTTCTTTTAGTGCATTAGGGCGTGGGTTCTTTTGACTGGGTATATCCTTATTTATTTTTTTGTAGAGTGGACAACCACGCCAGTTTGCCGTGTGCTGACCCTGGCAGTTAGCGCATTTTGGTAGAACTTCTTTTTGTTTAGAGCATTCGGAGGTGAAATGGTTCTCTCCGCACTTGACACATTTGGGGGTTTCTCTGCATTCAAACTTTGAGTGTCCAAAGCTTTGACATCTGTGACATTGGCCTGGACCTTTGGGGGCCCTATAGGCCTCGACTCGGCACTTCATGTCGCAGATATCCGTTATGTTGTAGATATCTTTGTTCTTAGGCGTTTTGGGGAGAGTAACCTGGATTAGTGGGAGCTCTTCCTTTGTTCCCGCCCTGCGTAGTCTGACAATTTTTGTCATATGAAATCCCTTGTTGTCTAAGTCCTCTTGGATTTCGGGAATCGTGATGCAGCAGTCGAGGCCTCTGACTACAATTCTGAGGTTTTTTTCTTCGTCAAGTATTTTAAAATGGAATGTGTAGTGACGTTCTTCTAGCCACCTGGTTGCTGTGCGGTAGTCCGTCACCGAATGAGTCTGGACGTTTATGTGGCGCCCAGATGTGGAGAATTCAGGTTTTTTCTGCGTGCAGTTTATGAGTCCTTCTCTAAGTCCAGACCATTCAGTTACCCCACTGATTTTGATCGGTGGTATTCTTATTTTGGGTTAGAGGTAGGGTTGTTAGGTCCTTTATCTGGGTTTTCCGTGTCTTTGTTGGGCGGGTTCGATTTTTTGGGGTTCTGTTCAGGATTTGAGTTCCTATTTGGAGTGACTTCGATTTCCATATCGGTGTTTTCTTTAGCTTGTGGTTTTTCTGGCTGTTTATTTTTTGATGTTGGTTTAGAGTTTGTAGGAACTCTTGAAGTCTGTTTGGGACACCAGGCAATATTTTGCGTGGCATGTGAATCTTTTATGGCTTCTGGGGATGTTACTCTCGGGCGCTTCAAAGGAGCTTTGCTTGTATTTTCAACATATTCTGAACGAATTTGTTTTAGTTCTCTGTCATAGAAGTCGAGGAAATTTATTAGCTCAGCGAAGGTGCTTTCAACAGAGCTACAGAAATTTTTCATAGCTTTGGAGTCTTCTTCGTTCTTCATTTTCGGGCATTCTGGCAATGTCCAGATAGAATATTTTCGTGTGCCTACCGGGTATCTGGAGTTGGTAAAATTAGTTTTGGGGGCTTCTGGTGCTGGGGGGTCTTCCATGATTCGGGTGTTTCGCGTGGGACTTGTCCTTCAAAATCGACGAGATTTTTGTCCCATATATCCAAATTTATTAATTTCAGTAAACGGGTATTTAAATAAATATAATATTTTTTAAAATTTGTATTAAATTTCGATAGAATTTTAGGTATGAGCGACATTTTAATACAAGGTGCAATATCAGGAAAAGAGCAGCACAGGAAACCAGTAGTTCCGCAACTATTGGGAGTACAAATAAGTTTTGAGGGATTTGCAAAAGAAGCCACAACAAATATTATATAAATAGCATCGGACCTTGTAAGGTTTCATGTTAAGGCTTCATCATTTCCCCAAAAAATTCAGAAGAAGTCTTTTCACTCAAGTGTAAGGAACTTTTTTTTTGGTGCTCTAACCATGTCAACCTTTTTGCCAACAAAACACAATTTGCGGGAAGCGCTGCTTTTTGTTTTAATTTGAAGAAAAGTGCAACTGATGGACATCAATTGCTGTGTGAGGCATATGGTAAACATGCTCTATCAATAAAACCATGTGAGTAATGGTTTCGGCGTTTCAAAAGTGGCGATTTTGACACCAGAGACAAAGAACGCGGAGGGAGGCCAATAAAGTTCGAAGACGCTGAGTTGGAGGCTTTATTGGACGAAGATTCAAGCCAAACTCAAGAGGAGCTCGCTAAAACCTTGGGAGTGACTCAACAAGCGATTTCGAACCGTCTCAAGGTCATGGGTATGGTGCAAAAACAAGGAAATTGGATTCCATATGAACTCAAGCCAGGAAACATCGAGCGCCGTATTTGCACGTGCGAACTACTGGTCAAAAGACAAAATCGGAAGGGTTTTTTGCATCGAATCGTGACGGGGGACGAAAAGTGGATTCACTACGACAACCCAAAGCGCAGAAAATCGTGGGTTAAGCCCGGTCATGCATCAACTTCAACGGCCAAACCGAATATTCATGGCAAGAAGCTAATGCTGTGCATCTGGTGGGATCAGCTCGGAGTGATCTACTATGAGCTACTTCAGCCTAACGAAATCATCACTGGAGAACGTTACCAACAACAATTGATGCGATTAAGCCGAGCATTGAAGATTAAACGCCCATTATATGCCAAAAGACACGACAAGGTGATCTATCAGCACGACAACACTCGGCCACATGTTGCAAAAGTTGTCAAGGAGACTTTGGAGGCGCTTCAATGGGATGTCCTATCCCACCCGCTGTATTCACCAGACATTGCTCCTTCAGACTACCACATGTTCCGTTCGATGACACATGGCCTGGCCGAGCAGCACTTCACTTCTTACGAAGAGGCGAAAAATTGGGTCAATGTTTGGATCGCCTCAAAAGACGAGGATTTTTTTCGACACGGAATCCGTATGCTGCCTGAAAGATGGAAAAAGTCGTAGCTAAAGATGGACAATACTTTGAATGAAATATATTGTACTGATTTCTCTGAATAAAGCTTCGAATTTATAAAAAAATCCCACAAAACTTATTTGTACTCCTAATATATACAATTATTAGTAATAAGGAAAAGTAAAATTTAATATGAAAGGTCGACGCCATCGCCCCAAGTCTTCAATTCCATAAGCGCGGAGCAGAAATAGGGACTAAGTTATTTAGTTCGCCATAAATAAGCATCCAGACACAAAAAAGGAGGTTTACTCCAGCACAGCCATCCATATTACCAGCTCCGCAATCTCATCGTCGACCAACACGATGGCCCCTCGTTGTTTCGTCATCATTCTGAGGTTTAAGAACAATAGCTTCCAAGTTCTCTTTTCTCCCTCTTTACACCTACTGCCTTGTAAAAATTATATAGGCCTGTGAGCAACTAGTCTGCTTGTTTGGGCACTGGTTAACATCATTTGGATTGACCTAAGTTGGCTGGTGTCTACCATTGAAAAGAATGTCCTTCTCTCCTCACTAATATCTTGGCATTCATAGATATAATGAGATAGTTCATTTCCCATATTATCTTTGCAGAGATCACAAATCTTATCACCCTCTTTGAAAATCTTTCATTTTATATAAACAATAATAATACATTTGAGATTGAATATTCTATTAAATAATAATGAGAAAAGGTACAAAAATTATCATGTTTGTTTGGCATTCGTTCTTCCTTTTATATCCATCGAGTGTATCGAGTTAGGCATTCTGAAATTTGCCAAAGCTGGGATTGTGGGTTTAGTACCGACCTGAGTCCGTTAAGTTGCACAGACGGTCAATATATGACCCATAGTTTTTGTGTCTATTCGATGGGAGAGATGGCCTTTTTTTTAAATATATACAGTAGAACCTACCTGTAAAGAACACCTAATTGCAGAATCAAACTGTCCTTTAGAGAGAGGTGTCCTCTTACCGGAGAGTTGCTAAATTGCAAAAAATGGTAATTTTGCAAATCAAAACTGTCCTTTGTTGAGAGGTGGCCGCTAAAGGGAGGTTTTAGTGTATATATATAGATGTTTTATAATATTCAAAGAAATTTATAGAAATATTTAATGATGAATTAAAGTATAATGTCAGTATAGCAAGCTATTACTAAGCTATTACAAAGTTTGATACAAGGATAACATGGTTCTGTCTTTTCTCTTTTTCTTATCCTAATACCTAAATTATTTTTCTCCCCTATGTTCTGCTTCTATGACGCGGAAATGCTGATGCTACAGTGTGAACTTGTTATAACCCTATGTTGTTACTTAAAATACAAAACCTTTTGATACCTTAAAAATATTATTTTTCTAATTTTCTTTGGTTAGTATTGCTCCTTCTCTAATACTATCTCTCGTATAAATTATATCTCTGGTTCAAATTCACATAAATAGGTACCGCTCAGCAAGAGCAACCTAGTTCATGATAATTGAACAATGAATAATATGTGAAGCAAATATTAAACAAATTTTAACGCGGGATTCAATCCCGGTTCATGACTGTCGGGAACCGAGGGTGTTACCCACTCGTCCACCGACTTTTTTTGTATAAATTATATCTGGTTCAAATCACATAAATAGGTACCGCTCAGCAAGAGCAACCTAGTTCATGATAATTGAACAATGAATAATATGTGAAGGTTATTCACATATTAAACAAAATTTAAACGCGGGATTCAACCCGGTTCATGACTGTCGGAATCGAGGGGGTTACCCACTCGTCCACCAGACTTTTGCTATAAATTATATAATTCTACTATGTATATCCTCATTTTATTAACAAACAAAGAGGGTTTGTTCAATATTCTAAAGCTTATACTTTGGTCTGTAAAGCAACGGATTTCATTAGAAAAATAAGATAAACCAGTTAAAAGTAACATTCCAAGTAACGAAAAAAATCTTGGAGAATTGAAATTATTACATATAAATATATTATAAATAAAAGAAAATTCGCTGACGGAAGAGTTTTTTTTATATAAAATATTATATTTAATATTTTATATAATTATAATATTTATAAATAATATTTTATATTTCTAAGGATTATGTAAATTAATTAGATTTTGAATGTAACTAATTTATTCTCGATGCATATATATATATGCAATATATATTATCTTCTGGAAGAATGTGAAGTTGAAAGCAATATATCTTATTGGTTAATTTTAAAGAGAAACTCACCAAAACAGGGTGCTATAGAGAGGTGGTGCTATAGACAGGTCACTTTTAATGTAAATCGCATCTTATTACGCATTTAAAATCGGGCGCTATAGAGAGGGAGGCGCTATTTAGTTGGGTCGTATTTTGTGTCGTTTAAGCAAATCCTTGCTATTTCTAAGGAATATGTAAATTAATTATAGTTTGATTGTAACTTCATTTATTCTCGATGTATATATGCAATATATATTATCTTCTGAAAAAAAAGTGAAGTTAAAAGCAATATCGATCTTATAAATACAGTTAAACCTGTCTATAGCCCCCCCCCTCTGGGACTCACCAAATAGGGTGCTATAGAGAGGTGGTGCAATAGACAGGTCACTTTTAATGTAAATCGCATCTAACTACGTATTTAAAATCGGGCGCTATAGATAGGAAGGCGCTATTCAGATGGACGCTATAGACAGGTTTAACTGTATATTATTTAAAGAGGATATTGAGCTGTGTTTTCTCTATACTCTATAGGAGCGTTGGGATGTAAAAATTGCTTTTCCTGGTTGTCTTCTCCAATTAAGACTGCGGGTCACTAAACTAATTTACTAAGAAACAGTACTGCACTCCTCCAATTGCTTGCTATAATAAATCTAATGCAGCTAATTTGTCACGGGAAGATCCATCTTCTAGGCAGAGAGAAAAATGGAACTCGATATTTCCTCAGGGATCTTGAAGAAAAATGGCGTCGCCTTAATCTTTCGTCTGCAACAAGTTGGAGAGACATCTGGTAGCCATTGACCGGCGTCTCGGATTGGTCGAACTCTGGTATGATGTCAGTGAGGGTAGATTTATATCTGTCATGTTGATTTATACATCGCCGTCTCCGAGATCTCTTGGCCTTCTCTAGACCTGTGGAAGAAAAAACTTAACACTCGCCGTCTCCCGAGATCTCTTGGCCTTTTCTAGACCTGGTGTGGAAGGGTAAATTATACACTCGCCGTCTCCCGAGATCTCTTGGCCTTTCTCTAGACCTGGTGTGGAAGGGTAGATTATATACTCGCCGTTCTTCGAGATCTCTTGGCCTTCTCTAGACCTGGTGTGGAAGAAAAAACTTATACACTCGCCGTCTCCCGAGATCTCTTGGCCTTTTCTAGACCTGGTGTGGAAGGGTAGTTTATACACTCGCCGTCTCCCGAGATCTCTTGGCCTTCTCTAGACCTGGTGTGAAGGGTAATATTTACACTCGCCGTCCCCCGAATTCTCTTGGCCTTCTCTAGACCTGGTGTGGAAGGGTAAATTATACACTCGCCGTCTCCCGAGATCTCTTGGCCTTTTCTAGACCTGGTGTGGAAGGGTAGTTTATACACTCGCCGTCTCCCGAGATCTCTTGGCCTTCTCTAGACCTGGTGTGGAAGGGAAACTTATACAGTCGCCGTCTCCCGAGATCTCTTGGCCTTCTCTAGACCTGGTGTGGAAGGGTAAATTATACACTCGCCGTCTCCCGAGATCTCTTGGTCATCTCTAGACTTGGTGTGGAAGGGTAACTTATACAGTCGCCGTCTCCGAGATCTCTTGGCCTTCTCTAGACCTGGTGTGGAAGAATAACTTATACACTCGCCGTCTCCCGAGATCTCTTGGCCTTCTCTAGACCTGGTGTGGAAAAACTTATACAGTCGCCGTCCCGAGATCTCTTGGCCTTCTCTAGACCTGGTGTGGAAGGGTAGTTTTTACACTCGCCGTCTCCCCGAGATCTCTTGGTCTTCTCTAGACCTGGTGTGGAAGGGTAGTTTATACACTCGCCGTCTCCCGAGATCTTGGTCTTCTCTAGACCTGGTGTGGAAGGGTACTTATACACTCGCCGTCTCCCGAGATCTCTTGGCTTCTCTAGACCTGTGTGGAAGGGTGCTTTTATGCTCGACGTCTCCGAGATCTTTTGGTCTTCTCTAGACCTGGTGTGGAAGGGTAGTTTATACACTCGCCGTCTCCCGAGATCTCTTGGTCTTCTCTAGACCTGGTGTGGAAGGGTAGTTTATACACTCGCCGTCTCCCGAGATCTCTTGGTCTTCTCTAGACCTGGTGTGGAAGGGTAACTTACACTCGCCGTCTCCGAGATCTCTTGGTCTTCTCTAGACCTGGTGTGTAAGGGTAGCTTATACACTCGCCGGTCTCCCGAGATCTCTTGGCCTTAACTAGACTGGTGTGGAAGGGTACTTATACAGTCACCGTCTCCCGAGATCTTTTGGCCTTCTCTAGACTGGTGTAGAAGGGTAGCTTATACAGTCGCCGCCTCCCGAGATTCTTTGTCTTTCTAGACCTGGTTTGGAAGGGTAACTTTATACACTCGCCATTCCCAGATTTCTTGGCCTTCTCTAGACTGGTTGGATGGGTAGATTATACACTCGCCGTCTCCCGAGTTTCTTTGTCTTCTCTAGACCTGGTGTGGAAGGGTACTTATACACTCGCCGTCTCCCCAGATATCTTGGCTTCTCTAGACCTGGTGTAGAAGGGTAACTTATACAGTCGCCGTCTCCCGAGATCCTTGGCCTTTCTAGACCTGGTGTGGAAGGTAGCTTATACACTCGCCGTCTCCAAATTTCTTTGTCTTCTCTAGACCTGGTTTGGAAGGGTAACTTATACACTCGCCGTCTCCCGAGATCTCTTGGCCTTCTCTAACACAGGTTTAAGAAGGGTAGCTTATACACTCGCCGTTTCCCGAAATTTCTTTGTTTTCTCTAGACCTGGTGTGGAAGGTAGTTTATAAACTCGCGTCCTCCCGAGATCTCTTGGCCTTCTCTAGACTGCTCTGGAATGTAACTTATACACTCGCCGTCTCCGAGATCTCTTGGCCTTATATTTATCCATTTCAATGTAGGTATTAATTGAAAACCTAGAAAAAAAGCAAATTTCTGAAATCTATCCATACTAAACCAAATTATAAAATATGCATCAATATGTTTGAACCAGGACGCATTCAGTTTCAACAGATAATTCTAATCAAATATCAGGTACATCCTCGGGAGTCAATATCATCACCATTTGCAGATAGAGTATTAAAGAAACTAGATGAATGGAAATATATATTTCACACAAAAATAAATATTTGAATATGGATTAAATATATCGATAATTTTTGCAAAAAAAAAAAAATAGTAAAGACACAATTTGTATTCTCAACTCCTATAACCCATTAACTATAACCTATAACCCATTACACTATGGAAAAAAAAAAAGAAATAAACCTTACCATTTTTTTGAAATTTTATAAAAAAGAAACCCCCACAATTCAGTACGTCTGTATACCATGAATTCCAAAACAGATCAATGTAGATGGCGTCTAGCTTTAACGTCTAATTTGACGGGAAGGCGACCTTTGTCTTTTTAGATCAATATACTGCCGGCAAAATTTCCAGAGAGAAAGAGGAATTTTATTTTGAGCGTGTATAGTTGGCTGGAAGTCAAACTTCTAGTTCTCCTAATGAAGGGCATTCAGACCAATAATTCATAAGATTACAGTTATAAAAACATTATCAAAAAGTTTTCTATTCGCTGTACCACAATAGAATCAAAGATTTTTTAAAAAATCAATAGTTTATGAAACTTTAATAAAAACTTTACCCAGAACATCAATCAAAAATAGGTATTTCAAGAATTGGGCATTTGGCCAATTCTGGAATAATTAAAAATCAACGAGAATAGTTGATATTTATTCCGATAGATGGCGCAAGCCATCAGCAACTTCATTTGCACGATTAAGTAGATGCCTTTTTCTTAATTAATAAATCAAAATATATGGTATAATCATTATATGACCAAAAGAAAATAAGATTCATTATCCATTAACAGTTAAAATGCCATATTCACCTCTAACAATATAAATTCAACAATGTTAACAAGCAATACGGGGACTAGGTTTTCTATTTAATTTCTCTAGCTTTCAATCAAACATGCCCTTATCAGGAGAACTTGAAGCATGACTTCCAGCCAATTACACACCGAAAATAAAGTTATATATATTAAAATAAAAAAGGCATATCCTGACCAGGAGCACATGTTCTTTTCAGAAGGCAGAGCGCCATCTGGTAAACAGAAATCAACTAAACATTGATTTAGCCTGTTTCTGGATATTTCGCCAACCCAATTTCCTGATAAATCAAAAAAGCCATCATAGAACGCGTTTCGCGCTGTTGGCGCTTGTTAGCGTGGAGTTATATATACATACAGTTGAACCTGTCTATAGCACCCCACTCTTGGGATTCACCAAATAGTGGTGCTATAGAGAGGGGGCGCTATAGAAGGTTTAACTTATATATGTTATGATTTTTTTGTTTTGTTGTTTAAAAAGAGAGGGAATTGGAGTTGCAGTCGTGAACAATGGAAAATAAATATTTACACATCAAGTAGTTTTTTATTTTGAATTACTTGAAGTAAATTACACATAAAATTATTTTTCACAGTAATATAAGAATTTATAGAATGAATTCTATATTCGTGAATTAAAAAAATAGTTAGCGTAACTATGCAATATTTACAACAATATTCAATGGTGGTAATATTCTTAATCTATGGTCAAAAAATGTAGAACAGTCAATGAATGAAATAAAATACATGTTTAAAATATATATATATATTTGCATTTAGATTTATATAATATACTGGACGAATGACCCGGGCAACGCCCGTGTTTTACCCGATTGAATGTTTTTTATTCCAATACTATTATATTACAATTAAAAATTGGAGCCGTGTGTCACTCTTGTGAAACGTCCCCGCTCCAAACTTACATGTACTTAGGTCAGACTGTATTACCCCTCATTTTCACCGCTAGAGGCGCGAGCGAATTGACTTTTGTTTAAATATACATAATTATAAAGATAGAAGCTTCTATAGAAGATTAATGATCATAATGATGATGCGCTCGCATCCACTGACAGCGATTGAAATTGAGAAGGAAAGACGGTCGTGACTATATATTAGTGACGAATGACCCGGCAAACGCCCGGGTTTTACCCGATTAAATGTTTTCATTCAAATACTATTCGTTACAAGTTATAAATTGGCGCCGTGGGATGTCACATTTGAGTAACGTCCCGCTGCAAACTTTGTGTCTGAGAAGCGATTTTTTATAGAAAGATGATCTGGCTTTTGTTTTCTGCTCGAATGAATGTTTTTCTGTTAGAATTTTGTTCCTGGTACAAAATAATGAACTGGTTTCACCCGTGGTCTCTGCTTTTTGGAATTTTTCCCGATATAATTTTGTATCTGATAATCAAACATGATACAGCAATATCGTCATCATCATTTTCTGACTAAAAATATATAGTTTTAAATAATTGATTTATTATTTTTTAAAATAGCCTATCGTCTTCCCCGATTTTTTTACCTATGTATGGACATTTTGGTTTGAATTAGTGAACTACTGCGAATTTGTATACCGGACATACAAACAAACATACAAACAGACAAACATACAAACATTCATTTTTATATATATGAGATTTACTCTCATTGTTGGCTTTTTATATTATATTTACTCTTCATTGTTGGCTTTTTATCTTACATTCACTCTTCATTGTTGGCTTTTTATATTATATTTACTCTTCATTGTGGTTTTTTTATCTTACATTCATTCTTCATTGTTGGCTTTTTATATTACATTTACTATTCATTGTTGGCTTTTTATCTTACATTCACTCTGTTGGCTTTTTATATTACATTTACTCTTCATTGTTGGCTTTTATCTTACATTCACTCTTCATTGTTGGCTTTTTTATATTATATTTACTCTTCATTATTGGCTTTTTATCTTACATTCATTCTTCATTGTTGGCTTTTTATATCATATTTACTCTTCATTGTTGGCTTTTTATCTTACATTCATTCTTCATTGTTGGCTTTTTATATTATATTTACTCTTCATTGTTGGCTTTTTATCTTACATTCATTCTTCATTGTTGGCTTTTTATATCTTATTCACTCTTCATTGTTGGCATAATTATTAAGAGAGAAATAATGATCATAATGATGATGTGCGCGCATCCGTGACATGAGGAATTGAGGAAAGACGGTCGTGACTATATATATTAACTAGACGAATGACCCGGGCAACGCGCCCGTGTTTTACCCGATTGAATGTTTTTATTCCAATACTATTTGTTACAATTATAAATTGGAGCCGTGATGTCACTCTTGTGAAACGTCCCGCTCCGCTTTTAAAAGTACATTAGGTCAGCTGTATTACCCCTCATTTTCACCGCTAGAGGCGCGAGCGAATTGACTTTTTGTAAATATACATATTATTAAAGATAGAAGCTTCTATAGAAGATAATGATCATAATGATGATGCGCGCGATCCGTGACAGCGATGAGGAATTGAGGAAAGAGGGTCGTGACTATATATTAATGACCCGGGCAACGCCCGTGTTTTACCCGATTGAATGTTTTTATTCACATACTATTTGTTACAATTATAAATTGGAGCCGTGGATGTCACTCTTGTGAAACGTCCCGCTCCAAACTTAACATGTACATTAGGTCAGCTGGTATTACCCTCATTTTCATTGCTAGAGGCGCGAGCGAATTGACTTTTTGTAAATATACATTTATAAAGATAGAAGCTTCTATAGAAGATAATGATCTAATGATGATGCGCGCGCATCCGTGACATGACGGTGGAAAGACGGTCGTGACTATATATGTTGATAATAATAATAATAATAATAAATAATAATAATTATTATTATTATCATTAGATAATGATAATGATCATAATGATGATGCGCGCGCATCCGTGACATGACGGTGGAAAAACGGTCGTGACTATATATGTTGATAATAATATAATAATAATATAAATTATAATTATTATTATTATTATCATTAGATAATGATAATGATCATAATGATGATGCGCGCGCATCCGTGACATGACGGTGGAAAGACGGTCGTGACTATATATGTTGATAATAATAATAATAATAATATAATAATTATTATTATTATTATCATTAGATAATGATAATCATAATGATGATGCGCGCGCATCCGTGACATGACGGTGGAAAACGGTCGTGACTATATATGTTGATAATAATAATAATAATAATAATATATATAATAATAATTATTATTATTATTATCATTAGATAATGATAATGATCATAATGATGATGCGCGTCATCCGTGACATGAGGAATTGAGGAATTGATTGATTGAGGAAAGACGGTCGTGACTATATATGTTGATAATAATAATAATAATAATTAATAATAATTTTATTATTATTATCATTAGATAATGATAATGATCATAATGATGATGCGCGCGCATCCGTGACATGAGGAATTGATTGAGGAGGAAAGACGGTCGTGACTATATGTTGATGACTATATGTTGGTAATAATAATAATAATATAATAATAATAATTATTATTATTATTATCATTAGATAATGATAATGATCATAATGATAATGCGCGCGCATCCGTGACATGAGGAATTGATTGAGGAGGAAAGACGGTCGTGACTATATATGTTGATAATAATAATAATAATAATATAATAATATTTTATTATTATCATTAGATAATGATAATGATCATAATGATGATGCGCGCGCATCCGTGACATGAGGAATTGAGGAATTGATTGAGGAGGAAAGACGGTCGTGACTATATATGTTGATGATAATAATAATAATAATAATAATAATTATTATTATTATCATTAGATAATGATAATGATCATAATGATGATGCGCGCGCATCCGTGACATGAGAATTGAGGAATAGATTGAGGAGGAAAGACGGTCGTGACTATATATGTTGATAATAATAATATAATTATTATTATTATTATCATTAGATAATGATAATGATCATAATGATGATGCGCGCGCATCCGTGACATGAGGAATTGAGGAAAGACGGTCGTGAGAAGACTATATATGTTGATATTGAAATGCCAAGTTTTTTTACAATGTCTTTGGAATATTATATTACAATATTTCTAATTAAATTTATTATACTTGGAACACATTTCAGTATTTTTACAATTTATAATGTAATTTTACCAGAAACCGCGAGAGGCGCTGCTTGCGAGTGAAAGTGGAAAATTTGCAAATAATATTGCAAAGAATATTTATTTCAAATCGAATTCAAACCGAAATCTTCGCAGTAGTATAATAAATAACTTCCTGAAGTTTCAAGGCGATTGGATAATCTTACCTTTTAAAAACATTAATCGTGTGAACAAACAAACATTCAACATGTAAACAAACCACGTGTTAATTATTAACCAATCAAATTCATTTATCATCGCGACCAGTGCTGCGCTCAAGCGGTAAAAAGCTGGAACTATCACTTTTTGGTTTTTTATTTAAAAAAAAAAGCACATTAATTTTTTAGTTTTTTGAATAGCCTATATGTTAAACGAAATCTTCAGCTACCTACATGCGGAATTTCATAATGATTGATTCAGTAGATTTTGCCCTACGCGATAACAAACATCGATTTTGGATTTCATTTTTATAGATATAAGGAAGGATATATAGATAGATGGATATTTTGCCGGGAGTATATTGATCTAAAAAAAAAAACAAAGGTCGCTTCTCCCGTCAAAATAGACTTCAAAACCAGACGCTATCTATTGACCGTCACCGCAAATTAGCAGCCTCGGGTCGGTGATAAATTCACAACACCAGCTTTGGCAAACTGAAAAGCGTCCACCTAGAGACCATGGTTTCGAGGGCTATATTAGCCCGAAATAAAGTAGTTTCAATCTCTCCCTCTCTCTTCAATTAAAACTGCAAATAAAAATTATATATTCATCAAGAGTATATTTTTAAATGAAGAAGCAGTTTAAATATAGGAGATATACAGAGACAAATTAAATCAATATCAAATTTAAATATTTTATCATAGAAAAAATAGATATCAAAAGAATTTGATCCTAGAATTTGAAAACTATCAAAAATCAGACTAATTTGCTTATTTCGGAAATGTATGTGATACCATTATTGCTGCATTATGATTGAAATTCATGATTTCTTATAATAATATCATAACATTAGCAATTCTACGAACAGATCTAGAATAACAGCCAGTTATAGGGATTATTAAAATTTCATCTTAGCAAACTAAAATAAAGTAAGTGTGAGAATGTTTTTCATTTATATTTTTAACTCTACTTTTCTGATTATCAGAAAATAATCTATCACACAAAGTTTTATCTATTTAGACAATACAGTTAAACCTGTCTATAGCGCCCCCTCTTGGATCACCAAAATAGGGTGCTATAGACAGGTCACTTTTAATGTAAATCGCATCGTACTACGTATTTAAAATCGGGCGCTATAGAGAGGGAGGCGCTATTTAGAGGGGGCGCTATAGACAGATTTAACTGTATATTTAAAGGCACCTGAAACCACCCCTTTTTTACAAGTTATATGAAAGTATTTTATATAGATTTTACTATTTCGGTATTATTCCAACATACATATTTTACCCTTTGTACATATTTCAATCGAGTTGATATTTCTTTCTTTTCATCTAACTAAATTGCATATTAATACTTGTATAAATTTCTAATATCTTCCTTTCTATGTTTAGTTTTAATTTTAAAATGCAAGTGTCCCTAGGGGGGCATAGGCTCTAAATCGAAATAAAATAGAAATTATACAAACATTATATTAAAAATACCTATATATATATTTGTCGGCTATACACGTCCTCAATAAATATATAATCACGCTAAAATTTTAACACAGGACACAGAGAAAAATCTGGAAGAGTTTGTTGTCGCATTTTTAGCCTAGAAAAATAAAATTGACCAAGAATTGGGAAAAAATATTTTATTCAGAAAATGATTATGATAATATTGCTGTATCATGTTTGATTGTCGAAACAAAACTTTTCGGGGAAAATTCCCTAAAGAGACCATGGGCGAGTCAGATAATCATTTTTAGTAGGGAGGAACAAATTTTTAACAGCAAAACATTCACTCGAGCAGAAGACACAAAGCCAAGTCATCTCTATATAAAATATCCGGCCTTCTCAGCCCTTCATAGTGTAGTACAGTAGAACCTCCCTTTAGTGGACACCCCGGCTCATGCTTGGCTCATCAGTGGTGAATCCTCCCAGTGGTTTCGCCAATTTAATCTACCAGACCGCTTCTCTTAGAGCTCTAATACTGTATTAGACGATTCTGATTACCTATGTCACACCGAAGGATGGAATCACCAATGATGAACCAAGCCCTCCCAATGTTTTTGTACATCGCAGTAGGAACAGTAGAAGTTTGTTTTATATAGAAAAGAAACTTGCGTGCTTTTATGTTTTATTTCTTATATGTAAATGGGGCGTTATTACCTTATATTAAGAGAAGTTTGTTTTATTTTTATTATTTAATATGTATTTGAGACGAATTGCTTTCTATCTCTATTTTCAATCTCTCTATATTTTTAGTAAGTCCTATATATATTTAATCTTTTGAATTAAAATTCGGCGTAAAGGTATTCCACTGAGAGATTAAACTACGTTAGGAAAGATGCTGTTTCTAGTTAATGATTATGATAATATTTCTCTATCATGTTTGATTGTCAGAATCGAAATTTCTTCGCAGACAAAACATTCGCTCGATAAGCAAAAGACGGATGAAGCCAGGTATCATTTTTAGTAGTCAGGAAAAAAAATTCTAACAACAAAACATTCACTTGAGCAGAAAACACACAAAGTCATATCTCTATATAAAATTTCACTTCTCGGCCTTTTGGCTAAGTTCAAAGTATAGTATCTCTCTCTATTAAAGTCAATAAATTAATATATGTATATTACCATGTATATCATTATAACTCTCATTTAAAGTAGTTAAATTTTCAATTACTATATCATTATTATATATTTACTATCATCATTATTTTCTAATTATAATTATGAAGAAAATTGGTTTCTAAAAATAGCCTAAAATCATTTCCAGGGCCAAAAAGGATTCCATGAAAAATTGGGTTGTATTTTACACAGTATATTAGAAGTTTATACCAAATACCACACAGGAAATATCTTAATAATTATTATAGAGATATATTACCAATAATAAATAGACCGGATAGTTGGCGTTCTGCGCTCCAGGAACCTTGGTTATAAAATTATCTATTAATAATTAGTCTCCTACGAGGACCTATGAGGTTAATAAAACTCTCCTGGAAGTAGTCTCCAATCAAAGATTCTGTATGACGTGAAAAGATCTCTAATAAGAATACTTCAAAGAGAGACTGATTCAGCGATAATTTTAGACTTTAGTTTCTTAAGGAAGTCTCTAGTATATCTACTTTGCCTTCTGCTGAAGACATGTTCTTTTACTCCTTTTGGATATTCTAAATCCACTTACTCGATATTTATTTGGAAAAATGATGTAAATTCCTTTTATGGATACTTGGTGGTGGTGTCTTGTCCACTCCATGGAAAGGGGGGTGCCATTGCCCGTTAGTCAGCCACATTTCAGAGTTCCCTGTAGGCCTTCATGTTTATCATGGCGGTGATGTATATAGTTGTTCATTTGTTTTAAATAAAATATTAAATTGATGTATATAGTTGTTCATTTGTTTTAAATAAATATTAAATTGATGTATATATTTGTTCAGTTGTTTTGCATATTTTTCATCTGTGAATTAATCTTATAATTTGGTCTATGAAAATAAAAATATTGGACCAGTGACCAAAACAAACTGTAAATAGATCGCTTAATGTTATATAGTTAGTATAGAGAATTGTTAGGCAGGATATATATATTTAAATGTTATGCTTATGTAATTTTAATCTTAATTGAATAAAATATATAAATTATAAATGTGTTATAAATCTTAAAATCAAGCATTAAAACAGGCGGCTCGGGACTCATATCACCGTACTTCGCCCTACAGAGCAATCCCTTACTTGTGCTGCTTCTCCCTCCCGCCACTATGGATACTTAATACAAATATTACTTATATACAAACTACTAATTTTGTGGGTAGTTTACCTATTTGTTAGTGTGTGTTAACTTACCTTCAATAACATTATATAAAAATATTATTTCATCATTAATATCTTTGATATTGTCATATTTTCAAAACTTTTCATTGTTCACATGGATGGATATATAAAAAATGTAAGTAAAACTGCCTTGCATTTACATTAACTTAAAATCATTTTACTCAGGGCTCCAGTAACCTGGGTTATAAATATTTATCTCGGATTTTTGGAAAATTAGAGTGAAAGTAAATTTGCACTTCAACCATACCAGCCATACGGGCAGCCCTCCTCTTGACATCATCATCCAGGCCTGGCTGGATTTTCTAAAGGAGATCAAGGAGGGGAACTACGAATCAAAGTTAGGACCTGCTGCGCTGCCATACTCCCCATTCAGACTTCTTTCCTTCAGTTTGACCAGTTTATAATTAAAATAGAAGGTTTTTAAAAATATATAATTGGGTATAAAAAAAATGAAAGGCGAGGTTTGTATTTTCTAAAATTGTATCTAGGTCAATTCTAATATGAACATTCTAAATATATAAAGGCAAAAAGAGCTGTCTGTTTCTATTCACGAATTTTTTTAAGAATCCGTTAAAATTTGAAAATTGATTTTTGGTATAAATCCAAAAATGCGGATTTATTCCTCAAACGAGTCAAAACCTATTAAAAGTCGATAGAGCTCATCCATGAGCCAGAAGCCCTCCATGAGACGACACCTCTCTACAAATGCCAAGTAACAACGCCACTAATTTTAACAGATAGATCAAAAAGTTGTTCAAGCGCTGGTGTTCAATCACCTTTACTTCCCAAGAATATCAGCCAGTTCTTCAACGGCTTCATGCAGACTGCACTGCCTTTCAAGATGAACTCAGCAATTCTCTGGACAGATCAACTTGAGATAACTCTATCAAATCCACCTGTCCTATCACATTTTGGCCCTCAATCTCCCACCTGTATTCATACAGATTACTTGAACGTCTGACAATGTGCAGTCCTAGTGAAAACTATTGGTAGACAAGAAAATAATATTGTTGAATATCAGTAGAACTCTAACCAAAGAAGAACTTTTCAACCATGGAGAAAGAATGCCTATCAATGAGAGAGTTGGGCAATATCCAAATTACGACCGTATCTTTTTGGTGAGAGGTTTAGAGCAAAATAAGATCACCATGCTCTATGCTGGAATAAAAACAAAAAAGAAGCCCCTACTGTTAGACTAGCCAGATGGACACAGAAAATATAGGAGAATTACTCTGAGAAGATACATAAGTCTGGGAAGAAACACCTTACTTCTGACTGCCTATCAAGAGGACCTTTGCCTGAAACCTGAAGATGATTGTGATGAAAGGTTTTTCAGGCAGATAATGAATTAGAAGGACGAATTCATTGAAAATATCAGAACGAGCTTTAAGGGAAATGATGGAAAGCGCTTCGTCTTCAAAAATCAAAGAAGATGGACTCCTATATAAAAATAATCCAAACGGTAATCCTATGCTTCTTGTTGTATCACAAAGCAGAAAATAAGATATTATGAAAGAATATCAAGGCAATATGCTATTGTGGCCATTGAGATTTGCAATAACGACATATTAACTATCATCAGACATTGACAAGTATACCAAATTCAATATTTTAGGTATTCTTCAATTATATTAAAATCGATGGTAAAGTTTGAAAATAAATATAGGCACACACACATACAGCTTTATTAAGACCACCGGTATTATACAGATTCACCACAGGAAGGAAGCATAGATGGAGCTTCTATATTCCAGGCAGAACAGAACCTAACAACAGCCTCCAGGTCCGACGCATGTCCAGTGGCTACAGAATCCACGGGCATAGCGTATCATGAAAAGGCGAGTGTAGAATCAGCCGCGCTTTAGTCTTCGCTTTCCTCATTCAAATGGACCACGATATTCGGCGATTCTAAATAAACATAGGCGTACTTGGTGAAGACCGACTTTAGCATAACTCTTCTATTCCTTACAACAATATTCTATACAGTACACTTCTCTTCCTCACTCTGACTAAAAATCTAGCGTTTCTAGAATATTTCAAATCGGTTCTTGTTTATATATTGATAAGTTAATAATTACTAATTCCCCAGAATTTGTACACAATTATCTCAATGCGAACTGTACACGCTACTTGTTACCCTAATTACTCTTTTAGTGATGATTGACAAATCCTAGAATTTTTAAACATCTTCATTTGCCTAACTGGCTTTGTTCTTATTGTGAAAAAAAGGACAAATGTACTGGTATAAGGTTCATAAATTGAGAAAAAGGCATCTCCTTATCGTGTAACTGAAAGTTTCTGATGGCTTGCGCCATCTATCGGAATAGATTCTCGTTGATTTTTAATTATTCCAGATTTGGCCAAATACCCATTCTTGGTTAATCAAGAACTGAAGAATTAATCAGCAACCTTCAGTTGCACGATAAGAAGATGCCTTTTTCTTAATTTGTTCTTATTGTTTGCGGAGGAGCATTGCTCGAAGCAAATATTTATATGTAATTCTACTGTCCTATAAGCTTATGTACATAGTCTAGTTAAATACCATTTCTAAGATTCTACCCTTCAGTGTAGCATATATAAGCAGAATAGACCAATACAGTATTAGAGTTCTAAAAGCGGTCTGGTAGATTAAATTGGCGAAACCTTAGAGAGGCTTCACCACTGATGAACCAAGCCCTCCCAATATTTTTTCATCGTAGTAAGGACAGTAGAAGTTTGATTTATTTGAGAAAAGAAACATTCGTGCTTAAATCCTTTCATTTTATATATATTTAGATGGCGCGTTATTGCTTTATGTTAATTTATACCTAACTGGCCTTGTCTTCATTTTTTTGCAGAAGAGCATTGCTCGATGCAAATATTATTATGTAATTTTACTGTCCTGAAAGCTTATGTCCATAGTTTTCTTAAATGCCATTTCTGAGCTATTAATGTTTTCTGACATCATATAGCCACGTTGTAGGATTCAAAAGTTACCCTGTTTTTCCTTTTGTATTAATGTTTTCATTTGCTATATACATGGAGGGGGATTAGTGTGGCGACAACACTTTGCTTCAGCGAGCGTGAACTGGGACGAAGCTTCACTAAACATACGCGCAGTAGTGTGACGGAGCAGCTGAGAGAAAACTTGACTACGCATGCGCGGGTGGCATCCGGGACTCTGGCCACGCGCGTCGTCAACAACAAGGCTTGCTTCCAACGGCCGTTACTTTTTTTCTCTTTATATATTTCTGGCTTTAAATAAATAAATTTATTTAATAAAAAATAATAATCATAATTTTATCAGCGGCCTTTCCACAAGCCACACCAACACGCACGTAACCATCACACACGTAAAAAGATGTTATTGTATAAAGATCAATTGATTGTGGATTAATTTTCATAAATTGGATATGTATGTAAATAGAATTGTATGTGAATTAAAGAGGCAGAGTTTGATAGCAAAATATTTATTTAAACAACAGAAAAGATGTGCCGTGTCCATTGAAAGGACAGTATCACAGCAATTGTGGCGGTGACAGGGGCAAAGTGGTACAAGAAGGTGGAATATTAGAGATTCAATCCCTTCTTTTACATGAATATCCATTTATGGAGTATACATTTTTATTAGTTCAATATTTATCTCGGATGGAGAAGTGAAATTGTACCTTTCTAAAAGATCTGTAAAATGTATATAACTATCTGTTTGAAGTTTATATGTTAATTTTGTAATTATTCTTATTTTTTAATTCATAAAAGCATTTTTTATGGCAGACATATTATTTTTTTTATCATCATCATTTTTAAAATATTGTGATTTTTTTTCTCTTAGTTAGTTATCAAATCATTTGTAATATATTGTAGTTTATTTTTGTTGTGTTCCTTTTTAAGCAATAAAATATATAGAACTAAGGTGAAATATTCAATTCAAGCATATGGAACCAACATCGATTCGTTTTTAAAACAAAGCAAAATCATAAGCTTATACAACTTTCACTTTTTCATACACCATCTGTGGCAAAATGTGAATTGACCTTTACACATTCCACGTAGTGTGAATTTCAATAAGAATGTAAAGAGATATGGATGAATGATAGAATTTGAATTTGAATCTTATTCAGAAAATGGTCGAAGTTATATAGAGGTAAATCTGAGTACAACGTCCAGACAGATTTATGAAGTCATCTTGATATCGCTATTTTTATCGCTTTGTTACATGAATGACAATACTAGAGTAAAAGTTGAGGAAAGAGGGGTGGACTCTAGCGGCCCCCGCTGCCATGTGGCAGGCGCTAAAAACAGCATTCCTGTGTGGGGAGGACAGAGTCTGGTTACATCTGCGGCAAGAAGAAGACGTGGCGACTTGCCTCCGGGCGTGTGGATAATCCTGCAAGGCGGTGCTAGGAGAGATTGACATCGGAGCGACCTACAAGGCGGTGTGAGCCAGGCTGCTTGTGTATAGTTTGGAGCGGAACGCTTCACAAGAGGACGTCCACGGCGCCAAGGATTTTCTGACGGGGAGACTGAAGGCAAGTCCCACTGTTATATTCCTTCTGTTAAGTGAGATACAATAAAGCGCTAACTTTAACTGCAATCCTTCGAACTCACATGTGTATCTTTGTGGCATCCTGAGTAGACAAAGTACACGAATAGCGTCTGGGTACTACGTAACAGTATATTCATTTTATCAGGATTCCTAACCATTTTTCATTAACTTCTTCTCTTCAAGATATTCGATCTATTGTGTTGAATTTATAAAGATAATAACTTAGACCAAATACACATTTCCTAACTACACTGCAACTACAAGACCTCTGGACACTGGTTCAAAGTTTATGGTTATGAAGTTTCTGAACGGAGATCGTGGACGAGGGGCTTAAACCGTCAATTCCGACAGTCACGACTCGGGATTGAATCCCGCATTGGGTACATTTTTTTCTCAATAGAAATTTCTCTCCAATGGCACTTGATTCTTGCAAAAGTCCAATCCCACTAGTGAGTTTCAGTAACCAAACAAGTTTCTTGCCCATTTGTAAGTGCAAAAATGGAACTGCTTTACATGTGTAGATATGTGGTACACTTACAGTGAAAGTAGTCGCCAACTACTATCCGCCATGATTATCATGGCCTGTACCACGTGTACCAGATGGAAGAATAGTATAAACCGTCAATATCCGACTACCATGACCCGGGATCAAATCCCACATTGGTCACCTTTTTTTACTGAATATACATTTTTCCAATGGCACTTGATACTTGCAAAAGTCCAATCCCACTAGTAGGATCAGTAACCAAACAGGTTTCTGGCCCATTTGTAAGTGCAAAATGGAACTGCTTTACATGTGTAGATATGTGGTACACTTGCAGTGAAAGTATCGGCAACTACTACCCACCCTGATTATCATGGCCTGTACCACGTGTACTAGAGATAATAATAAAAAGTTTCTGCATTTCGCTATCTTCCCATCACGTGACCTCATGTTATCTTTGTTTACCTTTACATCCTGCTTGCTATGTTTACTTGATAACCCTATTTTTCCTCGTGTCAGTTCGCAGCTAGCTCTCTACCTGTGCACATCTTTGCTCTCTTACTCTTGCTCCCGCCATGGCTCCCTCTAGGAAGAAGAAGAAGGAGGCAGAGAACGCCGAGAATGCCGCGAAGCCCCTCGTTACCCTCGCCCAACTGGCAAAGGATATCGATGAGGTGAAGGCTCGCTTCACGAAGGAAATGCAGAATCCTACACCTGGCTCCCATTTTTTCATGTGGCAACACCTGAACGCATTCATCGACGTGCGATCTGAGCAGATCAAGGCCCTCCTTGCTGAGGTAGAGAACCTCTCTGGCACCCTCGCGTCCTTTAAGGACCTGGACGAAATCAAGCCCCAGACTGCCTGCCACGGCACTCAAACCAGCCCTGCTCCCTCCTACAAGGAAACCAGCTCCCAGACTGACCCCACCAAGCCCGCCACTCCGGCTCCAACCAAAAGGAAGCAGCCTGAGGCTCCCTACCCACCCGCAAAGAGGACTAACCTCAAAGGTCCCGCAAAACCTGCGCCCTCCCGCGTCCCCAAGCCTGCGGCCGCCCAAGTGGTCCTCCATGGGGAAAAATCGGCGGCCCACACAGTGGTCGTCTCTGATGACCCTCAGGCTGACCCAAGGGAGATTTACAAGGCTGTCCGCGCTTCCCACACTCTACTCCAAGGTGTTTGGGCCTCTCTACGCACCAAGGGGAAGCTGGTCCTCCACTCCAGCAATCCCGACATCATCCCTGAGGTGACAACCTCCCTGGCCAGCAAGCTAACGGAATGAAGGTCCGCCAGCAGAATAAGATCCTGCCTCGCATCTGCCTCTTCAAAGTGGATGAGGAGACATCCAACTCCACCATTGAAGAGACGCTACTGGAAACCCCTGCTGTCAGCCAACTCCCTGGGGACAAGGGGTGCGCGTGGCGCATCGTTCCGCACCCAGAAACGGGACCTGCACCGCCTTCATCGAGGTGGACCTCAACACCTTCCAAGCTCTGGGCATTCGCGGAAGGATCGTGGTGGATGGAGTGATCCTCAACTTCGAGGAGTCCATCCGCGCACGAATCTGCTTCCGCTGTTGTGGCTTCGGCCACAACTCTGCCCAATGCACCAGAGATCCCAAGTGCTTCCACTGCGGTGAAGGCGGCCATGAAGGCCGTTCCTGCCCCTCTGTTGCTGACCGGCACACTTCCAAGTGCACTAACTGCTGTGCCAAGGGCCTCTCAGACAAGCACGAGGCGAGAGCCTCAAGCTGCCCACCTTGAAGCTTAGAGCCCTCAGGTTCTAGGCTTCCAGGACCTCCTGCCTCCTCAACCGGCCTCCATCCTGGCTTCTCACGCATCAAGGCGCTGTTTCCCTGACCTCTCCAGCTTTCCCCCCCCCCTGCGATGACACCTCCACTGCCAGATCCTAGGATCCCTTGCCACCAGTTCGCGTTCTGCAGCCATAGTAGGGCTAGAAGACCCTTTTTTGTAGGCCAATTAGCCCGGATTCTCAACTAACTCGATTTTTCCTCGTGTTTTTTTTTCATATTTAAATAATACTATTGTTAATAAGGGCAATATGTTGATTATATCCAGCTTCTAATTTTCTTACAAAGGGTAATTCACATTTTGCCTTAGATGCTTCTCTCACAATGTTTAGATATTTTAAACAGGTATGTTTCATTGCTTCTTATCCTATTGTCTATTGATGGCTATTTGATTCACAATTTGCATAACACGCATAGTTAGAAAGAAGAGAGATAAATATTTAAGATGTATCAAATAGAACATAGATACATATAGAAATGCTACAAAATGAACTGTTGAAATATAGATTTTCAAATGATATTTTAGCTAAGAGTATATATGATGGTTGAAAACAATTTATATAAAATCAATTTTAACTAAAATATATACTTAAATTTGATAATACACAATTTGGATTATAAACACAAGGTAATAAGACCAAATCCAAATAAATAAATAGGGTGTGACGTCACACACTATTTATTTATTTGGATTTGGTCTTATTACCTTGTGTTTAAACTTAAATTAATTGTTAGGGTAATAAAATCTCTTATGATAGACAGCAAATTAAAATGTTTACATGTAATTTATGCAAATTTATATTATAAAGGTGAAGACAAATTATAAAATCAAAATAAAAATTCTCTTTTTTTCACAGACAAGTGTAGAAAATTTTCGATATACAGTAGAACCTCCCTTTATGGGACACTCCGCTAGAGGACACCTCTCCACAAAGGACAGTTTTCATTTGTAAAATTACCATTTTTACTATTTAGCAACTCTCCGGTAATAGAACACCTCTTCCTAAAGGACATTTTGGCTCTGCAATTAGGTGTTGTCCTTTACAGGGAGGTTCTACAGTAATTAGAAATTATTTGATCGTTTGGTAATATACTGAAAAAATGTTGAACAAAAAGTTTAATAAATGATTTGTTTAGCCCTCAAACATGATTTCTATAAACATGGAGTTATTCATTGAATATAGAAACACTGATAAAGGTCACTGAGAAATGGTTCTAATGATAGATATTGTGACAGAAAAGATTGTCAATTATATAACGAGGGCTTATAGAAACGTAATATGACGATATTAAGAAAATATTGATGAGAAGCTAAAGAACCTGATGATATAGGTCAGGGATCGGCAATATTATGAGTAGGAAGAGTCAAAAATTACAATTTACAAGATTTGAAAGAGCCACAAAATTATTTTATTGTAAACAATAAATAGTACCAAAATTCAAAACTATTATAGACGCGTATGATCATTTTAAAAATAAAACAATTTCTACTGCCCTTACTGCAATGGAAAAATCAATTGGAGGGCCTGGCAATTTTTTTTTCATTGCAGTAAGGGCAGTAGAAATTGTTTTATTTTTAAAAGAATCATACGCGTTTATAATAGTTTTGAATTTTGATAACAGATGGCGCGTTAATGCATCATAATAAATAGTATATTATTTAATAAATAATATTTTCGTATGGAACTATATGAAAAGCCACAGCTTCACATTCAAAGAGTCGCATGTGGCTCACTAGCCGCAGTTTCCGCCTGATAGGTAGTTTACTGAAAATAAACATGTTGATGACTGACCCAAATATCAACTCTGAGATTAAAACCGCCAAGTACTCATCTAACACGAATTTAATTTGGTTAAATCCATGAAATCATTGTTAGATCAATTAATGGCAGGGATACTTCAGTGACGTATTCTTGATATTTCTGAATGGTCGAAATATATATATATCATTGACAAAACTTAAGGAAGTTGTACCTCATAGAATGTTAATCGTGATTCAGATAATAATTCTGAAAGCTATTTGATACACAGTGACCTTTATTAAAGACACACGATAACCAAGTGTGAACAAAATTGCCTCTGATTCCTTAAAAAAAAAACGGATAACTGCGACATCGAAGACTTTCCACTTCCTTCTGTTCTGTCCATGAGTATAAAAAATGTCAGCTTTGAGAAACAACTGATGAGAAAAAGTTTAAAGGAAAACAATAATTTCTTTTATAATTATTATTATAGAAAGATTATTAAAGGATGTTTGCATATATATATAATGCATATTGAGAAATATGTGAAAACAAAAGAAGAAATAGGACGCTAAATCTTATGCTTAATGAATATCTTTGTGCAATAAAATGTATAAATAATGTCCAGTGATAAGATTTTATTTTTATATTAATATTTTTTACAAACTTTTAACATCAAATTTTAATTGATTAAGATAATTTTTTTCCTTAACTTTTGCACATCAATGTAGTTTGTGTTTTTCATATTTTTATCTAACATTCAAAATTATTTCAAAATGCCGAATATTAAATAGAATATACAGACGATAGTGTCTCATTATATTAAAAAAAAATTATATTAGTCGATTATATAATTTGAAAACGTTTACAATTTTTATTGTTTTTCTTTTTTTTGCCAAAAAAAGTGAAAACGGCACCAAGCCATAGTATTCATTATGATAAAGATTTATAGTGCTCATATATCTATATGTATGCCATATTTGCACCATAAAATATCAAAATTCTATTTAGTTTTTTTGCACCTGCATTTGATT
>CP092872.1:70218780-70231551 GCA_030710605.1 Cordylochernes scorpioides
CGTCTGGGCGGATTCTACACCATTGGATAGTGGGCTACCTAGAGCGAAGTCTGTACCTTCGGGCGGATTCTATACCATTGGATAGTGGGCTACCTAGACCGAAGTCTGTACGCTTGAGCGGATTCAATACCATTGGATAGTGGGCTACCTAGACCGAAGTCTGTACGCTTGGACGGATTCTATACCATTGGATAGCGGGCTACCTAGACCGAAGTCTGTAACCTCTGGGCGGATTCCACACCGTTGGATAGTGGGCTACCTAGACCGAAGTCTGTACGTCTGGGCGGATTCTACACCGTTGGATAGTGGGCTACCTAGACCGAAGTTTGTACGCCTGGGCAGATTCTACACCATTGGATAGTGGGATACCTAGATCGAAGTCTGTACCTCTGGGCGGATTCTACACCATTGGATAGTGGGCTACCTAGACCGAAGTCTGTACGTCTGGGCGGATTCTACACCGTAGGATGGTGGGCTACCTAGACCGAAGTCTGTACGCCTGGGCGGATTCTACACCATTGGATAGTGGGATACCTAGACCGAAGTCTGTACGTCTAGGCGGATTCTACACCATTGCATAGCGGGCTACCTAGACCGAAGTCTGTACGTCTGGGATGATTCTACACCGTTGGATAGTGGGCTACCTAGACCGAAGTCTGTACGCCTGGGCGGATCTACACCGTTGGATAGTGGGCTACCAAGACCGAAGTCTGTACGTCTGGGCGGATTCTACACCATTGGATAGTGGGCTACCTAGAGCGAAGTCTGAACCTTCGGGCGGATTCTACACCATTGGATAGTGGGATACCTAGACCGAAGTCTGTACGTCTAGGCGGATTCTACACCATTGCATAGCGGGCTACCTAGACCGAAGTCTGTACGCCTGGGCGGATTCTACACCGTTGGATAGTGGGCTACCAAGACCGAAGTCTGTACGTCTGGGCGGATTCTACACCATTGGATAGTGGGCTACCTAGAGCGAAGTCTGTACCTTCGGGCGGATTCTATACCATTGGATAGTGGGCTACCTAGAACGAAGTCTGTACGCTTGAGCGGATTCAATACCATTGGATAGTGGGCTACCTAGACCGAAGTCTGTACGCTTGGACGGATTCTATACCATTGGATAGCGGGCTACCTAGACCGAAGTCTGTACCTCTGGGAGGATTCCACACCGTTGGATAGTGGGCTACCTAGACCGAAGTCTGTACGTCTGGGCGGATTCTACACCGTTGGATAGTGGGCTACCTAGACCGAAGTTTGTACGCCTGGGCAGATTCTACACCATTGGATAGTGGGATACCTAGATCGAAGTCTGTACCTCTGGGCGGATTCTACACCATTGGATAGTGGGCTACCTAGACCGAAGTCTGTACGTCTGGGCGGATTCTACACCGTAGGATAGTGGGCTACCTAGACCGAAGTCTGTACGCCTGGGCGGATTCTACACCATTGGATAGCGGGATACCTAGACCGAAGTCTGTACGTCTAGGCGGATTCTACACCATTGCATAGCGGGCTACCTAGACCGAAGTCTGTACGTCTGGGATGATTCTACACCGTTGGATAGTGGGCTACCTAGACCGAAGTCTGTACGTCTGGGCGGATTCTACACCATTGGATAGTGGGCTACCTAGAGCGAAGTCTGAACCTTCGGGCGGATTCTACACCATTGGATAGTGGGATACCTAGACCGAAGTCTGTACGTCTAGGCGGATTCTACACCATTGCATAGCGGGCTACCTAGACCGAAGTCTGTACGCCTGGGCGGATTCTACACCGTTGGATAGTGGGCTACCAAGACCGAAGTCTGTACGTCTGGGCGGATTCTACACCATTGGATAGTGGGCTACCTAGAGCGAAGTCTGTACCTTCGGGCGGATTCTATACCATTGGATAGTGGGCTACCTAGAACGAAGTCTGTACGCTTGAGCGGATTCAATACCATTGGATAGTGGGCTACCTAGACCGAAGTCTGTACGCTTGGACGGATTCTATACCATTGGATAGCGGGCTACCTAGACCGAAGTCTGTACCTCTGGGCGGATTCCACACCGTTGGATAGTGGGCTACCTAGACCGAAGTCTGTACGTCTGGGCGGATTCTACACCGTTGGATAGTGGGCTACCTAGACCGAAGTTTGTACGCCTGGGCAGATTCTACACCATTGGATAGTGGGATACCTAGATCGAAGTCTGTACCTCTGGGCGGATTCTACACCATTGGATAGTGGGCTACCTAGACCGAAGTCTGTACGTCTGGGCGGATTCTACACCGTAGGATAGTGGGCTACCTAGACCGAAGTCTGTACGCCTGGGCGGATTCTACACCATTGGATAGCGGGATACCTAGACCGAAGTCTGTACGTCTAGGCGGATTCTACACCATTGCCTAGCGGGCTACCTAGACCGAAGTCTGTACGTCTGGGATGATTCTACACCGTTGGATAGTGGGCTACCTAGACCGAAGTCTGTACGCCTGGGCGGATTCTACACCGTTGGATAGTGGGCTACCAAGACCGAGGTCTGTACGTCTGGGCGGATTCTACACCATTGGATAGTGGGCTACCTAGAGCGAAGTCTGAACCTTCGGGCGGATTCTATACCATTGGATAGTGGGCTACTTAGACCGAAGTCTGTACGCTTGAGCGGATTCAATACCATTGGATAGTGGGCTACTTAGACCGAAGTCTGTACGCTTGAGCGGATTCTATACCATTGGATAGTGGGCTACCTAGACCGAAGTCTGTACCTCTGGGCGGATTCAACACCGTTGGATAGTGGGCTACCTAGACCGAAGTCTGTACGTCTGGGCGGATTCTACACCGTTGGATAGTGGGCTACCTAGACCGAAGTTTGTACGCCTGGGCAGATTCTACACCATTGGATAGTGGGATACCTAGATCGAAGTCTGTATGTCTGGGCGGATTCTACACCGTTGGATAGTGGGCTACCTAGACCGAAGTCTGTACGCCTGGGCGGATTCTATACCATTGGATAGTGGGCTAGCTAGACCGAAGTGTGTACGCCTAGGCGGATTCTATAGCATTGGATAGTGGGCTACCTAGACCGAAGTCTGTATGCCTGGGCGGATTCTACACCATTGGATAGTGGGCTACCTAGACCGAAGTCTGTATGCCTGGGCGGATTCTAGAGTGAAACAGCGCCAGTTAGGACAAGACAGAAGGCTAACCAGTGAGGTGTTCGCAGCCCAACTACTTCACTGCCAGTTTCTACGACGCCGTGCTGATGCTATGCCGAGCCATCAACAAGACCGAGGCAGCTGGACTCCCGGTGGATGGTCCCGCGTTGCTGGAGCAACTGAAGAACATTACCTTCCAGGGTGAGAGAATCACACACTGCGTCTTCCATGGTTGGATTCATGATTGCCTATGATGATAAAACGTTCTTTTCACCTTCCAACTGAACATTGCGACAGCTATAGTGCCTATCACCGTAATATAAATTTATTTAGAAAACGAACATGCACCCATTGCAAAAAATGATAGTGTCAGAAAGCTTATATAATCTACTTGACTGGACCGAAGCTATTAAACAAGAACTTTGAGGCAATCTAGATAGAATCTACTAGGTTGAGATGCTAATTTCAGCGGGCTCTCGGCGATTGTACGAGTATTAATCAGCGCTAGGCCTACTCGGATATAGTTCCATTATTTCCAGTTCTAAAAATCATCTTAGCCTAACCCAATAACCTAAACGATAAAAACTACTCGTATAACCTAATTTAACCTATATGGAAACTTAACCCAACCTTAACACAGTTCCATTCAAATTTTATAGTAACTCAATTTGTCACATCACATAGCAAAATCCCAGAAATACTAACATGAAAGAGGTCTATCAGAAACACCAAATTGTTCCTGTGGAGAAACTGCTCTTCACCTTATCTACGACTGTCTGAACTTTACCGAAGTGAGACATCGTTTGACAATGATTTAACTCTCTTTTATCAGCCACTTTATTTATATAAATTTTATGAACTCTGTTGGTTAATACATGTAGATTTTTTAATATTTCATACTAATTTTTTATTTGTTTGTTGTGTTTTTTTTGTTTCCTCTTTAAAAGGCGCAAATATTTCAATATTGCACCTGGTTGAGGATATATATAGTAAAAGACATATCCCTGAGGACTTATCTGACCCCAGACATCCCGGGATTTATAGAATGGCTTCTTTATAAAGCCCCCGTCAGTTCTCTGAATAGCTGCCTCAGCATTCCTGGAATTCAGGACAGGAGAGTCCTTTAGCCTTAATTAGGTTTACCTTCATTTTTAGTTTTCTGTTTTGATAATGACAGCAATCTTTATCCATATCTTTTTTATTAACTTGAATAACCTATAAAAGTCCATTTTTGTTCGTTTATTTAGTTCTAAACCTCCCAGTACACATAATAATGATTGCAATGAAGAGTTATATAATTTAAGAGATTTACTCAGCCTATTCTGATACAATTTTAACTATAGCTCAAGCCTATGTTAATAGGAATTTATATATATAAATATGAAAAAATAGTACAAATGTAACATTGTACTGGGATAAGGTGCATAAATTAGGAAAAAGGCACCTCCTTATCGTGCAACTGAAAGTTGCTGATGGCTTGCGCCATCTATCGGTATGAATAGCAACTATTCTCGTTGTTTTTTAATTATTCCAGAATTGGCCAAATACCCATTCTTGATTAATCAAGAAAAGCTAACCACGGACGCGTTTCGGGCTGTTGGCCCTCATCAGCGTGGTGCAAGCCATCAGCAACTTTCAGTTGCACGATAAGGAGATGCCTTTTTCCTAATATATAAATATGTGAATTTATTTTTTAATAAACAATAAAAAAAGGTCAGATGTTAGTATTAAAATCAAAAAGGGCATATCCTGACCACGTTCACATGAAATTTTTAGATGGCAGAGTGCCATCTAGTGGAACAGAAATCAACTAAACATTGATTTAGCCTGCTCCCTGATATTTGGCCAACTTATCTTATTGATAAATCAAGAAAAGCCTTCCACAATTCGGGCTGTTGACCCTCGTCAGCGTGGTGCAGGCTGTACCTCTACGGTCAAAAATGTTTTGGTCCCAGAAGCTTCTTGAGAGACCAAGAAATAGGTATTTAAGGCAAAACTTGCGTAAATATGCTAAACATGTGAAAATATAATTTAAAAAAATAAAAATATATATATTATGTATCCCTATATATATAAAAGTCAGTGTATGTATGTAAGTATGTATGTATGTATGTATGTATGTATGTGGGTATCTATGTCGGCTATACACGTCCACAATACGTAACTAATCTTGCTGAATTTTAACAGTATATAGAGTAGAATCTGGAAAAACTTATAGTGAAAATTTCAGGTCTCTATCCCGAATATTCTTCGAGTTATTTGCAAATTGCGTTGCAAATTTGCCTTTTCGCTCGCAAGCAGCGCCTCTAGCGGTGAAGATGGGAGGTAATATCAGCTGACCTAATGTACATGTAAAACGTATTTTGACAGGACATAGATAAAAATCTGGAAAAGATATTTATCGGATTTTTAGCCAATAAAAAATAGTTGTTTTTTTAGTCAGAAAATGATGACAATATTGCTGTATCATGTTTGATTATCAGATACAAAATTATATCGGGAAAAATTCCAAAAAGCTAAGACCACGGGTGAGGCCAGTTCAATTTTAGTGTGCAGGAACAAAATTCTAACAGAAAAACATTCATTCGAGCAGTAGACACAAAGCCATATCATCTCTTTATAAAAATATCGCTTCTCTGACACAAAGTTTGGAGCGGGACGTTTCACAAGAGTGACATCCACGGCGCCAATTTATAATTGTAACGAATAGTATTTGAATAAAAACATTTATTCGGGTAAAACCTGGGCGTTGCCCGGGTCATTCGGCTAGTATATTATATAAAATAAAATAACACGTAATAAAAATATAGATATTAATATTATATTTATTATTATTATTATTATATCCCAAATGAGTGTACACGTTGTACAGGCCATGATAGTAATGATAAGTAGTAGTTAGCGACTGCTTTAACTGTACCACATGTCTATACATGTCGAAAGCAATTCGACTCTTCCATTACAAGTGTACCAGAGCCCCATTTACTTGCACTCACTGGTGGGGTTGGATTTTTGACAGATTCGGGGGTTATTAAAGCAATATTTTCTTCAGAAAAAGTGTCAAATGCGGGATTCGATTCCGTGGCTGTCGAAAATCGACGGTTCATATCACTGCTCTGCTATTGTTAATGATTTAATTATAATATAAATTATTATTAAGATACAAGTTGTTTTAGTAGGACGTGGATTACTGGGTGTCTTACTTTAACCTTTATAAAAGCAGGTGTTAAAACAAAAACATTATTCCTCAAGGGAAATTTTTCTTTCTACAAATCTTTTATTTATAAATATCTCTAACTTTCAGGCAAGAAAGCCCTTCTACAGGAGAAAATATTTTACATTGAACCGCCAATAGAATAAGAATTAAAATCAAATAAAATGCTTTGAGTGTTTACAGTTATTTGGATGCAGAATCAACGCGAGCCTCCATTGCACGTGTTTGTCAACTTTGCTATTCAGAGGTGATATTTTCATTTGGAGGTTATGGGGTGGTTTCATGGAATAGTATATTATTAATTTCTGGAATGTCTATTCTTCTATTAATACTATTGTGCTTTCTGGATATGATGGATTCCATGTTTTTATTTTAATATTGATTCAAGGGATTATTTTATCGAAAAGCATAGAGTGTTATATAAGAATAATAATCCAAATATACAATGTCCTACCTTTTTACACTTTCTCTTTTTGGTCAAAAACTATTATTATTTAAAATTTTCATTGAATTATCATTTTTCTCCATTAGCAGCTATATGGGATTATTAAATTCGGCAGTTTGTGAAGCCCGCTATCCATTGTTGTTGTTGTATCCATGAAATACAGATCTTAGAAATCCATAAAGTCTAGAATTCCATCTGTGTGTTTTCTAGGCATTTCTGGACTTGTCACCATCAATGCCAACGGTGACCGTATCGCAGACTATGCTCTTCTGGACCAGGTGGACCCAGAGTCCGGAAATTTTGAGGTACTTATCGCACCTAACTATAATTCAGAGAAAAACACAGCCACATCTACCAATAGTTTAACTACCCACGTTTCAGTGACTTCTGTCATTCTCTTCAGAAGAGCTTGGTTATGGCTTTGTTTTTCTCTGAATCAACTTCCAACCAACACATCATCATAACTATAATTTGTCATTTCTCTCTCTTTATATATCTCAGAAAAATTATAGAAAATTCCAGCTGTAATTTCTTAATAACAAAATCATGCCATCCTGATTATACATTTGAACATTGTAAGATAGCTAGCTGAACAACTAGGAAATTTTGAGAGTAAATTGATCATCTGTTTACGGATAAGAAAATGTGAAAATAATAATAATAATAATTCTGTAGAACGACATTTGAAAATATCCCGCATTGGTTCTTTTGAACGAAAAATCGAAATTTATTTTAAGGAGAAATAACGATTATTTCTAACCTCCTAGGATGAAGTATGAAAGGATGAATTGTGAAGAGTAATGATGGAAATTCCCATTCCTGTACACTTTATTTTTCTGTTTATCATTACTCTTCACAATTCATCCTTTCATACTTCATTCCTAAAGTTAGAAATAATCGTTATTTCTTTTAAAAATAAATTTCGATTTTTCGTTCAAAAGAAACGCATGCGGGATATTTTCAAATGTCGTTCTACAATCATAGGCCGCATTATATTGTATAATAATAATTCTGTTCACTAGAGAGAGATGGCGCTCTGTCATATAAAAAGCTCGTGTACGCTTGGTCAGGATATGCCATTTTTGATATTAGGTTCAGAATACTCGTATATTAAATTCGAATAGGAATTCTAATTTCTCAAAATATTTCGAGATATTTCTCCCTTCTTATCAATTTATTGATAAATAATTGATGAATAATAATAATTGATAAAGAAAGAGCAATTATTCGAAATTGTTTTTTTTTTCTTTCCCAGATCCAGGTATTCATTCTCATTAAAAAATATAAAAAAATAAATAGATCGCCTTTCGACTCGAACAATTTAGTTAAAATGTTGATTTGTCTAAATTTCTTAGGAGCAAAACAGAAATTAATTGCATATATGCGGCACAACAGAGCAGAGATAACAATTTATTGGCGAAAACGAATATTCCAAAAATAATAATCCTTTGTATAATATCATTTGGAGGAAAAATCCATCCAGGGATAGATGTCTTGTAAAAATATAATTTAATAAATCGAGCTAAATCAAGCCGACGTTATATTTACCTTACTCATCTAGATAGGATTCAAGAGCCCCGAAAGCTTGAATTAATTAGATTATATTTTTTGACAAAATTTTAATTTTTGGCCAAATACCCATTCTTGATTAATCAAGAAAAGCTAACCACGGACGCGTTACGGGCTGTTGGCCCTCATCAGCGTGGTGCAAGCTGTACCTCAACGACCAAAAAAATTGGTCATTAAGGTATCCTGAAAAATCATGAAACGGGTAGTTAAGGCCAGAATTGCGTGAGAACGCTACACAATGTGAAAAAATAGTACAAATGTGATATTGTACTGGGGTAAGGTCCATAAATTATGAAAAAGGCATCTCCTTATCGTGCAACTGAAAGTTGCTGATGGCTTGCGCCATCTATTGGAATAAATATCAACTATTCTCGTTGATTTTTACTTATTCCAGAATTGGCCAAATACCCATTCTTGATTAATCAAGCCAAGGGAACGGGCTTGGAAAAATCAGCGGGGAAAGAAGACCCTGTTGAGTTTCACTCTAGTATGGCTCTGTGAAGAGACATGAGAGACATAAGTGGGAGCTTCGGCGACGGTGAAATACTTTCATCGTTTCTTTACTGACACGGTGAGGCGGAAAGCGGTCTCGGACCGGCATTCTAGAACCAAGCCCCCACTTCTGGTGGGAGCGATCCACTCCGAGGACAGTTTCAGGCGGGGAGCTTGGTTGGGGCGGTACATCTGTCAAAAGGTAACGCAGGTGTTCTAAGGCGAGCTCAGCGAGGACGGAAACCTCGCGTGGAATGAAAGGGCAAAAACTGGCTTGATCTTGATTTTCAGTACGAATACGGACCGCGAAAGCGTGGCCTATCGATCCTTGATTAATAAAGAATGGGTATTTGGCCAATTCTGGAATAATTAAAAATAAACGAGAATAGTTGATATTTATTCCGATAGATGGCGCAAGCCATCAGCAACTTTCAATTGCACGATAAGGGATGCCTTTTTCAAAATTTTAATTATTATCATTAAATGTGATTATCTTCTACTTTTTCCCCATTTGCAGACTCCTTGGTAAATCCATGTATAGGACTACAGGGTGGCCTATAAATTTCGAATCCTTTAATTTTTTAAATTAAAAATTAAAAGGCAAACTCGATAAAAAAAAAACTATAACTATTTTATTTCAGGTAATAGATTGAACCATAATCTATCACCTGAAAAATAATAGTTATAGTTTTTTTTTTTTCTAGTTTGTCGTTTAATTTTTAGTATTAAAAATATTTTTTCGGGAACTTATTGACCACCCTGTATATGTCTTGATAAAGGCTTTGGTATGAATAATTTTTTTGCAATACACTCTCTTATCTCTAAATCAACTTTTTCTCTAAAATGAAAAAAAAAGAATATATAACCTACAAGTTAGATATAATTAGCTACCAAGTTAATGCCCTTTTTCTTTTTCTATTTGTCTGGAAGGTCCCTGAAGGTTTTAACAAACCATTATTTGAGGTTGTTGTATAATATTACCATGTACGGTTCATTTTCTGCAATGCCTCTGAGGATTGAACGTGCTGACCCTTACCGCGTCTTTCAATTTGCTCAACAAGGCGTAGTCCGAGGGGGATAGACGGGCGAGTAGGGAGGGTAAGAACACAGCATAGTGAAGCCCAATACTTCAAGGGTATCGCAGGTTTTCTGGATTCTGTGGAGACATGCATTTTTGTGTTGAAATGACGCGCTCCTGAAGCCACCTCAGGAATTGGACTTCCACTGACATTGTAAATAAAACCAAGAAGACTTAGATGTCAGACCAGGTAGTTGGTGACTTCTGTACGTGGCTTCAGGAACCTGTGTTATCTAAATAAATAATAAGTAACACGTATTCTGCCTATTTGTACGGAGGGTGCTTTTGAATTCGCAGACTTCTGGCAATCTCACAGTACCCATTGCTGTCGATGGTGTGTTCAGACTTCAGACAGTCCAAAATGACCAGAGAATCCCAGAATACTTTTTTTTTTCATTAGTAACGACGCCATTCGCTTCTTGGTACCTTGATGCATGTTCTCCCTACATGGAATTCTATTTTTTCTGTGTCGCGCAAAATCTACTGACAACCGGGCGAAGAAGTCATTCGGATCTGAATCGTGAAATGCAAGATCTTTTCAGGTATCGACGTCTTTCGGATTCTTTTGTTGTGTGAGTGAATTAGGCACCAACTGTTCACGCATCTTCATCATGTCAAAATCGATATGCATAATAACCTGCAATGCTTCTCGCACAAGCGCTGTCTCTTTCTGCATCTCGCCAAATTCTGGGTGCCAAATTATCCTGATCAAAGCTGCAACTTTTGCTGCTGTGTGCGATATTGCTGGACATCCTCACTGTCACTTTTGGCCGCGGTTTCCACTCCACTCTTTAAGTAATTACACTAGCAGTAAAAGACGTTAGAGTACGTCTTAAGGGTGCTTCTTTACGAATATATGGATATCACCACCCTGTATCTACTCCATCCATAGGAACCAGGCTATCCAGCGCTAACCGTAAAATTCGCCTTCCAATATGGGTATACCCGCTCTTACAGACGGAGGTGGAAAGGATTGGGGCTTGCACATGCCATTCGCCTGCAGTAAGGGCCATCTATCATTCTACGTTGATCCCGCCACTTGTGCGTTTATTAACTAGTTATTCCTATCGTATCATATATCTAAGACCTGAAAGCCCTTATGTCAAACATTTCTGTACGCCCCTAGTATATTGCAAAATTAGTTTTTAGTTAAGAACACAAGTTGTGAGTGGAGGGGATTAAAATTTAATTTTAATCAAAATCTAATTTAAGGCTTTATCAGAACTCAAATGTAGCTCTGACTAGAATGAAAGTAAAATTAGTCAAAGATAAGAGGGTAATATTTGTTAGAATCTACTGCAGAATTTGACCATAGTGTGATTATCTTTGTGTCGATAAGTCACGCCTTCAACTGAGTACTTCGCAGGTGGTTCTGGAGTACTACGGAGCCAGTGAGAACTACTCGGCCATCCATACCATATCCTGGCCCAGTAACTTTAAGACTCTGGACCGCCCTCCATGCGGCTTCGATGGCCAGGATCCTTCTTGCACGGGCTGTAGGTACCTACTATGGTTTGTAGATACTCCATGTCTTGTTGCTTAGTTCCTGCAGGGGCTGTAGGTACCTACTCTGGTTTGTAGATAATCCTTGTCTTGTTGCTTAGTTCCTGCACGGGTTGTTGAAACCTACCCTGGTTTGTAGATACTCCATGTCTTGTTGCTTAGTTCCTGCAGGGGCTGTAGGTACCTACTCTGGTTTGTAGATATCCCTTGTCTTGTTGCTTAGTTCCTGCAGGGCATGTAGGTACCTACTCTGGTTTGTAGATATCCCTTGTTTTGTTGCTTAGTTCCTGCAGGGGCTGTAGGTACCTACTCTGGTTTGTAGATATCCCTTGTTTTGTAGCTTAGTTCCAGCAGGGGCTGTAGGTACCTACTCTGGTTTGTAGATATCCCTTGTTTTGTTGCTTAGTTCCTGCAGGGGATGTAGGTACCTACTCTGGTTTGTAGGCACCCCTTGTCTTGTTTCTTAAGTTCTGAAGAGGCTGTAGGTACCTACTCTGGTTTGTAGATATCCCTTGTCTTATTGCTTAGTTCCTCCACGGGCTTTAAGTACCTACTCTGGTTTGTAGGTACCCCTTGTCTTGTTTCTTAAGTTCTGAAGAGGCTGTAGGTACCTACTCTGGTTTGTAGATATCCCTTGTCTTGTTGCTTAGTTCCTGCAGGGGCTGTAGGTACCTACTCTGGTTTTTAGACATCGTCTTGTTGTTAAGTTCCTGCAGTGACTGGGGGTAGCTACTCTGGTTTGTAGACATCCCTTGTCTTGTTGTTAAGTTCCTGAAGGGGCTGTAAGTAACTACTCTGATTTGTAGATATCCCTTGTCTTGTTGCTTAGTTCCTGCTGGGGCTGTAGGTACTTACTTTGATTTGTAGATATCCCTTGTCTTGTTGTTAAGTTCATGCAGGGGCCGTAGGTATCTACTCTGGTTTGTAGATATCCCTTGTCTTGTTGCTCAGTTCCTGCAGGGGCTGTAAGTACCTACCTTGGTTTGTAGATATCCCTTGTCTTGTTGTTAAGTTCTTGCAATGACTGTAGGTACCTACTCTGGTTTGTAGATATCCCGTTTCTTGTTGATAGGTTCTTCAGGGGCTGTAAGTACCTAATCTGGTTTGTAGATATCCCGTGTTTTGTTGATAGGTTCTGCAGGGGCTGTAAGTACCTAATCTGGTTTGTAGATATCCCTTGTCTTGTTGCTTAGGTTCTGCAGGGGCTGTAGGTACCTACTCTGGTTTGAAGATATTCCTTTTCTTGTTGCTTAGGTTCTGCAGGGGCTGTAGGCACCTACTCTGGGTTGTAGATACTCCTTGTCTTGTTTATTAGGTTCTGATAGGGCT
>CP092872.1:70231651-70243341 GCA_030710605.1 Cordylochernes scorpioides
GTAGGTACCTACTCTGGTTTGTAGATACCCCTTGTCTTGTTGCTTAGTTTCTGCATAGATTGTAGGTACCTACTCTGATTTGTAGATACTCCTTGTCTTGTTTCTTAGTTTCTGCATAGATAGTAGCTACCTTAGATATCCTTTCCAACAAGATAATTTGAATCTAGATTGTAGGGATTGATATATTTCTGAAGACGTCGAGTGATGTTATGAAATCGAAGCCACCCCTGTACTGATGAAGAGCAGAGCCTGATGCCATTGTATACAAGTGGGGCTTTATCTGAATTTGCTCAAACTGGTGTTATGGCTCATTCTCCATCATCAACATTACGTTTTGCACCAAGGTGACAAATTAAATACATTCTTTTAATGGTACATATTATTTACGGGTAGCTTTCCTCTCATTATTATTTTTTTAATTTTAGCAAAAATTGTTACTAATAAGTTTGATACCCTACCTCTTGGACAACTCATGACTCTAACTGCTAAGTGTTATTTCAAGTTCAAATTAATCAATTATGTGTAACATATCGGTAGCAACGCTATTCTGATATTTATTAATTGTATATAGTCTTGGTATTTTATGTTTTAATATTAGGTTGATGCAAAAATAATGGCCGATTTCATAAATCTAAATTCAATCGTTGATAAATGCAATTAATTATTTTTAAATAAACCTATCCCCCGATTTACACGGTAGATACGTTCCTGAGAAAAACGTGTAAATCGGGGGATAGGTGTACACAGAAATAAAAATAAAATGCATTAACAGGTTAAAATATGTAGTCAGCACATAAGCTCGGGATTCCTCGTGAGATGTGTACACAGCGCATGTGTTCAATCAATCACAGTAGCATTTAGTATAGTGCGATAAAAACAACAACAAAAAAAAACTTATTTGGAAAACCGTGTAAAAGCGAAAACGTGTAAAACAAGTACCGTGTAAATCGGGGGATAGGTGTATTTGAAAGTAATATATCATTATTAAGCTTATTTCTTGCTTTGTCACTATATCTACCAATATATTTACATCAATAAAATTGTGTGATATCAGGCTGTATTAAAAATGTTTTCAAATGCTTTCAATACCGAAACGGCCTTCAATGAATTCATTGCCTCCAGAACTCCAAATATTTATAAAACTGGAATATTCCAGCACTCGTTGGCAAAGATGTATCGATGCCAATGATTTTTATTTTGATTAATAAAGGTTTGCTGGTAAAGAGTTATTGATTTTTAAAGTTGTCACTACAAATCGGCTGTTCCTTTTGCATCAACCCAATATATTATTCAAATTGTACCATAACCTGAGTTATGATTACAATGATTGTTAGTTTTACATGGTTAATTATGTAAAAGAGTTATAATAATTATATAAGGGAGAAGTTATATTACTATTGAAGAAGTTGTGGGGAATGATGGTAGAGATTTTTCTTCATGTGATATACGTTTTGTGTATCAAAATATTCAACAATCTCATCACCTTGGTGTTTTCGCTTCAGACTTAATGGCTCATCACATCTCCTTCATAGCTCTCATCTGTGTTCTACTCATCAGCGGGGCTTTCATCTTCTATCTCTACAGGTGGGTCTGTCTGTCAGTTGGGGCCTTCACCTTCTATCTCTACAGGTAGGTCTGTCTGTCAGTTGGGGCCTTCACCTTCTATCTCTACAGGTAGGTCTGTCTGTCAGTTGGGAGCTTTCATCTTCTATCTCTACAGGTAGGTCTGTCTGTCAGTTGGGAGCTTTCATCTTCTATCTCTACAGGTGGGTCTGTCTGTCAGTTGGGGCCTTCACCTTCTATCTCTACAGGTAGGTCTGTCTGTCAGTTGGGAGCTTTCATCTTCTATCTCTACAGGTAGGTCTGTTTGTCAGTTGGGGCTTTCATCTTCTATCTCTACAGGTAGGTCTGTCTGTCAGTTGGGGGCTTTCATCTTCTATCTCTACAGGTAGGTCTGTCTGTCAGTTGGGGGCTTTCATCTTCTATCTCTACAGGTAGGTCTGTCTGTCAGTTGGGGCTTTCATCTTCTATCTCTACAGGTAGGTCTGTCTGTCAGTTGGGGCTTTCATCTTCTATCTCTACAGGTAGGTCTGTCTGTCAGTTGGGGCTTTCATCTTCTATCTCTACAGGTAGGTCTGTCTGTCAGTTGGGGCTTTCATCTTCTATCTCTACAGGTAGGTCTGTCTGTCAGGTGAGGCTTTCATCTTCTATCTCTACAGGTAGGTCTGTCTGTCAGTTGGGGCTTTCATCTTCTATCTCTACAGGTAGGTCTGTCTGTCAGGTGAGGCTTTCATCTTCTATCTCTACAGGTAGGTCTGTCTGTCAGTTGGGGGCTTTCATCTTCTATCTCTACAGGTAGGTCTGTCTGTCAGTTGGGGCTTTCATCTTCTATCTCTACAGGTAGGTCTGTCTGTCAGTTGGGGCTTTCATCTTCTATCTCTACAGGTAGGTCTGTCTGTCAGTTGGGGCTTTCATCTTCTATCTCTACAGGTAGGTCTGTCTGTCAGTTGGGGCTTTCATCTTCTATCTCTACAGGTAGGTCTGTCTGTCAGGTGAGGCTTTCATCTTCTATCTCTACAGGTAGGTCTGTCTGTCAGTTGGGGCTTTCATCTTCTATCTCTACAGGTAGGTCTGTCTGTCAGTTGGGGCTTTCATCTTCTACCATGTCATTCTGTCGGTCGGGCTGTCCCTGTCACCACGGTGTGGTCGCAGGAAACTCAAGAATGAAGCCGCCCTCAAGGACATGAACTGGAAGATCCGCTGGGAAGACTTGGACCTCGGTGACAACCGCGGATCTCTCATGAAGAGGATGTCCATCACCAGCGAGGTCAGACTCCCACTGCTGGTCCTTTCTACCCCGAAGTGAGAAATATAATCCGATATTAGGACGAATTAAATTTTAAAAATGAAATATATTAATCTATCAAAGGAAGTTATCATCAATATATAATCATAATAAATAGGAATTAATAGATAAAAATAATTTCTTTCTATCAGTGCCTGGGTGACTGGTTTTGTAAATTGTGGTACAGTTCGTGCTTGTGAAGGCCTTAATTTGTCTTTTCATGGTATCCTACACATGTTCAATTGGGAATAAATGAGGGGACCGTTATGGATAGTCCTGTGACACTCTGAAAGGCCTGTGATGATCTTAGCATGAGAACGATCAATAATGACCTAATACCATTTCGGAAAATGGTCATAAAGGGTATGTTAATAGGATGTATCAAAACCCTATTCTCCTACTGATGGGAAGTCATTGTTCCTTCAATGCCAACCAACTCTATCCTGATGTCATAGCTTATCGCCCCCAAACCAGGGAGGTTGGACCAATGTGAAGCCTTGAAATTGCAAACACATCTTGATGGAATCTTTTTCTATAACGCCAACGGACACGTTGTCGACGATCACTTTATCTTTATTTCGACTTTGAGAGATATGTACCCCTAGGGATACTTGCACTTTAAAGATAAACAAAATTTGCAAGAAAAGAAAGAATTTTAAATATGTACAGAATTAGTATGCAAGTTAGTTAGATGAACAGATAATAAAAATTAGCAACACAATTGATATATGTACAAAGGGTTGGTATGCAAATTTAGTTAAATGAAATCAAATTGTAAAGTATTGTGTGTATTTTCGAGAAAAGCAATTTACAGATTAAAAAAAGGTTTTAAGAAATATTTTAAAATGAAAATATGCTAGATATTAGAGAATTATTCAATTAAAACAATACTTAAAAGAGTTAATTTCTTAAAAAAATCGTTCCAATGGAATTTAGTAGTTTTTGATAAAATTCAAAATAAATCTTCAAAATGAGTTGAAATTTATATATTTGTCTTTTGTTGAAATTAGATCAAACGGTTTTGATACATTTAGTCCATTGTTTATTCTATACTCTTGGAACACGGGGCAATTTAGCAGCAGATGAATAGAAGTTTGTTCCTCACATCCACAGAAGCATCTTGAATCTTGCACTGCTTTGATGAATTTTAAAAAGCTTCTAAAATTTCCGTGATTTGTAATAAATTGAGAGTTGTGAAAATTTGCCCGAAAATATTTCGGAATATTAGTGGAAAATAAACTTTAAAATGTTTGGTTAGTATTTTTCTTCAATAGTGTCATTTTATTTTTTTATAAAATTTTCAATTATGTCTGGAATATCCAAGTCATATCGCTATTGGTCCTCAATCGATAAATTATTCAGATCATATTTTATATTTCTGGATTCCATATAATCCGTAATCAAAAGAATATTTGCCAGGGTATGCACACAACTATAGCTAGTTGTTTTATAAGTTTATGTACACCATAATAATATTTGATATTGAAGTGAGTTAAATTTGTGTATATACCTTTTACTCATATATTTATACCAGACGATCACTTTGGCAAAGACAGAAAAGGAACTCATCACTAAACCGATCGTTACGCCAATGACATAGCCAAATGCGTATTGTCGCATACAATTTTAACCTTTGTTTGGCATAAGATGGAGTTAAGGTAATACACCGCATGATATCTGAAAGTGCATCCTTGCTTCAAGTAGTCGGATCACAATTGACCGAGAGGCGATTCAGCTTATGACTGCTGAGCGGATCTGGAGTGCCTTTGTTCTTCTGTCGGCAAAGGCCATCCGTACAATATTCGGCGATCTCCTCGTACTATTGTCAAATTATATTGACAAACATATTTTCAGTTTTTTAAATCAGTTTTTAGCGGGAAGAATGTTGTCTTCGTTTTGTTAGTGAACCAATCTCTCATGCCTTCTCATTGGACGAATGTGGCCATGTCTGTATATAAGAGGAGACTAAGGGAATGCGAGGGGGAACAGAGCGTGGTGAATTGGTGTGGAGACGCTTAAAGTGTTTTTCTACGTGATTTTTCCGTGTCTGGGGATCTCTTCGCATCCCGGTGTGACCCGAGTCCGATCCCTACCAACGCTACAATAAAGATAAGTACTGTTTTGTTTTTATTTTACCAATCGCGAGTTTTATTGACTTCCTTCTTGTTGTTTGTGTTGTACTATTGAGTGTACGATCTTCTGTGTATTAAGTTACATTTACTTTAGGCCCTAGTATATTCCCTTTTTGTGGGATAACCCGTGAAAGTAGCATTTGTCACTACATGTAGTTATCGAACCTGTACCATGGGCGTGAATGGTAGTGCCTTATTCTCTCCATCGCCTACCGATGCTATGTATTGACACTACGGCTAATCCTTGGAGAGATTTATCAAAAGAAATATCCCATTTCAATCCTACCAATAACCCGTCTTTTCTTAATCATTCAATTCACGCCACAATAAGTTGATTAGAGACAAATTCCATGTTTCTATTTAACTCCTTCTAGGCGCGACACTTTCTATTTCTACTAGTGTGTCTCTGAAAATTTATCGAATATTCCATTAGTCTAAGGAACAAAGATATATTATGAAAAAATAGTAAAAATGTGATATTGTATTGGGATAAGGTGCAAAAATTACGAAAAAAAAGGCATCTCCTTATCCTGAAACTGAAAGTTGCTGATGGCTTGCGTCAACTATCGGAATAAATATCAACAACCGACAGACAGAAACACGTACGTGGTTAGCTTTTCTTGATTTATCAAGAATGGGTATTTGGCCAATTCTGGAATAATTAAAAATCAACGAATAATAGATATTTATTCCGATAGATGGCGTAAGCCATCAGCAACTTCCAGATGCACGATAAGGAGATAGCCTTTTCTTTTTTCTTAATGATATATCAGTTTTATATTGAAAGTTTGTTACATTTGGATTTAAATGATATATTCGTCCTTTAAGGCATTATTCCTTATATACACACAGATAACGTGTTTTTGTCTTATGTTTGAAGATATATATTTATACAAAAGATTATTTGAATGATAGCTAAATAGATGAGGTAAGTGTCTGATTCTATTTTAAAAAACCTCGTAAGATTTTTTAAAATTAAATTTAAAATATATTAAAAACTACGAAAAAATAATAGAAAAAATAAATAATAAGTGGGTCAGGTGTTGACATCTATATATATAAAAGTCAATGTTTGTATGTTTGTTTGTTTGTTTGTATGTCCGGTATACAAATTCGCAGTAGTTCACTAATTCAAACCAAAATGTCCATACATAGGTAAAAAATACGGGGAAGACGATAGGCTATTTTAAAAATATATAAATCAATTATTAAAACTATATATTCAAATTATTCTACTTAGCTCACGAACAGCGCCCTCTATCAAAGATTAGATTGAATTATGCTGATGCAAACAAATAGATAATGCTAATAACAAACAATTATTTTAAAAAATCTTATCTAAATATATATCACTCGGGTAGATATGCACATGGGTCAATCCCGGGGCGAAGCCCGGGTCACCCGTCTATTTATAAATAAAGAAAGCATATCCTGACCAGGAGCACATGTGCTTTACAGAAGGCAGAGCGCCATCTGGTGGAACATAAATCAACTAAACATTGATTTTAACCTGTTCCCTGATATTTGGCCAACCCAATTTCTTGATAAATCAAGAAAAGCCATCCACGAACGCGTTTCGTGCTGTTGGCGCTCGTCAGCGTGGAGTAGGCTGTACCACTGCGACCAAAAAGAAGCCGCTGGGACCAAAATTCTTTTTGGTCGCAGTAGTACAGCCTACTCCACGCTGACGAGCGCCAACAGCACGAAACGCGTTCGTGGATGTCTTTTCTTGATTTATCAAGAAATTGGGTTGGCCAAATATCAGGGAACAGGCTAAATCAATGTTTAGTTGATTTCTGTTCCACCAGATGGCGCTCTGCCTTCTGTAGAGCACATGTGCTCCCCTGCTCAAGATATGCTTTCTTTATTTTATTAAAAAATCTATTGAAATTTTTCTTACTTGTACACTGGCTATTTACCAATGGCGAGTTGTAGAATAAAGGCGGCCCCCCAATGAAAGACTCCTGGCTGAACATCAAGGTCAAGGGCATCTAGGATTGAGGTCACCTTGAATTTGAAGAACTAGTCAAATAATTGATGAGTTTTGAAGTTGATTTAATAATTTATTAACTGAATTTTTGGTGCATCTTTTTAAGGTTGCGTTGGTTTAAGTCTTTCTTGAGTTTGATTGTTTGATATTCCAATATTTAAAAAAAAAGCATATATTGGATCAAAATATCATTTATTTTACCAATATTTCAGGTGGCTGAACGCCAACCTTTATCAAGGTGTTATAACATATTTAATGTGTGTCAACAACAAACTCAGCGCCACATAACGTCAACAGAATTAAGTTTTTAAAAATATTTTGTTATATTTAATAGGGAGAATTTTTTTTGTATATTAATGGATTGCTCTATTTTCAAAAAAAAAATATATATATATATATATATATTCCAATATTTATTCGGGAACAGATGGTAAGAAATTCTAGATTTAAATAACTTTTTTTTATCGATGATGATAAAGCACAATTTGAATTATAGATTATAATAAAATAAAATAAGACCTAATCCAAATTTTGCTTTATAATTTTTGATAGACTTCAATGAACCTAAGAAGTTATTCTTCCTATGAGTTAATCAAATAAATTATTTGGATTAGGTCTTATTTTCTTTTATTATAACTTATTTTATCATTTTGGCTCGTAGAATATTATCAGATACTTTTAAAAGATATTTCATTAAAGAGAAACATACTTCAATATTAACCAATACAATAGATTGTCCTGTTTTTCAAGATTATAGAATCGACATTAAAAGTAACCTGTCTATAGCAGCCCCTCTTTATAACACCCTATTTTGGTGAGTCCCAAGAGGGAGCGCTATAGACAGGTTTAACTGTATTTGATACACAGTGTCAAAGTTTTCTCACCCCTCTCAACAAACAGGGATGATAGTGTTATAAATAGAGAGCGTGTGATCTATTAATTTACATATTATACTAAAATTTCCAATTATATTTGACCATATTTAAACCTGTTATAAAACTTGTATCATTTATGCAACTATACCATCCCTGTTGGTGTTTTTGGGGGTAAAAAAAGAGAAAAATGTTATATAATATATTTTTTAATATTATCTTTATGCATAGAAAGTACAAAAGTAAAATTTAAGGATTAAGAAGAAATACAAAAAACAAGAAAGGATCAAGAAGGCACTAACTACGTTGCCAAATTGTTAATTAACATATGCTAGCTAATATTATCATCATCAATTTATATTTATTCATATATTTACATAATTATTTACACAGAGAAAAATTATTTGAATTAATAAACCTAACAATTCCCCCCTTTTAATTCAATCTCAATTTTTCTTCAGAAATATAAACAGTTTAAAAAATCAAACATAGATGGCGTTACCTCCCCATTGCTTTCATCACCGTCTGGCGGCGCTGCTTGCGAGTTATATCTACAATTCTGCAAATAACTCTAAGGATATTCAAGATATTCAAGAAATTATTTTTCGAAAACCTTTCCGGGGATATACCTAATAATATCCCAGAATTTCATGGCGATTGGATGTATGGTTTTTGAATAACAGGGTTGTCTAGAGGGGGGCAGGGAGGACACGTGTTCCCTGGCAGCCAATGAGCGCGCATTCTATCCGTGAGCTTCAGACAAACAGACAAGCAAACAGACAGAATAAGGCAAATATATAAGTAGATATGAAAAAAAGGCATCTCCTTATCGTGCAACTGAAAGTTGCTGATGGCTTGCGCCATCTATCGGAATAAATATCAACTATTCTCGTTGATTTTTAATTATTCCAGAATTGGCCAAATACCCATTCTTGATTAATCAAGAAAAGATAACCACGGATATATATACAGGGTGTACCAGGTAAATTGGGACTAACTTTGACAGTCCATAAAACAAAAACTACTTGAGTTTAAAAACTTGTTTTTTTTTTCATTACGTAGCCATATTCATGTAAAATGCAACAGTACATGTGTGCGCAGTGTAGTGATGAAGAGTAACCGAGAATTTGAAAATCGAGCTGCCATCATCGTTGCTCTGCGCGCCGGAAGGAGCCCCAAAGAGATAGTGGATTTTCTTAAGTTGCCCAAAACCACTATTTATCGTGTCAAGAAGCAGTTTGATGAGGCCGACAGTAACAAAGAGGGGATAGCTACAAGGAAAAAGCACTCGCGTCGATCGGACAGGGTAAGAGGCGAAGAATTTGTCAAAAATGTCAAGGAGAAGATTGATGGAAACCCTGGGAAGAGCATGAGGGCCATAGCCAAGGAAATGGACGTTGGCTCTATGACAATTGTCAGAACTATCCATGAGGACCTTGGTCTCAAGTCTTATGCCCTTCGGAAAGGTCAGTTGCTGACTGAGAATATGAAGAATAACAGAAAAGGAAAGGCTGCTGCCCTCCTCAACAACCTGAAACACGACTCTTTTGGCATGCTAAGGTTCTTCTCTGACGAAAAGAACTTTGACGTGGACCAAAAGGTAAATCCCAGGAATGATCGCTGGATCTGTAAAGACCCCTCAGAGATATCTGTCGTGATGCACACGAAATTTCCTGCCTCCGTAATGGTCCTTGGCGTTATCAGCAGTGAAGGTGATGTCATGCCTCCCCATTTCTTTGAAAAGGGCCTTAGGATGAACGCTGACACCTACATCAATGTTCTGGAGACCGTTGTGAAGCCTTGGATGGACATGGTGGCCGCAGGAAGGAAGTATGTCTTCCAACAGGACTCAGCTCCAGCCCATAAGGCAAAAAAGACACAATCGTGGCTGACACTTAACGTCCCTAGTCACTGGGGTCCTGATATTTGGCCCCCTAATTCTCCAGATTGCAATCCCCTCGACTACTATGTATGGGGCGTTGTTGAGAGAGATGTCAACAAAGCTCCTCATACCACCATCCAGTCTGTCAAGAAAGCAGTTCACACGGTGATGACCCAAATGGACAAGGTCATCGTCGCCAAGGCCTGTGCTTCATTCCGCACTCGCCTCGAGACTGTTGTAGCTAATAATGGAAACTACATTGAATAAATAAAAACTATATCCTTTTATCTACTACTGTGTCAAATTTCATTCGGATATTTTAATTTTTACTTGCAAAAATTTTCAGTTAAAATACCATTGTTGAAATTCCCAATTTACCTGGTACACCCTGTATATATATAAACTACTTTGCGATTTATTCTATCTGCTTATGTTGTTGCTTATTTGTTTAATATGTATGTTTATTTAATGCTCTTTTTATTAATTGTTTATTTTCTTTTTGATAATTGTGTTACCTACTCTACTACAATATGAATTATTGTAAATAGTTTCACGCGCAATTATCCAGATCGGATATAGCGTGTCTTATTTGCAACTGGTAATAAATAAATAAATGATGATTATATTATGATGCATTAACGCGCCTTCTGTTATGAAAATTACTACAGTATCACTATAAAAGAAAGTTAGAAAAATGCAATATAGCAGCGGTATGTTAGATTAAACTGGCGAAACCACTGGGAGGGTTCACCACTGATGAGCCAGCCCCCCTCCCCCCCCATTAATGTTTTTCCATCGCAGTAAGGGCAGTATACATTTTTTATTTTAAAAAGAATCACACGCATCTAAAATAGTTTCGAATTTTCATAAAAGAAATGTATATTGATTTCAATACCTTTTGTATATATATTTTAAATTATACAGCAACAAATATCTTTTAAGAAACGGATCATTTATATTATGCTTCTTCTTCTTTCTTGATGACTGGGTGAAGTTAAATGCGTCTGCCTTTGTCATTAAGACTGGGAGCACAACTCAGGGCAGGCCGACTTAGCTCCAAAATAAATGGTCGCCTCTGACCTGAGGAACAGACGCCATGTGCAGCCGCTCCTAACATGGAGTACAAACGCTGTTCATCCTGTATCCCTGGAGCCCTTACAGGTTACTATCAGCTGGGCCAGCTGAGTCCAGGTTTTTTAGTGAGCTTGTTACGGCTCCCCCTCCTCCTTTTTTATCCTATATTATGCTGATTGTAGATATTGCCAGACACTTCTTTCTTTTGTACACAGTAGTACGAAGTAGATAGTTATTTTTTATCGTTTTTTAAAAATATTTTTCCCATTGTTAATACCATATTCACGGATTAAATTATTGTGTATATAACAAATGTAAAGACATACGTATAGCAGCGCAAGTATCCCTATCAGAACTATAAACAAAATTACGATAAAGATAGGGGGTCGGTGGAAGGATGGTCTAAACCGTTACTTTTCACATGTGTAGACATGTGGTGCACTTACAGTAAAAGCAGTCGCCTTCTTCTACCCACCATGATTATCATGGCCTGTACCACGTGTACTAGGGATAAGCAAAAAAAAAATCAATGTTGAATTAAATCCAAAAAATATCTCCAAACATAAAAAATCGATCGCTCAGAAACAACAAGAATTCCTTACATCTAACAATTGAAACCTCGTCCTGGAAGGCAGCATACCAAAAGAACAAATACCTATTGCTGAAATATACTGATAATAGATTTCATGATCTTATCTGCAAAACTTAGAATTCTATCATCAGCCCGAAGACCCATGTTGGCAAATTGTAGGGGAAGCCATCGGAAAATGAAACATATATGCTATTTAAAAATTGTTTATAGCACACAAAGAATGTATTTTCTCCCCTTTCAATATCATTAATTTTTAATATGTAAAAATTAATTTGTATATAAAAATAGTAATATACAGGGTGA
>CP092872.1:70243441-70467708 GCA_030710605.1 Cordylochernes scorpioides
ACAGCGGGTGGGATAGGACATCCCATTGAAGCGCCTCCAAAGTCTCCTTGACAACTTTTGCAACATGTGGCCGAGTGTTGTCGTGCTGATAGATCACCTTGTCGTGTCTTTTGGCATATAATGGGCGTTTAATCTTCAATGCTCGGCTTAATCGCATCAATTGTTGTTGGTAACGTTCTCCAGTGATGATTTCGTTAGGCTGAAGTAGCTCATAGTAGATCACTCCGAGCTGATCCCACCAGATGCACAGCATTAGCTTCTTGCCATGAATATTCGGTTTGGCCGTTGAAGTTGATGCATGACCGGGCTTAACCCACGATTTTCTGCGCTTTGGGTTGTCGTAGTGAATCCACTTTTCGTCCCCCGTCACGATTCGATGCAAAAAAACCCTTCCGATTTTGTCTTTTGACCAGTAGTTCGCACGTGCAAATACGGCGCTCGATGTTTCCTGGCTTGAGTTCATATGGAATCCAATTTCCTTGTTTTTGCACCATACCCATGACCTTGAGACGGTTCGAAATCGCTTGTTGAGTCACTCCCAAGGTTTTAGCGAGCTCCTCTTGAGTTTGGCTTGAATCTTCGTCCAATAAAGCCTCCAACTCAGCGTCTTCGAACTTTATTGGCCTCCCTCCGCGTTCTTTGTCTCTGGTGTCAAAATCGCCACTTTTGAAAACGCCGAAACCCATTACTCACATGGTTTTATTGATAGAGCATGTTTACCATATGCCTCACACAGCAATTGATGTCCATCAGTTGCACTTTTCTTCAAATTAAAACAAAAAAGCAGCGCTTCCCGCAAATTGTGTTTTGTTGGCAAAAAGGTTGACATGGTTAGAGCACCAAAAAAAAAGTTCCTTACACTTGAGTGAAAAGACTTCTTCTGAATTTTTTGGGGAAATGATGAAGCCTTAACATGAAACCTTACAAGGTCCCGATGCTATTTATATAATATTTGTTGTGGCTTCTTTTGCAAATCCCTCAAAACTTATTTGTACTCCCAATAGTTGCGGAACTACTGGTTTCCTGTGCTGCTCTTTTCCTGATATTGCACCTTGTATTAAAATGTCGCTCATACCTAAAATTCTATCGAAATTTAATACAAATTTTAAAAAATATTGTATATTTATTTAAATACCCGTTTACTGAAATTAATAAATTTGGATATATGGGACAAAAATCTCGTCGATTTTTGAATTTTCATGGAAAGTCCCACGCGAAACACCCGAATCATGGAAGACCCCCCAGCACCAGAAGCCCCCAAAACTAATTTTACCAACTCCAGATACCCGGTAGGCACACGAAAATATTCTATCTGGACATTGCCAGAATGCCCGAAAATGAAGAACGAAGAAGACTCCAAAGCTATGAAAAATTTCTGTAGCTCTGTTGAAAGCACCTTCGCTGAGCTAATAAATTTCCTCGACTTCTATGACAGAGAACTAAAACAAATTCGTTCAGAATATGTTGAAAATACAAGCAAAGCTCCTTTGAAGCGCCCGAGAGTAACATCCCCAGAAGCCATAAAAGATTCACATGCCACGCAAAATATTGCCTGGTGTCCCAAACAGACTTCAAGAGTTCCTACAAACTCTAAACCAACATCAAAAAATAAACAGCCAGAAAACCACAAGCTAAAGAAAACACCGATATGGAATCGAAGTCACTCCAAATAGGAACTCAAATCCTGAACAGAACCCCAAAAAATCGAACCCGCCCAACAAAGACACGGAAACCCAGATAAAGGACCTAACAACCCTACCTCTAACCCCAAAATAAGAATACCACCGATCAAAATCAGTGGGGTAACTGAATGGTCTGGACTTAGAGAAGGACTCATAAACTGCACGCAGAAAAAACCTGAATTCTCCACATCTGGGCGCCACATAAACGTCCCAGACTCATTCGGTGACGGACTACCGCACAGCAACCAGGTGGCTAGAAGAACGTCACTACACATTCCATTTTAAAATACTTGACGAAGAAAAAAACCTCAGAATTGTAGTCAGAGGCCTCGACTGCTGCATCACGATTCCCGAAATCCAAGAGGACTTAGACAACAAGGGATTTCATATGACAAAAATTGTCAGACTACGCAGGGCGGGAACAAAGGAAGAGCTCCCACTAATCCAGGTTACTCTCCCCAAAACGCCTAAGAACAAAGATATCTACAACATAACGGATATCTGCGACATGAAGTGCCGAGTCGAGGCCTATAGGGCCCCCAAAGGTCCAGGCCAATGTCACAGATGTCAAAGCTTTGGACACTCAAAGTTTGAATGCAGAGAAACCCCCAAATGTGTCAAGTGCGGAGAGAACCATTTCACCTCCGAATGCTCTAAACAAAAAGAAGTTCTACCAAAATGCGCTAACTGCCAGGGTCAGCACACGGCAAACTGGCGTGGTTGTCCACTCTACAAAAAAATAAATAAGGATATACCCAGTCAAAAGAACCCACGCCCTAATGCACTAAAAGAACCCTCCAAGGTACCCATCAATCCAAAAATCCCTCAAACCACAGGAAATAAGGAGAAAACCTGCGCAAACCAACCTAAAAGTATTCCCCTGAAAACCTCCAAGCAAAGCCCCATCGAGAGCGCCATCGAAAAGGCTCTCAGCGATCCAAAGATCATTGCCACCATAGTGAGGAACGTTCTCGCCACCATCGGTCCTCAATGAACGCAAAAGACAAAAAGAATAAACTCCGAATCATTCATTGGAACGCATGTAGCCTTCGGAATAAAAGGCAACAATTCACTGAATTTCTAAACGACCACGACATAGACATAGCTCTAATCTCCGAAACCTGGCTCAAACCCTGTCACAGGATGAACATCCCTAACTACAACACCGTTCGGAATGACAGAATGTCTGGACAGGGCGGAGGCACAGCAATTTTCATCCATAGGAAATATTACTGTGTTCCCATCCAAAGCACTTGCCTGAATTTGGAAACCACAGGAATAACAATCAAAGACAAAAATGGAACAACATTGAACATATACTCCTGCTACAAGCCCCCAAACACGCCTCTTGACCCAAAGGACATCTACAATATTTTCAAAACCAACACTCCAACAATCCTAGCCGGAGACCTCAACTGCAAAAACCCAACCTGGGGTTCATTCTCCACCAATCCTAATGGCAAGATCCTACAAAAGGTTGTCGAATGCCTCAACCTGGATTTAAGCTACCCAGATGAACCGACACATGACTCACCACCCGACATCTTGGACATCGCAATCCACAAAAATCTGAGTCAGACCGTTCACTCAAAAGTCCTCCACGAGATGACGTCTGATCACCTCCCAGTCCTTCTAATATTACAAGACTATAATATAACCCGCTCCGACACAACAATCAAAATCATCGACTGGGCCCTCTTTAAGTACCAAATGGAAAACACCCAACCCCCAGCGCACACCGCAGAAACCCCGCAAGAAATAATCGACTCCATAGCTTCCATTGAGGACCAAATCATTCAAAATCTACAAAAGTCCACAAAATATAAAGAACTAGACCTCGATAGAAAGTATCCAGCCCACATCAAAGAAAAATTACGAAAAACTAACAGACTAAGAAAAAAAATGAAAAAGACCTGCGACCCCAACGACAAAAAAGCGTACATTTCAGCACGAAGAGAATCACAAAAGCTTACTAGAGAACACGACAACACCAGCTGGGACACCTACATAGAAAACCTTGACGTATCCGATCAGACAGTATGGAAGGCCATTAGACGCCTCACAGCCCCAAAGAAAGAAGAAATTATCGTGAAAACCAATAACAATCTGACACTAACAGCCGAGGAGGCAGCTGAAGCACTTGCTGACTCCTATGAAAAGCAGCTCAGCCCAAATCCTCCTACCTCCTCATATTCGAACAATTATCTGAACAAAAGAATCACCGCACACCTCCAAACAAACAACAAAACAGCTCTGGAACCCACTAACATTGGAGAAATCAAAGCAATAATTGACACCTTCCCTAAGAAAAAATCCCCAGGCATCGACGGAATCACGAACGAAGCGCTAAAACTACTGCCCAACCATATTCTCGAATCACTAACCAGCACTTTTAATGCCTCATTGAAACTCGCATACTTCCCGAACAATTGGAAAACATCGATTATTTGTCCCATACTAAAACAAGGTAAATCAAAATACGACCCAGCAAGTTATAGACCCATTTCCCTCCTACCTGTCACCTCCAAACTATTCGAAAGAATCATTTTAAGAAGAATAAAAAAAGCACTCAGCGACGAACATCCCCTCAGGCCCGAACAATTCGGGTTCCAGCAAAAACACTCAACCCTTCATCAACTTGTGGTCGTCACGGAGAAGATAAGAAAGGCCATGGAATCAAAACAATTAACAGGAGGCATCTTCTTTGACATCTCCAAGGCATTTGACAAAGTTTGGCACGAGGCCCTCTTATATAAAATGGCAAAAAAGAACCTACCTGGAGACATCATCCGAATGACAAAAAGCTTCCTTTGTGACAGAAACCTTAGAGTAAAAGTCAAAGATGTTCTGTCAACCCCAAGGAAAATTCGAGCAGGAGTCCCTCAAGGGTCAGTCATCGGCCCCACCTTCTTCAATATTTTTATCGATGACTACCCTTGCCCCGAAGGAATGTCCCTACATCTATACGCAGACGATGCCGCAACTCTAGTCTCAGCCTTCAACCTCGATACCATCTATCTCAAACTTCAAGAAGCACTGGTATTCGTTAATATTTGGTGCGACGAATGGCGGGTTGAATTGAACCCACAAAAAACCGAAGCTATACTCTTCTCAGACAAAAGACTAAAAGTGAAGAAGCCCTTAGAAGATCTAGGCTACCCTGATGAACCCATAAAATGGAAGGACAGCGTCCGCTACCTGGGCGTCATCCTTGATCAACACCTGACCTTCCAAGAACACGTGCAAAACCGTATAAACCTCGCAAAAGCAGCCCAGCACCGACTAGCACTATTTTTAGGGAACAAGAGCAAACTGTCCCTACACTGCAAACGTACCATATACACGTCTATTATAAGACCAATCCTAACCTACGGCCACCCAGTCTTCATAACCGCAAACAAAACTACACTGAAAAAATTCGAAAGTTTCGAAAACCAGGTATTAAAGAAAATAATAGGTGCCCCATGGTTTGTCAGAAGCAGTATCATCAGAAAGGACCTCAATTTAGAAAATATAAATGATTTCATAATAAAACAAGCTTTCAACTTTTACGATAAATCTGAAAATCTCGAAAATATTACATTCAGAGAAGCCTGTAACTACAAACAAGAACTGAAGAGAAGGAAACCAAAGCCAAGGCAACTCCTATATCGATTGAGAACAAATGTAGAAAAATGGAAAAATCTTAAGAAAAAACACGTTAAAGAAAAAAAAAATAATAAAAAATAAAAAAATAACAGAACATATTAGAAAAGAGAACACACCGATTTAAAGACCGCGCGCCAGGCTCTAACCTTGTAAATATGTGAATACCCTGTCAATGTGAAGAACGTGTACATATAATTCATTGTTAATATCATAAGCTAGGTTGCTCTTTTTGAGCGACACCTAATAAAGTTATTTTTGAACTGGAACTGGAATCGTCGATTTTTAGTAACGCGTCCCACGCGAAAAACCCGAACCATGGAAGACCTCCCTGCACCAGAAGCCCCCAAAAATAATTTTACCAACCCCAAATACCCAGTAGGTACCCGTAAATATTCAATTTGGAAACTTCCAGAATGCCCAGAATTGAAAAATGAAGAAGATTCTCAAGCCTTGAAAAAATACTCCAGCGCGGTCGAAACCACCTTTGCCGAGCTAATAAATTTTATTGACTTTTACGAAAGGGAACTGTGCGAACTGCGCTCCAACTACCTAGAACACAATACTACAAAAGCCCCCGCGAAGCGCCCAAGAGAAAAATCACCAGTAGCCGCAAAAGAAACAACAACGCAAAAAACAACCTGGTGCCCCAACCAAAGGTCACAAGGTAATCCTGAACCAAAATTACAATCTAAACAGCCTGAAAAACCTAATGAAGCAAAAACAGTCGAAATGGAAATCGAAGTGACACCAAACAAAATGCCAAATCACGAACAAAACCATAAAAACTCTAACCCACCAAAGAAACCTAACGAAACATTGAATAACAAACCTAACAATCCCACCCCTAACCCCAAGATCAGAATACCACCAATTAAAATAAGCGGAGTAAAGGAATGGTCAGGCCTTAGAGATGGTCTTGTCAATTGTACAAAACAAAAGCCAGAATTTTACACATCAGGCCGATACATCAACGTTCAGACTCACACAACATCGGACTACCGGATAGCCTCCAAGTGGTTGGAAGATCGCCACTACACCTTCCACTTCAAGATCCTAGACGACGAAAAGTGCCTTAGAGTCGTCGTCAGAGGTCTCGACCGCTGCATCACTATCCCCGAAATACAAGAAGATCTGGAAAACAAGGGATTCGAGATGTCTAAACTTGCAAGACTACGAAATTCAAGAACAAAGGAGGAGCTCCCACTAATCCAGGTAACCCTTCCCAAGACTGCAAGGAATAAAGAAATCTACAATATCACAGATCTCTGCGACATGAAGTGCAACGTCGAGGCTTACAGGGCTCCCAAAGGCCCCGGACAATGCCATAGGTGCCAAAACTTTGGGCACTCTCAGTTTGAATGCAGGGAAACTCCCAAATGTGTAAAATGTGGAGAAAATCATTTCACATCCGAATGCGCCAAAGAAAAAGAAGTCCCACCTAAATGTGCAAACTGCCAGGGTCAGCATACAGCAAGTTGGCGTGGTTGCCCACTATACAGAAAAATAAATAGAGTGCCCCAAACACAAATTAATAAGAACCCAAACCCCAATACAGAAAAAGAAAAATCCAACCCTACAGGTCCAAACCCTTCTGAAATTCCCCAACCCACTCAAAACAAGAATAAAACTCCATATGTCAATAAAGAACGTCCCAATCCTCCTTCAGCCGCTAAGGTCAACCAACTAGAGAGCGCTATCAAAAAGGCTCTCAGTGACCCCGCAATAATAGCCAACATCATGAAGAACGTTGTAGACACCTTTAGATGTAAATGAATAACAAAAATATGTATAAAAATAGCCTTCGAATCGTTCACTGGAACGCGTGCAGTCTCCGAAACAAAAAACAACAATTCTCAGAATTCCTGAACGACCACGACATCGACATCGCACTAGTGTCAGAAACCTGGCTTAAGCCGTGCCATAAAATGAGGATTCAAAACTTCATCACCCTCCGCAACGACAGACTAACCGGACAAGGTGGTGGAACTGCCATTTTCATCCACAAGAAGTACAGCCATGCACCTATTCATGCCACCACCTCAAGCCTGGAAACAACAGGAATTTCAATCAAAAACAAAAACGGGTTAAATATGAACCTGTATTCGTGCTACAAACCACCAAACACCTATCTAGATCAAACCGATATCTATAACATTTTTTCAACAGACACACCGACCATCATAGCAGGGGACCTAAACTGCAAACATCCTGCCTGGGGTTCCACCACCACTAACCCAAGCGGGAGAAGGCTCCAAAACGCAATCAACGTTATGGACCTAGATGTGAGCTACCCCGACGAACCTACTCATGACTCACCTCCAGACATCATAGATATCGCCGTGCACAAAAACATCTCCCAAAGCGCATACTCTAAAGTCCTGCACGAACTAACCTCTGATCATCTCCCAGTACTACTTGTACTACAGGATTTCAAAATCTCCTACTCAAATACAAAAATAAAAATTACAGATTGGGCCCTATTCAAGTACAAAATGGAAATCGCTGAACCTCCTGAACTGATCCTAGATACATCTTCAAAAATAGACGAGGCCATTACACACATTGAAGAACAAATGGTGCAAAATTTGAAAGATTCAACAAAATATAAGGACCCGGAACTAGAACGAAGATATCCACCTCACATTAAAGAAAAAATACGATCCACCAACAGACTAAGGAAAAAAATGAAAATTACTTGCGACCCCCGAGATAAATCAGCCTACATGACGGCCCGGAGAGAATCACAGAAACTTACAAGAGAGCACGATAACACCAGCTGGGACCACTTTATCGAAAACTTGAAAGTCACGGACCAAACCATATGGAAAGCCATCAAACGATTATCCAACTCTGAAAAACAAGAAATAACCCTGAAGACAAACAATGGGCAGACACTAACCACAGAAGAAGCAGCTGAATCATTTGCCAACAACTATGAAAAACAGTTCACCCCCAATCCCTATACATCCCACTCCAAACCTACTCGTACATACATCAAACGTGTGAATTCATACATGAAAAAAAATAAAGAAACAGGACTAGAACCAACAAACATTGGTGAAATAAAAGCGATTATTGAATATCTACCAAATAAAAAAGCTCCCGGAATCGACGAATTACCTAATGAAGCTCTCAAACTGCTCCCTAATCATATACTAGCATCAATAACCGAAATATTTAACGCCTCACTGCAGCTTGCCCACTTCCCTGACAGATGGAAAACGTCCATCATCTGTCCCATACTTAAAAAAGGAAAATCCATCCATGAACCAACAAGCTACAGGCCCATCTCACTGCTACCTGCCATCTCAAAACTATTCGAAAGAATTGTTTTAAGAAGACTCAGAAAATCCCTAGAAGAAAAGAATCCACTCAGACCTGAACAATTTGGCTACCAAGCCAAACACTCAACATTGCACCAGCTAGTAGTTGTCACTGAAAAAATAAGAAAAGCCATGGACCTAGGCCAAATAACAGGAGCCGTATTCTTCGATATCGCCAAAGCATTCGATAAAGTCTGGCACGAAGCCCTTCTCTACAAAATGTGCAAAAAACACCTTCCCGGAGACATCATAAAAATAACGCAAAACTTCTTAACAAATAGAACATTCAAGGTACGAGTCAAAAATGAACTTTCAACAGCTAGGAACATCCTTGCCGGGGTCCCCCAAGGATCAGTCACAGGACCAACCTTATTTGACATATTTATAGACGACTTCCCCTGTATTGAAGACACCTCTTTACACCTATTTGCCGATGATACCGCCATTTTAGCCTCAACATATAACTTCGACAATCTCCACATGAAACTCCAAGAGGCCTGCATCTTTTCCACGCTCTGGTGTAAGGAATGGCGAGTTACAATGAACCCCCAAAAAAGTGAAGCAATCATTTTTTCCAGAAAAAAAGAAAAAATTAAGAAACCTTTAGACGAACTTTTTGTCTTCGAAGACAATATTAAATGGAAAGAGAACATCCGATACCTAGGGATGACCCTAGACGAGCACCTAACCTTCAAAAAACACATCGAAAACAGAATTAATTTGGCGAAAGCTGCCCAACACCGACTATCCCTACTTCTAGGACCAAAAAGCAAATTATCCCTTCATTGCAAAAGAACCATTTACACATCAATAATAAGACCAATACTCATATACGGCCACCCAATTTTTATGACAGCACATAAGACCATCCTTAAAAAGCTAGAAGTATTTGAAAATAAAATGATCAGAAAAATCATGTCTCCACCCTGGTTCGTTCGGAACACAATCCTCAGGAACGATCTAAATATCGAAAACATCAATGACTACATTATTAGACAATCATTTAAATTTTACGAAAAATCCGAAAAATTAGAAAATCCCACCTTTAAGGAAGCCACAAACTACAAATGCGGAAAAAGGAAAATAAGGAATTTGAAACCTAGACAAATTCTCCATCAATTAAGCCAGAATGACGAAAAGTGGAAAAAAAGGAAAAACAAACCCACCTTGAATATCAAACAAGCCCGAAAAAACCTTCTCAAGAAAAATATCCCCAAGGACCTGAGAATCCGGACCCAACGACATCATTATAAATTATAATTGTAAATGAACCCCTGTACATAACCACCCCCCTCAGTATATTGTAAATATGATGATCTAGGTTGTTCTTTTTGAACGGCACCTAATAAAGTTATTTGGAACTGGAACTGGAACCGTCGATTTTTATGTAATATTTATCTATATACCCGAAACCTAATGAGAAAGCAACCCGAACCATGGAAGACCTCCCTGCACCAGAAGCCCCCAAAAATAATTTTACCAACCCCAAATACCCAGTAGGTACCCGTAAATATTCAATTTGGAAACTTCCAGAATGCCCAGAATTGAAAAATGAAGAAGATTCTCAAGCCTTGAAAAAATACTCCAGCGCGGTCGAAACCACTTTTGCCGAGCTAATAAATTTTATTGACTTTTACGAAAGGGAACTGTGCGAACTGCGCTCCAACTACCTAGAACACAATACTACAAAAGCCCCCGCGAAGCGCCCAAGAGAAAAATCACCAGTAGCCGCAAAAGAAACAACAACGCAAAAAACAACCTGGTGCCCCAACCAAAGGTCACAAGGTAATCCTGAACCAAAATTACAATCTAAACAGCCTGAAAAACCTAATGAAGCAAAAACAGTCGAAATGGAAATAGAAGTGACACCAAACAAAATCCCAAATCACGAACAAACCCATAAAAACTCTAACCCATCAAAGAAACCTAACGAAACATTGAATAACAAACCTAACAATCCCACCCCTAACCCCAAGATCAGAATACCACCAATTAAAATAAGCGGAGTAAAGGAATGGTCAGGCCTTAGAGATGGTCTTGTCAATTGTACAAAACAAAAGCCAGAATTTTACACATCAGGCCGATACATCAACGTTCAGACTCACACAACATCGGACTACCGGATAGCTACCAAGTGGTTGGAAGATCGCCACTACACCTTCCACTTCAAGATCCTAGACGACGAAAAGTGCCTTAGAGTCGTCGTCAGAGGTCTCGACCGCTGCATCACTATCCCCGAAATACAAGAGGATCTGGAAAACAAGGGATTCGAGATGTCTAAACTTGCAAGACTACGAAATTCAAGAACAAAGGAGGAGCTCCCACTAATCCAGGTAACCCTTCCCAAGACTGCAAGGAATAAAGAAATTTACAATATCACAGATCTCTGCGACATGAAGTGCAACGTCGAGGCTTACAGGGCTCCCAAAGGCCCCGGACAATGCCATAGGTGCCAAAACTTTGGGCACTCTCAGTTTGAATGCAGGGAAACTCCCAAATGTGTAAAATGTGGAGAAAATCATTTCACATCCGAATGCGCCAAAGAAAAAGAAGTCCCACCTAAATGTGCAAACTGCCAGGGTCAGCATACAGCAAGTTGGCGTGGTTGCCCACTATACAGAAAAATAAATAGAGTGCCCCAAACCCAAATTAATAAGAAACCAAACCCCAATACAGAAAAAGAAAAATCCAACCCTACAGGTCCAAACCCTTCTGAAATTCCCCAACCCACTCAAAACAAGAATAAAACTCCATATGTCAATAAAGAACGTCCCAATCCTCCTTCAGCCACTAAGGTCAACCAACTAGAGAGCGCTATCAAAAAGGCTCTCAGTGACCCCGCAATAATAGAAAACATCATGAAGAACGTTGTAGACACCTTTAGATGTAAATGAATAACAAAAATATGTATAAAAATAGCCTTCGAATCGTTCACTGGAACGCGTGCAGTCTCCGAAACAAAAAACAACAATTCTCAGAATTCCTGAACGACCACGACATCGACATCGCACTAGTGTCAGAAACCTGGCTTAAGCCGTGCCATAAAATGAGGATTCAAAACTTCATCACCATCCGCAACGACAGACTAACCGGACAAGGTGGTGGAACTGCCATTTTCATCCACAAGAAGTACAGCCATGCACCTATTCATGCCACCACCTCAAGCCTGGAAACAACAGGAATTTCAATCAAAAACAAAAACGGGTTAAATATGAACCTGTATTCGTGCTACAAACCACCAAACACCTATCTAGATCAAACCGATATCTATAACATTTTTTCAACGGACACACCGACCATCATAGCAGGGGACCTAAACTGCAAACATCCTGCCTGGGGTTCCAACACCACTAACCCAAGCGGGAGAAGGCTCCAAAACGCAATCAACGTTATGGACCTAGATGTGAGCTACCCCGACGAACCTACTCATGACTCACCTCCAGACATCATAGATATCGCCGTGCACAAAAACATCTCCCAAAGCGCATACTCTAAAGTCCTGCACGAACTAACCTCTGATCATCTCCCAGTACTACTTGTGCTACAGGATTTCAAAATCTCCTACTCAAATACAAAAATAAAAATTACAGATTGGGCCCTATTCAAGTACAAAATGGAAATCGCTGAACCTCCTGAACTGATCCTAGATACATCTTCAAAAATAGACGAGGCCATTACACACATTGAAGAACAAATGGTGCAAAATTTGAAAGATTCAACAAAATATAAGGACCCGGAACTAGAACGAAGATATCCACCTCACATCAAAGAAAAAATACGATCCACCAACAGACTAAGGAAAAAAATGAAAATTACTTGCGACCCCCGAGATAAATCAGCCTACATGACGGCCCGGAGAGAATCACAGAAACTTACAAGAGAGCACGATAACACCAGCTGGGACCACTTTATCGAAAACTTGAAAGTCACGGACCAAACCATATGGAAAGCCATCAAACGATTATCCAACTCTGAAAAACAAGAAATAACCCTGAAGACAAACAATGGGCAGACACTAACCACAGAAGAAGCAGCTGAATCATTTGCCAACAACTATGAAAAACAGTTCACCCCCAATCCCTATACATCCCACTCCAAACCTACTCGTACATACATCAAACGTGTGAATTCATACATGAAAAAAAATAAAGAAAAAGGACTAGAACCAACAAACATTGGTGAAATAAAAGCGATTATTGAATATCTACCAAATAAAAAAGCTCCCGGAATCGACGAATTACCTAATGAAGCTCTCAAACTGCTCCCTAATCATATACTAGCATCAATAACCGAAATATTTAACGCCTCACTGCAGCTTGCCCACTTCCCTGACAGATGGAAAACGTCCATTATCTGTCCCATACTTAAAAAAGGAAAATCCATCCATGAACCAACAAGCTACAGGCCCATCTCACTGCTACCTGCCATCTCAAAACTATTCGAAAGAATTGTTTTAAGAAGACTCAGAAAATCCCTAGAAGAAAAGAATCCACTCAGACCTGAACAATTTGGCTACCAAGCCAAACACTCAACATTGCACCAGCTAGTAGTTGTCACTGAAAAAATAAGAAAAGCCATGGACCTAGGCCAAATAACAGGAGCCGTATTCTTCGATATCGCCAAAGCATTCGATAAAGTCTGGCACGAAGCCCTTCTCTACAAAATGTGCAAAAAGCACCTTCCCGGAGACATCATAAAAATAACGCAAAACTTCTTAACAAATAGAACATTCAAGGTACGAGTCAAAAATGAACTTTCAACAGCTAGGAACATCCTTGCCGGGGTCCCCCAAGGATCAGTCACAGGACCAACCTTATTTGACATATATATAGACGACTTCCCCTGTATTGAAGACACCTCTTTACACCTATTTGCCGATGATACCGCCATTTTAGCCTCAACATATAACTTCGACAATCTCCACATGAAACTCCAAGAGGCCTGCATCTTTTCCACGCTCTGGTGTAAGGAATGGCGAGTCACAATGAACCCCCAAAAAAGTGAAGCAATCATTTTTTCCAGAAAAAAAGACAAAATTAAAAAACCTTTAGACGAACTTTTTGTCTTCGAAGACAATATTAAATGGAAAGAGAACATCCGATACCTAGGGATGACCCTAGACGAGCACCTAACCTTCAAAAAACACATCGAAAATAGAATTAATTTGGCGAAAGCTGCCCAACACCGACTATTCCTACTTCTAGGACCAAAAAGCAAATTATCCCTTCATTGCAAAAGAACCATTTACACTTCAATAATAAGACCAATACTCATATACGGCCACCCAATTTTTATGACAGCACATAAGACCATCCTTAAAAAGCTAGAAGTATTTGAAAATAAAATGATCAGAAAAATCATGTCTCCACCCTGGTTCGTTCGGAACACAATCCTCAGGAACGATCTAAATATCGAAAACATCAATGACTACATTATTAGACAATCATTTAAATTTTACGAAAAATCCGAAAAATTAGAAAATCCCACCTTTAAGGAAGCCACAAACTACAAATGCGGAAAAAGGAAAATAAGAAATTTGAAACCTAGACAAATTCTCCATCAATTAAGCCAGAATGACGAAAAGTGGAAAAAAAGGAAAAACAAACCCACCTTGAATATCAAACAAGCCCGAAAAAACCTTCTCAAGAAAAATATCCCCAAGGACCTGAGAATCCGGACCCAACGACATCATTATAAATTATAATTGTAAATGAACCCCTGTACATAACCACCCCCCTCAGTATATTGTAAATATGATGATCTAGGTTGTTCTTTTTGAACGGCACCTAATAAAGTTATTTGGAACCGGAACCGTCGATTTTTAACCATCTTTGTCATGGGGTGAGCGCTGTCCAATGAACGTATTGTGAGGGCAGTCTTGCTGACACCATTAGTGACATTATAACCGCATCGGCTGCCATGTTTGGTTCGCGTCAGATGCAATTTTTGGAGCCTTCGTTGGCTATTAAATTAATAAATAAAAATAGAACAACTTCAATTGTCTAAATCAATTGTGTTAAAATATTTCTATCTCACTTTTTTTTTTTTTTTGATAGAGGGCATTAAAATGATATTTAAGTCTATTAAAGGCTTTGTGTGTGTGTAAAATGAAAGGATTTAAAAGCACGAGTGTTTCTTTTATACATAACTAGCGGACCCGCCCGGCTTCGCCCGGGTTTTACCCGAGTAAAAGTTTGTCTAACGAATCTCTCGATAAAGTGAACATTTTTTCCCTGTCCCTTGAAAAATACTCGATAAGTTGAATAAAATCAATATTAATTGGTTCCCTCGGTAATTGGAAGTTAAAGGAATAGTATCTTGCCTTGGAATTGTATCATTATTCTTGTATGGATGTACCCGGCTTCGCCCGGGTTTTACCCGAGTAAAGGTTTGTTTAACGAATCTCTCGATAAAGTGAACATTTTTTCCCGGTCCCTTGAAAAAATACTCGATAAGTTGAATAAAATCAATATTAATTGGTTCCCTCGGTAATTGGAAGTTAAAGGAATAGTATCTTGCCTTTGAATTGTATCATTATTCTTGTCTCAAATAAATTGCCGTGTCATCCTGAATTTTGTCTTTCCTAATTTTCTACATTACAAAATCATCGTATCATCATGATAATATTTAGAGCAGATTGTTGAATTATAACAGATAAATTAGAATATTTATCTTGATTATTTCTAGGCGAAAAGTTATTTCAAAAATTTTATTTGCTAGAAACCTTCCCAGTACTATACTAAATAACTTCCCAAAGTTTCATGGCGATCCAATGAGTGGTTTGGTCAGGCATAAAGGACAAACAAACAGACATACATTCATTTTTATATATATATAGATATAATATATATATATATATATTAACAGTAATTAAACGTAACAGTAAGAAAATGTTGATTTTAAAATATTTTAATTTTAAAATATTTTAATTTTTTCATATTATAAATATGTAAATAGAGTCTCTTAAGAAAGACCACCTAAAAACATGAATCAACTTGTTTCTCCTGTTGGTGGTCTCTCATTGAAGATTCTAATTGCTATTAAAGAATCTCTAATAGACCTTTAATAAGAGACTGCCTCTTGGAGAGACGGTGTAGCTACGAAATGGATATTCCCGGCTTCGCCCGGATTTTACCCGAGTAAAGGTTTGTCTAACGAATCTCTCGATAAAGTGAACATTTTTTCCCGGTCCCTTGAAAAATACTCGATAAGTTGAATAAAATCATTATTAATTGGTTCCCTCCGTAATTGGAAGTTAAAGGAATAGTATCTTGCCTTGGAATTGTATCATTATTCTTGTCTCAAATAAATTGCCGTTTCATCCTGAATTTTGTCTTTCCTAATTTTCTACATTACAAAATCATCGTATCATCATGATAATATTTAGAGCAGATTGTTGAATTATAACAGATAAATTAGAATATTTATCTTGATTATATCTAGGCGAAAAGTTATTTCAAAAATTTTATTTGCTAGAAACCTTCCCAGTACTATACTAAATAACTTCCCAAAGTTTCATGGCGATCCAATGAGTGGTTTGGTCAGGCATAAAGGACAAACAGACATACATTCATTTTTATATATATAGATACAAACTTCTACTATCCTTACTGCGATGAAAATATATATTGGGAGGGCTTGGCTCATCAGTGGTGAACCCTCCCAGCGGTTTCGTCAATTTAATCCACCAGACTGCTTCTCAGAGCTCTAATACTGTATTGGACGATTATGCTTATATACGCAGCACTGAAGGGTGGAATCTCAGAAATGGTTTTCAAGAAAACTATGGACATAAGCTTATAGGACAATAGAATTACATTCAAATATTTGCATCGAGCAATGCTCTTCCGCAAACAATAAAGACAAGGTCAGTTTAAATCCTTTCATTTTATATGTATAGATGGCGCGTTATTGCTTTGTGTTAATTATTGTTTATGTATGATTAAAGTGAAAAAACATAAGTTTTTATAACAAAAATAATATAAAACTTCAAACTAAGCTTTATATAACTCTAATTTTCTTCTTTATATAATACATACTATTTTATATAGATATTACAGAAGAAAACATACGATAAAGTTTGAAAGCTTGTATAAATATTAAGAAAAAAACATCACCTGATCGTTCAAATAAAATTCTTATTTTCTACACCTAATCCAAGTGAAAATTCACTTTTTAAAACTATTTTTTACATTGTTTAAATAAGTTATATTAGAAGAAATATTTCACCCCCTAAATGAATATTGTAACATAGTATTTCTTAATTTTATTATTTTTTATTTAACAGAGTGGTCATTTTTATGTTTTATATCTTGCCACTCTGTAAATTTGGCTCGTGGCTTATCTTTTGTTTACCTTTGATAGTTTGTCCTTCCCTGAAATAAATTTTGTTTCCTCCTGAAGTTTTTGTCTTCCCTAATTTTCCACGTGGCAATATAATAATAATACAATTAAAAAAAAAAAGATAATTTGAAGCCCAAGGGACCAAAAAAAAAAATCGAATTAAAAACGGAAATTCTAGGGTTAAAGATAAATATTGGAATTAAAGACTTTCGATTTATCCAAGTTCAACTGCAGTTTGTTGAGAGATCATAGTTAAGCTCTCTCTGTGTGATAAGAATACTTTAAACTATGGAATCTACAGTACCTACAGTTCATATAAACACTGTACTGGGTACAAGTGCGGTATATATATAGAGAGAGAGAGAGTTGAGCAAAGTTATTGAATATATAAAAGTCCCTGCGAGGGTCCCAATAAAGTCCAGTAGCGTGTTTGTAAGTCATATTTCAAGTCCATCTATCATCCGCCTTGACGCCAACTTTCCGAATTGTTGTTGCTGTAACTTCCCCCAGAGAGAGAGAATTTATTATACCGAATATTTAAAATGGGGGAATTTATTTCGCAATTCCCCAATGTCGCATTTTTGGATGCTTTTTGGCTTCCATTCAATAGAAGAAAGCATTCAATTCGTTAAGTTATTCTGATAATATATTTATATAGATAACACGAGACTATTGGGAAACAAATTACCAGGAAATATTTATTATAAACTATTTGATTATATATCTATATAACCTTTTTTTTATTACTTACGTTTCGGCGAGCCGCTATCATCCTTTTCAGTTTACACATTTCCTTAATAAAGGTTTGACTGGTTTAAAAACAAATTACCAGGAAATATTTATCGTAAAGCTAGAGGTTGTCTGGCCGGCATTCATATTTCTATGAAAAATAGGCACTTCGGCCAGTTAGTTTTTTAATTTTCTCAACATTTCGACAAAAATCTTTTGTCTTCGTCAGGAGAAGTAAATAAAAATAAATCATTTAGCAAAGCGTTAAAAATTATAAACTATTTGATTAGTTATCTATATAACTTTCATTTTTTCTTTATTACTGACGTTTGGACAAGACACCATCATCCTTTTCAGTTGAAACATTACCTCAATAAAGGTAAATACATTATAAGATAAGAATATAAAGAGTAGTAATGCGTTTCTTTATTCGTGCAAAATAAAATGTTTCGGATCTTTAAAATCCTACAGGTAGAGCTATGATGCATTAGCGCGCCATCTGTTATGAAAATTCGAAACTATTATAGACTCGTATGATTCTTTTGAAAATTAAACAATTTCTACAACCCTTACTGCCATGGAACAATTGATGGGAGTATTAAACGCTCCCAACGGTTTCACCAGATTAATCTACCATACCGCTGTTATATTGCATTTTTTCTATCTTCCTTTTATAGTGATACTGTTGCTAGACTCTTGAGAATGGGTATTTCAGAAGAAATATTGACATAAGCTTTGAGGACAGTAGAAATACAACAACAACAACAAAAGCCTTTATTGAGGACCTCTCGTCCTATAAAGGATTCGCCAGTTTACAGAGTATTTGAAGAGAAGAGAATTAAGAATACAGAGAGACACCTATAAGTTAGTAGGTATAGTATAGTATTTTCTACACTGTGACTATATACAACAGCAGCAACAAGCCTTTTTGTGGAATCAAAGTCCCATACAGGATTCGTCATTCTAATCCTGACAAAGATTATTTACATATGATTATTTACATCAATTAGATTATGTATATAGCTTGACAGTAGAAATACATACAAATATAAATATATAATATGCTTTGAGCAATCGCTCTTCCGTTAACTTTAAATTGAGTTTTTATTAGAACAATTATATTATGATGAATTAGCGCGCCATCTGATATGAAAATTCGAAACTATTCTAAACGCGTATGATTCTTTTGAAAATTGAACAATTTCTACTGCCGTTACTATGTATAGCTACTACCCGAATGACCCGGGCAACGCCCGTGTTTTAATTTAGACACGTGGACCTGTTGGATCATTAACGCCCGTGTTTTACCCGATTGAATGTTTTTATTCAAATACTATTTGTTGCAATTATAAATTGGCGCCTTAAATAAATGCATATATTAGTTAATAACTATAGCCTATGTGCTTTATCTGTCTATGTACTGTTGGCTTCCGTAGGCGTCTCTTACTGGGAAAAAAAAAGAGAGGATTCCATTTAGTTATTAACTAATATATGCATTTATTTAAGGAGCGACCCGCTCCAACACAATAGTTACAAAAACCAAAAAGCGAGTGGGGGGGGGGGGGGGGGCAAAGTGTCTCGCGCAGTGGCGGCGCCATCGTAGCGAACCAATAGGAGAGCGCCATTCCAAAAAAAAAAAAATCAAACGGTGACAGAGATGAAGAACGCATGACGCTCGTAACTGTATAAAGAATAATATAGTAAGATATATCCTCATTTTCTCAAACTTATAGCTATGCCTATAGAAGGATTATAAAGATCCGAAATCTTGTATTTTTCACGAATAAATAAACACATGCTATTGTTTATATTCTTATACTTTATAGCAATTTTCTCTTCTAATGTTAACACATTATATACGATATTATGTACCTAGGTAAGACATCTCTCCCGTTAATTAAAGAAAAATATGCCTAAATACATGAATATAACCCTCCCGAAACTTTATATTGCGGTATTTACTTTATATATGTAAATATTTCCTTCTTTATCTCTTTAATTTTTGTTTTATATAAATCAGGCTGTTTTGTATACTTGTTGTTGGTATTTATCTATTTTATAATACAATATAATGCGGCTTATGATTGTAGAACGACATTTAAAAATTATCCCGCATGTGTTTCTTTTAAACGAAAAATCTAAATTTATTTTAAGGAGAAATAACTATTATTTCTAACCTTATGGATGAAGTATGAAAGGATGAATTGTGAAGTTTAATTATAAACGGAAAAAAAAGTATCCAGGGATGGGAATCGAAACCAGTGTTCCGCTTACCGGGCAGATGCCATGTCCACTAGGCTACCCTAGACATATTTTTCTGTTCGTAAATCTATATATATAAATATTAATGTATGTGTGTCTTTCTTTTATGCCTGACCAAGCCACTCATTGGAACGCCATGAAACTTTGGGAAGTTATTTAATATAGTACTGGAAAGGTTTCTAGCAAATAAAATTTTGAAATAACTTTTCGCCTAAAAATAATCAAGATAAATATTCTAATTTATCTGTTATAATTCAACAATCTGCTCAAAATATTATCATGCATATAGAAAAAAATGATTATGTGCCTCTTCTTTATGCCGGACCAAACTACTCATTTCATTGACATTTTTGAAAGTAAAACAGTGTAAACGGTATTAAATATGTATAATAGAACAATGGCTTAAATTATAATAGAAAGTGAGCTGAATGAAGACAAAAAAAAATTTTTTAAAGAATTCCCTTGAATTGAAATGAAGTTTTTGCCTATAAAATATCAAAAAATAGACTGGATTGATACATATTTAAAATGGTTAAAATGGCATTTATTAAGCCAAACAGTGTGAAAAAGAAGACACAGTAGAGCTTCCATTGAGAGGATGCCTAAAATCGTAGCTTAACCCGTCTCTCCGAGAGGCAGTCTCTTATTAAAGGTCTATTAGAGATTCTTTAATATCAATTAGAATCTCCAATGAGAGACCACCTACAGGAGAAACAAGTTGAGTCATGTTTTTAGGTGGTCTTTCTTAAGAGACTCTATTTACATATATTAAAATCAACATTTTCTTACTGTTACGTTCAATTACTGCTAATCTATATATAAAAATGAATGTATGTGTGTGTGTGTATCTGTCCTTTATGCCTGACCAAACCACTCATTGGAACGCCATGAAACTTTGGGAAGTTATTTAGTACAGTACTGGGAAGGTGTTTGAAAAATAATTTCTTGAATATCTTGAATTTCCTTAGAGTTATTTGCAGATTTGTATATTTAACTCGAAAGCAGCTCCCCCATTGCGACGATGATAACAAGTATTTTTATTTATAAGTTTTATTATCACTAAGTTTATTATCTTAAAGATTATTTATCAAAAGTAAGATTTTCTACCTATTAATTGCGCACAAGTCAAAGTTAGTTTTATCATGTATCTACAACATATATATTGGGAGAATAGATAAAATGATGATTTTGTAATGTAGAAAATTAGGAAAGACAAAATTCAGAATGACACGGCAATTTATTTGAGATAAGAATAATGGTGTCTGGTCTTAATAAAGGCTTTGTGTGTGTATTGAACAAGCAGGAGTATTGAGAGGTTTGTCAATCTCCAAGTTACCGCAGTGGTAAATGGAAGCGTCTGAAATTCTTTACCTGTATACCAGGGAACAGTACAACAACAAAAATATTTATTAAGACCTTTTAGTCTTATACAGATTCTACGAGCAGACAGAAATGTAGGGTACATGCAGGAATAACAGTAAAAGTTCAAATAATAAACAATGTTATTACCAGGGAACAGTAAGAAAGTTATAATAACGAATATTTGCTCGATGTTAACTTAGGTGCAATGTTAACTTCTGGGAGAATATTGATCTATAAAAAGGTCGTCCCTTTCCGCCAAAATAGTCACTAAAATAGAAAGTATAACCTCTGAATAGGCAATTCCCAGTTTGCAAATGTTAGTGTTGTGACTTTGTTACAGACCTGAGGCCGCTAGTTTGGGGAGACAGTTAATGAATGATACTTGGTTTCAGCGTCAATTTGACGTTAGCGCCGATCTTTATTTTTATAGATAAAAATCAATATAAATGACTTGTCTCAAGTTTTTTTTTTATTGGGAACTTTTATATATCTTGCTCTTTCTAAACTTCTGTAGGTGAAATAGATGAAAGCACTATGGATTTGCAGTTCCATTGCATCTGCCATTTATTTAACTAGGGATTGAGAACGGCAGGGTCTGAAATCTCTCTCTCTCTCTCCAAACAAAATCTATGTTTAAATAAAACCTACGGTTGGTTCCCCCTCTTTCTATTTTGATATATAAATACCATCCTCCCGCAAATTTAGATTGTAATCTTGTCTGAAAATCGCCCCTCTCCCTTCACCAACTTAAGCACTTTTTTTTGGTTGATTTGACCGATTTCATAACTTTACTCGTAAGATGTGAATTTTATTACTTGATCTGTTTAAAATATCCTTTATTTTATTTCCCATTATTATAAATTATTTTTTATTCTATTCTTTTATTGTTGTAAATTTTACCTTTATTTTATTTTTATTTGTTGTAATTTTTCCCTTTATTATTTTTTTTGACATTGTTAATTTACCATTATTCTATTTTCATTTGAAATATTGCAAATTTTTCATTTGCTCTACTCTTTTAAACTGTTCTATTTTCAAACCTATTTGTAAATTTTAAATTTTGGCAATTGCGGAATATAAAATGCTGAGACACAAAATTAAATAAATAACTTACAGAAAGTTTTTAAATATATATTTTATTGGGATATTTCTCTCGGGTCTTTCCCTTTCTCAACCTTTAAGTAAAATATTGAAATTGAATAAAAATATATTTTTATTCTACCTAAAGGTTGATAAAGGGCAAGATCCGAAAGCTGAAATACATAAATATGTATTAGTAATATATTTAAATATGCACAAGATTTTCATATGCACCATAATTATAAATAGTGTAGCAGCCTAGAAATGTAGATTAATTTCACCTCACCAGCTTGGAAATCATATAATAATAAATAAGATAAAGATTTATTGAGAGAGCCGAACCCAAGGCAGGGTCGAGTTCCACACACACACAATGGCCCTCGTCAGTCTAGGGTGGACTTTATTCCATGATATCCACAAGAAATCAAATGGAATATTCCCCAATCTGCCAAAGAGGTGTTTAGCTTGAAAAGTGGCTAGACCAAATCTATGGCCAAAATATAGATGGAAAATTTTCCGGGAGAAAATTTATCTATAGAAGCAAAGGTCGCCATTCCCGTCAAAATATACGTCAAAACCAGACGCCATCCGTCTCTTCATACTAGCGGCCTCAGGTCGGTGACAAAGCTACAAAACCAGCTTTGGCAAACTGAGGAGCGTCCACCTGGAGGTTTCGGGCTAATGATCCTCGTCACACACACATTTACACAAATATTATTCATTTCCTCTCGGAGAAACTTCCTATAAGTTTTATAACCGCCACTGGACATCGACAAAAGAGCAGATAACAGCAGATCATCTTTCCCACTCTTACATATCATCTCTCATGTAGATCACATCCTCCTGGACCTTGTCCGTGTCTTCGACGGTGACATCTCTCTGAGGTCACATCCAACCTGCCTTGTCCTTTGTGTTACCCTTTGACACCTGAAACGACGGTGCCCATGAATGCCAGTGTTTGCAATACACAACCACATATATTAGATAATAAAAAGCATATATTGGATTGAATAAAATATTTGCCAATATATGCCTTTTTATTATCTAACTAGACGAATGAACCGGGCAACGCCCGGGTTTAAACGATTAAATGTATTATTCTCTCAAACACATAAAACATAGCAAATATAGCAAGCGCCGTTATTTTAAACGGCGAATTAGATCAGTTATAGCAAAAAATGAAAATATATATGTAAATATGTGAAATAGTTATAAATTAGAAAACCTGTAAATATAGTTAAGGCTTGCATTGTAATTAAGAAAAAGCTTCTTGTCTAGAACGCTCAGGCGACCTGCCGGCGGCGCGCGCCCGTTGGCTGCCGGCAGGTCGCCTGAGCGTTCTAGAGGGCGCTGCTCGTGAGCTAAGTAGAATAATTTGAATATATAGTTTTAATAATTGATTTATATATTTTTTTTAAATAGCCTATTGTCATCCCTGTTATTTTTACCTATGTATGGAAATTTTGGTTTGAATTAAGTAACTACTGCGAATTTGTATACCGGACATACAAACCAACAAACATACAAACATTCATTTTTATATATATAGAAGATATATGTAGTTGTGTATTGCAAACACTAGCAGTCATGGGGGCAAGTGGTTTCAGGCGTCAAAGGGTAACACAAAGGACGAGGCAGGTTGGATATATATTAAAATAAAAAAAAAGCATATCCTGACCGCGTTCACATGAGCTTTTTGATTGCAGAGCGCCATCTAGGAAATATCAGGGAACAGGTAAATCAACGTTTAGTTGATTTCTGTTCCACCAGATGGCGCTCTGCCATCAAAAGTTCATGTGAATGCGGTCAGGATATGCCTTTTTGATTTTAATAACAAACACCTGACCTTTTTTATTATTTTTTCAAATATATATAATTAAAACATTGCGGTAAAGGTCATTTAATTTTGTGTCAACATAGTCGTAAATCTTACCATCACAATCAATAGGGAATATGCTCTCAATGAAAGAGGCCTATCGTGGATATATATATAGAAAATGATTTTCAATATTTCGACGAGTAATACAAATGAAACGATGCTCCTTGTGTGCCAATATAGAATTGTTTAGCTTGATAAAGACAGTGTATTGTCCATAGAAAGAGTAAAATATAATCTCATAGATATTACAAAGATAAGCTTCTTTAATAAATATCTTGATTCAATTATCTTTGGTATATTCATTCTTTTTCTTTAAATATTTCTATATATCTATACACTCAGGGGAAAAAAACTAAACATAAAAATGGTTAATTTGAGTTAAAAAGGCGCACGCATCCGTTGAATATAATTATAAAAAATACATAAATAGATCTGTAAAAGAAAAACGTTGTTTTCTTTCACAGATCAAGGTATACGCCTTTTTAAAAGATAATTCAGGGGCTAAATTTCTAAATAAATTTTGTGTGTTAGTGTAAAAGGCGCGCATCATTCCCCATATTATATTCACTTTTAATCAACTAACACTTGTAAAATGTCTATTTTAAATTTATATTTACCTTCCAAAAAGGTGTTTTTAAGGTAATATTTCGATACTTTGCGAGAGAGAAGTGGGGAAATGCTGAGAAAGTGTTCAGAAGTAACCAGCTGTTATTGCATTCTTGTGTTCATTTCGATGTATCACATTCCACTCTCTATCGCCCAGAATTACCTGGAGAGTTGTTAACGTTTATACTGGTTCAACATTGTACCATTCAGATATATTTATAGCTTCATATGTGAACATTTAAAACTATCTCTATTGTTGCTTCAATTATAATTGTCTGAATAATTTTAATAATAAATGATATAGTGTGTATATAGTGTATATATTATATAGAGTAATAAAATATGATATATAATACAGTGTATTCATAGCTTCATATATGACATTTTAGACTCTCTTTTGTTGTGCTTCTGTAATTGTCTGAATAATATATTATACTAGCCGAATGGCCCGGGCAACGCCCGTGTTTTACCCGATTGAATGTTTTTATTCAAATACTATTTGTTACAATTATAAATTGGAGCCTTAAATAAATGCATATATTAGTTAATAACTATAGCCTATGTGCTTTATCTGTCTATGTACTGTTGGCTTCCGTAGGCGTCTCTTACTGGGAAAAGGAAAGAGAGGATTCCATTTAGTTATTAACAAATATATGCATTTATTTAAAGAGCGACCCGCTCCAAAACAATAGTTACAAAAACGAAAGAGCGAGTGGGGGAGGCATGATGGGGGGGGGGGGGGGGGCAAAGGTGGCGTGATCGTAGCCAACCAATAGGAGGGCGCCATTCCAAAAAAAAAAGCAAACGGTGACAGAGACGACTGATGAGGAATGACGCTCGTAACTGTATATAGAATAGTGTATACAGTTAAACCGGTCTATAGCTCCCCCTCTTGGGACTCACCAAAATAGGGTGTTATAGCAAGTTCACTTTTAATGAAATTTTTTTATAGTTTAATGTTTAAAATCGGGCGCTATAGAGAGGAAGGCGCTATTTAGAGGGGGTGTTATAGACAGGTTTAACTGCATATATTATATATATATAGTGTGACAATATGATTTATAATATAGTGTATTAATATAGAAAACATTTTTTGGCTATTTATATATAAGAGAGAGTTTATGAAAATTCGAAACTATTATAGACACGTATGATTCTTTTAAAATATAAACAATTTCTACTGTCCTTACTGCAATGGAAAAATTAATCGGAGAGCCTGGCTCATCAGTTATGAACCCTCCCAGCGGTTTCGCCAGTTTAATCTACCAACCGCTGTTATATTGCATTTTTCGATTTTACTTTTATAGTGATACTGATGCTAGACTCTTGGAATGGGTATTTTAGATGAACTATGGACATAAGCTTTGAGGACAGCAGAAATACCTACAATTAAATATATAAAAATTAAATTTAAAAGAATCATACGCGTCCATTATAGTTTCCAATTTTCATAATGCATCATATTATAAGAGAGAGAAAATTGATGTGTTACATTTTACATGAATATGCGTACGGAACGTATACATCCTTCTTCTAAAAATCTAAAGTAGTATTTGTCATTTCTATTGATTTAACCTCAAATTATCTGATACATCCTATGTGAAAAAAAAAATTAAATAAAATATATGTATATAAAGTTAAACCTGTCTATAGCGCCCCCTCTAAATAGCGCCTCACTTTCTATAGCGGCCGATTTTAAATACGTAGTACGATGCGATTTACATTAAATGTGACCTGTATATGGCACCACCTCTCTATAGCACCCTATTTTGGTGAGTCCCAAGAGGGGGCGCTATAGATAGGTTTAACTGAATATAAAAATTAGCTTTCAACTCATAAAAAAATTAAATGCCTAAAGAGATAATTTATTATTACTTATTCTCATCAAATCAAACGTGAAATCCCCACAAGGGATGCTTGCGTCAAGTAACAACACTAAATTCAAAGAACTATTTTACATAATCAATTGTTAAATTACAAAAGGTTTGAGTATAAGTTTAAAGAAGAAAAGAAAGAAAAAAAACTTTAAAATCATGCTTGATTCCACATCCTATCTAGGAACAAAAAATGAAATAAATAAAAATACAGTATAACCTTCCTTTAGCGGACACCTCTCTATAAAGGTCAGTTTTCATTTTTAAAATTACCATTTTTGCTATTTGGTAACTCTCCGGTAAGAAGACACCTCTCTCTAAAGGACAGTTTGGCTCTGCAATTAGGTGTTCTTTACAGGGAGGTTCTTCTGTATATTTTAAAAGAAAGGTCATCTCGCCCATCAAATAGACACAAATACTATGGGCCATATATTGACCCACTTCTTTACAGGGATGTTCTACTGTACATAGTTCGCAATTACGTTTATTAACCAAGAGAGAAAATGATAAATATATTTACAGACTATTCTAAATTTTAAATTATAAAGATTGTTTACATCTCGAATTATATAGAGATGACTCAATAAACAGGAGTTGGTAATCCTGATTACATCACTGTATCACCCAAAACTCTATCTTAAGACGTGGTACCAGTAACGTCAAATATGTAATTTATTGACAAGGCGGGGGGATGTCGCACAATGTCTTCATTTAACTTGTCACCCTCCCTGTCTTGTCTCTTGGGAAGATGACATAATTGCTCTTCCCAAGCTGTCAGGTAATCCACATGCCAACACAGTTTATATTTGGAGGCGTTTTTGTTATTTGGAATATCCACTAAAATATACGTAATTGAGAAAAAATGTAATTAAAACGCTTTATGAAGAAGCTAATTATGGTAAAAACATCTCTCCATAACGAAACCTAATGATTATTTATAAACTTGGAGAGTTATTCCCGGACATTATATTTGAGTTCTCTGCTCACATGCAATTTTAGCCGAATGCCTAAAGAAAGGGTTTTTTAAAATCAAATTATATTATACAAATGTATTGTAGCTTGTACAATAATACAAGATACAATAATACAAGAAATTACAACGTGTAAATAGTTTTTTATTGCTAAATTTTTATATATATATTGTCAGGAGGACAGAGTTTCCTGGTATTCCCTCTTATCTGGACCGACCGGTCGGGGTAAACAGTGGCGTCACGTGGAAGGATGAAATATCTCAGTTCTCCCCTCTTGCTCTAACGGCTGGGTCGATTTGGCTCATGTAAATAGTAACTCTTATTTTATATTTAAAATCTCTCATATAACTCATTAAATAAATATTTAAAGTAATTCGAAGGCCTAGTTAATTATTTTTCATCGCGACAATTGTGGTGGAGACGCCGGGTAACTAGACAGTCACCAGACGAAGTCGTCGCCTTCAAGGATTGCAACCAGAGCTATCTACTGTGCTTGCCTTTCCTGCTCGGAAGAAAATGGAAAGAGAAGAAAACCGACCATTCTGCCATCGGTGGAGAGATCCCACTGTCTTCTCGGGGGAACGTGGGGAAGATTCGCAGCGTTGGCTGAGCGACTTCCAGCGTGTGGCACGTTACAAGTGGGATGACTCCATGTGTCTGGCCAACGTCATCTTCTCCTCACTGGCACAGCGAAGTGCTGGTTCGAAAACTTCGAGGAAATCTTGAATTCGTGGGAGGAATTTAAAATAAAATTTTGTGAAATATTTGGGAACAAGGAAGACACGGCTAGAAAAGCCGAGAACATTCTTCGAACTAGAGCGCAGACGAGTGGGGAAAACGTCGAGAGCTACATACAAGAAGTCCTCCTTCTTTGTAAACAGAGCAACCCCAGAATGCCGGAAGGAGAAAAGGTGAGCCACCTGATTAAAGGCGTAGCGGAGGAAGTGTATCAGGCACTTGTTGGGAAGGACATCAGCACGGTGGACCAATTTGTTGCGTTCTGCCGCCGATTCGAGGCATTCAAGAGGATGCGTGTTGCACCGCCCAGGTTCAACCGACTGCCCAATGTTACCACCATCTCGACCGCTGAACCTGAGAACCTAGAAGCCCTGATTAGAAGAATAGTAAGAGAGGAGGTTCAGAAGTTTATGGCTCCTCCTTCTACATTTGCCGCCCAGGATATCGACACTCCACCTCCCGACCTACGGGATGTCATCCGTAGTGAAATCCAGCAAACATTGGCTCCTATCTCTGACCCTCGTCAGCCCGAGAGCTTCCGCCCTCGGCGACAATACCTCCCCCAGAACGATCAAGGTTACCGACGAAGAACCGAAGGGCCACCAAATAATCAAAGGACTCAGTGGCGTACTGAAGATGACAGACCGATCTGCTTCCACTGTGGGCGCCCTGGCCACGTTGCACGTTATTGCAGAGACAGACGTCAAGCTTTTGCGGATGCCAGACTTGGAAGAGAAACAGTCGATTTCGGAAGACCAAGAACGGAAAATTACACCATGGGCGAATCAGGAAGCGAACTATCCCAAGGAAGATTTAGAAACCCGTCGCCATATCCCCACCGCGGAAGATTCCAAGCTCCCAGAAGAACCTCACAATCCCCTGCTCGCCGTCCCAGCCGCTCACCCAGTCGCCGCAGTGAGGAAAACTAGATGGCGCGCCCTCTGGAGGTGTGGCCGCCACAGACGAAAATCCTCCCTGCCGTATAGCCGCTACAATGGAAAAAAACTGGATATCTGTCAACATACAAGGACGAAATGTACAAGCTCTTGTGGACTCCGGCGCTGATTACTCAGTAATTTCCGAAGCTTTCAGACGTTCTATAAAGGCTCCAGTTTTTAAAGAAAATGGACCACTCCTAAGAGCCGCGGACAAGAAGCCTATCGTGACCCTTGGTAAGTGCTCTTTAGAAGTTCAAATCAAAGGACTCGATATTATTTTTTATTTTGTAGTAGCCGCTGAATGTAGCCACGAAATTATACTGGGCTGGGATTTCTTCAGAGCCACAGATGCCATTATAGATTGTGGGAAAAACAAATTGTATTTAAGCGAAGCTGAAAAATCCTACGAATGGAAAGACCTGAAACTTTGTGCTGCTATGGACTGTGTCCTACCGCCGAAATCTTTTGGCAAGATAGTTGTCACCAACCAGGATGTATTTGGCAGCAGAGATGTAGTCGTTACAGGTTCCAAACGCCTGCAGTTGGAAAAAGGACTTTTTATTCCCTCTTCTCTCGTTAGGTTCTTACATGGCAGAGCGGTGTTGTGGGTGACTAACAGTACTCACCAGTCTCAAGTGATACCTTCGGACATGAAGATAGGAACAATGCAAGATCTAGAAGTAGGGAGCATATCTAATCTTGACGCTTGTTCTGAAATATCTGGAACAGACGAAGTAACTTCCCCAGATGTGAGAGAATGTTTAATTTCAATGATTTCTACTGATTTGGAGGAAACAAAGAAAAACAGATTACTCACGTGCCTAAATGAGTTTTCTGATATATTCGACTTTGAGAAAAAGAGCTTCCCTGTCTCTGGCGAAATAAAACATAAAATCGATACGAGTGATTATCCGCCTGTCAGACAGCGTCCTTATAGAGTGTCTCCCGCCGAAAGACGTGTCATTCAGAGTGAAGTAGAGAAAATGATGGAGACTAAAATCATCCGGCCATCATCAAGTCCATGGGCCTCTCCCGTTATATTAGTGAGGAAGAAGGACGGCTCGTTGAGATTCTGTGTCGACTATCGTCGTCTAAACAAAATTACAAAGAAAGATGTTTACCCTCTCCCTCGTATCGATGACGCGCTGGACACCCTCTCTGGATCCAGGTACTTCTCCACTATGGATATGAGATCGGGTTACTGGCAAATCGAAGTAGACGATAAGGACCGGGAGGAAAACGGCATTTATCACTCCAGATGGGCTTTATGAATTTAATGTAATGCCATTTGGTCTATGCAATGCACCAGCAACTTTCGAGCGAATGATAGACAACGTCCTACGGGGATTGAAATGGGACATGTGTTTATGCTACTTAGACGACATTGTAGTCTATGGATCGACCTTTAAAGAACATTTAACACGTTTATACAATGTTTTGAGATGCATTCAGCAGGCCGGACTGTGCCTGAATTATAAAAAGTGTCATTTCGCCTCGAGACAAATAACTATCCTCGGGCACGTCGTTAATGAATTTGGAACGCAGCCAGACCCAGAAAAAGTGAAAGCCATTGTCCACTTTCCAAAACCCCGTAATATCAGTGAGACCAGAAGTTTTCTTGGGTAAAGTTCATACTATAGACGCTTCATCAAAAGTTATGCTAACAAGTCTCGACCCTTGAATAGCCTTTTAAAGAAAGATGAAAAATTCATTTGGGGCGAAGAACAAGATGAATCTTTCCGGATTCTCAAACAGGAATTGGGATCTTCGCCTGTGTTAGGACATTTCATAGAAGGTGCGGAAACTCATGTCCATACTGATGCAAGCGGTTATGGTTTAGGGGCAGTTCTTGTTTAAATCCAGAATGACGCGGAGAGACCTATAGCCTATGCCTCACGAACACTAACCAAAGCGGAAAAGAATTATTCCACTACAGAAAAGGAATGCCTCGCAGTTGTTTGGGCCCTTGGTAAATTCCGCCCGTACCTATATGGCAGACCCTTTACTGTGGTTACCGACCATCACTCGCTATGTTGGCTGGTAGGCTTGAAATATCCATCCGGCCGCTTAGCCCGTTGGGCCCTCAAACTACAAGAATACGACATAAACATCGTTTACAAAAGCGGACGCAAGCATAAAGACGCTGACTGTTTGTCAAGAAGCCCCTTGGCTGACACCGCAGAGATAGAAGGGCACATTACTTCCATCCAAGACATTGCAGAAGAACAAAGTAAAGACCCTCATTTGGTTGGGATCCGTGAAAAACTTGCAAATGAAAATTTAAAAGGGTATCAGATGATTGGAGGCATTCTCTATAAGAAAAATTACGACCCTGAGGGCAAACCATGGCTGCTAGTAGTCCCAAAACAGATGAGGCACGAAATTCTTAAAGATGTCCACGACACTCCAATGGCCGGTCATTTGGGATTTGCCAAGACCTATGACCGCGTTAGAAAGAGATTATATTGGCCTGGACTTTATAGGACAGTTTCCCAATACATTGCTCATTGTAAAGAATGCCAGCGAAGGAAGGGCGTGCCTCAGAAACCTCCTGGACTACTAGTCCCAATACCTCCAACGACCTCGCCTTTTCAAAAGATAGGAATTGATTATCTGGGAAGATTTCCCATATCTCACACGGGAAATAGATGGATAATAGTCGCTACTGATTATCTCACGAGATTTGCGATAACAAAGGCCGCGGCAACAGCGGAAGCTACTGAATTAGGAACCTTCCTTATTGAAGACGTCATACTCAAGCACGGCGCTCCTCGGGAAATCATCACGGACAGAGGAAGAAATTTCATGTCTCAGACCATACGAGAAATAAATAATCTAAACGGAACAATTCACAGATTCACCACGGCATACCACCCTCAAACGAATGGTTTGACAGAAAGACTCAACAAGACCCTGACTGACATGATCTCGATGTATGTTGACGTTGATCAGAAAAATTGGGACAACATCCTACCATATGTGACCTTCGCCTACAATACCGCTCGACAAGAGACAACAGGATACAGCCCGTTCTTCCTCGTCCACGGCCGAGAAGTTGAAACACCGCTGGATTCTATACTGCCGTACCAGCCGGCAGGAACTGCAGAAGATTATGTGGGCCATCTTGTGACCAACGCTGAGGACGCACGAATGTTAGCCCGTCTTAACATCCTGCAGGCTCAGAGCAAAGACAAAGAACGCTACGACAAGAAGCATCAGGAGGTGACGTACAAGGAAGGTGATTTGGTGTGGGTGTTCACCCCAGTCCGTACCGTTGGCTTATCGGAGAAGTTATTGAAGAGATATTTCGGACCCTATCGAGTGATCAGAAAAATATCGAGTGTAAATTATCAAGTAGAAGGCATGACGAATACTAGGAGAAGACGAAAAACCCAAGATATCGTTCATGTAGTGAGAATGAAGCCCTACCACGACCCTGAAGTCCAAGAACAGATTGCCCAGGGTCATGTGACCGACTAGTAAACAGCGGGACGCTGTTTCTCTTGTGGAGGGAGTGATGTCAGGAGGACAGAGTTTCCTGGTATTCCCTCTTATCTGGACCGACCGGTCGGGGTAAACAGTGGCGTCACGTGGAAGGAGGAAATATCTCAGTTCTCCCCTCTTGCTCTAACGGCTGGGTCGATTTGGCTCATGTATATAGTAACTCTTATTTTATATTTAAAATCTCTCATATAACTCATTAAATAAATATTTAAAGTAATTCGAAGGCCTAGTTAATTATTTTTCATCGCGACAATATACAGTTAAACCTGTCTATAGCGCCCCCCTCTTGGGATTCACAAAAATAGGGTACTATAGAGAGGTTGCTTAATATTGATGTAAATCACATCGTACTACGTATTCAAAATCGGGCGCTATAGAGAGGGATGCGTTATTTAGAGGGGGGCGCTATAGACAGGTTTAACTGTATTACTAATGAATCTCTATATACGAGACTATATACTGGACTATATACTCTATATATTGGACTTAGCAACTAAAGTAGTTCTATAGAAGCTCCAAGTTCAGATAAGTTACAGAATGCCCTACATAAGAAAAATTCCTATCAATGTAAATGTTCTATGGTGTAGTTGAAAACACCTTATCTTGGCAAGCATATACATTTTATTGACTTTTATTAAAGAGAACTGCGCGAAGTACATCCAGAATATTCAGAAGATTGTAATACTATTTTACTCGGTCGCCTAGTGAAGAAAGTGGTTTTTAAATCAATATGTATTATACAAATGCATTGTATATTGTAAATTGTGAAATATAATGCAATATATACAGCTAAACCTGTCTATAGCGCCCTTTCTTGGGACTCACCAAAATAGCATTCTGTAATTTAATTCTTCGTGCAGCTTTTCTGTGAATTTTTTAAGTCGGCTTTCATAAAGTTTCATGTTCTTTTATTCTGTTGGACATTCTCAATTTTGAAGTTTAGGGTTGTTAAAATTGGTCTGCGGTCACTGATTGCACTTTTCAGGATTTTCCATTGTGTTGAGGGTGCGATGTTGTAATTTATCGCTGTGATGTCTATTGCGGATTCTGTGCCTGTGGACTTGGATAGATAGGTGTTCTCTCCCTTATTTAACGGTGTAAGGTCGAGGTCGGTTAGCATGTCCTCAACCTGCTGACCTTTGTTATCCTGGACAGGTGATTCCCAAGTTGGACTTTTGGCGTGAAAATCGCCGAGTATGATTGTGATATCCGAAGACGCTTCACTTAATGTCTCTATTGTGTGTAGCCATACAAAATTCAAAGATTTTACGAGCTGAAAGTTAGCGATTTTGAGATGCGTCAAGAATTCGCTGCATGGGTTTTCTGGCAAATTGATATTGATGAAAACTAACAGATATGTTATTTAATGTTGTCCAATCTGTCATCTATCGTTTGCAGGCGTTGTTTAAGAATGAAGGGCGCCACATTGAGCAAGGATTGTGACCTAATACAAGAGAGAAGGCAGGTAACTTATGTGTTATATAAGCTGCCATGTATTATCAGGGTATATCCTCTACCAATATTTTGCAGCTCTTTGTGTTGGGTCATGGGGATAATAAATGCTGTCCTCACATCTTGACTCTTTTATTTTTGTGAACAGTAATGTTTTTGTTTGTCATTTGCTCACATCTTATATTATGGTTTTGGTTATGGTATTATATTGGTCGTGCAGGCCAAAGTGTTATAACTTCTCGAATAACACTGGTACACACAATTTTATCCCTTATGTTTAGTTTTTCGCTTATTAGAAGAAATAGCATAAGGAATAATTTATGTACACCAATAACCTTATAAATTTTGAGCAAAAAAAATAATACAAAATGATTTTACTACCACGTTTTTCAACGCAAAAGGTCGATCTAAAAATGATATCATTTGAGGGGACACATTTTTAAAATTGTGAACAGTATAATAAGCAATGATAACATTTGACAAGCACATAGGATATTTGGAATAAAGTATGACAAATATATTTTGTCACTCCCCTCTATATTTTATTCGTTGGAACATGACTAATATCCAGTTAAATAGTCAAGTGTCGCCAATCAGTCAAGAAACTACACATTCCTTATAGCCAGAAATCCTATTAATAGTGCCATCATAATTTTTGGTACTATATTGACATTCCAAAAAATCGTGTATTGACATCAGCAGTGTTTTTCAAATATTCAATCTATTTCACAAAACCCCATCTAAAATATAAATATCTTTGCTCTATATTTTTTAATTTGCATTTACCTATTTAACATATCTCGGATGCCTGGTCTGGTTCAAATCACATTAATAGGTACCGCTCAGCAAGAGCAACCTAGTTCATGATAATTGAACAATGAATAATATGTGAAGGTTATTCACATATTAAACAAATTTTAACGCGGGATTCAATCCTGGTTCATGACTGTCGGGAACCGAGGGTGTTACCCACTCGTCCACCAACTTATTAATATCTCGGATTGCATTTAAAAATTGTCATCCAATTATTCTACTTTTGGAGAATGGTGTTTCATTAATTTAGCATTTGATATTATTAGTTTTCTTTCCTGGTATTAAAAAAGGAAAAATATGGGTCGACCATTTATATATTTCAATTTATCAAACAATTTGGCCGCTTAATCTTTGATTCTGGTAGAGCGCCATCTAGCGAATAAAATTGTAACTAAAATCAATTTTGAATTTTTCATTATTTGCAACAGGTTTCCCATTGCATCCTGAACACAATGGTATTTACCCCATTGCTCTAGCGCAAATATTCGCGAAGTTATTAATTTTTAAAATATTGCAAGACTTTTGGATAACCCTGTTTAATTTATTCGCGAAACACTAATCACAAAAACTTAAAGAAGTGTTGTTTGCGAAAAAAAGTTGGCGAGTGGTAGAATTGAATGTTTTCACTCGAAATGTAGTGAATAAAACAAAATGAAAAATAATAAATAAAATGGTAGAGTTATTTTTTTGTTCGAAGTTCGCGGTAACGTGATTAGAGCATGCTCCAATAGTGGTATGCGGGCGCTCCCGCTAAAGACTAAAACGGAAAACATGTAATTTTACAGAGAAATAATATGTATTTTACTCAATTAATTTATAGAAGTGTTAATTGGATTATATTTCTATACGTAATATATCAGTTGAACCCCCCTAAAGGAAACGTAATTGCAGAATCAGCTCGTCCTTTACAGAGAGCTGTATTCATACCAAAGAATCAATTTTTATATATGGTAAAACGAAAAATAATCTCTCTTTTTGGAAAATTCCTAATTATTTTTTATTATAGTCTTTATATGTGTTGTTTGAGAGACACATAGTAACTAGTTACAGTAACTTATTTAGAGCCAAAATTTTTATTTTATATAAACATAAAAAATAAATTTAATTTTGAAAAATATTTGTTTAATATATATATATGCGAATCTGTGAAAATAGTGAATAATTCATTCTATTCATTATAAAATATACCTGACATGTATTGCTTTATTCGTTACTCGCCTCTATTTCAAAATATCAATTCAAATAGAATTTATTAGAATATTATTATAAAAAAATATGCCTATTTATAATAGAGAGAAAATGCATACTCTTGAAGAGATTAAGTCTTACTATAAGTTACTGGGATTTACCCGAAGTGCATCCGTTGAAGAAATCAAGAAGGCGTATGAAACAGAGGCTCTGAAGTGCCATCCAGACAAGAATCCAGGTCAGGAAAAGGAAGCTACCGTGAAGTTCCAGAATCTCCAAAATACATTTTTTGCTTTAATTGAATGCGTAAACATCTACATATTTGATGACTTCCCATCTCTTGAAGAAGCTGAAGCGGCTTCCAAATTTGATGATAATAAAAAAGCCAAAAAGTCTAATTACTTTAAATTTGATAAAAAAGCCAAAAAGTTTTCAAAATTTTATAACAAAAGTGAAAAGACTGATGGCAAGAAGGATAGCCCATGTGATGAAGAAACAAACAAATATTCCAAACCTGATGACTTCGTCGAGGAGACATACGATGATATCAATAATAACTTACCTGATATCATAATTCTCGATCAGATGATTGACCCTTTTTTGAAATCTACCTGCTTCAACGGTTTTGACGGGCCTGAAGGTTTTTACCAAGTCTACGGCAATCTTTTCACAAGAATCTCTAAATTTGACATGGAGTTTAGGCCCTCAAAAAATATCTCACGACCTCACTTTGGCTCTACAAAAAGTTCTGTTAGAGTAGTTAAAAATTTCTATAAGCATTGGTTGTCTTATGCCACCTACAAGAGCTACATTGACCAAGAAGATTTAAATGCAAATAGCAGAAAAAAGCTTAATAATATGTTGAATCAAAATCAAAACTATCGCCCAGAGTTTAACAAGAGGGTAATCTATTTGGTTAAACATGTCAAAAGTATTGATCCCCGTGTTTTAAAATATGAAGAAGAACTGGAGCAGGAGGAAATGAAGAAAGCTCAAATATCAAAAGAGAATACCAAAGCCAACCAAAAGTTCAAGAAGCAAGAAAAAACATTTGAACAGAAGAAACATTTAATGAATATCACGTCTTTGATAGAAAATACTTATTTTAATGGCTACGATGATGGACCTGAAGGTTTTTTCCAGGTGTTCGGAGATATTTTTCAGATAATATCAGCAGAAGATGTCAATTTTTGGGACGACGACAAGTTCAAAAGACCAATTTTTGGAAATTCAAAAAGCTGTTTCAGAAAGGTGGTTAAGCCATTTTACGAAAATTGGTTATCTTACGACTCCTACTCCATCTTTTCCGGTAAAGGTCCAAAAGGTGTAGACGACCAAAAAGTATTTGAAGAATACCTCAGCATGCACGATAGAAGTGAGATAGAAAATATTACGAGGCGTGACATGGAGGTGCGCAGACTTGTCAGATACGTCCAAAAAATAGACTCAAGATTTAAGTAGAAGTATTAGACAAGCCTAGTAAATATTGTACATCATAAAACCCTTGGTTTTTAATAAATTCAAGTCTTTGTTATATTACCTGTCTCATTTTTCTAACAACGCAACCATTTTATATTTGACTGTTTACAAACACTATTTGATTCTAGGTTCTTCAAGTATGTATTTTTCATACCTTTTCCAAGGAAATTTATTCCTTATTATAAAGTAGTTTTCATTGGTCAGTCGCACTTGTGCTGAACTGTATAAAGAATATCTAACTACAAATTGAAATAAAATTTGCTTTTTGTTTAATATTTTAGTATTCAAAACCTCTTTAAGAATATTAATATATATATTTATAGGAATTCCTTTGAACATCCAGTAATAGTTGCATATGACTAATTTTTCTATTTGTCTAAAAATGTGGATATTTAAAAAATAAAAATTCTTAAAAATATAATTGGGTATAAAAAATGAAAGGCGAGGTGTGTATATTTTCTAAAATTTTATCCAGCTCAATTCTGGCAATAAATATGAACATTTCAAATATTTAAAGGCAAAATTATAAGTCTTTTTCTGTTCACGATTTCATTTAAGAGCCCGTTAAAAATTAATTTTTGGTAGAAATCCAAAATTCGGATTTATTTCTCAAAGACATCTCTAGAAGACACCTCTCTACAAAAGACAGTTTTTTTAAATAAAATTATAATTTTTACTATTTTTCAACTTCCCAGAAAGAGATCACATCTCCCTAAAGGACACTTTTGCTCTGCAACAGAGAGGTGGTTCTAATCTATATATATAAAAATGAATGTATGTGTGTGTGTGGTCTGTTTGTCCTTTATGCCTGACCAAACCACTCATTGGAACGCCATGAAACTTTGGGAAGTTATTTAGTATAGTACTGGGAAGGTTTCTAGCAAATAAATTTTTGAAATAACTTTTCGCTTTAAAATAATCAAGATAAATATTCTAATTTATCTGTTATAATTCAACAATCTGCTCTAAATATTATCATGATGTTACGGGACCGGGAAAAAATGTTCACTTCATCGAGAGATTCGTTAGACAAACCTTTACTCGGGTAAAACCCAGGCGAAGTCGGGTACGTCCGCTAGTGTATAACTAAATGATTACTTTTTATTAAAAAAAAAATTGAAATATGATTTTAATAACATTCAGATATTGGGCGACATTTTTTGCTCGAGGAAACTAGAGAATGTCGTTGAAAATACTTCTCTATATTAAGAACAGTTTTTATAGTTAATATTGCCATTTTGAAGCTTTTATCTGACCAGCTTTCAATTTTGCCCACAGACAATCAATATTTCTAATACTGACTGGACGAAATACTCGAGTGCAAATATGAAAGAAAAATCTGTTTTAAAAAGCTTTGTTTGAAACCTCTTCTATGTCTGTCTGTCCACAAATCTTGTAATCAATCTATAATATACTTCCAGAGCACGTAGAAACAGGAATATTTGCACACTTTTTATAACCTGATGACAATGCAAGTTAAACAAATATCAGATTTCCGGGTTGTCAGGGTGAATGGGTACAGACTCCACTATCATCACGCATTTATTTATATTCTTCCAAATTCATATAAAATTTAATTATTATATACAGTAGAACCTCCCTGGAAAGAATACCTAATTGCAGAACCAAAGTGTCTTTTAGAGATAAATGTCCTCTTACCGGAGAGTTGCTAAATTGTAATTTTGCAAATGAAAACTGTCCTTTGGGGAGAGTTGTCCACTAAAGGGAGGTTCTATTGTATTAAAATAAAAAAAACATATATTGACCACGAGAACATGAACATTTTAGATGGCAGAGCGCCATTTGTACATACTCGTGAATTGATACGCGAGCTACTCAAAACAATCTTATCCTTGAAAAAGTTTGATGAGGTGCCATACGAAATATTGGAAAATAATATATAATATAGTTAAACCTGTCTATAGCGCCCCGATTTTAAATACGTAGTACGATGCGATTTACATTAAGAATGACCTGTCTATAGCACCCCCTCTCTATAGCATTCTATTTTAGTTAGTTCTAAGAGGGGGCACTATAGACAGATTTAACTGTATATGATCCAAAATAAGCATTTATAAATAATAAATATATATATATGTCTACTATGCGCGTCCTCAATACATAACTAATCTGCTTTAAAATTTAACAGTATATTGAGTTAAGACTTGAAAAGGGTTTTGTCATATTTTTCAACCAAAAAAAAAAATAAACTAAGTACTAAAATTTTACATATTTTAAGTCATAAAATGTTGATAATATAATTGATCATAATCATTAAAGGACACATCAACAAGGTTGTTTCCGCGGAACATTCACTAGAGCAGGGTATAAAAATATAAAAGTTTAAAATGGAACCTTCACTCTTTCCCATTAAAACTTCTGGTACAAATTTTATGAGTTTAACAAGTAAGTGTATACATGGAGTTTTAGATTAAAATATAGGCTATTAAAACCTAATTAAATTAAACCAATACCTAATTCACGTTTTTGTGAAAGAAACATGAGAGATCTGAAATTAATCCTTCATTACTATTTGAAAATATTCAAATATCAGAGAGATTAACTTTATTAATTTGTTTCCATAATGCGCCCGATTCTAATATTAAGGCATATGTTTGTTAATAATAAATATTAGGAAATTTTCATTCCGGGGATATTTCATCCTAGGAAAATTCAAATTGACCAATTACTAGAATAAATTGTCTATTTTGAGGTATTAATGACATATCCTTATATCGTGTTTGATAGACATGCGAAACAGTTAAACATTCACTCAAAAGAACACAGGGGAAGCAAGGAAAGTCCACTTTAACTCTTTTCAATCAAATATCTTTATAAAAATATAGGAAAAGGTACAGTTAAATTATAAACTATTATAAAAGCCTATTCTCTCACATAAAAACTAATTAACACTTTTGAGGTATAAATAATATTTAGAAACTCAAAGTGATTTTCCTGCATAGAATTATAATAGCCAAATATTCGACTAAATTGCTTTTTTTGGGTTCATAAATCTGATGCTAATATGTATTGCTGAATTATGTTTGTTAATATAATGTAATATTATAATAATACTAGAATAATACCCCGTTCTACAAACAGGTATAGAACGACAGCCAGTTCTGAGACCTTTTAAAGTTGTACTTTAATAAAGCTGAAAATAAAGTACGTGTATATATATATATCCCAAATAGATTATTATTTTATCAAATATAAATTAACGGGAAAAACTGATCTTCTCGATATAAAGGCTAACATAGTACTTGTATTCATTCATCCAATATATGACTACATATTCCATCCAATATCCTTATTTTTATTTAAGTTATATGAAAGAATTGTATATACAGTTGAACCTGTCTATAGTGCCCCCTCTTGGGACTCACCAAAATAGATGGTATAGAGAGGGGGTGCTATGGACAGGTCACTTTTAATGTAAATCGCATCGTACTACGTATTTAAAATCGGGCGCTATAGAGAGGGGAAGCTATAGACAGGTCACTTTTAATGTAAGCCGCATTGTACTACGCATTTAAAATCGGGCGCTATAGAGAGGGAGGCCTATTTAGAGGTGGCGCTATAGACAGGTTTAACTGTATATACAAGGGGGGGTCAATAAATAAGGTGAATTATCTTATTTCTTAAAAATTGAAAAAGCAAAAATAATTTAAACCACAGAATATTAAAATATAACATCAAGAGACTATTTATGGTGTTCTGTTCTTTTTTTTCCACGCGCGGCGCGAGACTTATAAATAACCTAAAATGGAAGCTCCCTTGAAGGATTGCACCACGCTTGAACAACGTGCATTTATTCGTTTCTTGAATACAGAAGGTATTCAAACATCTCAAATATGCCAAAGAATGAAATATATCTATGGTGAGTCTTGTTTGTCTCAAAAAACATTTATAAATGGGTTAACGAGTTCAAAAATGAACGAATTACATGTACCGATATTGAGCGACCTGGACGACCAAGTGTTACAGCGACGCCAAGCACGATAAATGCGGTTGAAAACTTAATTTTGGAGGATAGAAAAATATCCAATTCTACCATAGCCGACAATTTGAATATAAGCTATGGAACTGTACACACCATTATTAAAGAACAATTGCAATTTAGAAAAATATGCTGCAGATGGATTCCACATTTCCTTAATTTGGACCAAAAATTTAACCGTATTCGGGTTTCAAAGGCTCTGTTAAAGCGGTATGAAGAGGAAGGTGATTATTTCCTTGACCAAATTGTAACTGGAGATGAGAGTTGGTATTATCATTATGATCCTTCGACAAAACGTGCATCTATGGAATGGAAACGAGGCGACTCTCCAAGACCAAAAAAAATCAGGTCTCAACGTTCGGCCGGTAAAGTTTTGTTAACAATTTTTTGGGATGTTGATGGACCAATCTGTCTTGATTTTTTATCCTCAAGGCAACGTATGAACAGCGACCTTTATTGTGACATTCTTGTAAATAAGCTAAAGCCCGGTATAAGAAACAAAAGAAGAGGGAAGCTTAGTAAAGGTGTTCTCTTCCTTCATGATAATGCAAGGCCGCATACATCATGTAAAACTGTATCTACAATCATTAAATTAGGTTTTGAAGTTTTAGAACATCCTTCATATAGTCCAGACCTAGCCCCCTCTGGCTATTTCCTTTTTGGACTACTAAAGAAGGAGTTAAAGGGAAAGCGATTTGACTCGGATGAAGATGTCCAGAAAGTGGTGCAAGATTTTTTCACACGCTTCCTAAGAGTGCCTATAAAGAGGGTATTTACAAGTTGCCAGAACGATGGAGACGATGTATAGAAAGCCAAGGTGATTATTTTGAATAAATCAAGTCCTAATTTTTAATATCGTTCTTATTTTTTTAAATAAATTATAATTCACCTTATTTATTGATCCCACCTTGTATATATGAAAAGAACTTTCAGAATATTTTAACATACTCACTTGCCATGGCAATGGCAATTTTTTAAATGTGTCACATAAAATGGTAAAACCATGACCTATTTGATTGAAATAGGTATAAAAAGACAAATAAAATAGTATCTCCCAGGTTTTTAACAAAGTGAATTTTTACCTTAGTGATTATGTTTAAAATAAAATGCTGTAAAGTTAAATGTTATTTGCTATAATTATATTTAGACCCTGCCTCGCCCAGGTCCTAGAGAGAATTTTTGACCCAAAAATGATGTTTTAACAAAATTATTTATTATAAAAATATATTTTATTATCATTCTGAAATGGAATAATTTAATATTTATAAAATAAAAACAAAATGATGATGGTGATAAAAAGATATTGGGTGAAGAGGAAACAATTCAGTAAACAAAGTCTTGGTAATATTTGCTTCATATTGTAGCGAAGAATTACTTATTTTATTGACAGAGTATCATTTTTTATTTTTATATTTTGCTACTCTCTCTGTAAACTTCCCTCATTGCCTATATTTTGTTTATCATGCATAGTTTTTCTTACCATAAATAAATCGCTGTGTCATCCCGAAGCTTGTCTTCCCTAATTTTCCACGTGGCAATATTCATTCACATTAAGTTCCTAAAAAAAACGATAACCATCCCTCGCCGCTTATATTTTCACTCTTATACAAGGTAGGACCAAATGATTCCCGAACTTTTTTTAAAATTAATTATTTATTCATAGTGTATATTGTAATTTAAACAGATTTTTTTTTCAAAATAGGAGCCTTGGTTAACTGCACATTTTTTTCCAACGTGAAAAAAAGCTTTTGAAATGTTAGTTAAAATTCAATTTTTCTAAACTTGTTTATAGCTCCACCGTCGCATTTTCAATTACTTCTGATGACGATGAAAAGCGCCTCCCTTTTAATGCCATTTTAAGTTTTAGAAAGAAGAAGAAATTACATGGGGCGATATCAGGAGAATAAGGAGGATGCGGCAAGACAGATACAGAGTGTTTGGCTAAATAGTCTTGAACAATGATGCCTCTATGAGCAGGGGAATTATCATGTAGCAATTTCCATTATTTTGATATAAAGAGTTAATTCTTTTTCTTCTTATCGCATCATGAAGGCGCACAAGTATTTCTTTGTATGCCTGTTTATTAATAGTAACCCTCTCTTTAATAAATTCATAATCGAAAAGTCCTTGATAATCGAAAATGACTACAAACATTACTTTTCCTTTGGACTTGTCAAGACAAACTTTCTTCTTCCTAGGAGAAATTGGTGTGTGTCATTCGAGTGATTTTTTTTGTGGCTTGTGGATTAAAAAAAAAGCACTATGTTTCATCACCAGTTATTATTGTTTTTAAAAAATCAGAATCATTATTTTCAGTTTCAAATAAATCTTTGCAAATTGATGATCTGGTTTCTCTCTGTTGATCTGTTAAATTTCGTGGACAAAATACCCCCAAAGTTTTTTCATGTTAATTGGACTGCCGGAAAATCACCTTCGCCGAATTAATAAATTCCATAGACTTTAATGTGTGTGTGTGTGTAAAAGGGAACTTTTTAGAAAATTGCAAAACAGTAGAACATCCTTGGAAGGTCCTTCTCGCTAATGGGCACCTCTCTAAAAAAGACAGTTTTCATCTGAAAAATTACCATTTTTACTATTTAGCAACTTCCAGTAAGAGGACACCTCTCCTTAAAGGACACTTTGGTCTGAAATTAGGTGTGCTATATAGGGAGGTTTTACTGTACTTCCAAAACTCTGTTGGAACGCTCGAAAGAAAAATATACCTGAAGACAGAAAGGAAGCAGCGCGTGCACAAAGCACCACATTGGACTCTAAATATAAATCACAAAATCACCTAAATCCCAAACCAACCTTGACAAAGATGGAGTCCGAAAAACAACAATCAGAAGAAGCTATTGAAATGAAAACTGAAGTCAGCTCAATTGGTATTTAATACTCAAGGAAAACCTGAAAAATAGGAATTCATCAAACGTACACAACATTTTGAATAAAAGAATCAGCCAGCCCGCCTCTAACCCCAATATCAGAATACCTCCAATCAAAATAAGTGGGGTAACTAAATGGTCAGGACTTAGAGAAACTTTCATTAATTGTAGGAGACAAAATCCAGAGTTCTCTCCACATCTGAGTGATACATCAATGTTCAGACCCTAGCAGATTGCCGTCCAGCAAATAAGTGGTTGGAAGATCGGCACCTTCCAAGATATAAGACGACGATAAGAATCTCAGAGTCCGAGGTCTTGATAGCTGCTTCAAGATCCCCGATATACCAGAAGACTTGGAAAATTTGAGTTGGCCAAAATTGTTAGACTCACGTAAAGAAGGAACAAAGGAGAAGCTCCGAAACATTCAGGTAACTTTCCTAAAACGGCCAGGAACAAGGAAATCTTCAATATTACGGATATCTGCGACATGATGTGCATAGTCGAGGCCTACAGGGTTCTCAAAGGTCCAATGTCGCAGTTGTGAAAACTTTGACCACTCAAAATTCAAATGCAGAGAAATTATCAAATGTGTTAAGTGCGGTGAAAGCCATTTCATCTCTAAATGTACTAAATAATATCGTCAAAATGAGTGAATTTCTATGGGTAGCACACAGAGAACTGGCGTAGCTCATAATTTTTATCATAATATTTCTACGTACAATAAATTTGTTATATGTTTTTGTTTTCGAATACACAGTTGTTCCGACATAACACAATCTCCAGGAGAGACCAAGAGTATCCATGGTTTCAAGCGGTCACTCGTGGAAGGTTTTATATTACCATATTTACGGTTTAAGGTTGTTGATTTAGCAAGAAAGGAAAGTTGGATCAGAAGCCTCTGGAGTCGAGGGCTGTTTGATATATAGAGGGCGGAGAAGTTGGATAGGAAGCCGCCGGTGTTTCATCCCTAATTTAGAACGTCCAAGATATTTCCTCGAGCTCCACGACAAAGTTTGCCATGAACTCAATCACTAAGTCTCTTACTCCATTGTTTTAATCTTTATTTGAGAAACAAATTCATTATAGTTAAACGTAATAAGGTAGATCTTGGTTTTAAGGATTATGCAATATTTTTAGTCATAGAGGTAGAAGTTCCAATATCTTAAAGCATATATATATATTTGTAGAAAAATGATATTCACGTACAAAACGTGGCACCTCTCCCTTTAATATACATAAAACTGGATATTAGGTTCTAGTAATATTTACGTAGAGTTGTGAAAACGAATAAGCCTCAACACCAGCTTTGACAAAAGGTTTTGAGGACTGAAACCATGATATACAGGTTGGCTTTTGTCTGAATTCGGTCAAACTTAGTCATGAGTGCTTGGAATATATTTCACAGTAGAAGAGCTATATATATTTGAAAATACTGTAGTTCTTCGAAAACCGAACACACTCGAAAAAATATCCTTATTTTTAAATATTAATACTTAATATAAAGCTCTGTCAAAATATAATACACATCATTATAAAGTAAATGTATTTTTTAAAACTATATATATATAAAATTAAATGTCTGTCTGTCTGTGTGTACTCTATAGATCCAAAAACCATACATCCAATCGCCGTGAAATTTTGGATATTATTAGGTATATCCCCGGGAAGGTTTTTGAAAAATAATTTCTTGAATATCTTTAGAGTTATTTGCAGATTTGTAGATTTAACTCGCAAGCAGCGCCACCATTGCGACGATGATAACAAGTTTTTTTATCTATAAGTTTTATTATCACTAAGTTTATTATCTTGAAGATTATTTATCCAAAGTAAGATTATCTCAGGATGACACGGCAATTTATTTGAGACAAGAATAATGATACAATTCCAAGGCGAAGATACTATTCCTTTAAATTCCAATTACCGAGGAAACCAATTAATATTGATTTTATTCAACTTATCGAGTATTTTTCAAGGGACCGGAAAAAATGTTCACTAGATAAAACGATGATTTTGTAATGTAGAAAATTAGGAAAGACAAAATTCAGGATGATAGGCACACAGGGACCGGGAAAAAATGTTCACTTTATCGAGAGATTCAAATTTACCAGTTTCAAATTATCAATATATATATATATATATATATTTTTAATAAGTTTATAGAGAATTGCTCTAACAAATGTTCGTTAGACAAACCTTTACTCGGGTAAAGCCCCGGCGAAGCCGGGTACATCCGCTAGTTTAAAATAAATGTAAAAGATTATTACAATTTTATTGATAATAAGGGTATTAAAAGTGATACAGCAATATAAGTATGTTATAAAATTTATATATATATATATATAAGGTTTATAATAGAAAATATATAAAAAGGTATAAAAAACTAGACATAAATATTTTATAATTTTTATTAAACCCCCCCCCCCTTAATAAAGTTATTTTTTATACCTAAAAAAAAATAAATCGAAATAATTTTGATATTCTGATTTTTTTTTGTCATTTTGATTTTTTCCTTATTTTTTAAGCGGAATTTTTCAATTATTCGCTACGTTATAAAACTTATTCTGAGGACCTTCCATTACTTTGGCGGGATGGATGAAGAAACTTGCAACGTCTGTCGATACACCGCGGGTCATATCTACATACTGTCCTTCTTGGTGTAGGTCTTGTGTGTCTGTAGATGCAGTCTTTGTTTACACACTTGGTCCCATATCTACAGTCGACCATCTTCTTCCGAGGTCCTTGTTGATTGTCGTAGTGTTTGTAAAGACAGTCCTGGCGCCAACATTTGCTTCCAAACTTACAAACCATGTCGCTCTCCCTGAGAGTTGGTTTTTCTGGGTGTTGATACAGGCAATTCTTGTTCCTACATCTGGCTCCAAACTTACAATCAAACTTGCTCTGCCAAGGAACTTGTTCCTTATGTCTGTATAGACAGCTGCTTCCATTTTTACACTTTTGTTGAAACGTACAATCTATTTCACTGAGCATTTTCTTTCTTATATTAAGAAGGGATATCTTTTCTTCTTGTCTCATATGTTTTTCAGTCTTTAAGATAATGTAAGAGGGCGCACATTCTGTTGATCCTGTGCAGTCGTATTTGTTTTCCTTATTTTTCACCAGTTTTCCCCAACAGTCCTTACACAGGACGTGGTCGCAGCTCCCCATCAACTTGTAAGGTTTCTCTTGTGAAGGAATGTCGGACTGGTTACACGCAGAACAAGTATAGGGCTCATTATTCCTCTCTGGAACTGGAATCTCTTCGTCTGAGGAAGGTCTGCGGTGTTCATAGTGACAACTAGTCCCGAAGCTGCAAAGGTCATCTAAGAAAAAACGACATATTTTATCAGGACTCCCGTTGTTGACGTGGGGAATGGGACACTTGTCACCTTCCTTGCATTCATTCTTCAGAAAAAAACGGCACGATATATTTTCCATCTTTTATATTTTAGAATTGATTTTCGCGAATTTATTTATAATTTTTAAATCTATAGGTGTACCTTTTAAGTAAGTGTAAAGCAATAAAATAATTTTAACAAAATAATGATAAATATTTAAAAATAATGAATTTATTTATAAATTATTTATAATAATCTGTGCCAATATGAATTTATAAAAAATATATCCATAATATATAATTTAGAAGTTTATAATAAACACAAATCTCCTTATTATCAGTAAAATATGAAACGGCAATCTAATAACTAAAGATTTACTTAGCTTATTTAAATGTGGTTTGGGACTTTAATGTAGCAAATATTTTAGTAAGTTATAACACACCATAGTACACCAAGGCTACGGTCACCTGCTTCTACTGCGCTTCTGGTGACCACCAAGGCCGAAGCTGTCAACCACTTATCAATCACCTGAGATAATTCCCACCCACTCCAGGTCATCTTGAAAATAATCACAGAAAAATAAACCTAGGAACATCAACTACGACCCTATTATCAGGACATGGATATGTTAAAGCCGAGATGGCCAAAATAAAACAAGTCCCTGATCCAACATATCCTAACTGTCAAGAGGAAGATCAAACCGTGGAACATGTCCTCTACAACTGCCCAGCATTCCAACTACAGCGATTCCAAACGGCTACACTCTTCGGACTGCTCCCTTTAAACAGCACTGCTCTATTGAATCTACCAAGAAACAAACCGGCCTGGAAACACTTGGTGAACTGTTTCACTAAGGCAAGCAAGACAGACTACTAAACCGCAGGACAGCCCGGGCAGTTGGCGATCTATGGATACGCTCCAGGAGTCTGGGTTACCTTTATTTCACCTCTACTTCTATAAACAGGTACGGGACACAGTAGTGGAGTCAATTCAATTTAGTTTAGCAGCAAATTATTTACTCAGTGATATCATTTAATTAATTATTCACTGACTATATTAATATCTAACAATAACAAAAAAGGTCACCTCTCCAGTTAAGATTACGCAAAAGCTAAGCGTCCTCTATCAAACGGCTCTACAAACTAGAGGAATCAGGTCTGTGGCACAACACCAGCTTCGGTAAACTCAGAACACCCAACTGGAGACCGTGGGATTGGGATAATGGCCCTCGTTTGTCCAGATGAAACTTTGATTTCATAAAATCCACAAGAAGTTCATGGAATTCTCAGAATTCACCAAAGAGTTGTTTAACGGTCAAATTGGCTATGGCCGATATATAGATGGGAATTTTCCCGAGAGAATATTTATCTATAACCAGAAGAATAACCTCGCCCGTCAAGACACAAAACTTGATTGGTGGAGGCCATTAGTCCGAAACCATGATCTCAAGTTGGCAAAATTTCCCAAAGTGTGGTGTTATTACTTTGTCACCGATCCGAATCCGCTAGTTTTCAGAGGTGGTCAAAAGATGGCCTTTAGTTTTTGCGTATATTTTTATGGAAGAGTATACATTTATTTTGATAGACATGCATTGTGTATACGGAGAATAAACAGCCAGTATTTCTTGAAATAGAGACAAGAGGTTGTGTTGGGTGAAGTGGTGAGGGTTCACTACTGACGAGCCAGGCCCTACCCATAATTTTATCGCAGTAAGGACAGTAGAAAATGCTTGTTTTAGTTTAAAAAGAAAATCGTGCTCACAATAGTTTCATTTTGTACATATATAGATGGCGTATTAATAAGGTGAATTTAGTATAACACACACACAAAACCTTTATTAAGACATTAGTCTTATACAGATTCTCCGTACAAGGTGCAATAACAGGAAAAGAGAAGCACAGGAAACCAGAAGTTCCGCAACTATATACAATTATTAGTAATAAGGAAAAGTAAGATTTAATATGAAAGGTCGACGCCATCGCCCCAAGTCTTCAATTCCATAAGCGCGGAGCAGAAATAGGGACTAAGTTGTTTAGTTCGCCATAAATATAGCATCCAGACACAAAAAAGGAGGTTTACTCCAGCACAGCCATCCATATTACCAGCTACGCAATCTCATCGTCGACCAACACGATGGCTCCTCGATGTTTCGTCATCATTCTGAGGTGTAAGAACAATAGCTTCCAAGTTCTCTTTTCTCCCTCTTTACACTTACTGCCTTTTAAAAATTATATAGGGCCTGAGCAACTAGTCTGCTTGTTTGGGCACTGGTTAACATCATTTGGATTGACCTAAGTTGGCTGGTGTCTACCATTGAAAAGAATGTCCTTCTCTCCTCACTAATATCTTGGCATTCATAGATATAATGAGATAGTTCAGTTTCCATATTTTCTTTGCAGAGATCACAGATCTTATCACCCTCTTTGAAAATGTTTGTATGGTTTTCCTTGAAAAACGAATATAGTATTCTCTGTTGTGCGATATAGCGTTTAACTGGGAATGGAAAGTTGCTAAGTAAATAGTTTTCAATTCGGAATGAACTGTGTAAATACTTATAGTGAGGGTAGAATTTAGAATTCTCTATTTTTGCCTGGTCACTTTGAATAGATTGTTCTATTGCAATTTTAGTTATTAAAGGTATTTCTTGCCGGATAATCCTTACATCGTTGCAGTTAATTAACCAAGAAAATCCTGTATGTTGGCTAAACTTTCCGCAAGTCCAATATATATATTTCTATTTCTTGATATCTCATATAGTTGAGCTAAGCATATATGGAGGAGTCGGCTGCTGTTCATTTTTAGAATTCTAAGCCAGAACCCGAGTGTAAGTTTCAGCACCGTAGCTCCCAGTGACGTTCTTCCGCACTCCATACGTAGAATAAAACCAGGAGTATATCTGGGTAAATTTAGAAGTATCCTTAAGAAATTGTCTTGTACCCTGTCAACCAAGTTTTTTTGGTTGTTTGCCCAAATTGAAGCTGCGTAGAGCAAGGTTGACAGAGCCATTGAGTCTAGAAGCTTGAGTGAGGATCTGATAGAATTGATTCTTGTTTTAGCCGATATTGCCCAGACCGCATTAATAGCATTTAGCGCCTTGTTTTAAAATGCTTTGCCGCCTGTTGAATTGAGTTTGACGCTGTCAGCTGGTAACCCAGATACGTGTATTTAGATGTTATAGTGAGAGGCAATTGTCCCCAGAACCAAACATCCGATCGGGCCTTTCGACCACCATTTCTAAACAACATAACCTTTGATTTGCTCTGGTTCAGCGTTAAAATATAATCTCTTCGAAGTATTTTCTGAGTACATTGATCTTTTTTTGTAAATTTATCTTGGATTCTCCGAGAAGTACGATGTCGTCTGCGAACAGAAGGAGATGGATATTTCCATAATTCGGTAAATAAATACTTGACAAATCAGCGTCATCGTACAGAGAAACCAAGTCGTTTAGAAAAAGGATAAATAGATAAGGTGACAGGGGTTCACCTTGTAGAACACCAGCTTGTATTTTTATAAATTCTGTAAGTGATCCGTTCCATCTTATTGTTGCTGACATTTGATTATAATAGCTTTGTATAAGGCTGATAAATCGGGTCCTTAAACCGTAAACTGTCAACTTTTTCCAAAGCAGGGAGTGTGGTACTGTATCAAAGGCCTTTTTGACATCTACGAAGAAGGCATATAACTTCCTTCTTTTGCGGCTCAGCGTCATCTGTATCAGTGAGGTAAGGGTAAAAATATGGTCTTGACAGGAATATCCACTTCTGAAGCCCGCTTGGTTTTCCGCTAAGATTCCCCTTTTTTCAATCCAATTATTCAATCTTGTCTTTAATATGGATGTAAAGAGCTTTGATAAATTGGATAACAATTTTATTCCTCTATAGTTTGATGGTATATTTGGGTCGCCATTTTTGAAAATAGGATAAATAATTGTTCTCTAGTCCACACTGATGGAACCGAGGATGTCGTCAATATTTTGTTGTATATATTTGTTAATAGAATCAAATATTCGTGAGGTAAAACTTTGATTGCTTCATTTGGTATGTTATCCAGTCCCGTTGCTTTATCCTTCCCCAGATTGGATATTTCCGTGGTGACCTCCATAAGCGAAATTTCAGCATCCAGATCCGGGTCCATATATGTCTGTACCGGTGATGAATTTAGTATAATAAATTGTTCAGATTTGTTTGGATTTGCATTCATATGTATTTACAGTTAAAATGTGTTTCAACTATTTATAACTATGACTTGTGTTAGAAAGTTCTAAAAAAACAACAGTAAACTAAATGTTTCAGGTTGGATGCATACACCCATGAACAAAACTTAAAGAAGTTGTACCTTTTGGCATGTATATTTTTCATTCACAAATTTACATTAATAGAAAATTCGCCGTTATATAAACAAATAAGGAGTGGTTTATTCTTAAAATATTGAACTTCTTCAAGTTTTGTCCATGAGTGTATATGCATTTGAAATTTTCACTAGCTGGTAGCTTGTGTTTTAAGCAAGTTATAAGTATAAATTGTGTAAAAGATATAAAATCCTACCTGATATATGATAAATGATCATCTACTAATTAAATTCCACCAATATCTCTGACTACATCGAGAGTTGATAAAACATGGTAATCTACATACATGGAATAATGTATCCTCAAATTTATTGTTAGCGTTTAGAATTTGCATATTTATTCTTTTGCTTTATATGTTATATGTATTTTACCAGCTTTATATGTTATATGTATTTATTTGACCAGAAGTTGATCATATGTGTGGAATAATGGAGATCCACTTCGGGACGTCGGCCAGACGGATTGGGTGACAGCAAACAAACATACCCGCCAGCTGCCCCAGCCGCCAACAAAGGATTAGAGCGCGGCCTGGTCTTTTGACCAGTTGGGTGTTTTCCTCTGTCCTCTTAACCAGTTTTAATAAAGTTAATTTGAAGGATCCTTTTACCCTCTCCTTTCTGCTATTTAGTGATCTGATTTAAATACTTGCAACAGCCCACAAAAGAATCATCAATGCGAATTCTTCTACCGAATTTCGCATTAGTGTTTTGTGAAACGATTACCAGACTTTTCTACAACATGTAAAAACAAAAGGCATGGTTGCTGTTAGTAATTGTAAGGTCAACATTGGTCTTTAAATAAATATTAAATTTTATATGAAGTTTATTGTAATTATTCGATATTTATTTCTCGCTTTTAATTTGGTTGGTTTCAATAAACTACAAACCTAAAGATAGAGAATATCTGGTTTATCGTTAGAGAAACTTTAACGCTAACAGTTGTCATTAGATAATATTATACCGTGTTCTAGTGGTGATATTGCAAATTCTTAATAGCTAAAAGTAATGAATACTTGAGGTTTTGAATAATTACGCATCTCTCACACAACCCTTCTTGATATTAATTTCTACCAAATGGTCTCTACCGATTCATCAATTAATACAGATTGTTTTATGCCAAAGCGTTGTACATTTGACCAGAATTCCTAAAATACATTACATTATTTACTGTGGCATATAAAGTCTAATTCGATTGATCTTACAAAAAGTACCCATTTCTCGACACATTGTAGTTCATAAGATTCCATCAGTGTATATGGCTAAAAATTCTTCAGTTACAAATATACCGTATACATTGATAAATATATTTCTCAATGTGGGGCATACATGTTTACATGTTGGAGGTTTAACCAAATGCATTGTTGAAATGTATTTTTAAAGAAAGAGGTTCCTATTTTTTTAGTAGGAAACTGCAGAACATAAAGAATGGGTATCCTCAAGCTGTATCACACACAATAGTTTCAAAAATATGAATATTCTAAATAGATTTTGAATTTTCAAAAATGTTTCCTATGTCCTCAAAGTCTATTTTGTCCGTATTGTCTTAGATTCTTCAACATGAACTCTTTTTTGGTGATGCCTATATAATTCAAACAGTTAATTCCTACTGTCCTCAAAGCCTATTTTGTCTGTATTGTCTTAGATTCTTTAACATTAATTCCTCTTTGGTGATGGCTATATAATTCAAACAGTTAATTCCTACTGTCCTCAAAGCCTATTTTGTCCGTATTGTCTTAGATTCTTTAACTTTAATTCCTCTTTGGTGATGGCTATATAATTCAAACAGTTAATTCCTACTGTCCTCAAAACCTATTATTGTCCGTATTGTCTTAGATTCTTTAAAATGAATTCCTCTTTGGTGATGGCTATATAAGTAAAACAGTCAATTCCTATATACTGTCCTCAAAGCCTATTTTGTCCTCAGTGTCCTAGTTTCTTCATCAATAAATCCATTTTAGTGATGGCTATATATTTCAAACAATCAAGAAAGATATTCCTGGAATCAAGAAAGATATTCCTGGAAGATTCTGGAAGGTTCTACGAACTTCTGTCTCCTGTTCTGCTCCTGCTTTCCCTCACCGTGCTGCAGTTGGTAAGTGTATAATTGCTGTTTTATTTATTGTTGTTTTATTTTTGCACTCTTCTGTAATTATTTTATCGATTAGGCTTAAATAAAGTCCTAAAGATCCTTTGTACCCACGGAAGTTATTCTTTGTCAACCAACAACGCAACAATATTATAGATATACACTAGATGTATATTATGTATAAAAGATACTTTCTTGATTCAATGATTTCATTTCTCTTATTTATAGATGGCGCGGTTATTGCCTCATAATTAATATATGAGTTTTAACTGTTTAAATTTGTAAATCACAGAGAAAAGATTAAAAGAGAATTTTTAATATGTAATAAAAGAGAGTTTATTAATCCTTATATCTATAAAAATGAAATCCAAAATCGATGTTTGTTATCGCGTTGCGAATATGAAATTTCGCATGTAGGTAGCTGAAGATTTCGTTTAACATATAGGCTATTCAAAAAACTAAAAAGGTTAATGGGTTTTTTTTAATGTAAAACCAAAAAGCGTTAGTTCTAGCCTTTTACCGCTTGGCGCCGCACTGGTCGCGACGATAAATGAATTTGATTGGTTAATAATTTTACACGTGTTTGTTTACAGATAAATGTTTTTAAAAGGTAAGATTATCCAATTGCCGTGAAACTTTAGGAAGTTATTTACTCTACTACTGGGAAGGTTTCTGGTTTGAATTTGATTTGAAAAGTATTCGTTGTAATTTTATTTGCAAATTTCATACTTTCACTCGCAAGCAGCGCCTCTCGCGGTTTCTGGTGAAATTACATTTATAAATTGTAACAATGCTTAAAATGTGTTCCAAGTTTAATAAATTTCATTTGAGAATTTAGTAATATAATATTCCAATGACGTAAAAAAACTTGGCATTTTAATATTAATAAATATTTAAAGAAAATATTGTAACGTTTTTGTGTTAAATGTTAAAATGTAATGTTAAATATATTTTTACATTGTTAATTTAATTTGTTGTTGTTTTATAATGATGAAGATGCAAATTACATTGTTGTTGTTGTTTATTAACGTTTGTTTATATATAAAAAAATTATATTGTATTGTGATGATGATAACAAAAATGAATTTTTGAATTAACATTGTTGTTGTTGTACATTGTTGTTGTTGTTTATTAACGTTTGTTCATATAAAAATTTATATTGTATGTGATGACGATAACAAAAATGAATTTTTAAATTAATATATATTGCCACGTTTTTATTTTTAAAACGCTAATTTTTTTGTTTTGTAAAACTTTAATTTTAAAGTTCATTATTTTAAAAGTGAAATGTTTGTTAATGGAATAGACATTTTACCTAAACTCATTTTATTGCCGCTTTCTTTTACAAGCCATTTATTTTTATCTATTTTTACATATCGTTTTTATTGAGTTTTTACTAATTTTGCATGTACATCATTGACTTTTAATGAATGAGAAAAAGAAATTGAAAATAAACATATGAAAAATTAAAGTAACATTTTAAAGGAATTTATGTACAATTGAATTTTTTTTTTGTAACGTCTCAATATAATTCAATGAGAAAAAAAGAAATAATTAATAACAAATTCACAAAGGTGACAATATCTTATTTAAAATATAATAAATGTTTTCAAAATATTATGTGTTTCAAAAATATATTTAAACGCATATAACAATATTTATATACGTTCATAAATCAAAATATAGGTGGATTGGATGTTTTTTAGAATCGTTTTAACAAATGTTCGTTAGGCAAACTTTCACTCGGATAAAACCCGGGCGAATCCGGGTACACATCCGCTAGTATTATATATATATATATGACTGATAGAACATTTATAGAACATTTATAATAATAAACCATTAATTTTGTTGGTTAATGTGGTAATATAATATTTCACAGAGTACATGTTTTAATGAAAGTTAAATTAAATTTTAAAGAAAGAAAAATATGAATAAATTTAAAAAATCTGAAGTGAATAAAAAAACACTCTAGAGGCATTATGGTTATAATTTTAACCATAAAGATATTATAAAAATGGAAAATAATTAAATAAAAAAGGCAAACGCTCCCATCATTCCCCTGGCTGCCCATTAACTTGTAACTGTATTTTAACTCTAATGTACCCTTCCAATTTATACTTTCATAACCTTTCTTTAACTATCTGCTCACTACAGTTTCACTGTACATATCCGGGACTCTCTTCTTGACTTACCAGATCCACCACTAAACCTTCTTCAGATGGAAAAGTCCCCAGATGGACTTGAGGGGGCGTTGTAAGTGTAACCCGTCCAATCTTTTTTTTTCGGGCAGATGTTAATGAAATTTTTTAAAGGAGTAAATCAACATTAAAACAAATAGCTACTTGAATTGTAGAAATTTAAATAACATTATTTAATTATTGATTTTATTCAACTTATCGAGTATTTTTCAAGGGACCGGAAAATATTTTTCACTTTATCGAGAGATTCAAATTTACGAGTTTCAAATTATCAAAATATATCTTTTTTTATAAGGTTATAAAGAATTGTTTTAACAAATGTTCGTTAGACAAACCTTTACTCGGGTAAAACCCGGGCGAAGCCGGGTACATCCGCTAGTCTATATATATATAAAATTGAATGTCTGTCTGTCCTTTATGCCTGACCAAACCACTCATTGGAACGCCATGAAACTTTGGGAAGTTATTTAGTATAGTACTGGGAAGGTATCTAGCAAATAAAACTTTTGAAATAACTTTCGCCAAAAATAATCAAGATAAATATTCTAATTTATCTGTTATAATTCAACAATCTGCTCTAAATATTATCATGATGATATGATGATTTTGTGATGTAGAAAATTAGGAAAGACAAAATTCAGGATGACACGGCAATTTATTTGAGACAAGAATAATGATACAATTCCAAGGCAATATACTATTTCTTTAACTTCCAATTACCGAGGGAACCAATTAATATTGATTTTATTCAACTTATCGAGTATTTTTCAAGGGACCGGGAAAAAATGTTCACTTTATCGAGAGATTCGTTACACAAACCTTTATTTGGGTGAAACCCGGGCGAAGCCGGGTACGTCCGCTAGTATTGTATATAATAAAAACTTTTTTTAAAATAAATCTAGGTCTTTGTTATATTACCTGTCTTATTTTCCTAACAATTCAACCATTTTATATTTGACTGTTTACAGACACTATTTGATTCGAGATTCTTCAAGTATGTATTTTCAGTCATTATTGGTCATTCATACTTGTGCTGAACTATATAAAGAATATCTTTCTGCAAATTAAAATAAAATTTCCTTTTTATTTATTATTTGGTATTCAAAATCTTCTTTAAGAATATTGCCTTGGTTAACTACACATTTTTTCCAGCGTGAAAAAAGCTTTTGAAATGCTAGTTCAAAGACAATTTTTCTAAACTTGTTTAGCTCCACCGTCGCATTTTCAATTACTTCTGATGACGAAGAAAATCGCCTCCCTTTAAACGCCATTTTAAGATTTGGAAAGAAGAAGAAATCACATGGGACGATATCAGGAGAATAAGGAGGATGCCGCAAGACAGATACAGAGTGTTTGGCTAAATAGTCTTGAAAAATGATGGTTCTATAAGCAGGGTCATTATCATGTAGCAATTTCCACTGTTTTGATATAAAGCAAGCAGGTCAAACTCAAATCCTAAAACGGGCCAAATAAAAAAGTAATAAGATTATGTGGGCCGCAAAAAAAAGAAAACAATTAATTAAATTTTTATAGTAACATTTATGTAGGTTTATTTTAAAAAATACTAATAATAAAAAAGAAAGTAAAGTTAATAATTTCTCCCTGATATTTGGCATCTCTTTTCTGCTATCATATTTCCTACTTCGGGGGAAATCTTGTTCGCAGTGATTAATTTTAAAACTGACCCAAGGTGAACGTCAGTAATTCTCGATCTGATTGGAGTTTTATTTCCTTTCATAAGTGAAAATAACTGCTCGCACCGATAAGTACTTCCAAACATGGACATAATTTCATATGCTAATTTACGAGTGTTTTCAAATCTGGCTGGCAAATATTTGTAAAATTCAGAAACGCCAACTTCAATGAATTTTGCCTTTAAATCTGAAACGCACTGGATATATATTACCTCCATTTGCATATGATTAGGTACTGATTCTACATTTATCGAGAAAATCGAAGAAAACAAAGTAAACTTGTCTTCCAAAGATTTGAAATCAGAAAACCTTGTTTCAAATTCATTTCTACGACTTAAAATTTTTTCCGCATATTTTTGAAACAATGCAGTTTCACCTAAACTCGATTTGTACATGTTGCATGTCGGAAAGTGCATTAAATTTTCGTTTTTCAACTGCTCTCCCCAAAGAACTAGCTTAAATTTGAATTCATTAACTTGGTCACACATGTTGGTAATGATCTGATCCTTTCCTTGCAGTTTCAAATTTAAATCCGACAAGTGTTTTGTTATGTCAACCATGAAGGAAAAATCTTGCAACCATACTTGATCAGAAAACAAAGTGATGTCTTGATTCTTGGTTATTAAAACTGACAAATTTCTTCTTTCAAATCCCAAAATTGTTTGAGAACCTTGGAGCATGATAGCCAACGTACCTCGGTATAGTATGATAAACCTGAATATTCGCTTTCTAATTCAGTTAAGAACAGAGAGAACTGTCGCTGATTTAAACCTCGAGATCTTATGAAATTGATGAATTTTTTGATAGGTGTCAACACATTTTCCATTTTTATTACCTTCGTACATAATACTTCCTGATGTATAATGCAATGTGTATGATGAATATTGGAACCATCAGAAATTTCACTTAGTTTTTTTCGCAGTAATGCTACGAAACCGTTGGTTTTTCCAGTCATTGAAGGAGCTCCATCTGTTGCTACAGAAGTCAATTTTGATTGAGGTAAATTGTATTTTTGCAGAAGATCATAAATGCAATTAAATATATCTTCTCCTGTAGTAGTGCCATGCATCGGTACTAGTTCCAATAATTCCTCAAAAATGTTGAAATCCGTGTCGCAAGCTCGAAAATAAAAAAACAGCTAACTGAGCTACGCCCACAATGTCCGTACTCTCATCACAGGCAATGGAAAATGCTTCGAAACAAGATGATTTTTCTTTTATCTGATCATTTAAATTTCTGGCCATATCAGTAACTCTTTCCACAACGGTATTTCGAGACAAAGATATTGCTTGAAACGTCTTCACACTTCCAGGACAAACAATTTCTGCAGCTTTAATTAAACATTCCTTGATGAAATCACCTTCAGTAAAAGGTTTTGAGTGTTTAGCTATCATCTCCGATAAAACGTAGCTTGCATGCACCGCCGCTTCACTCTCTTGTGATACTTTAGTAAACATAAACTGTTGTTTTTTCATTCCCAACTTGAACTCTTTTAACTTTTCTTATCTCATTAAACCTTCGTAGGTATCATATTTTGATTTATGTTGTTCATAATGACGTTTAATGTTATATAATTTTGGTACACTAATAGCATTATTACATATCAAGCAGATGATTTTATCTTTTACTTCAGAGCAAAAATACTCTAATTCCCACTTTTCTTGAAAATTCCTATGTTCGTCAGCAATTTCTCGTTTAGTTTACTGCCACTTGGTTTTGATGAAGACATATTGAATACAAAGTTCTGAAAAAAAAATAGTAATCGCTATAACACAAAATAATAAAACGTTTTAATTAATATTTTAATTTTTTTTTTTAATTTATATTTTTTAACTTACCAGACACAGAATAACTGCACAAATTATTGAACGTAACTTAAAAATAAATTATTTTTTCTAGTACTCCGAAAGAATATTTTCTTTAAACTTTAAGGCACACAATACTTATGGCGATGTACATACGTTATGTATGTAGGTATAATATTATCAAAACTTACGACTTATGTATGGCGACCAGTGGTTCGTTATTAATAAATAAATTATGTATAATTACAATTTTTAAAAATTAGGCTACAAAATTTTATTATTTTTTTTTTTAATTTATAATTTTTTTTTAATTAAAATATATTGTCTGATGGGCCGCAAATTTATTCGTTGTGGGCCACATGAGGCCCGCGGGCCGCGAGTTTGACATGCTTGATATAAAGAGTTGGTTTTATTTTTTTTCTTATCGCATCAGGAAGGCACACAAGTATTTCTTTGTATGCCTGTTTATTAATAGTATCCTCCTCTTTAATAAATTCTAAATAAAAAATTCTTGAAAATCGAATAAGACTACAAACATTACTTTTCCTTTGGACTTGTCAAGAGGAACTTTCTTCCTCCTAGGAGAACTTAATGTGTGCCATTCGAGTGATTGTTTTTTTGGTTTGTGGATTAAAAAGAAAGCACCATATTTCATCACCATTTATTATTGTTTTTAAAAAATCAGAATCATTTATATGCAGTTTCAAACAAATCTTTGCAAATTGATTATCTGGTTTCTCTCTGTTGATCTGTTAAATTTCGTGGGACAAAATAACTACAAGATTTTTTCATGTTTATTGGACTGTCGGAAAACCACCTTCGCCGAATTAATAAATTTCATAGACTTTAATGTGAAAGGGAACTTCTTAGAAAATTGTAAAACAGTAGAACATCCTTGGAAGGACCCTCTCGCTAATGGGCACCTCTCTAAAAAGGACAGTTTTCATCTGAAAAATTACCATTTTTACTATTTAGCAACTCACCAGTAAGAGGAAACCTCTCCCTAAAGGACACTTTGGTTCTGAAATTAGGTGTGCTATACAGGGAGGTTCTACTGTACTACCAAAACTCTGTTGGAACGCTCAAGAGAAAAATATACTTGAAGACAAAAAGGAAGCAGCGCGTGCACAAAGCACCATATTGGACTCTAAATATAAATCACAAAATCACCTAAATCCCAAACCAACCTTGACAAAGATGGAGTCAGAAAAACAACAATCAGAAGAAGCTATTAAAAAGGAAACTGAAGTCAGCTCAAGTGGTATTTAATACTCAAGGAAAACCTGAAAAATAGGAATTCATCTAATGTATACAAAACATTTGAATAAAAGAATCAGTCAGCCCGCCTCTATCCCCAATATCAGAATACCTCCAATCAAAATAAGTGGGGTAACTAAATGGTCAGGACTTAGAGAAACTTTCATTAATTGTAGGAAACAAAATCCAGAGTTCTCTCCACATCTGAGTGATACATCGATGTTCAGACCCGTAGCAGATTGCCGTCCAGCAAATATGTGGTTGGAAGATCGACACCTTCCAGGATATAAGACGACGATAAGAACCTCAGAGTTCGAGGTCTTGATAGCTGCATCATGATCCCCGATATACAAGAAGACATGGAAAATTTGAATTGGCCAAAATTGTTAGACTCACGTAAAGCGGAACAAAGGAGAAGCTCCGAAACATTCAGGTAACTTTCCTAAAACAGCCAGTAACAAGGAAATCTATAATATTACGGATATCTGCGACATAATGTGCATAGTCGAGGCCTACAGGGTTCCCAAAGGTCCAATGTCACAGTTGTCAAAACTTTGACCACTCAAAATTCGAATGCAGAGAAATTATCAAATGTGTTAAGTGCGGTGAAATCCATTTCGTCTCTAAATGTACTAAATAATATCGTCAAAATGAGTGAATTTCTAGGAGCAGCACACAGAGTACTGGCGTAGCTCATAATGTTTATCATGATATTTCTACGTACAATATATTTGCTATATGTTGTTTGTTTTCGAATACACAGTTGTTCCGACGTAACACAATCTCCAAAAGAGACTAAGAGTATCCATGGTTTCAAGCGGTCACTCGTGGAAGGTTCTATATTACCATATTTAAGGTTGTTGATTTAGCAAGAAAGGAAAGTTGGATCAGAAGCCTCTGGAGTCGAGGGCTGTTTGTTATATAGAGGGCGGAGAAGTTGGATAGGAAGCCGCCGGTGTTTCATCCCTAATTTAGAACGTCCAAGATATTTCCTCGAGCTCCACGACAAAGTTTGCCGCGATCTCAATCACTAAGTCTCTTACACCATTGTTGTAATCTTTAGTTGAGAAGCAAATTTATTATAGAGTTAAACATAATAAGGTAGATCTTGATTTTTAAGGATTATGCAATATTTTTAGTCATAGAGATAGAAGATCCACTCTCTTAAAGCATATATATATTTATCGCAGTAAGGACAGTAGAAGTTCGTTTTATGTATAAAAGAAACATTCGCGCTTTTAAGTCCTTTTATTTTATATGTATAGATGGCGCGTTATTGCTTTGTGTTAATTTATTCCTAACTGGCTTTGTCTTTATAGTTTGCTGAAGAGCATTGCTCGAAGCAAATATTTGAATGTAATTCTACTGTCCTATAAGCTTATGTCCATAGTTTACTTGAAAACCATTTCTAAGATTCCATCCTTCAGTGTAGCATATAAAAGCAGAATGATCCAATGCAGTATTAGAGCTCTGAGAAGCGGTCTGGTGGATTAAATTGGTGAAACCGCTGGGAGGGTTCACCACTGATGAGCCAAGCCCTCCCAATATATTTTTTCATCGCAGTAAGGACAGTAGAAGTTCGTTTTATATATAAAAGAAACATTCGAGCTTTTAAGTCCTTTTATTATTTATATATACTAGACGAATGGCCCGGGCAACGCCCGGGTTTTACCCGAGTGCGTATATATTTTTAAAATGTTTTAATTAAAATACTATTCGTTACAATTATAAATTGGCGCCGTGGATGTCTCTCTTATGAAACGTCCCGCCCCAAACTGTGTTTGTCTTGAAAATATAAAAATAAAAATTTGAACGGAAAAATATGTCCAGGGTAGCCTAGTGGTCATTGCATCTGCCCGGTAAGCGGAAGGTCGTGGGTTCGATTCCCATCCCTTGACACTTTTTTTATTTTATCCATTCTGACCAAAATCTATCCATGAACTTCACACAGTGAACTTCACACAGACAGAATAAGGCAATTATATAAGTAAATAATCCAAATTGTGCCTTATCACACACTATTTTTTTATTTGGCCTTATTACCTTGTGTTTATAATCTATGACGTAATGCCGGCGGCGCGCGCCCGTTGGCTGCCGGCGAGCACGTGACCTCCCTGTGCGCGCGCATCCGTGACAGAACCGGCCCATGACGGTCGTGACTATATATAGGGATATATATATGGATTGATGGATAATAATATAATAATAATAATAATTATTATTATTATTATCATTAGATAATGATAATGATCATAATGATGATGCGCGCGCATCCGTGACAGAACCGGCCCGCCCATGACGGTCGTGACTATATATGTTGATATATATGGATGGATGGATAATAATAATAATATAATAATAATAATAATAATAATTATGTTGTTTATTATTTATGCCTTATTGTAACTGCCAAGACTTATTTTAGTTCTTCTTTTTTATGTAATTTTGGCGTATCTCAAATTTCATAGTTTTAGAATTTGTTTTTAATTTTTAATTTAAAGTTTTCGGCATATTTGCATGTATCGTTGTATACAATATATTTTATTACAATTTGTTTAATTTACTTCCGGTAGGATTAGTTCTACACCTTATATATAGTTTAGATTTTATGTTATTTGCATATATATTTTTTGCGAAATCGGCCTGAAGATAGGCTAACGCCTGAAAGCTTGCCAACATTCAGAATAAAGAAACTCGTTGCAATTTTTTCTTCCTTTCATTCATTGAATATCTAGTTGCAATTATTTAGGATTTTATTGTGCATAAACTAGAACTGTTCATTTGATAGTATACTCTCAAATCTGCAACAAGTGGGCACCGTATTAAAATATACTCAGGGTTGTGATCTTCTTTGTCACATAAGCAGATTGAAGAATAAATTCTTCCAATTCTGTATAAGTATGTGTTAAAGTCTCCATGCCCCGTAAAGAATTGTATATTATAAAAATTTGGCTGGATAAATTTGGGTAATCTTGAGTTTTCAAAAATTTCTCTGGAAATATCATTAGAATCTTCATAGTAATTTTGAATTTTTTTCATTTATAAAGTTAGAGATCATTCTTTTTGCCGGATCATTTCTATTATAATCTATTTCAACTTTAAGTATGTTTGACAAAATGAAATCTGTAATTTTAGGTATTCTTGCGAGAACATGTGTACATTTCGAAGAAGTTGTATTATAAGCATGTATACAGAGTTTAAGAATTTTATACTGTAGTGAATCCAATTTGTTTTTAGATCTTTTGTTTATATATGGGTACCAAATTGTTGAACCATAAGTTATTGTGCTTCTCAATAAAGTCTTATATAATGTTAATGATCGCCTACTATCCAATCCCCACGATTTCTTTGTTAAACCAAGAAGATATCCACTGGCTCTAGTTGTTTTTGCAATAACACTGTCGATGTGTGAGAGGCATAAAATCTAATTTGTTCTTGTTTCGCTGATTCTTAAAAGTCAATCCTAGTAGTTTTAGGTTTTCAACTGGTTTGACAAGATTATCATGCAAGTTAATTACGTCGTTTTTACAATTGAATAAGTATAAAATCTTTGTTTTCTGTCTTGATATTTTAAGTTTGTTGTTTTCGCACCACATATTTATTTTCCTATTGAATTTACAATTGTAAACTTAAGATTTGTTACATCTGTATTCCAACATATTACCGTTAGATCATCTGTACGTATATCCAATAATCTCGATATTGGATTCCTGAAAGTTGGTTAAGAGATCAATAATTATGATGTTCCAAATTGTCGGAGATAAGGGTCCTCCTTGCGGACATCCTTTACTTAGTTTTTTGGTGAAATCATTCGAAGAGTACCTAAATCTTATCTTCCGGTTAGTGAAGTAGGATTTCATGAGGTTTTTTTGTTAATTATTCTTTCAAAAATTTTCGAAAATTTTAATTTAGACATAGAGGTCGATAGTTGCCACATTTTTGTAATCGGATTTACCCGGCTTTGGAATGATCAGCGCCTCTGCTCTTTTCCATTCATCAGGAAAGTAACTCATATCCAGACACTTCTGGTAGATTTTAGTTAATAGTGGTACCGCGAATTGTTTTGCGTGTATTATCATATTATTAGAAATGTTATCTATTCCTGGAGATTTCTTCGGATTAAATTTATCAATAATAGCGTTTACTTCATTGATTGTGATTATTGGTTCTGTTGTATTCGAAAGTCTTAATGCATATTTTTTTATATTTGTATGTGTATTCTTTTCTTCACCTGGGTTGTCATCAGGAAATAGAGCCGCTATTAATTCCTCAGTTTTCTGTTGTTGTTCTTGATATGTGTTTGTTTCTAATATTGGTAGTTGTTTATTCGAGTTACCTCTTAATTTTATGTATATTTTGTATAAATTCCCATAAAGATTGGTATAATTATTTTCTTCTAGAAAGGTCCTCCACGATATTCCTTTGGCCTTTTTAATCTCTCTCGTGAATATTTATTTATTGTTCTTTTAAATAACTCTATTAAATATCCTGAAGGATTCCGAGTTCGGTAATAAATATTTATTTCATAGTGAAAGTAGGTTTTTAAAATCTCCAGTTCTGTATTCCACCAGTTAGCTACACCACATTTTGGAGTTACATTATATTTTAGTTTCAGTGTGGAATGGGCAGATTCAATTAGAATCTCCGAAAGTTAATTTATTATTTGATCAACCTTTTCTGGTGTGGATATATTAGCCGATAACCTTTCAATCTTTTTCTTGTCAGCGTCATTCACATTCTGTGTAAATCTTGGCCAATTTGTTTTTTCTCATTGAATTTCCAAGTTGAATATAAGGTTGTGGTTGAAAATTGTTCAATCATACATACATCAAATAGTATCGCAACGTGATTAGATATTTGGGATATTTGTTGTGTACATCATTTAATTATTGTTGTAAGGGCTTTTCTATTTCTCAATGTCAATCAATTACACTGGCATTCCTGCATGTTGGTGTTTTATCATTGTGTATAATCATATGAGTTTAATAAGAATAAAGGTATATTAGAATGCCGTCATATATATTGTGTTAAAATTTGCTCGGGAGTGCTACAAGGAGAACCCTTGTCACCTTATCTGTTCATACTCTTCATGACAGACATAATCAATAACTTTAACGAATCTGATCTACCTGGCATATATCTCTCTAACTTTGGAACTGTCCACCTCCTGCTGTATGCAGACGATATTGTCCTCATTAGTAAGTCAAAGATTAATTTGCAACAGAAAATAAACATGCTGAGAGATTACTTTGAAGCGAATCATCTAACACTCAACCAAACAAAATCCAAAATAATGGTGTTCCGAAACAGGGGTCGCTCGGCAAAATCTGACAAATGGTTCTGGGGAGGATAACCCATAGCGTTGACATCGGGATACCTCTATATTGGTTATCTCCTCACAACATCAAACTCATTTGGCCAAGTTGCATCACATTTCAAGGGCAAGGCACTTGCAGCCACTGGCGCAGTATGTAAAATTTAGAAAACGCAAAAATGAATATATTTAACTATTAGATTCAACTGTTCTATCATTGTTGTTCTGTACATTGATGTATGCCGCTCCGATCTGGACAACTAACCAAAATAAGACGATAGAACAAATCCAAGATAATTTTCTCCGACGACTGCTGAACCAGCCAAAAAATACACCAGGCTATATACTGCGCATGGAAACTGGACGCTTCACACTTGGGGTCACTGCAATCAAATTAACGTTGAAGTTCTGGCTTAGTTTGCTAAAAATGGAAAAATCAAGACTACCAACAATCTGCTTAGACCAACTACGCAACATTTCTTCAAGCTTGAAAGCCTCTAATGGCTTTCAAAAAAGCTTAGTACGGATATTAAATCCCACGGGATTTACCTGGCTAAAGTACTGCTCAGATCCCACTGTTCTACAAAATAAAATTTCCAACATTATTTTGATTACAATAAAACAATCTATTCAATCAAATCAAGTACGAATAGTCAATTCAACGATGTATCCCCATTATAAATACCTACACAAATCAGTAGCCACGGAAAATTACCTACTTACAGATCTGCCACTGTCAACTAAGCGCCTAATAGCTAAACTAAGAATACTGTTTGTTTCTCATCGAGAAAGCCATGTGAAAAATCTGAAAGCAGAAGAACTAAATTGCCTACTATGCACAAATAAAATTAAGGCAGAAATAGAACACCATATATTTGGATGTATATCTCTGAAGACGGAGAGAGAAACTCTTGTTTCTGAGATAGGCCGCCTGCACCGTACACTCTCTTCTATCAAGTCTGATAGACAACAGATATATGGCTTTATCTGTATATAATTTCTTCAGAAGAGTTATGAAAAAAGCGGATCTGATAAATTAGTCTTTCCATTATAATATTGATAACTAATCTTCAAAATATTTTTCTTTTTTTTTTTCCGTCTTTTGTTAGAGCATGCTTTTTACTTCATTTCATGTAATATTGTACATAAAAAACTCCGCTCATCCTGATCATTGTTGTCCAGGCTCTGGAGAATCTGTGTAAGACCAATGGGGTCTTAATAATGGCTTTGAGTACGTATCTATGATCAGACTTCACCTGTGTTTTACTCGAGTGAATGTTTCTCTGAAAGAAACCTTTTTTTTTCATTCCTATTAAAAATGATGGGCTGGCTTCGCCTGATTCTCGGATGAATTTTGTTTTTGTTCATTAAGCATGATGCAGCGACATTTCATCATCATTTATTGACTGAAAATAGGTAAATTATTCTAGTGTACTTGGTTAATTTGAATTTTTGTCAGATGAAAATTGGCCAAAAAACAACTTTCCCGACTCAACTCTATATCCTGTAACTCTATAGCCAGATTGATTGAAACATTATAAAGAAACACAAAGCAATAACGCGCCATCTATACATATAAAATAAAAGGATTTAAAAGCGCGAATGTTTCTTTTATAAATAAAACGAACTTCTACTGTCCTTACTGCGATGAAAAAATATATTGGGAGGGCTTGGCTCATCAGTGGTGAATCCTTCACATCCTCCAGTGTAGCATATAAAAACAGAATGATCCAATACAGTATTAGAGCTCTGAGAAGCGGTCTGGTGGATTAAATTGGCGAAACCGCTGGGAGGGTTCACCACTGATGAGCCAAGCCCTTCCAATATATTTTTTCATCGCAGTAAGGACATTAGAAGTTCGTTTTATGTATAAAAGAAACATTCGCGCTTTTAAATCATTTTAATTTACATTATAAAGAACAATTAAAACTTATATATAAAAGTCAATGTCTGTTTCGCGATAAATCTTTAACTTATCCTGGAAAAAAGGAAAAATTCCAGGGGACTGGAAGTCAACCACAGTTACCCTCTTCTAAAACCCAACAAGTTCAAGTTACAGGCCAATCGCTCTTACCTCCACTGCAAGCAAATTACTAGAAAAATATTACACAAAAACCTCTTGTACTACCTACAACAAGAAGACCTAATTCCTCAAGAGCAAAGCGGTTTCCGCCCAGGACACTGAACAATCGATCAAATTCTCCACTTCACCAGAACATTTTAGACATTCAAAATAAAACCCCAACCAATAGTACCATCTCTACCTTCCTGGACCTTTCACAGGCATTTGTTCTTGTCTGGCACAATAAACTTATAATAAAACAAAAGGATTTAAAAGCGCGAATGTTTCTTTTATACATAAAACGAACTTCTACTGTCCTTACTGCGATGAAAAAATATATTGGGAGGGCTTGGCTCATCAGTGGTGAACCCTCCCAGCGGTTTCGCCAATTTAATCCACCAGACCGCTTCTCAGAGCTCTAATACTGTATTGGATCATTCTGCTTTTATATGCTACACTGAAGGATGAAATCTTAGAAATGGTTTTCAAGTAAACTATGGACATAAGCTTATAGGACAGTAGAATTACATTCGTGATGAGCCAAGCCCTCCCAATATATTTTTTCATCGCAGTAAGGACAGTAGAAGTTCGTTTTATGTATAAAAGAAACATTCACGCTTTTAAATCCTTTTATTTTATATGTATAGATGGCGCGTTATTGCTTTGTGTTAATATAATAAAACTGTTAAAAATTCAACATAAATGGACACTTGCAATGCTGGATAAAGAGTCTTATCAAAAATCGCTCATACAAGGTCAAAATTAACAACACTTTCTCGAAGCCGTACAAACTTCGACGGGAAGTCCCACAGGAGTCAGTTCTCAGTTGTTTACACTCTACATAGCAGGAATAGAAAATGTCATCGATCAAATATTGGGATGTTTGGCGACGACATAATACTTTGGAACAGTCATCATGAAATCCAAAAAAATGAAGATCATCTAAACAGATCCATGAACAATCTAGAAAAATTCATTAAAAAACAAACTTGTTGTAAATACCCTTAAAACAGAAACCAGTCTCTTTACAACTAATAGCAAACTTCAAAGCTACAAACCGAACATTTACATCAATGATAATCTTCTCCCAGTAAATTAAAATCCCAAATACTTAGGCATAACTCTAGATCCAGAAATTAGATGTAACAAACATATAGATACTCTAATACAAAAAACCTGTTCAAGACTTAACATCCTAAAATATATCGTTAGCAAAACTTGAGAAGCAGATCTCGAAATCTTAAAAATTACATACCAAGCTCTTATTCGACCAATTCTAGAATATGGCCTACAGGTATTCACCAATTCATCTACCACAAACCTTGATAGCATTCAGACGGCAGCAGCAAAAATTATAACAGGCAACAAATAATAACGCAATAACGACATAGTACAACGTGAAGTAGATCATCTGCCGCTGAACCTTAGAAGTGATATACTGATGGAAAAATACTTAAATAGAATCTGTAGCTATGGATCTGATCACAGAACAGGAAATTATACAAACCATTGGAAAAGTAACCATAGATTAAAACATGAATCCCCCCTATTCTACGCTTTCAAAAATAATATGGTTTATCATAGTATAGAAAGATCCTATCTCAGAAACGAAATCCAACCCAACCTCAATTTACCCAACATCACCTTTCAAACTTCTCTTGATAAACCAAAAACCAAGAAAAAACCCACATATTCTCTTACAACTTAGCCTCCAAATTATCAGCACATCCCTTCTAACACCAACAAAATTTATACAGATGGAAGCAGATTTGATGATGGATCCTGCGCAAGTGGAGTTTTCATCGTTAATAAATCAGAAAAGAAAAAAATTAAATTCAGGAACCCCAATAACTGCTCTAATTTTCGAGCAGAATTACCAACAATTCAAAAAGACCTAACATAATGTAAAAACTCCAACAAAAACATCTGGATTCTCTCTGACAGTCTCAGTGCTATAAAACACATAAAATATATGGATTCTGCCAGAGACAAAACAACAACAAAAAAATCGAAATCTTCAAAAAAAAAAATCTCACAGGAAATCCAGAGAGGGTGTTAATTGGGGGAAAAGAAATTTCTTATAAATGGATTTATCACGGAGTCTTTACAGAAAAAAAGTAAAAGCTAATTATTTTTAACATTAATATTGAGATTTATATACAAGAAAGCTTAATTAAGACAATTGAACTTATTTATTTACATATATGTTATTTATAAAAATATATATTCTATTATCATAGTGTCTGTGTGAATGGTTTCTATATAGATAATAATACTGGGTTTAATATTGATGTGCCTATTTAAATATTTTAGTGTAATTTTATGTATATATATATATATTCGATTTTGATACAAAGTTTTGTGAATTCATGAATAGAAACTAAATTAATAATTAGGAAATAAAAAATTAACATTCAAAAAAGTTTTTATTTGCATGCACAAAAAAAGGAAAAATAAAATATTTTACATATCTTCTGTGATTGAGCAATTAGATGTATCTGAGTGAAAATAAAAGCGGCGGGGGATGATCATCGTGAATTTCGAACCTAATGTCATTTAATATGTAGCACCTGATTAGCGGTTTTATAAGTTCACTCAATATAGTCATCCCTCGCCGCTTTTATTTTCACTCATATATATCTAACTAGCCGAGTGGCCCGGGCAACGCCCGGGTTTTACCCGACTGGACCCGGCTTCGCCTGTGTAGTGTTCGAGCGAGATTTACTCATGAATGAATAGAGGCCCCAACTGTTTGTAAACTCAATGTAATGAATTTTCTTTCAGCAAAATGGAGATAAATTGCAAACAGCAATATCGAAAATGCTTGTGAAAAAATCTGAAATATAGGATCCATTTCACAAACACATCTAATGAATAGAGTGCTGTTTGGAGGAGTGGTCTAAACTGTTAATTTTTAAAAACCATGACCCGGGATCATTGAATGCAGATTTAGACACTTTGTTCTGAAAAAAAAATTGCCCCAATGGCTCCTGATTCTTGAAAAAGTCCAACCCCTCCAGTGAGTGCAAGTAACCAAACAGGGCTTTTATTCTTAAAAATTAAAAAAAAAATCTAATGATTAGTTTGAATAAAGGAAAATGGTCGGCACAACCTGAAAATTTCACTTTGTCCACTTCACTCTCGGCTGTCCAAGAACAAACAGCCAGAGCAAACATTTTAAAGGGCACCTAATCCGGCACTTACATTTCTAAATAGTTAATTTGCATAATTTTCTAATAGTCAAGGGCAATTTTAAAAATACCAAAAAAGCAAGACCAAATAAAAAAATATATATATATGTGTGATGTTTCAGTAACAGCATTGTTGCCATATAAAGACAAAATTACTGAATGTATTCAGTACCTTTGTCTGAAGATAGCCAAAATGTAACTGAAACCACACATAATGTAATTATTTGTATTCCGTCTTGCTTCCTTTTTTTTTGTAATTATCCCTAGTACGCGTGATACAGGCCATGATAACCATGGTGGGTAGGTAGCGACTGCTTTTACTGTAAGCGCACCACATGTCTACAAATGTGATACATTGCTACCAGCTAAATGCATTTTCACTATGGTGTGATTTCCACATGATGGATCTGTAGACACATTATAATCTCTCCAGAGCTTAAGGTAGCAAACAGTACTTTCACATTATATAAATATCAATGCCAAAAGCCAGAGTTATGATAGCTGTTGCAGTGTAATGTAGACCTGCAGGATGGGAAAAAGCAATATTATTTCCGGCTTTAATTTTAAAAGTATTATGAAACGTTAAAGATAGAATCTTAACTTTTGAAGAATGAAAAAATGCTAACTTGATGTGTATTAATTTAGTCTAAAAACAAACAGCATGTAAAAGTAAGCACCAATCGAAAGCATTTATTAGCTCTAACAGTGCTGCCCCCAGTGGTAAAAGCTTGGAGCTAACGCTTCACGGGTTGGTAAAGTTTATGTTAATAATACATTAACTTAACAATATTCCATGTCTTGCTAACACAAATTTTAAAAATAACATGCATAAAAATAATACAATTCTTAAAATCATAAATGAAGCATCATTAAATTAAATGGGAGAGAAATGGTGTTCCAAATTTTTTTTTGTTGTAAAACTTTGACCTTTATATTTTTACAAATTCTTAAAGTATATAACCCAAACCAAATTGTCTATAAAATTCTGCAAACAAATATAATATTATAGAGGCATGAAAATACCAATGGTGTAAAAATCAAAACAGCAAAGTTATCCTGATAAATGCAATGAGCTATGATAAGGTGTGTTGCAGGCTAACAAAAACCTTAATTGAACCAGAAATGTTGATACCATAAAAAAAAATAAAAAACAATTTTCAAGAATAGAGTTATGTAAATGAATTAAATGTGAAAAAATTAAAATAAAATAAAGTAAAAAAAGCTTTATTGATGAAACTACAGTAGAGCAATAATGATAACAAATTATTCATAAATTATGTAGTTACAAAAGTCAAGCTTCCCAAAATCATTATTCGAAGAAATCTCTTTCAAAATTGTCAAAATCTATATCAAAGCCCCCTGATAAACAATTTTGCGTGTCTTGCTAAAAGTAGAACTAAAGACAAATAAATTTTTAGGGCTGGAAACACGGGAGCATGCTACATAGAGTTGCCCATGCGAGAAACAGGGAGACTCAAGATGCACACCAACTACTTGCAATGTTTGACCCTGAAGCATGCTGAACCCTAGAGCTATTGGAACGCTGAGAAAGTTTGCTTCTCCTATGGCTTGGCATACCTACAAACACAAAGCATTAGTAAAAATAAAAATAAGGATAACTTAAAAATGTAAAACATAAAGGACTGAGATTGAAAAAAAAAATTCAAAAATAGTGTATTAAAATAAGCGCGACTCATGACTAAGGCCAAAATAAAAAAAAAGCATAGAAATATTCTGAAAGGAGGGGAAAAATGCATAAAACTCAGCGAAAACGTAAAACAACTGATTAAAAAAAATCAAATGGAAGAAGACGTAAAAAAAAAAATACAATTAGCTGAAAAAATATGCACAACAAATATGAGTAGAACATACATAGATATATATGAGCAGCTACATATTATGAAGCAGATAAATCTAAATCATTGATTCTCAACCAATGTGCCGCGGTAATTTTGTGTGCCGCGAAATTCTAAAAATGTGTCGCTGAATTTTAGGCATATGATTATGTTCACGTTTGTAATGGTTTTTCTTTTTTTCTTTTTCATTTTTTTACTTTTTAAAATAACTAAATTAGCAAATTGAATGTTAGAGATGTATATTACTTAGATTTTGCATAGAAATATTGATACATAATTTGAATTTTCTTGCATTCAAGTTAGCAAAAGTGTGCCGCGAAATTCTAAAATTGTGCCGCCAAATTTTCAAATCTTTAAAATAATGCCGCAACAAAAAAAAGGTTGAGAATCACTGATCTAAATACTACCTAAACAAATGACAGCAAAACAAAAAAAAAAAAAAAAGACAATGGAAGAAGGCCTAAAAAAAAAGTCTAATTTGGTTGAAAAAACTGCCCAATAAATTGAGCCTATATAGATATATGGACCCGGCTTCGCCCGGGTATTGTTCGAGTGGGGTTTACTCTTGAATGAATAGAGCCCCCAACTGTTTTTAAAACTTTAAGTAAAGAATTTTCTTTCAGCACAATGGAGATAAACTGCAAATATCAAAATTAAAAATTCTGGTAAAAATAATCTGAAATATAAGATCAATTTCACAAACACATCTAATGTATAGAGTGCTTTTTTGGAGGAGTGGTCTAAACTGTTGATTTTTAAAAACCACGCCCGGGATCATCGAATCCAGTTTTGGGGAATTTGTTCTGAAAAAAAAAAATTGCCCCAATGGCCCCTGATTCTTGAAAAAGTCAAACCCCTCCAGTGAGTGCAAGTAACCAAACTTGGCTTTGGTATCTAAAAAATGAAAAAAAAAAAATCAAAGGATTAGTGTGAATTAAGGGAAATGGGCCTCGCAACCTGAAAATTTCACTTTCTCCACTTCACTCTCGGCAGTTCAAGAAGAAACAGCCAGATTAAACATTTTTAAGGGCACCTAATCCGGCATGTACATCTATAGTTAAACAACTTTTAAAAATGTAATATATCTGCAATACTGAAATACCCAGACTTGGATTTTTTTTTTATTAGTTTATTGTTGGCAGTTTTAGGAAAATGTGGGAAATTAGATATTATTACAAAAGAATGTACTTTTTAAAATGGCATAAAATAATTAGGAAATTTGCATCATTTTCAAATAGTCAAGGGCAATGTTAAAAATATCAAAAAAGCAACACCAAATAAAAAATAAACGAATTATGTGTGATGTTTCAATAACAGCATTGTCACCTTATAAAGACAAAATTACTGAATGTATTCAGTACTTTTGTCTGAAGATGGTAACAATGCTGTTTCTGAAACCACACATAATTTATTTATTTGGATCTGGTCTTGCTTCCTTGTGATTTTTATCTATATTTCAAAATATACCTCAATTCTTTTTTACCTAAAAAGCTTTACATATATATTGCCAAGACCATAAATAAAGGTAAAATGTCAAATGAGTTATTAATTAACCCTATATGGGTCAGGATATATATCTAAATGCATTCATATAAAAATATGGTTGAACCATATAAATATATATAAATGCTATTAGAGCATAAACATATTACATGGAACAAACATATAGTAAAATATATGTAGCAAGTTATATTGTAAAACATACTTTTTTCAATAAATATACTTTTAACAACTTTAATAAAATTTATACGCACTCTAAATATAAGAAAGAAAAAAAATAGAATACTCTTCTAAAAATAATATACCTTATGAGATAAAATACTACACTTATCGTTAAAGATGTAGATCGTTATATTTACACTAATTAAAATTAAACGAAGCAAAATATATGAATAAGCTGCGAAATAAATAATAATTCCAATTAATTTAAATTGAAAAAATATTACTAAATGATTAAATAAAATCTACCTTCTAAAAAGGAAAAGAAAGTTTTTCGAAATGCAATTTTTGTGCTTTTAGCCTAAATGTTAAACCAAAACCTCAACTCCCTACGTGCGAAATTTCACAATACAGTTTTAATTAACCCAGGTTCCGGGGGCGTATTTATTTGATAATGATCTATTAAAATTATTTTAAAAGAGTTTAAATATATAAAAATAATCTTACCTTTTAAAGACACACATTAATCGGGTAAAATTACAAAACAACAACGTGTAAAATTATTAACCAATCAGATTCATTTATCGTCGCGACCAGTGCGCCGCCAAGCGGTAAAAGGCTTGAACTAAGGAATTTTGGTTTAACATTTTTTAAAAATAGCACATTAAACCTTTTCGTTTTTTGAATAGCCTATATGTTAAACGAAATCTTCAGCTACCTACATGCGAAATTCCATAATGATTGAGTCAGTAGATTTTGCGTGATGCGATAACAAACATCGATTTCGCATTTCATTTTTATAGATATAAAGGATTACTCAATGACAGAAGATAAAATATTCTATTTTTGTCTTTTAAATGCATTTAAAAATGAGCTTTTTGATTGTATTATTTATTTCTCAATTATTATGGTTTTGCTGAGATGGATAGGCTGTCCTTGTATCCTTATCCCTAGGTCGTTATCTTTTGTTTTCTTAAGTGGAACTGGCAAGTTCGTGTTTTCTTGAGATTGAGAGTTAGTCCGTGAACAATTGCCCAAGTCTGATAAACTTCGCGGAAATATTTTTATACTGCGCATGAGTGGACAAGCTCGCGTGTGGGCCAAAAGGGTAAATGGTTCTTTGTTAGTGAATTTAAATGACATTCCAAAAGTTGACCATATTGATATAGGTAGACTGCTTTCAAAGTAGGTTTAATTAGAGATTTAAAATAAAATTCTGGTGGTTGGGCACTCTAAATAGGTGGATATTTTAGGAAGAATGTTTAGTTAGAGAATAAAATGACATTCCAAAAGTTGGCCACCCTAAATAGGTAGACAGTTTGGAAATTATGTTTAGTTAGAGAATTTAAATGACATTTCAAAAATTGTGGGCACTCTAGATAGGATATGGTTTGAAAAATATGTTTAGTTGTAGAATTTAAATGACATTCGAAAACTGGCATTTCTAAAAAGGGGGATATTTAGTGATTGCTTTGATCAAGAGTTTAAATGACATACCAAAAGTTGTGACAATTCTTAAAATGTGGATGGTTTGACAAGGATGCCTTGGTATAGAATTTGAAGCACTTTCCAAAAATTGATTATTCTTAATAGGTGCATCACGGTAAAGGTGTTTTTTTTTTTTATTGTGATAAAATAACAATCCAAGAATGTGGGCCATTCTAAATGGGTAGGCTGCATGGAAAGATAATTTGATACAGAAGTCAAATGATAGGTGGATGGTTTGGTAAGTATATTTTGGTAAAAAAAATAAACGATATTTTCAAGCTTTGACTTATTTAAGCAAGTCGCCTCTTTTGAAAGAATGTTTTGTTCATAAAATATAAATGATATTTCCAAGCTTTGGCTTATATAAGCAAGTGGCTTCTTTTAAAATAATTGTTTTGGTATACAAAAATATAACAATTCTTCCAAAGGTTGGCTAAGCTAAACGTTTTTTAAGAATATTTTCCGTGTGTTCATTAAACATATTTATTTTATCTCCCGTCTTCTCAACCTCACTTTTTATATATACCAATGACTGTAGAAAACTGAATCTTTTGTAAGAATTAAAAAATAGACAAATGACCGTTCCACAAATAGGATAGAAGGTCAGCTAGTCCCATTCCTTATCAAATTTTACCTGTAAAATATATTGTATTTTATATAAATTATATAGATAAAGAATTCTTCCTGGATTGAATTTAGACGATAAAAATTATATTATTATACCAGGTCTAAAATACAATATAACGCGGCTGATGATTGTAAAACGAAAATTAAAATTATACCGCGAATGTTTCTTTTAAAAATCGAAATTTATTTTCAAAGAGAAATATCATCCTCAAAGTTAGAAATGTCGCTATTTCTCTTTGAAAATAAATTTCGATTTTTAAAAGAAACATTCGCGGTATAATTTTAATTTTCGTTTTTATACCAGGTCTATTAGAATGAAATGCGAAAATTTTCATTGAATTCAAAGGTTCACCAATTCCATACAACAAAAGATTTTTTATTCAAAGTAATTGCCCTGATTATCTATACACTCGGACCACCTTTCAGGCAATTTTCGAATTCCTTGTCTGAAAAATTCTATTCCTTTTGAGTCGAACCAGTCAACAAGCCATTTTCGGAGTATGTCTGAGTTCGAAAATTCCTGGTTTTTTAGGGCGTGTCCTAAAGATGTGAAAAGGTGGTAGTCCGACGACGCTAAGTCTGGTGAGTACAGCGGGTGGGGTAAGAGTTCCCAGCCCAAGTCTTTTATGGTGTTTCTGACCACTGTAGCGTTGTGGGCTGGAGCGTTGTCATGCTGCAGTATCAGCTTGTTGCGCTTTTCACGCAATTCCGGTATTTTTTCATTCAATGCCTCTCTCAAACTGTGCATTTGTTGTTCGTAGCGACTAGTATTGACCGTTTCGCCAGGTTTCAGGAGCTTGAAATATACTACGCCGGTCTGGTCCTACCATACGCAAAGCATTGCCTTTTCTCCTAAGCGATTGGGCCTTGGCTTCCGTTTTGGAAATTGGCCGAGCAGGCCCCACGACTTTTGGCGCATAGGATTGCTGAAGTGGATCGATTTCTCACCAGAAGTTACGATTCGGTGCAAAAATGACTTCTTTTCATGCCTGGCGAGCAGCCCTTCGCAGGTTACCAGACGCCGTTCTTGCTGCCTTTCGCTCAACTCGTGGGGGACCTATCTGGAAAGCTTTTGGGTCATTCTGAGGCTGTTTAAACGTAGGGAAACATAACCTTGAGACACCTGGAGCTGTTTCGCGAGTTTCTCCTGCGTTTGGGTACTGTCGTCATCCAACAAAGCTTGCAGTTCAGCGTCCTCGAACTTTTGGTGCGGTTTTCCACGTGGTTCATTATCGAGTTCGAAATCGCCACTTTGGAATTTTTTAAACCACCTGTAACACTGTGATTTGCTCAGAGCGTTGTCGCCGTGAACTTCCTCGAGCATTCGGTGGGCTTCAGTGGCACTTTTCTTCCAGTTGAAGGCGAACAACAAAACTTCCCGCAAATCGGCACTTTTTGGCTCGGAAATCACCATTTTCCACCGGCTCCAGAAATTTTCCACGATTTGAATTTTTCTAAAACTCCACGCATGCTGATGCCACGTGAGTCAAAAAACAAAATGCCTTCAACAGCGCCACCGTCGGCTCAAATAAAGTTGCACAGCGCCCTCTGGCAGCCATTTTCGCGTTTCATACTAATAGACCTGGTATATTTTATTGTTAAAATATTTATCCACATTTATATTTTAACATAGTTATACCTTACTAAAATATTTGCTATATTAAAGTCCCAAACCCCATTTAAATAAGCTAAATAAATATTTAGTTATTATTCTTATTCATATCATTCTTATTTTACTGATAATAGGAATATTTATTATAAACATCTAAATTATATATTACTAGACGAATGGCCCGGGCAACGCCCGGGTTTTACCCGAGTGCGTATATATTTTAAAAACGTTTTAATTCAAATACTATTCATTACAATTATAAATTGGCGCCATGGATGTCACTCTTGTGAAACGTCCCGTTCCAAACTGTGTGTTTTTAAAATTCATTAGATAATGATAATGCGCGCGCATCCGTGACAGCGATGAGGAATTGAGGAAAGACGGTCGTGACTATATATGTTGATAATAATAATAATAATTATCATTAGATAATGATAATGATCATAATGATGATGCGCCCGCATCCGTGACTGAGGCCGATGAGGAAAGACGGTCGTGACTATATATGTTGATAATAATAATAATAATATAATAATTATTATTATTATTATTATCATTAGATAATGATAATGATCATAATGATGATGCGCGCGCATCCGTGACATGAGGAATTGAGGAATTGTTGAGGAAAGACGGTCGTGACTATATATGTTGACTAGCCGAATGACCCGGGCAACGCCCGTGTTTTACCCGATTGAATGTTTTTATTCAAATACTATTTGTTACAATTATAAATTGGAGCCGTGGATGTCACTCTTTTGAAACGTCCCCGCTCCAAACTTTACATGTACATTAGGTAAGCTGGTATTAACCCTCATTTTAACCGCTAGAGGCGCGAGCGAATTGACTTTTTGTAAATATACATAATTATAAAGATAGAAGCTTCTATAGAAGATAATGATCATAATGATGATGCGCGCGCATCCGTGACAGCGGCTGATGAGGAATTGAGGAAAGACGGTCGTGACTATATATATTAATAATAATAATAATTATTATTATTATTATAATCATTAGATAATGATCATAATGATGATGCGCGCGCATCCGTGACATGAGGAATTGAGGAATTGTTGACGGTGGAAAGACGGTCGTGACTATATATGTTGATAATAAAATAATAAAATAATAATATAATAATAATTATTATTATTATTATCATTAGATAATGATAATGATCATAATGATGATGCGCGCGCATCCGTGACATGAGGAATTGAGGAGGAAAGACGGTCGTGACTATTATATACTAGACGAATGGCCCGGGCAACGCCCCGGTTTTAACCGAGTGCATATATATTATTAAAATGTTTTAATTAAAATACTATTCGTTACAATTATAAATTGGCGCCGTGGATGTCTCTCTTGTGAAACGTCCCGCCCCAAACTGTGTGTGTCTTGAAAATATAAAAATAAAAATGTGAACGGAAAAATATGTCCAGGGTAGCCTAGTGGTCATGGCATCTGCCCGGTAAGCGGAAGGTCGTGGGTTCGATTCCCATCCCTTGACACTTTTTTTATTTTATCCATTCTGACCAAAATCTATCCGTGAACTTCACACAGTGAACTTCACACAGAGAGAATAAGGCAATTATATAAGTAGATAACCCAAATTGTGCCTTATCACACACTATTTTTTTATTTGGCCTTATTACCTTGTGTTTATAATCTATGACGTAATGCCGGCGGCGCGCGCCCGTTGGCTGCCGGCGAGCACGTGACCTCCCTGTGCGCGCGCATCCGTGACAGAACCGGCCGGCCCATGACGGTCGTGACTATATATGTTGATAATGGATGATAATAATAATAATATAATAATAATAATAATAATAATGATCATAATGATGATGCGCGCGCATCCGTGACAGAACCCATGACGGTCGTGACTATATATGTTGATTATGGATATATTTTTTATATATATATTGGCACAGATTATTTAAAATAATTTATAAATAAATTCATTATTTTTAGATGTACATCATTATTTTGTTGAAATTATTTTATTGCTTTAAACTTACTTTATACATATACCTATAGCATAAAAAAAAAAAAAATAAATTCGCGAAAAATCAATTCTAAAATATAAAAGATGGAAAAGATATCGTGCCGTTTTTTTCTGAAGAATGAATGCAAGGCAGGTGACAAGTGTCCCATTCCCCACGTCAACAACGGGAGTCCTGATAAAATATGTCGTTTTTTTTAAAGGACGGTTGCACCTTCGGGACAAGTTGTAACTATGAACACCGCAGACCTTCCTCAGACGAAGAGATTCCAGTTCCAGAGAGGAATAATGAGCCCTATACTTGCTCTGCCTGTAACCAGTCCCACATTCCTTCACAAGAGAAACCTTACAAGTTGATGGGAAGCTGCGACCACGTTCTGTGTAAGGACTGTTGGGGAAAACTGGGGAAAAATAAGGAAAACAGATACGACTGCCCGGGATCAGAGGAATGTGCGCCCTCCTTCATTATTTTAAAGACAGAAAAGTTTATGGGACATGAAGAAAAGACATCCCTTATTGAAATAAGGAAGAAGATGCTTAGTGAAACAGATTGTATATTTAAACAAAAGTGTAAAAATGGAAGCAGTTGTCTCTACAGACATCAGGAACAAGTTCCTTGGCAGAGAAAGATTGATTGTAAGTTTGGAGCCAGGTGTAGGTACAAGGATTGCCTGTATAAACACCCAGAAAAACCTACTCCCTGGGAAAACGACAAGATTTGTAAGTTTGGAAACAAATGTTGGCGCCAGGACTGTCTTTACAAACACTACGACAATCAACAAGGACCTCGGAAGAAGTTGGTTGACTGTAGATATGGGACCAAGTGTGTAAACAGGGACTGCGTCTACAGACACACAAGACCTACACCAAGAAGGACAGTATGTAGATATGACCCGCGGTGTATCGACAGAAGTTGCAAGTTTATTCATCCATCCCGCCAAAGTAATGGAAGATCCTCGAAATAAGTTTTATAACGTAGCGATGAATTGAAAAATTCTGCTTAAAAATTTAGAAAAAATGACAAAAAAAAATTAAACTATCAAAACATTTTCGAATATTTTATTTTAAAAGTTTAAAAAGTGATTTTATTAAGGGGGGGGGGGGGGGGGGTTCAATAAAAAAAATATAAAATATTTATTTTGTCTAGTTTTTTTAATCTCTTTTTATATATTTCCTAATATAAATCTTATAAAATTTCATAACCTATTACTGCATCATTATTCACACCACTTTTTAAATAAAATTGTGATATTTTTGTAAATTATTTTAAATATAAAAGACTTAAACAGTAGATACTCCATTTAACGGACACCTCTCTACAAAGGACAGTTTTCATTTGAAAACTACCATTTCTACTATTTAGCAACTCTCCAGTACGATGACCCCTCTCTCTAAAGGACACTTTGCCTTCAATTAGGCGTCTTCACAGGGAGGTTCTACTGTATTTACTTTACAATAATGTGTATTATATTTTGACAGAGTATTCTAATAAGTATTATTATTTAAAAATCTAAATTTTGTGTTTGTTTGTTTTTATCAATAAACTCCTCTCTAAGCTACTGTACTGGGAAACCCTATCTCATCGGCTTTAGCAAACATTTTCATGGACCAAATTGATTCGGTTAAAACCTGGGCGTTGCCCTTTTCATCGGTTAGTTATACTGTAGAGCCTCCCTGTAGGGAGAGATGTCCTCTTATCGGAGAGTTGCTAAATTATTAAAATTGGAATTTTGAAAATGAAAACTGTCCTTTGTGGAGACGTGTCCTCTAGCGGGGTGTCCGCTGAAGGGAGGTTCTACTGTACTTATTTTAACCAAATGGGGGTTATGGTTCTATTATTTTAAAATAGGGGCACATTTCAATAAATAAATATGGCGGGTGAGTAAGTCTGAAATAATCATATTTATATGAATCCTTTCATATAAGTTAAATAAGAACAAATGTATATATAGTAAAACCTCCCTTTAGCGGACACTCCGCTTGAGGACACCTCTCTACAAAGGACAGTTTTAATTAGCAAAATTACCATTTTTACAATTTAGCAACCCTCCGGTAAGAGGACACCTCTCCCTAAAGGAGACTTTGGCTCTGCAATTAGGTGTCATCATATTGGGAGATTATATTGAAGAATTATGTTTAACATATATAATGTAATATCATTTTCCCTACTAAATTACATTCGGTAAATTATAAAATCGTTAATCTTTCACATACTTGCTTTTTTGGTTTATTAAATGATAATATAAAAAAGGTATAACATTGACTGTCATTCTAAACCTGTTTGTAGAACAGGCCAATATTCTAGTATTATCATTAGATACGCCCTGTGATAATTCAGCAATACATATTATCATCATATTTTCTTATCCGAAAATATGCATTGTCTGATACCTGGCTATTTTCAAATTATAGTGTCTGATTCCTTTAAGACCCTAACCAGCATTTTTCTCTCAAAAAGTGTAAATTAGCTATTGGTTTTATTTGTGAAAAGGCTTTGAATAGAGAGAGACTATATATTTAAAGTGCATTTTTATCTATACACATCTACCTGATAAATTTATTTAAAATTTGTGAGTTTTAAAGGGAAGATGTTAAAGTAAGCTATGAAATTCCCTTTTAGCCCCTATGATCAGGTAGGATGGCTTCTCTACCCTAATTTAGAAAGCAATGGCCGCAGAAAATATGCGGATTAAGATCAGACCCGGTCGTCAAAAATCCAAACCATGGTTTAATAGAGAGTGCTACTTAACCAAAAGGTCTGCTAGGATAAATCTTGCTATATTCAAGGAGACGAATACCCACACAGACCATAAGGTCTATATATTGAGTAGGAAAATATATTGGGCTCTAATATATCTTAACAAGAAAAAATAATTTTCAAAATATTCAGGAACTTCTCAAAAAACCCTGCGAGGAAAATGCTTCTGAATTTGATAAAAATTGTAAAAAGAATGATGTCAAGAGTGATTGCCCATGTGTTAGAGTGGGGACACATTTTTTCAGACCTGAAGACTTCTACATAAATTTAGAGGATATTGCCATTGGTGATTTCACATGCGAAGTGGAAAGAAAATTCATACCAGATAGCTATATTTTAGAGAAATTGATTAAACCATTTTGAATACTACCTGCTTCAACGGTTTTGATGGGCCTGGAGATTTTTACAAAGTCTACGACAGTATTTTCAAAGGAATTTCAAATTTTGACAACGAGTGTTATTCCCTAGTCGCTCGACCTCGCTTTGGCTGTTCAAAAACCTCTGTTGAAAAGGTTAAAATTTTCTACGACTATTGGTTGTCTTATACCACCAACCCAGACTATTATTCCGAGAATTTGTCTTCATATCAAAAAAGTAGAAGAAAAATGGATAGAAATATGTTAATTCAAAATCAATACTATCTCTCAGAGTTGAAAAATCAGGTAATCGATTTGGTCGAACATGTTAAATGTATTGATCCCCAGGTTTTAAAATATGAAGAACTGAAGAAGAAGAAAATAGAGGAAGCTGAAATATCAAACCAGAATACTAGAGCCGGCCAAAAGTTCAAGAGGAAAGAAAAAACATTTAAACAGAAGGGCAATTTAATGAGAATCATGCCTTTGATAGAATATACTTATTTTAATGGATACAATGATGGAACTGAAGGTTTTTACCAGGTGTTCGGAGATCTTTTTGAAAAAATATCATTAGAAGACGTCAATTTTTGGGGTAACAACAAATTCAAAAGACCAATTTTTGGAAATTCAAAAAGCTCCTTTAGAAAGGTGGTTAAGCCATTTTACGAAAATTGGTTATCCTACGACTCCTACAGCATCTTTTCTAGTAAAGGTCTAAAAGGTGTAGACGACCAAAAAGTATTTGAAGAATACCTCAGCATGCACGATAGAAGTGAGATAGAAAATATTATGAGGCGTGACATGGAGGTTGGCAGACTTGTCAGATACGTCCAAAAAATAGACTCTAGATTTAAGTAGAAGTATTAGACAAGCCTAGTAAATATTGTACATCATAAAACCCTTGGTTTTTAATAAATTCAAGTCTTTGTTATATTACCTGTCTCATTTTTCTAACAATACAACCATTTTATATTTGACTGTTTACAAACATTATTTGATTCTAGGTTCTTCAAGTATGTACTTTTCATACCTTTTCCAAGGAACCTTATTTCTTATTATAAAGTAGTTTTCATTTGTCAGTCGCACTTGTGCTGAATTATATAAAGAATATCTTTCTACAAATTAAAATAAAATTTTCTTTTTATTTATTATTTGGTATTCAAAATCCTTTTTAAGAATATTAATAAATATTTTAATAAAAATTCCTTTGAACATCCAGTAAAAGTTGCATATGACTCTAATTTTTTCTATTTGTCTACAAATGTTCATAATTTAAAAAATGAAAGTTTTTTTTGAAAATATAATTGGGTATAAAAACAAAGGCGACATTTTTGTGTCTGTGTATTTTTTTGCTCGAAGAAACTGGAAAACCAAATAAATAATAATCTCAGTAGAGAATGTCATTGATAATACATCTCTATATTAAAGGCAGTTTTCATTGTTAATATTGCCATTTTGAAGATTCTATCTGACCAGCTTTCATGTCTGCCCACAGACAATCAATATTTTTCATACTGACTGGACGAAATACACTTTATGAAGAGAAATGTGTTTTTAAAAGCTTTGTTTAAAACCTCTTCCATGTCCACAAATATTGTAATCAATTCATAATATACTTCCAGAGCACGTAGAGACAGGAATATTTGCACACTTTTTATAACCTGATGACTATGCAAGTTGAACACATTTCAGAATTCCGGGTTGTCAGGGTGAATGGGCACAGACGAATTTATTTCCAAACTTTATAATCTAATATCAATATGCTTCCAGAACATATAAAAGTATGGAATTTTGAACACTTGCACAGTCCATTTAATAATTCAAGTATACAAATTTTCAAACATCTAAGTGGTCGGAGTGTTTGGAATGAACTAATTTGAATATTTCTTTTTTTAAATGTTATGTTACGTTAGAAATAAAGAGTCTTGAATTGCGGAATTGTTTAAGCCCTCAGATGAGTTAGAATCTTGAATATTCAGGTTCCTATTTTAAACCTTCTTGGAGTTATAAGGGAAAATAAAATGCCCAAAGGCCATAAATTTATTAATTTAACTTCTATAATTCAGTAATCTGATTCCACCATCATCACGCATTTATTTCTATTCTTCTATATTCATATAAAAGTCAATTATTATATACAGTAGAAACTACCTGCAAAGGATACCTAAATGCAGAACCAAAGTGTCTTTTAGGGAGTGATGTTCTCTTACCGGAGAGTTTTTAAATTTTAAAATTTGTAATTTTGCAAATGAAAACTGTCCTTTGTGGAGAGTTGTCCACTAAAGGGAGGTTCTATTGTATTAAAATGAAAAAAAAGCATATATTGACCACGAGAACATGAGCTTTTTAGATGGCCGAGCGCCATTTGTATATACTCGTGAATTGATACGCGAGCTACTGAAAACAATCTTATCCTTGAAGAAGTCTGGCGAGTTGCCATACGAAATATTGGAAAATAATATATATTTATGTTATAAAAAATAATGAGATTTTCTGCTTGAATTCAGGTCATGTTGAGGATTATGGTATGGTAAAGCAGTCGTGGTTGAATAATTAAATAGTTTTGATCAGAGATTGTTTTAATTGAGCTAAAGTAATATATGAACATAATTTGATTAAAGTACTGCCTGGCTTAAGACGTAAGAATAAAAAATGAAATACTTATTTACATAATGTACAAAAGGTTTGAGCTGGCCATCGGGAAAGAACAACAACGAGTTTTTACAGGGGAAGCTTGACCTCTGGCGGTCGATTTAACAGAGTATTTGGATCTATGAAATATAATTTTAAATAGAATAGTATTTTAATATAACATTTCCACCCTGTGAAAAAAATAATATGTGTTCATTCAGAGAAAAGTGATAAAAATATAGTTTAAAAAAAGATTAAATGATGATAGAAAGAAAATAACGTGAGAGGAGATATTCACTTATCATATTGGTTTTTTATATGGTAACCAATAGACAGGAAAGTACAAAATGGTATAAATGAAGTACTCAATTATGACGATCCACAGTCCTGTCCTGGTGTGGAACTAACACCTACCCACATATCCTCATGTCCAGCAATGGCCGTATGCCTTGCAAAAAATTGACATGGACCCAGAACAGCAGCTTTACACACCCAAGATAGGGGACATTGCGACTATTGTGATAGAGATGCACGGGGACATCTGAGGCTCTTCATTGGACACGAGAACAACAATAACAACTTTGCACATCTGAAAAAATAAATAAAGATATGAAATATATGATGTTGAACTGTGAATAACTGCTAATTATTTGTTTCCTCTGTGCAGATAATGATTATTAAATCACCATCAAACCCAAATTTAATTATTTTATTTGACTAGAGATAATTATATGACAAGACATTAATATAATGTTGATAATTACTTTAAAAATATACTTTTAGAAACATTTTATTTTATTACTTTTAATGGAAAAAAGTGAAAGAGAAAAATGTTAAAATATTTATATGACACTAGCGCACGTACCCGGCTTCGCCCGGGGTTTTACCCGAGTAAAAGTTTGTCTAACGAATCTCTCGATAAAGTGAACATTTTTTTCCCGGTCCCTTGAAAAATACTCGATAAGTTGAATAAAATCAATACTAATTGGTTCCCTCGGTAATTGGAAGTTAAAGGAATAGTATCTTGCCTTTGAATTGTATCATTATTCTTGTCTCAAATAAATTGCCGTGTCATCCTGAATTTTGTCTTTCCTAATTTTCTACATTACAAAATCATCGTATCATCATGATAATATTTAGAGCAGATTGTTGAATTATAACAGATAAATTAGAATATTTATCTTGATTATTTCTAGGCGAAAAGTTATTTCAAAAATTTTATTTGCTAGAAACCTTCCCAGTACTATACTAAATAACTTCCCAAAGTTTCATGGCGATCCAATGAGTGGTTTGGTCAGGCATAAAGGACAAACAAACAAACAAACAAACAAACAGACACACATACATTCATTTTTATATATATAGATGTGTATAATTATATACATTGTAATATATTATTTTGTTAAATTAATCATAAAAATAAAAAATAATAATTTTCATTAAAAAAATCGTCTTTTTAAGTCTCTTTTTTTATAAGGTTCCAGTGACATATATACATATTATCGCTATAGATCTTACTGCAATGATCAAATCTAACTTTTTCCATTGCAGTAAGATCTGCAGAGAGAGCTATAAGTGAGAAGTAAAAACTTTCCAAGAAAATCATTATTACATATTTTTCCGATAGATGGCCACAATTTAATTCATGAATATACATATTCCAACAAAATAATTCTGTTCTTATCTCGCATCGTTGAAATAGGTTTTTTACTAAACTTAATTTTTCCACAGCTGATGATAAAGAAAATAGGGTTTTATAATAAAAAATAAGTTGGATTTAAATATTTAGCCATCAGGATTAAAATAAATTTATTATTATTACTACCATCAATATTCTGTGTTTTATTATCAAATTATATAGCACACTTTAGAATGGTATTTATTCATCACAGATATTTCTTGTGTTAACGGGTATTAGCGCTAACAAAAACAATTAGTCGAGGTGCTGTTTCCTCTATAATCTTAATTGACCTTCCACGCCAAATATTTACACACAAGATTATTAAAAGAAATTCACATAACAACTTTGAAAATATATTTTATAAAAACTCTGCAAATTTTATACAGCGACAATAATTATAATATTTGTTAAAGCATAATTTGTTGGGCAGGCCTTCATTCTAGGAGAACCCGGAACAGGGTATAAATATAATTTATTGTAAAGTATATTACCTAATTTAAAACAACATTTTATTTCATACATTTATACTCAGAAAAAAATACATTCGGTTAAAACCTGTGCGTTGTTCTTTCGATTCGGTTAGTTATACTTATTTTAATCAAATGGGTCATGGTTCTATTATTTCAGAACAGGGAAAAATTAATTAAATAATGTTATGGCGGGTTAGTAAGTTTTAAAAATTCTGAAATAATCATTTATATAGATCTTTTAATATTAGTTTTTTATTACAAAACACACGCTATACCCTATGTGGATATTTGCGTGTAAATGTTTAATATATTTTATGAATATAGTTTTAAATGTATATACAAATTGTTTATAGTTTTAGAGAAAGAGAGTGAAATTATTTAAATTTAAATTTTAGAGCAATATATTATACAATTAATAAAGATTATTTACACAAATATTATCAAAAGTCCAATATATATTTAGAATTACAACCACACCAAACCAATGGCACAAATATAGAACATTCCAAAACAATAACAGCAATAAAAAATGCTAATTAACCCTAAATATTTCAATTCTTAATGTAATTCAGGTCCACGGCATTCGAGATAGAGTCTGCAGAATTTGTTAAATTTTCTATTTTCTCTCTTTACTGGAAACCATTTGGCTTAAACTAGAACTGTTCATTTGACATTGTACTCTCAAATCTGCAACAAGTGGGCACCGGATTAAAATAGGCTCAGGATTGTGATCTTCTTGGTCACATAAGCAGATTGAAGAATCAATTACAATTTGAATATTATTCGTTACAATTATATATTTTGACCCAGCTTCACCCGAGTTCTCTCTGAGCGGGGGTTTGGCCAAACAATAATGTTTCAATAATTTTACCAGGTTCCTAATATACCAACATATCCATAGTACAGGCCACACTTAGTCCAAGCTACAGCACATTACATAGGAATAAAACGACAGCTCTGGAGGCAATAACATCTATCCAACTAAACAATTTAAACAGAAAAATTGACCTTCCTCCATAATACCAGCACATATTTAATAATAACAGTACCCAATCTGTTCCATACCCTTGGAAATGTTTAACCTCCCAAGTTTCCAAAACTTCTTTGTTTGAGGGTTTTCAGATGGTTTTTGTCTTTGCCTACATTTTAAAAGTAGAATTTCGTATAAGTATTTGCATCAAGCAAAGCTCTTCCGCAAACATTTTTTCATCGCAGTAAGGACAGTAGAATTTGGATTTTTGTGAGAATGAAACATTCGTGGTTTGAATACTTTCATTTATTATTCATAGACGACGCGTAATTATAAAGTCGTTCAATCAAGTACTACTGTATTTATACTAGGTTTGATGCTGTGTATATTCAAATAATCTGGTAAGAATTTGCATATATTTTAAACTTTTGATTCTAATTTTTGTAAATGCACGACAAAATAACTAAATTGACTTATAAGAATAATTATATTTTGTATATATATTTATTTATTGTGGGTTTTGACTAGGAGTAGAGTAAACACATTCTGTCGAGAGATACGTAAATTTTGATTGTTTAATTTTTGGATTAAATTTGTTTTGTTAAATTTCTTTAATGTCAATATTTTTAAAGAAGGTAAATGAACTTCTTTTATTTTATAAGTTCTTGATATCAATTATTTTGTTTAAAATAAATGTGTTTATACTATTTTTTTCTAATAAATTATTTAATAAGCAAAATAACATAAATAAAAATTTAATAAATGAAAAATACATTTTAAAAAAAGCTTTTATATAAATGCATTAAAAAGTGAAAATAAAATATTTTATAGCTTTTGTTATTTATCAATCAGATTTATATGCGTGATAATAAAAGCTGCTGCGGACGATTATATTGAGAGAAGAGATAAAAATGTAGTAATCACATATATAAAGCGCTAATCAAATTGCTTCATAAATTAAGTCAAAATTTATTATAATTGTATAACGAATCAAAAGATTTACGAAGGAGCATCTTTTATAAGAAGCTCCTTCGTAAATCTTTTGATTCGTTATACAATTATACCAATTATACGGAGTTTACCTTCGTAGTAAGCTTCGAAAAATAATTTGTTCCACACTCGTGAGCGTGCCGTAGCATTCGTCCGCGTGCGCTGGCTCCCACGTTTATTTTGTACAGATTTATAGATGGATGAATTTGTATTTACATTTTAACATACCAATTATGGTGAAAATAAATTATATCTCTTGGGCATTAGGCAAATTATGACACATATATATATATATGTAGTTGAGTCTCTCATGAGCGACCACCTCTGTAAGTCTACTAAAGCGATCCCCCACGAACGACCAGCGACCACTAAAAATTGATTTTTGAGTCTCTTAAGAGAGACCATTAAAAATAAAATTTTGTTAACTATTTTGCGACGCTATTAACGAGAGATTTTGATAAAGAACTATACCCAGCTTGTTAATTCAGAATACCTCGTTTTGTTTTATAATTGTTTCTCTAATCAAATATTATTCACCTTGAAATTTATCATTTATAATTCATTAAAAATTAGGTTGTGAATAAAGGTTTATAACTTTTAAATCAACAACATGTGTTTTAATAAATAACATTAGTTTTTTTTTTGCGATGAACAAATAGAAAAAAGAATTAATGATCGTTAAAGTCAAATATCAAAATTTTATCAAAAAACGAACTAAGCCATAGAGGGATTTATAAAATGGGTTTCATTATATTGTCGCGCAGAAGCCCCTCCGGGGCTTCTCGAAGACGCCGCTTCCTCTTTCGTGACCACCCACCCTGGCTCCGTTGCTTCTCCCTGCATTCTACCCTGCAGACAGCCCAAAGACCTTCTGATAACCACCACTCAGGTGGATCTCCTTTCCTCTGGTAGTATCTCTCGGCCTTACCACTGGTGGGGGGACACGAGAGACTTACCAGAAGAGTAGCTGCCATGATGTTGGTGAGAGAGTCATAACAGCAACCAGAAACAAGTCTGCTAACACTCCTATTTTTATTGTCATCTTTAAACCACATTACATAATAACTCGAATATTAATCAACAAGTATTTACACTATTTTACATCCCAGGGCCAATATTAACGGATATTTATAAACATTTGCCCCAGGAAACAGGACCACAGCAGTCGGCGATATCCACACTAGTTCCAGACGGAAACAGGCGAAAGCGCCATCTATTGGCGGAGGTTTAGGTGTTTTTCAGGCTCATATACGCGACAATATAAATAAAAACAATTTATATATCTAGAAATGAAATAGCTAATATGTGAACGTATAAATGACAGATATGTGATCAATAATGTTTTAAATATCAGGGGCACTACTAAAAAATATTATGTTATTTTGCTGAAATAATTCAAAGTTTTCACTGTTTATTTAAATGCTTTTAAAACAATGCAACATAAAAAATGGAAAAATAACTGAAGAAAATTTAATGGAAAAAACTGAGAAATGCAAGGATTACTCGCTCATCAAAATTTTAATTTGGATAATTATGTGGCCATTTCCATCTGGTTTTATTTACAATGTTCAAGAAATTAGGTAGTGTCAAGCAGATTAATTTTTAGGAATATTTTCCCGCGGTGCACTAGGTTGAGATTGGGAATTCCTAGGAGAGTGGCCGTATATAAAATATTTGGTATTGGAAATCTGAACAGAAGATCGACTGTTTAGTCTTCATTCTAGAAGTTGGGAAAATATAATTATCTTTCAAAATTTTAGCGTAGTATGCTTGAACATGGTCCAAGTTTAGTATTATATATAATTTTTCTACACATTATTTTTAATTTATTAAAAAGTATCGCGCGCACAGAAGAGGATTTTCTTCTATATTTTACTTGTGGTACATCCCTCTTGACTGTCCAGCAGTAGTCAGCAAGCATACTGGCATTCCATTTCCCTTGGTACCAATTTTTCATGCTTGATATATCTTGATGAAACCTCTCACCATGCTCATCGCTAACTGCACCAAGATTGCCTAAAAATAAATCTAGATATTAATGCTGGAAATGGATTTTGAGAGACATGTTACATCCCAGTGCTTTGTAGGAAAGCAACAGCAATAACTGTCACTGTAATTGTTTTTCGGCCTTGACACTTCCCAAGAAGTTCTTGCAAACATTTCGAAAATAATTTCATGTTGCTGCTTCAATTTCATTCAAACTATTTAGAAATTTTCCATCCTGCAGCAATTATCGAATCTGAGGTCCAAAGAAAATGCTTTCTCTAATTTTCGCATCACTTATGCTAGGGAATTTTTGTTTTTAAATAGGCAAATCCAGCAGCATTTGGATTCATTGCCTTGAAAAAGTTCTTCATTAGTCCCAGTTTAATATGTAGTGGTGGTAGGTAAATATTTTTTTATGAATCAATTAGGGAAGGAATTACAATTTTTATGTTCTAAAGTAAATATTTCACAATTTTGCCAACTCTTTTTTTAAGTAATGCCTTTCCCTATCTCTACTATCCCACTCTCACAGAAAATAACAAAATTTTGTATAACGACTATAATATTCTTCTTTGTAATATTTAGACGAAAGGACGAAATAAAAGAAGAAGGGTTTCTTTTAATAGAAATATATCAAAGCAAGCTTTCGGGCAAAAAACCCTTCTACAGGCGTGAAGAAGGGTTTTTTGCCCGAAAGCTTGCTTTGATATATTTCTATTAAAAGATACTCTTCTTCTTTTATTTCGTCTTTTCGTCTAAAATTTTGTATATCCAAGCTGTAAACCAAGCAAGAGAGCAATGACGTTCAAATCGCTGCATATTTTCTAACGGTATCAGTCGTATTCTCAATATCTTTTTCAAAGCAGTTTCATGTTTTCGTAAGTCTCTTTCATGTTGGATGCATGTGCTACTGGCACTGGGGGAATACCTATTTTAGTTGCAAGGAGAACAGCTTTCAAACTAAATTTTGAAGAATCAATAAGTAAACGCCACTCTTCTGTATTATGGTCATGACCAAGCGCTTCCATTAGAATAACAACATCATTGCAATACACTAAATTGTTCTCTTTTGAAAAGAAGTATTGTAAAAATCAGCGAAAAAGCATACATTGTGTCTATATCAAGCAGATACTAGCTTTTTAACCTAGAGCCCAAAGGTTCACTGTTTTTTTTTTGGACAAATCTAAATCACGTACAAAGTCGTTCAAATCTCCTTGGTTTAACAAATAAAATTCAGATGACGCACCTACTTCAAAATGTGGATCATTTGTTCGTAGATAAACAAATTGCTCTGTCTCATCTTTACTTTCGTCTTTTTAATTTTTATAAAAAATAATATATCATGTATTTAAAATAAAAGGATTTAAAAGCGCGAATGTTTCTTTTATACATAAAACGAACTTCTACTGTCCTTACTGCGATGAAAAAATATATTGGGAGGGCTTGACTCATCAGTGGTGAACCCTCCCAGCGGTTTCGCCAATTTAATCCACCAGGCCGCTTCTCAGAGCTCTAATACTGTATTGGATCATTCTGCTTTTATATGCTACACTGAAGGATGGAATCTTAGAAATGGTTTCCAAGTAAACTATGGACATAAGCTTATAGGACAGTAGAATTACATGCAAATATTTGAATGTAATTCTACTGTCCTATAAGCTTATGTCCATAGTTCTCTTGAATTTCTGAGATTCCACCCTTCAGTGCTGCGTATATAAGCAGTATCGTCCAATACAGAATTAGAGCTCTGTGAAGCGGTCTGGTAGATTATATTTGTGAAACTGCTGGGAGGGTTCACCACTGATGAGTCAAGCCCTCAAATATATTTTTTCATTGCAGTAAGGACAGCAGAAGTTTGTATTATGTATAAAAGAAACATTCGTGCTTTTAAATCCTTTCATTTTATAAATATATCATGTGTATTAAAATTCCTAAATGTAAATATATTTTACTATATAATTTGACTTTTATTTGAATCCGATGTATAGAGGTTTAAATATCTCCATAAAGGATTTGTGATTGCTTTCCTTAAATGGTTCTATCAACTAGATTGCCGTATTCTCGTCTCTCTCTCTCTAGTATCACTCTTATATTTGGGGTATCCGCTTACAACTACAAATTTTATCTATGTAGTAATGTCCTGGCAGCGATTGGTGCCGCCTGGGAAATCTTGATAGGATCTAAGACGAATTCATTTTCATTCAGAATTGAATTACTTTATTCGATTGTTATTCCTTATTATATGTAGCATTCGTATGGGCATTCGATCAAATAAAAGTCATAATTGACCAAATATAGAATATTTTCCTAGGACGTTATTTGAACTTACCAAAATTCACCCCTGGTTTCATCTTGAAATCGGAAACTGGACGGGTATCATTAGAAGTTAATACTACTAAATTGATTCTAAGATTCTGAATGCGGATTATGAGAATGGAGAAGAGGAGACTGTCACGTGCATGCCATCTGTGGACAATGCACAATCACCTGTGTGCAGGATACAATTTTGTTAAATCTGTTACCAATATCATAGATTCAAAATAATTCTTCTTGAAGACATGTACCGACCATATTATACGATTAAATAACAACCATAATCCAAATTGCAATAGATCAATGTATTCAAAAATACACTGTGTAAATACTAAATGCCTCACATTACAGTCACTTCAAATATTTGGGAATAACTCAATATGAGCTGAAACATATTTATTCACCAATCTCTCATTGAAAATTAAAATATATAGCTCAACTTATCTGGATATTCTTCCCTAAAAATCGTTCAAGGCGCTGGAAGACTGAAGCCCATGTGACCTATGTGCAAATTTAATACAAGAGGAAATATTACATTTAGTTGCTCTCTCTTTGTGAAGCACAGACAAGAACTCTGGGGAGATTTGCGTACACCACAACTCAACTATCAACAGATATACAGTTGGACAAATTATTTGTTGGCTGATCCTCTCCTCAGATATTTCAAATTCTACAAAGTTGCTATCGATGTCCGGAGGGATTCATGGGATCCGACGATTGGGTGTTTGGGCGCCGAGCGGCTGACTTCTGTGACTCTAAACTCGCTCCTTCCGTGCTAAGATGTACATACAAGTATACATACTTGTCGAAATTTGAAATTATTTTAAAGGCGAAAGATTCTTTTTGAAAATAAACAATTTCTACTGCCCTTACTGCAATGGAAAAATTATTGAGAGGGCCTGGCTCATCAGTGGTGAACCCTCCCAGCGGTTTCGCCAGTTTAATCTACCATACCGCTGTTATATTGCATTTTTGGAACTTCCTTTTATAGTGCTACTGTTGTTAGACTCTTGGAATGGGTATTTTAGAAGAACTATGGACATAATCTTTGAGGACAGTAGAATTACATACATAGAAATACCCATTCCAAGAGTCTAACAACAGTATCACTATAAAAGGAAGTTCCAAAATTGCAATATAACAGCGGTATGGTAGATTAAACTGGCGAAACCGCTGGGAGGGTTCATCACTGATGAGCCAGGCCCTCCCATTAATTTTTCCATTGCAGTAAAGACAGTAGAAATTGTTTATTTTCAAAAGGAATCTTACGCCTTCAAAATAATTTCGAATTTTGATAACAGATGGCGCGCTAGTGCATGATACATACTTGTACTTTTAAAACTTATTTGTGGAAATTCTTCTTCTTTCGAGAAATCTGAATAAGACCAGGGTTCTTAATAAAGTTTTTGTGTGTGTATTTGAAACAAGTTTACGCTAGCTTTAAATGTAAAATAGGCCAAAGTTTAGAGAAAAAATAAACCGATTAAATATTGTATAAAAGCTGGCTTTATGCTGACTTTCTACTGAATTGTAATTATGGAACGTCAGTACATGCCCGGAATCTTGTTTTAATGCAATAAATGAATTAATTTATAGTAAAATTGCCATCGTTATACGTTGTCACATAAAAAAGGAGGAAAGACAAACGTGAGAATGACAATTTATTTGGCCCTTTGAAAGAAATATACTGAGAAGCAAAATATATAAAATAGTCTTTTGATTTTTAATTAATATCAAATCAGACGCGATATCCAAACAATGAATAATTGTGCTGAAGAACATAACTATTTACAATATCTTGTTTACTTTTTCAATATTTAGAAATTGAAAAGTTTAAAGTATATTTATTTTAAATATATCTGTGCTGTCACAATAGAAATGAGAGATCAATTCAAAAACTTTAATCTCTTTGACAATATCCATTTCCCTAATGATATCATAAAAAGGATGGTAGATTTCTAATTGCAGTTTTGCAATGAATATTTTGCGATGATCCAAATTGATTAATATTTATATATTACACGCTCGAGGAACAATTAGGCACCCGTAATTTTTCTTAAATGAGAGAACTTAAAAAGTGTTTGTAATCAAGTCTTTAATATTTTCAAACCGTATATCATTTTAAATATATCGTTTCTATTCTCTCTTTTATATAACTATATACAGTCGTACTTGGATAATTCGTAGTACAAGGGACAAAAAGAAAATTCCGAATTATACAAAAATTCGAATTCAAAATGGAAATTCTATTTATAGGAAATTCTAGTGACCAAGATAAATATTCGAATTGAAGACGTTAGAAGTGTCCAAGTGTTCTACTGTATATTCACAAGAAAGAAATAAACTGAGAATATGAAATAAATTTGGGTCAATTTGGAAAGCGATACTTTTCCAGTTAACATGTTTATAAAGTGAAAAGAATTAGTGTATAACACTTTATTATGAGAGATTTAACACGTAAGCAAAAACTTTATATTTGTTTTTGCAAGCTTGATCTTATGACTGAAGCTAATTTATATGTTTTCGGCGAAATTATGCTCGACCTTCCTCCTGTTTTCAAGGTCAGCTAGCTTCGACACCTAGAACTCGGTTGACTCTGCCTGGCTGGTTGCGGCTGGCAGTGAGCATTGCTTGAACATCTCCGCCAGGTCCGGGACTGCGGCTTGCTGAGGCAGCATCTGGTATAGCCAGGGCGAGGGTAGAGCCATTTCGTATCTCTGCAAATATGGCAAATCTTGAAGAGATCCTTGGAATTCTCTACTCTTCCATCGAGATTCATCCTCATTCCAGTTTGTATTATCAAAATTCATAGAAGACATATCGTAATATTGATTCATTGTTCCATCAGTATCATTCCAAAATGATGGAAAAGCCGAATTGTTGTAACCAAATACCTTTCTCTGTAAGGGATCATTTGGGTACATCTCGGATATTGAATTTTCAACGTAGAGCTTTTCGTCGTCAGAATCTTGTAAGTAAGGTGGATTTCCTTCAGGCTGAACTTCACGAATGTTATTCAATGTCACCATCCAGAACTCTGTGTGAGTTGGTAGATGGTCTAGAAATCGGAATCTCTTTCGTAGATCATCGTTCATCGTGTAGACATCGACATGTTCAATGACCCCAGAGATATCGAACGGCATGGATTGGTCTCCGTAGTTCACCAATATACACTGAAGAGATTTTACATGCAGGAAGATATTCTGACCATCTTCCGATTGGTAGAATTTCGAGAGATTGCGTGTTATTTTCAATGTTCGTTTAGTTTCTATTTTCTTATTAATTAGGCTTTCAAGTTCTTTTTCTCGACGTAAGAGACTAGACTCGATGTCTATTAAAGTTGTCGAAGAACAATCGCCTTTCTGTTTGACTTTCTGCAAGTCACGTAATTCTCTGCAATTGATGGATTGGAGATAAGACCTCTTAGCTAACAAGATTTTCTGGAATCTTTCTTCGAATCGTTCGACATAGTTAGCGACTAGAGGTATACCATCATCTTCCTTACCACAATCAAGTGGTACAACTAATTTGGAGAAGAGGAACTTCTGCATATACTTCATTCTGATTTCATCTCCCAGTTTGAACTTGCTATTTTCAACAAGAACTACTGGTTTCACAGAAAGGTGGTAAAAATCCGTCTTGCAGACTGGGCAGCTGAGCCGATCGTGACAGCTTCGTCCATATTCGAGGACGCAAGACCAACAGAATATATGTCCGCAGAAGGTAATCCTGGGAAGTACAGGTTTTTCCAGACAGATGGGACATTGGGAGTTGGCGCCCTTGAAGGTGCGAAGTCGTATCTCCTCTACATTGTCCCAGAGAATGTTCCCGTGGATGTCTCCGCTACTCAGGCTGATGACCACCGTACTCTTGGACATCAAGAAGGAGAGATCCTTCCCTCCGTTACTGGAGGACAGAAGCCGAGTTCTCTCATTGTGGAACATGGCAGATTGTCACGTGGCGAAGCACGGTTGGCTTTCAAATCGTTTCTTGCCCATCACCATGTTGGACCCTTGTCATTATTGACCCGATTCTCATCCAAATTATTCTATTATTGAAAGAATGAACGAATTATATTTTAAGGCGCAATGACTACAAAATCATATTCATTCATTGCTCACGGTTTGGTGCATCTGTGATCGAAATTTATATAATAGAGTTTTTAATTAAAAAGGCATATATTGGATCAAAATATTAATTATTTTACTAATATTTCAGTTGGCTGAACGCCAACCTTTTTCTGGCATTTCTTGGGGTTCAGCCAACTGAAATATTGGTAAATAAATGATATCTTGATCCAATATATGCCTTTTTATTTAAAGATTTATTTATGGATTGCTCTATTTTCAAAATAATGGAGTTTATATTTCAGATATTCACACAAATCAAGTATCTTGAGTTTTAAAACAAAAAATATAATGATAAAATTATATATAAATATACCAAAAGTACATAGTTCTTTAGAATAAAATGTGTATTTGGAAATTACTAACTAGTTAGTTGAGAACATTTTTACTTGCGATATATTTTCCCTTTTATTTTGTGAGAGATTGAAATATTGTTCTTGAGTTGCAAATAAATTAGAAATTCTAGATATTCCACTGGGAGATATTGGGGATAGCTACATGGTTTACTAACCTGGCGTAAAGTGTGTATAAGCTATGGTTAAGTAAGGTTAGGTTAGATTCTGTTTCGGTTAGAATTGGGTTAATTTCAAGTTAGAATTAGGTTGAGTTCAGGTAAGGATTGGGTTAGGTTAGGATTAGTAAACCAGGGAGCTAGTCCCGAGATCTCCTGATTCTCTTTCTAATTGTCAAATTCCGCAGAATGTGATATATACACTCATGAACAGAACTTATGAAATTGGAAAGTCTTTAATGTCTATAATTTATTTTAAAGAAGACAGAGGCAATTTTGTTACATCGTGTGTTTTCAATAAAGGTCATTGAGTATCAAATATCTTTCAGAGTTATTGTCTGAATCCCGATATACATGCTGAATGGTACAACTTCCTTAAGATTTGTCCATGAGTTTACCTTCCAAAAAGTACAACTTCCTTAAGTTTTGTCAATGAGGGTACCTGATAAAAGGCATAACGCATTAGTCCAAAGTCTTTTATAATATATTTAATTGTATTCACAGAAAGATATGTGTGTTGATGACTCGAGGAAGAGACGTATGTACAGAATGGAAAGATTGTACAAATAAGACTAGCGTTGGACAGGGGATTCTTCACGTCTTAGCGGGGGGACTTCCCTGAGTAGCCAGTAGGTCTGCATCTTGCCCTTGCCCTGCTCACACGCCATTTATATAGCAGCATTTATACATTATAAGTTAACAAGAATATTCTGTAAATCAGTTACCTGTAAGCATTTAAATTTGTAAATATTCTTTAAGAAGAGAATTGTGGAAATAGTTTAAAATAACATGGGTGTGTTGATAAATTTTTCACCTTGTGTGTCACTAAAATCAGCCAAATGTGAATCTATTCTTTATGATTGAGGCTTGAAACATTAAAATAGTGTAAATTGGATGACAAGCTATCGTAGGCCAAGATTCTAGAGTAAGGTTGGGGAAAGATGAGTGCACTCAAGCTGCCATGTGTGGGGAGACAGGCGCCCAAAAAGGCATTCGTGTATGGGGGAGGACAGAGTTTGGGTACATCTGCGGCTAGTGGAAGACGTGGTGAGTTGTCTCCTGGCGTGTGGATGATCCTACAAGACGGTGCTATAGAAGCTTACCCGACCTGGACGTGAGCCGGCTGTTGACGAGGAGGATACTTCTGATGGAGAATATTTGAGACAAGTCCAACTACCTAGTTCCCCATTCTTTCAACAACTCCTGGCATTAAAGTATATCGAACTAAGCTGTATCCACAACGAACCTACATAGAACCTTATACGCAAACAACGAACACTGGAAAGCATTGTAACAATAGCTTGAAAAAAAAACAAGAATTTCCGATATATTTGTCCACCGTGGGTCACTAAATCAGTCAAATTTTGATCCATCCTTTTATTCAAGGATATAAGCGATAAAATAACTTAAAACAAACGTTGTGACATTTCAGAATTTCTCTCCCAATTATATAGCATGGATCCAAATTTGTCGTCTGTGGATCCAGCGACCTGACTCTGGCACACCGGTACTTGTCCTGTCGCTGTCCTCTCATCTGGGAGACATTTACCATCATCCCCCCTGACCTTCAGGGCTGGGTCTTCGAGCGAGGTCTGAATGACGACGTCCTAGCCATCCTGGCGTCTGTCAAGACGTGTCTCTATAAGTATTATATCAACATTGAACTGAGAGAGATTCAAATTGATCCTGTCCTTGTCTGGAGGAGGACTCTCTAAAGGTGGAGGAGACTCCCTTCCTGATAACAGCTTTTTATATATTTCTATCACCAAATTATAGATATAATCACATTTATCTTTGTTTAATTTGATTTTTGTAACAATGAACTAAGAGTGTCAATAAAATATATTGAATTGTCCAAATTTGGTTGATTCACACAGGTGACTAATTCATAGTTGTCATTTTGTCTAAAGTGTTTTATAGCGATTCTCCCTTTCCTTCAATATTAGAAAGTATAGTGATACTTGAGAACGGTAAGACCGATAAAAAATGTCTAAATCAAACATGTGGAAGTTGGATTACAACATCATTTTACCAAGTTTTCAATTAGAGTTTAGTAACCAAAAAACGTATTACAAACCAATCTTAGTTCTCATGTATTAGCGCGCTATCTGTATTTATAAATATTAACTATTGATAGAGATTGACCGTTTCTTTTTGATGTGAAACAAATTTCTACAGTCCTCTTACTGGCCATGATTAAAATATTGGGAGACCTGACTGGAACGTCCAGAAATTTCTCAATTTTAATCATCCATTTTATTTCTATTGCCTTTACCATTAAGTAAACCTATTGGGAGGACCTGGCCCGTAATGGTAGATTAAACTAGCGAAACCGCACGTAGGATTTACTACTGATGAGCCAGGAAATAATTTAATACCAGGTCTATTAGTATGAAACGCGAAAATTTTCAGTGAATTCAAAAGTTCACCAATTCCATACAACAAAAGATTTTTTATTCAAAGTAACTGCCCTGATTAGCTATACATTCGGACCACTTTTCAGGCAATTTTCGAATTCCTTGTCTGAAAATTTCTATTTCTTTTGAGTCGAACCAGTCAACAAGTCATTTTCGGAGTATGTCTGAGTTCGAAAATTCCTGGTTTTTTAGGGCGTGTCCTAAAGATGTGAAAAGGTGGTAGTTCGACGGCGCTAAGTCTGGTGAGTACAGCGGGTGGGGTAAGAGTTCCCAGCTCAAGTCTTTTATGGTGTTTTTGACCACCGTAGCGTTGTGGGCTGGAGCGTTGTCATGCTGCAGTATCAGGTTGTTGTGCTTTTCACGCCATTCCGGTCTTTTTTCATTCAACGCCTCTCTCAAACTGTGCATTTGTTGTTCGTAGCGACTAGTATTGACCATTTTGCCAGGTTTCAGGAGCTCGAAATATACTACGCCGGTCTGGTCCCACCATATGCAAAGCATTGCCTTTTTTCCGAAGCGATTGGGCCTAGGCGTCTGTTTTGGAAATTGGCCGGGCAGGCCCCACGACTTTTGGCGGGTAGAATTGCTGAAGTGGATCCATTTTTCATCAGAAGTTACGATTCGGTGCAAAAATGACTTCTTTTCATGCCTGGCGAGCAGCCTTTCGCAGGTTACCAGACGCCGTTATTGCTGCCTTTCGCTCAACTCGTGGGGACCCATCTGGAAAGCTTTTGGGTCATTCTGAGGCTGTTTAAACGTAGAGAAACAGCACCCTGAGACACCTGGAGCTGTTTTGCGAGTTTCTCCTGCATTTGGGTACTGTCATCATCCAACAAAGCTTGCAGTTCAGCGTCCTCGAACTTTTGGGGCGGTTTTCCATGTGGTTCATTATCAAGTTCAAAATCGCCACTTTGGAATTTTTTAAACCACCTATAACACTGCGATTTACTCAAACGTGGTCGCCGTAAACTTCCTCGAGCATTCGGTGGGCTTCAGTGGCACTTTTCTTCCAGTTGAGGCGAACAACAAAACTTCCCGCAAATGGGAACTTTTTGGCTCGGAAATCGCCATTTTCCACGGGCTCCAGAAATTTTTCACGACTTGAATTTTTCTAAAACTGCACGCATTCTGATGCCACGTGAGTCAAAGAACAAAACGCCTACAACAGCGCACCGTCGGCTCAAATAAAGTTGCACAGCGGCCTCTGGCGCCCATTTTCGCGTTTCATACTAATAGACCTGGTATATATATTTCTACTTTGTAAAAAAAAAATGTTAGCTCTACCGTCAAAATAGACTAAAACACCATGCGTCTATTTTGGCAAGAGAGATGTGTACTTACGTATACATTAAAAATTCAATATCATCTTGGTAATGTGATTTTGAATAGAAATATATTAAATATTTATTTGTTAATGCCAATTTTCTGTAAGATTTTATTATAACTATAACTTGTAAAGTAAATACTGAAAATGACAACAAAAAAAGAAAAATAATATACAGTTAAACCTGTCTACAGCGTCCCCTCTAAATAGCGCCCGATTTTAAATACGTAGTACGATGCGATTTACATTAAAGGTGACCTGTCTATAGCACTCTATTTTGGTGAGCCCCAAGAGGAGGCGCTATAGACAGGTTTAACTGTATATATATTGACAACATAAGAAGGCAGAAACATAAATTAAAATCCACATTCAACTATATTTCGCAAGTATTTCATTCAAAGGTAACTTGCAGAGAAGAGCCAGGACAATACCTTGACATCCACCTCGCCTCGTGGGGCAAGATGGAAGGCTGGGAAATGGTCCAAGATCTGCTTGGAAGAAGAGCTGACGTGGATCCTGAACGCTGCAGCACAAGATGAGGAGAACAGCACGAGGACCTGGCAGGATCTAGCTTACGTTCCCCCGTGGACTCCATGCGGGAGGCCGTGTTGACTGTGTCGCCGAAGAGACAGTACCGAGGCATCTTCTGACCCACTACCCCAGCACAGCAAGGCCCTGCAGACATCAACACTGTGAGTACAATACTTGAATAACAGTTCTATTCAAAATGTACATAAAATATATATAATAAATTAAAGTATTAAAGAACAAATGTTTCTTTTTTACACAAATAAAACTTCTAATGTCCTTACTGCGATGAAAAATATTGGAAGGGCTCGCTTCATCAGCGGTGATACCCCAGCGGTTTCGATAATTTAATCTACCAGACCGCCTCTTAGAGCTCTAATAATGTATTGGACGATTCTGCGTATATATGCTGCATTGTAGGATGGCACTGAAGTGCAGCGTATGTAAGCGGAATCGTCCAATACAGTATTTTACAGAGTTCTAAGAGGCGAAACCGCTTGGGGTTTCTCCACCTACAGTCTATCAGTATTATCAATATAACCTCAATGTACACGTATAAATCTCAGCTAGACATATAAAATGCACATAAAATATATGGGAATGTAACTCTCGGAACATTAAACAGTTTTTTTTTTACCAGCAGAACCTAATAACATCAAACTATCAGTTTCTTCAAGAGAGTGTTAAATTAGAGAGGCTTTAATCTTATCATTGTATTCATATTTCATACTAAATATAGTTTAATAGCTTGAAACATAAGATAGTGACCAGCAGGGCTTTGCAGATGACCAAACTATCAGGTTCATCAAGAGACTGTTAAATTAGAGGCTTTAATCTTATCATTGTATTCATATTTCATACTAAATATAGTTTAATAGCTTGAAACATAAGATAGTGACCAGCAGGGCTTTGCAGATGACCAAACTATCGGGTTCATCAAGAGACTGTTAAATTAGAGGCTTTAATCTTATCATTGTATTCACATTTCATACTAAATGTAGTTTAATAGCTTGAAACATAAGATAGTGACCAGCAGGGCTTTGCAGATGACCAAACTATCGGGTTCATCAAGAGACTGTTAAATTAGAGGCTTTAATCTTATCATTGTATTCACATTTCATACTAAATGTAGTTTAATAGCTTGAAACATAAGATAGTGACCAGCAGGGCTTTGCAGATGACCAAACTATCGGGTTCATCATGAAACTGTTAAATTAGAGGTTTTAATCTTATCATTGTATCCACATTTCATACAAAATATAGTTTAATAGCTTGAAACATAAGATAGTGACCAGCAGGGCTTTGCAGATGACCAAACTATCGGGTTCATCAAGAGACTGTTAAATTAGAGGCTTTAATCTTATCATTGTATTCACATTTCATACTAAATATAGTTTAATAGCTTGAAACATAAGATAGTGACCAGCAGGGCTTTGCAGATGACCAAACTATCAGGTTCATCAAGAGACTGTTAAATTAGAGGCTTTAATCTTATCATTGTATTCATATTTCATACAAAATATAGTTTAATAGCTTGAAACATAAGATAGTTACCAGCAGGGCTTTGCAGATGACCAAACTATCGGGTTCATCAAGAGACTGTTAAATTAGAGGCTTTAATCTTATCATTGTATTCACATTTCATACTAAATGTAGTTTAATAGCTTGAAACATAAGATAGTGACCAGCAGGGCTTTGCAGATGACCAAACTATCGGGTTCATCATGAAACTGTTAAATTAGAGGTTTTAATCTTATCATTGTATCCACATTTCATACTAAATATAGTTTGATAGCTTGAAACATAAGATAGTGACCAGCAGGGCTTTGCAGATGACCAAACTATCGAGTTCATCAAGAGACTGTTAAATTAGAGGCTTTAATCTTATCAATGTATTCACATTTCATACTAAATATAGTTTAATAGCTTGAAACATAAGATAGTGACCAGCAGGGCTTTGCAGATGACCAAACTATCGGGTTCATCAAGAAAGTGTCAAATTAGAGGCTTTAATCTTATCATTGTATTCACATTTCATACTAAATATAGTTCAATAGCTTGAAACATAAGATAGTTACCAGCAGGGCTTTGCAGATGACCAAACTATCGGGTTCATCAAGAAAGTGTCAAAATAGAGGCTTTAATCTTATCATTGTATTCACATTTCATACTAAATATAGTTCAATAGCTTGAAACATAAGATAGTGACCAGCAGGGCTTTGCAGATGACCAAACTATCGAGTTCATCAAGAGACTGTTAAATTAGAGGCTTTAATCTTATCAATGTATTCACATTTCATACTAAATATAGTTTAATAGCTTGAAACATAAGATAGTGACCAGCAGGGCTTTGCAGATGACCAAACTATCGGGTTCATCAAGAAAGTGTCAAAATAGAGGCTTTAATCTTATCATTGTATTCACATTTCATACTAAATATAGTTTAATAGTTTGAAACATAAGATAGTGACCAGCAGGGCTTTGCAGATGACCAAACTATCGGGTTCATCAAGAAAGTGTCAAATTAGAGGCTTTAATCTTATCATTGTATTCACATTTCATACTAAATATAGTTCAATAGCTTGAAACATAAGATAGTTACCAGCAGGGCTTTGCAGATGACCAAACTTTCGGGTTCATCAAGCTAGAGAGGGAGTTAATTTACAGACTTAACTACATTTATAAAAATTTCGCATCTATATATTGCCGCGTGGAAAATTAGGGAAGGAAAAACCTCAGGATGACACAGCAATATATTTCAGGCAAGAACTATGAATGTTGAGTTTTTTGAGATATATTCTTTGTTTATTAATACTTAATTGTATTGTTCTGTGATTATATATATATTGACTAATGACTATATTTGTTTATAAGTGAGTTTTTTAAATAAGTGAGTGGGTGAGTAGTGATTAGTTGCTTCATCTTTCTTTGGTTGAGTCATTATCGGCACCATTGGGGTGTCGCCTGGGTAGTTGAAGTGGTGGTGATTGCAGATACAGTCCTCTAAAGGTAAACGCCATACGGCTTCTAATCCGTTAAGAACAAGGTAACTTTAACAATGAATGATAAACAAAAGATAAGCAAAGAGCGAAGTTTACAGAGTAACAAAATATAAACATATAAAATGATAATCTGTTAATAAAATAATAAATACACTGTTAGAATATGTATATAGAACGGTTGTACACACAACATGAAGTTAGTTATTCATATTAAATATGTGAACCTTGGGATAAAAGGTTGCTAGCATAGCTTTGTAGTAACCAAACTATCGGTCTAATCAAAATAGACTTACTTCACTAAATTTCATTTCACACACATCTACATTCAAAATTCACATAACATATATGTAAATTAAGGTTTAGAAAATACAAAAACACACACAACAACAACAAAAGCCTTTATTTAGGGCATTCCGCTCCATACAGGATTCGCCGTATTTACACGTCAACAAGAGGAGAGGGAAGAGGAAACATTTACAACAAAATAAGGTTTGTCTCACATTCAGTTACCTATTTACAGATAGGTCATCCTCCAGTATCCTTTGCCCTGCATTCTTTAGAAATTAAGAACGTTGGAAATATATATATATATATATATGGCTCTTCAGATACTACTCTGTTGACTTATGTTGATTGCTTTACTTTACCTAACTTAAATGATAAAGCACAATTTGAGTTATAGATTATAATTAAAAAGAAAAAAGAAAATAAGACCTAATCCAAATAATTTATTAGTGTGTGACGTTTCGGCAACAACATTGTTACCATCATCAGACAAAAGAATAAATGAGCCGAAACGTCACACACTAATATATTATTTGGATTAGGTCTTATTTTATTTTTTACCAAACTTAGTTTTTATAAAAATAATTTCAAATTGGAATAGAACTCATTGTAATTGAATAAATTGTTTCACCAAAGCTTTAAATACATAATTCTATTGGCCTTTCGTAAATTGTGGTTCTATGCAGGACTTAAAATGTTGTACTATCGACAAATATTTGCTCAAATCTATCTAGATAAGAAGGTTGTCAGCACTGCTCTAAGCAACTAAATAGCGTAACGCCGATAGCAGTTTTTGTTGTTGTTGCTGCTGTTGTTAAAGCGTCTATCAAGTCAAGTTCGACTTTAGGTGAATATATGGACAAATATTCTACAATTTGATCTGATAGTGACCATCATTCACAGCTCATCTAGTGATCTTCTGGTAGCTTGCTTAACCCGTCCTTAGACAGCTCATTGCAGATCTTCCTTGCTCCCTTCCTTCCAGTTTTTACTAACATCAGCTTCTTTTGCCCTTATAATGTGTCTGAAGTAGGTCAGAGTTTCTTGGTATCCACATATTTAGGAATCTAGAGGGATATAACAGTTGATAAGCGATAGAACTCTTCCTGTTTAGGTAATCAAATAAAATAAAGCGTGAAGGAAGATGAGTTTCTTTTTAAAAAGAAACTCATCTTCCTTCACGCTTTATTTTATTGGATATAACAGTATTGATTTCATTTATGATTAAAAAATTATATCTATCCATGGCACACTGAGTATAGTTTTCTTCATATCCACATTTCAAAGGTTTCTTTACAGGTCTTAAAATGTCGTTTACATAAAATAAAACTTGAATCAAATCAAGGCAGCTCCTGTGGATAATATAACGAATAGTTTCTAATATAGATCTGAAAAATCCTCTAAGTCTCTATAATAACACATTGCACATATCAATAACAACAAATCTTTATTAAGACCACCGATTCTCCGCTAGGTGGCCAAGTTGAGCGGTCGTGAAATTCTTCGGCTCCCGATAAGTAAATATTTTAAACTTATTATTTGCTTCTTTTGTGCTTCTACTTGGGTTACGCCTTCTTGTGAGTATCCTGTCGTTGGCCTATAGTTTTTATATTCTCTACGAATATTATGTAGCTGGTTTTATTTATGTCTATATATAATTAATATCTTCATTTTTGCAAGAGAAGCTGCTGCGATCACTAGATATGTAAATTTTCGCGCTAAAACTTTTGTTTGTTATGGAAATAACTTCAAGGTTATCTCTTTTACTCATGCTGGAAAGGGAAACCGCCGATGTATTATTTTAATGCTACTTCTCATGTCAAGTATGGAACCAAATCCTGGCCCCAAACAGACAAGGCAAACAACATTAGATGCAGGCAAAGATAAAGATTTGCATGATCTAATTTTAGCACTTTCAACTAAGATAGATGACTTTGGTAAAAAATGGAGACTAGACTTGATTCGGCAGAACAAGGATTGGACAAAATAAATCAGCGCCTACAACACTTCGAGTCATCATTGGAAACCACTTCTAAAGCTGTCTCGCTTAATACAAATAGAATATCCGATCTCGAGAGACGGTTGGAGCTTGGAGAGATTAGGCAGAGGGGAAAGAACTTGATTATTTACGGATTGGAAGGAGCAGAAAGCGAAACCCCTGAAGAATCTCGAGGTTTGATCAAAGATCTGATTTCAAACACGATGCAAATTTCTGAAGATCTTAAGATAGAACATTGCCGAAGATTGAGAAAAAAAAGCTAACTCGCCGCTGCTTATTGAGGTGCCTGATTCCAAGCAAAGAATTCTGCTTTTTAGAAACACTTTCAGACTCAGGGACAAAAAAAAATTCATAAATAAAGATTACCCTCCAACTATTAGAGACCAGAGGAGAATACTGATTAGCAAGCGAAAAGAGCTCATGAGTAAGGGAATTGTTTCCAAGTTAAGAGATAACATGCTAATTGTCCGTGGCATAAGCTACTCTGTTTTAAATGGCCGCGTTATCAGCTCCAACGGGGATGCATTGTAGCAAACTTCGGATAGCATTCATACTGTACCATCGTCAAACCTAATTTTTCACAGTTAAAATGCCTTTATCAGGATGAATTTTGCGACAACCTAGACAAGAACTATCACATGATTGCTCATTTCTAAAAACGAATAAAAGTCGTCAATCTGCGCTTGTAGCTCAGCATAAACATTCTAATTATCAATATAAAATATTACATCACTAGAGAATAATCCTCACGGAATAATCTGTTGGAATATAGGTGGACTCTGTGAATTAATATTTTCTCGATGAAAATTCACTCACGGTAATAAATGACAGACCTATCAGTGATAAATATGGAAACTTTACTTTTATTTTCAACCCAAGGATCCTCAGTTATGGATATTTTTATTGTTTCGACTGATCTACTTGAGCTGATTGTTGATCTCACTATTGAATGCATGCCTTATTTGGATCATCTACCACTTGTCCCAAAATTTAATGGTCTAAACAATATAAAGGCAAAGATGATACGAAGTTTCGTTCTGTTGGCAAGTATTCCTGGACAGCTGACAAGGCTACATCTTACAAAAGCAGCTTGAGGGATTCAACTAATTTGCTAGTGGAAGAATCCACAATTGACTCACGGATAGAAATGCTTACAAGTGAAGTCCAACCGGCAATGTCAAGGGCGGGGATGATGACTAGGAAAAGTTTTACATAGCTAAGAAAAGTCTCAAAGCTGCAACCAAATAACTCCACAAGACCTAACACGAGAATCCCTGGTAAATCCATGTATAGTAACTTCCTTTGCCTCCAATTTGCCCAGATTATTCTATTAGCTTGATTGTCTTTATATAATTTTCCCTGTATATAAATATCATGTTAACATTAAGTTCTATCACTGTTTTTCCTGCATGTATCCTATATTTATGCATGGAGAATCTGTATAAGACTAAAAGGTCTTAATAAAGCTTTTGTTGTTGTTGTTATTAAGACCACCGGTCTTATACAGATTCACCACAGGAAGAAAGGAAGCATAGATGGAGCTCCTGTACTCCAGGCAACGCAGCACCCAACAACAGCCTACTGGTCCGACGTCTATATCCAGTGGCCACACATTGTACATATCAACATAGTGACTATGCAGATTGAGGTGAATTACCTATTCAAATTATAATTTTAATTTTGTGCTTCAATCCACCAATATATTTTAAATATCAATCTATATTTTGAAAGATAAGATATTGAGTTCACAGACCAAGCCATTACTATTAGAAACTGAATGGAAATGAACTGGCGAATACGTTTGAAATTTCTACAATAGCATAACAATGATCATAGAAATCTGTGTTCTAAATATAAAATAATAAACGATTTTTTTCAACTTTATTAAATATATAACGAACGAAGTCATTAAGACGCGAATGTTTCTTTTTACAAATAAACCAAACCTTTGCTTGTTAGTGAAATATTATTTCAATATTAAGGATTCTCCGCTAGGTAGCCAAGTTGAACGGTCGTGAAATTCTTCGGCTCCCGATAAGTAAATATTTTAAACTTATTATTTGCTTTTTTGGGCTTCTACTTGGATTGTCTTCTTGTGAGTAACCTATAGTTGGCCTATAGTTTATATATTCTCTACGAAGATTATGTAGTTGATTTTATTTATTTCTATAATTAATATCTTCATTTTTGCAAGAGAAGCTGCTGTGATCACTAGATATACAGATTCTCGGGCTAAAACTTTTGTTTGTTATGTAAATAACTTCAAGGTTATCTCGTTTGCTGGTGCTGTGTGGAAAGGGAACCGGTAGATGTATTATTTTAATGTTACTGCTCATGTCAGGTATTGGACCAAATCCTGGCCCCAAACAGACAAGGCAAACAACATTAGATTCTGGCAAAAAGACAAAGATTTACATGATATAATCATAACACTTTCAACTAAAATAGGTGTCTTGGGTAAAAAAATGGAAACTAGATTTGCTTCAGTAGAACAAGGTTTGGACAAAATAAATCGGCGCCTACAGCACCTCGAGTCATCATTGGAAACCACTTCTAAAGCTGCCTCGATTTATACAAATATAATATCTGATCTCGAGAGACAGTTGGAGCTTGGAGAAATGAAACAGAGGGAAAGGAATGTTATTATTTTTTGAGTGGAAGGAGCAGAAAACGAAACCTCTGACGAATTTCGCGCTTTGGTTTAAGATCTGATTTTAAACACGATGCAAATTTCCGAAGGACTTAAGATAGAACAGTGCCGAAGATGACAAAAAAGCTAACTCTCCGCTGCTTACTTATGCAGTATGCCATCTTTGCAAAGATAAAAATAGAAATCTCATTAAATCTTTAAGTGTCACTATATTAGAGAAGAGAGGCGTTCTTCTCAAAAGTAAACGACAGCCAACTTATCACGGTACAAAGTATTTTAACCAGTTCCATATCAAGTCGAATGGTTGCTCTGTCCCTATATAACTTTTACAAAGTGGTAAACAGGAAAAATGACTTATAGTAATCGTTTTCTTTTCCACTACTTGTTGGTGATTGATCATCGTGTTGATATCGCTGCAAGTCGGCAATGAGAGAGGAGAATCTGTATAAGACTGGTATCTTAATAAAGGCTTTATGTGTGTATTTCAATCTTAAATGAAATTAATCCTGGTAGAACCCTAGAACCCCAAATATGAATACAAAGACTGATCTACTTCGGACATATAATGAAAGTAAATAGATTCGAAAAGATAATGGGAAAATTGGAGAAAGAAGAAAGAGAGGAAGACCTCCAATGAGATGGCTGGACCTGAAGATCAATAGATGAACTGCAAGCTGTTGAAGATAATTTGCCAACATTCCTTACGATAGATACCATTGTTGAATATTGAAAGAAAATGATAAATATTTAAAATTTTGTTATACACCATGAAATATTACAAAATTCCAGCGTCTCATGCTCTTTTATTGTAATTTATCGAAATCTGAAATCCTGTGATAATGAACCGTGAAGAATTGTTTAGATTCGCAAACAGAAATCGCAATAGGCATTTCATGGCGAAAAAAAGGGGTCAATTTCAAGAAGTGCTCATTCTTTAATGTTTCAAAATAGATCAACATTTTTAAAAACAATAAATCTGGAAATATGATAGAGAATAAAACAGAAATTGATCTTTATCCGATAAACAAATGCCTTCACATTATGAAAACCAAGTGAAAATTTATGCTAGAGCTGCCTCACTATTTCCCAAAAAGAATAAAAAAAAAGAAGATCCAGAAGGGACGCTCCTATTCGAGTGCGAACTCTTGTAAATGATTCCGGTCATACCCGTGAAGATGTTTGCTGCATCGCAAAGTGACCGATGATAAAAATAATTGAGGATCATTTTCATGACATCGCACAGTATTTTCGCCATCTCTTCTGCTAAGAATTCCCTTTTAGAGAAATTCTATTATGACAGTTATTTCAGTAATAACGGGGTTATACTTGTCATATTTTAATAGTGTAACCTCATCTTTAATGAAAAGAACAATGCTAAGATATTTCATCTCATAGATGGTGATGATACCAAGTTTTTAAAATTTCAAATTTTGATTTGAAATCCACATTATAAATAGGATATTCTGTCTTAAGGAACAAAAAGTAAATTATTCATTTTTTGTTTTCTTGAAATCCTAGAAAGCTACTCAAGAGCTTTCGATGTATAAATCCTATTAACTGGGTGTGTAATGGTTTTGATATATTAATATTTCCGAAAATATATATTAAAATTTACTCCAAGAGTTAAAAATTGAATATCCCATTTCATAAATTATTAACTCCAGTCCTGAATTAGTTCCTTTGTCAAAATAATCAAAAAGAACAATCCTGAAGATATGGAATCAAATTTAAGAAATTCGAATGCTACCTTGTTCTAGGACATTTTCAAGAACCAGCCATTATTCACCCCATCTGGAACGCTTGCTTCAAAACTTATGAATTCAAAATTATATACAATATATTATAAAATTATTATTATGCATTAGCGCGCTATCTCTTTTAAAAGAATAATTTGCGTCTATAAAAATTATTATTAACTTCATATGATTCAATATTGTCAATAATTCTGAAGTGTCAGAAACACCTTTGCCGGTCCCAAGCCTGGAGGAAAAAGGAGGAGGGGGAGCAGTAACAAGCTCGATAAAAAACCTAGGCTCAGCTGGCCCGGCTGATAGTACCCTGTAAGGGATCCTGGATACAGGATGAGCAGCGTCTGCACTCCATGTTAGGAGTGGCTGCACATGGCTTCTGTTCCTCATGTCAAAGGCGACCATTTCTTTTAGAGCTAAGTCGGCCTGTCACTGAGTAGTGCTCCCAGTCTTAATGACAAAGGCAGACGCTTTCTATTTTAACCAGTCATGATGGTTGTCAAATCTCCATTGATGAGCTCTACTTATCCACAGCAGGCACCATCAAAAGTTTCAAACTCTACAATCTTGATACCTGATATGATTGAGTGGAAACAAGAAAAAAGAAGAGAAACACCTTTTTGGGTGAGTTTTTTAATTATCATTTTAATATTTATCATACACAATCAATATCACCATATTAATCTATTTTCAAACATTAACAAACTTCTCATGTTTAATTAGATAAATAACCATCGCCCCTAAAATGATATCATTGCACTCCTTTACTTAATATCCACCACAAAATACCGTTTATATACAGTATATATATTTAAGCACCAATTTTCAGATATTCGCATCCTGATGAAAAATCCGCCATATTATAAAAATGTTTGTTTATATATAGATAACTCAATAATGAAATATCATTTTATTTTGTAAATAGACAAATTATTTGTCTACAAGAGGTTACTCACATTCTCTAAATGGAATTCAATGAAACATACGCTAATAGTATCAGCATCTGCCCTAACGCCTGTGGAACAAGTTTTGAATATTTTACGCCACCTACAAAAGAAAAGAAAGAAATTTTAAAATATTAATGGTAAAAGACCGATTATAATGATATGAACATTTACTTGAAAATTCCTATAATCGAAAGGAACAATCTTGAAGATATGGAATCAAATTTAAGAGATTTGGATGTTTCCTTGTTCTAGGACAATCTCAAGAACCATCCATTATACATCCCATCTGGAATACTTGCTAGAAAACTTATGAATTCAAATTTATATACATGTATATTATAAAATTATTATTAACTGCATATGGGCGCTTCAATTATGTCGATCATTCTGAAGTGTCAGAAACATCTTTAACTTCGCCTTTGACTGGGCTCAGCTATAGTTAGCTTAGTATAGCTATAGTTACAATTATAGTTACTCGTATAACATACCTTTGGTAGGATGTATTCTGCCTATAACTACCATTGCAAAATTGGAGAGGAGTGGACTTTAGGAATTGGTTTAACCATGGAGATAAGCACCACCAGCACCAGATGTATTTTTGGGCTATAGCCTGAGGATCCTGGTCCCACATGGTCAATTGTATAAATTTATAAGTAAGGGATAAGCAACATATAAATCGGGTTCTAATATTCTCGATTATGTAAGGTGATCAATTTCAAGAAATCTTGAAGACAAAGAATCAATCATTGAAACATCTGAATCTAACAAAGATGTGAGGGTGATTGCGACTTGTTCTTGTATAGTTTGAGAAAACAGCAAAGAGTTCGTTGGCAAGTGTAAACCATGGTGTGAATAGACATCGAATCGCTAAAAGAGGTTTGAATAAAAAAACACTTCGTTGCTGAGGGTTAGTTTTACTTGCTGTGACCATGTATCAAGGCAAGACTTCTAGCAAGAGGTTTCTCGAACGCTACCTGCGACACTCTACTGCATCGTACTATACTAGGGGACGGCAAACTTTTAAGTCGGAAGAGTCAAAAATTACAATTTACAAAATTTAGAGTTTATAAAGAGCGACACATTTTTTCTTGCCAACAATAAATAGCACTCGCATAAATAATATTTACGTATGGAACTATATAAAGAGCCGCAGCTTTACATCCAAAGAGCCTCATGTGGCTAGCGATTCACAGTTTGCCGACCCCTGTACTAAAATAAAAATTAGAATAATTTCAACGCCTTGCTGAATACTTTAATTTTTATTTGCTCCTGATGAGGACAAACTATATTTCTTGTTGTCGTATCATATCTTTGTCTTTAAGCTCCTTTTTGTTTTCGCTTGTTTCTTTAGCCGATTTGTAATCTTTTAGCCCTTTGAAAAAATTTAAGAGCTCGTTGCTCACTTAGGGATATCCTTTTAGCTGGAACACCTTCTTCCTTACATGCTTCGTATAACTTTGTCTCAAGCTCCAGAAGGCCATTAAGAGTATTTATGTACTGGCTAGTACCAAATTCTTCGTATCTGTTGACAAATCGGCTAAAGAAACAAGCGAAAATAAAATGGAGCTTAAAGGCAAAGATATGATACGACAACAGCAAACACCAACAATCAGCATCCAAACAGAAAAACAAAATATATTTGTCGAAACTTCAATATAATAAAAAGATTTACTGGCCGAAGTATCTTTAATTTTAAGAACTATGAATGCCGGCCAGGCAGCCTCTATCTTTACGATAATCTTACTATATATCGTTCGGACGGTTGTCTCTTGCTCACAAGTCTGTCTTGTTTTCCGGCTAAATAGAAGAAACTTGTATCTTATCAACGGAGTATCTAAATATAGGATGTTACAAATGTGTCACAGGATGATCTCACCTGAGTGCATTCCTATCCTGAGTTTGACCCTGGTGTCAGGCAGATGTCGCATTGAGAAGGTCTCGATGGTCCGTACCAGCCGTAGGGCCATGCGGGCGATCTCTTTGGCGTGATCCAGCCCGTTCCTGTCGGGCAGTCCGGACACCACCATGTAGGCGTCTCCGATGGTCTCCACCTGGCCGCACATAGCTCTGGTAGGTCACAGTTGGCCTTCTCTACACCGCTATCTCTGGTGTTATAGTGTCAACACGGTAGACACTACATTCAACTTATATTTTGATAAGATATTAGAATAATATGATGCATTAGCGCGCCATCTGTTATCAAAATTCGAAACTATTATAGACGCTTATGATTCTTTTTTAAAAATAAAACAATTTCTACTGCCCTTACTGCAATGGAAAAATTTATGGGAGGGCCTGGCTCAAAAGTGGTGAACCCTCCCATTAATTTTTCCATTGCAGTAAGGGCAGTCGAAATTGTTTTATTAAAAAAATAGAATCATAAGCGTCTATAATATTTTCGAATTTTCAGAATAGAGTTTGAGGAAATATGTTCATAAAGAAGAGTAAAAACGAACGTATAGTTGTAGACAGTTCATAATAGAAAGCGGCCGCCGTTACCTTGTAGACGTGGTAGTCGCTGATGATGGAGTCGAAGCAGGTGTAAAGGTCGTTGAGGAAGTCGACCACCTAAGACACAAGATGGTGACACTGATGTTGGCAGCCAGTGGGAATTGATTATGGAAGGTGAGTGCAATAGGGGTAACACAGATAGCAGAAGGTGTGAAAGTACGGGGGGAGGGGTGTGCACAGGGGGGAAGAGTTATCATAGGGCAGAGGGATGGTGGACGTGAAGACACTTGACAGTTGAAAACTTGTGTGTGATATACCTAGTCATATATAATATAGGGGATGGGGATAAAATATAATAATTAAAGAATAAAGTAAGTGAAAAGTATATACAATGAGACCTTCCAACGATGAAGAGTATTCATCCATGCTATGAGAGGCTCCTTATAAGTCACAATTCCAAGTTCAGGAACAACTTGTATATTCTGGCCTTTTCAGAGGCAGTGATCGAAAGATCCTCTTCACTTAGTCCTTGGTCAAATATCCAGGCCTGTAAAAGTGCAGACGGAGATGAAGGAAGGGATGTATATAAAGGAATAATAGGGATGAAGGGAATGTAACTAAGTGTCTAAAGTCAGTATAGGTGTAGACAGACAGACAGACAGACCTGGATGGGAGTACTGACGGAGCACATCTCCGTGAAACCCACGATGTCACTGAAGTAGATAGTGACGCAGTCAAAGAGCTCGGGTTCCACGGCCCAGCCTTTCTTTAGCTGCTCGGCCACCGACCTGCAGCATCGCAGGCTCTTTGTGGACCGCAGGATTTTGTTGGAAGGAATTTTGATAGGATATTTATACAAGGAGGTTAGTCGACGTTCAAAGAAAAGGATATAAGAATAGCTGATATTCGTTTAAAGATAGATAATTGCTTGGTGACCATTGGCAACGGGGTCCACTTAACATGTTTCTCAACACGTCGGTACTTTTAGAGGCTATATGAATATGCCTTGTTACTTACACAAAGTAATGCATGCGAATATACATATATATGTGAAAAAATAATAAAATATAAAATAAAATAAAAATAGTTTTTGGTCGTAGAGGTACAGTCTGCACCACGCTGACGAGGGCCAACAGCTTGAAACGCATTGGTAGTTGACTTTTCTTGATTTATCAAGAAAATGGGTTGGCCAAATATCAAGGAACAGGCTAAATCAACGTTTAGTTGATTTCTGTTCCACTAGATGGCATTCTACCATCTAAAAGTTCATGTGAGCGTGGTCAGGATATGCCTTTTTTGATTTAAATACATATCGTATTTACATATATACGTTTTATATGCACTTATGTACATGACCGTATACGCACACGGATACATCTAGAGTATTAAAACACATGTTTATAGTTTGTAGTTAACATTACAATGTTGAATCTACTCCGAGGGATGTTCAAAAGTAAGATGGCCTTACAAACAGATATATACAGTAGTAATGTCTTGTAGTGTTCTAATTAATAAACTAAGCTGCTATATATCACAACAGCCATTGTCCCTTAAAGATCCTCTTTGATGAGGATATATTCTATCTACATTTTAATTTATTCCATAAAAGGTTATTTAAAGGAAAATACAATTTAGTCTCTCCATGGAAGTCATCGTCTTAAAACATGGGTAAACAAGGCCCTCCTCAAGGTAGTTTCTAATTCAAGTACTCTGCAATGGCAGGCCAAGTCATGAGGAGTATTTCCCAACTGAAACAGACTCTGATGAGAGACCACCTCCAGAAGAGGCCGGGTTTAGCCATGTTTTTAGGCTATGGTCTCTCATTGAAGATTATTGTAGTAAAACATATTTTGAAAACTATATATACATATTATTAAAGAATGTAGAAAATTATATTGATAAATCAATAACTTTATTCAGCGTCACACACAGTTAGGAAATAAATAAAACTTTTATAACTGGGTGTGCAAAACGGATTGAAAAAGTTGAATGCGATGAAAAAGTAAACTGTAACTATGCCAGATAGATCAGACTAGTAAGATATTGATTTTTTGGAAATATCCAATAAGCATGTATAGCTTGACAATCTCAGAGAATGGCTATGTATTGTGCGCGTATTGGTGAGTGATGAGATAATTACGGGCAATTTTTTAAAAATTTCGAATTCACATATCATCTGAAAACGTTATGAAAATAGAAAATAGTTTTTCTGGTCATTCCGCCAAAGGTTCTGCTGGAGATTGGATCCTGACAGAATTGGTAGGATGGGTTGCTCAGTAGAGATCAAGACGAAAGTGATTGGATGTTTTAATGGAGATAATGAATTCTTTAAGAATTTACAATATCTTTAATGGATATATCTAGAGCTAACATTATGGAGGATGAAGAGTTATGGAAGTGAACTTTGGCGAACATCTAGCACGGTGTACGCTAGATAGCTTCACATTGGTGTAAGACGTACCTGGGTAGTACCTGGTATAACAGCTCCTCGGACCTCTTCTTCTCGTCCTCCAGGGCCGCAGTCCGTTCCTGAACGACATCCTCCAGGTTGTTGGCGTAGTTCTCCATGCGAGCTAGCAGATCGTCCAGGATGTTCACCTCGCCATGGTGGTCTCTGCACCAGCTCACAGGTCCTGAGAACAACTACCGGAGTAAACAACTGCCTCACTTGTGGATCGCCCGAAGTTCTGACTTGATCTGGGGCAGGTCGGGGCGACTGTCAGGGTTCTCGTCCCAGCATCGCCGCATCAACGCCTGCAGCTCGAGCGGACAGCTCCCTGGGTCAACTTTGGGACGGAATGGCTCATCCCGTAGTTCATGAACCCACCGAACAATGTCTGGACGGCCACAAACCTTCTCACTTCTATGTATCTCCAAACTTGGTGTAGAGTGTATTCACGCTGGCATACACATTTCTCCATATAAAATTATATTTGATTTATGAGCATATTCAAAATCATTTGCAGAAAGAGTTTTTAATTGGGGATGCACTTTTCGAAAGTGACTTAGAATGTATTCGTGATTTTGAAACCAGTAAAAGATCATATTGTTAATGAAGATAATTTTCAGATAAGTGTTAAAAAGATAAAGAGGAAATATATAAAAGTATAAGATAGCTATATCTTTAGAAGATTTGTTTAAAACTAATCCTGACTCTGCGCCAAACGAATCCAAAATTTACATCGATTTTAAGTTTGGAATAGTTCGTTGTGTTACTTTGCCTATTGGAATAACTCTTGTCAGAATATGTTTATTCTATATGTGTGTGCACCACGCTGACGAGGGACAACAGCCCTAAACGCGTTCATGGTTGGCTTTTATTGATTTAACAAGTAAATGGGTTGGTCAAATATCAAAAGGAACAGACTAAATCAACGTTTAGTTGATTTCTATTCCACTAGATGACGCTCTGCCATCTAAAAAACGCTCATGCTAGTTGTTGGGATATGCGTATTTTGTTTTTAATATATATGTGGGCGGGTCTACACGAACCTTCAGCATCTACGTGGGCGTATTGCGGGCAGAAGGGAGGCTCCCGAGTAATGATCTCCTGCAGGATAATCCCCAGACTGTAGATGTCGCCCTTCTGGGTGCCACGGGAGGGGCAATGGTCCAGTCGCAGGAGCTCAGGAGCTTTCCACAAGAACTCTGCCCCAACACTCTTGTATGTAAGTACTGAGATGTATTTAGTATGAAGCTCATTTGGGAAAAATTCATCCAGGAATAGGTATACATCTTATTAATACCGGATCCCTCATATACAAGAAAACTAGATTTTTTTACCAAATGATATTGCAACGTGGAAAATTAGGAAAGACGAACTCCAGTATGACCCAGCAATTTATTTTAGGCAAGAACAAACTATGAATGATAAACAAAAATATAAGCAATGAGGGAAACTTACAGAGTAGCAAAATATAAACATAAAAATAACACTCTTTTAATAAAATAATTAATACTTTGCTACAATATGGTACAAGGCGATATAATTTTTTAATTCATTAAAAGTACATAGTTTTTGGAAAATCTAAATACCAATAGTACAAATTACACAAGACCACGAAAGTTATGAACGATCGAAAGCTGGGTCCGCATCCTTGCACACTTCATATCCACCTATGTAGGAAGATGATAGATTGCCAGGGTTTGGTACTTGCACTTACTAGTTGGTGTTGAGTTAATGCCAGAGTTGAGGGAATAATGGAAGCATTTTTCTTTTTAAATTTTCTTCTTTTCAAGTTAAAACATGGGTTCTTTCGAATTGCAAAGAAGGCTAGATCAACTCACAACAATAAAAGGCGGTGATATTAATTAAAATACGCTAGATTTTAATATCTTTTAGTATATATATTTACGGATGGTTTATATTATAATTATCTTTAAAACTATCTCTATAATTTCCTCTCTCCTAAAGGAAACTAGCCAGTGTTAGCATTGATGATTATCTCAACGGAAGACTCATTATTGGTATCGTCGATGTTTCTAATTCCACGGAAGCCTCAACCAGTGTTATCAACGATGGTTATAATTCCACTGAAGCCTCATCACTTTTATCGTCGATGGTTCTACTTACACTGAAGCCTCATAATTGGTATCGTCGATGGTTCTACCTCCACTGAAGCCTCATCATTGGGATCGTCGATGGTTCTACTTCCACTGAAGCCTCATCATTGGGATCGTCGATGGTTCTACTTCCACTGAAGCCTCATCATTGGGATCGTCGATGGTACTACCTCCACTGAAGCTTCATCATTGGGATCGTCGATGGTTCTAGTTCCAATGAAGCCTCATCATTGAGATCGTCGATGGTTCTACCTCCACTGAAGCCTCATCATTGGGATCGTCGATGGTTCTACTTCCAGTGAAGCCTCATCATTGGTATCGTCGATGTTTCTAATTCCACGGAATCCTTAACCAGTGTTATCAACGATGGTTATAATTCCACTGAAGCCTCATCACTTTTATCGTCGATGGTTCTACTTACACTGAAGCCTCATCATTGGGATGGTCGATGGTTCTACCTCCACTGAAGCCTCACCGTCACGGAAGCCTTACTGTAGATAACATTGACAGCTAGGCCCTCACGGCCGCACTAGCCTTATCATAATGGAAATTATTGCCTATAGAAGCCACAAAACTAAGGAAAATCTCTACGCTGAAACCTCACCATTGATATCATCGTAGCAGAACTTGAGGTAGGTCTCATCTTGGCGCAGGAAGTGAAGGCCGAAGTCTGAGAGCTTCAGCATGAAGCGGGCGTCCACCAGACAGTTGGTGGAACGCAGACGGCCGTGGCTGCCAATCTCAGAATTGTGTAGATAGCTGAGCCCCTACAACACACATGGACCATATGTGCACAGAACTTACAATGTAGGGAGATTCTTACCTTCACGAGGTCATTGATGAGAGAGTTACGGATCACATAGTCCAGCTTCAAGGAATCGCTGCCTAGAAGATCCTGGAAGACCACGTTGAAAACTTCACTGGAATATCTTCACGTCAGAAAGGAACACAAATCAGGAAAACAAATACTTATATATATATATATATTTTACCGATTTTTCAGTTGGCTGAACGACAACCTTTATCAAGGTATTATAACACTTTAAGAGGATTGTTAAATAGGGTTGTTTTAAGAGGAATGTTATAACACCTTGATAAATGTTGGCGTTCAGCCAACTGAAATATTGGCATAAATGATATTTTGATCCAATATATGCCTTTTTATTTAAAGATTTATTTATGGATTGCTCTATTTAAAAATATTTATAAGTATGAAGTTCAAAATTCGAAACCATGGTATAAAGGTTGTTTTTTTACCTGAATTTTCCAAAACTAGTGTTGTTTAGCTCATTCTTTATCATCACTAGGGAAGGTTTTTACTCGGGTGATGTACAGTGTATCGTTCTGGGGTATAATTAAAGTGAGAGGTGTCTTTTTTTGGTGCATGAATATTATCCTCCCGTATTCCAGTAAAATATTACATTTGTACTATTTTTCATCTATAAGTATATCTCATTTGAATTTATATATTATTATCTTGAAGAGGGGGTATGAATTTATTGTATATATTGCGAGTTTAATGATATTTTTATGTTGTTGTTTCTTATCCCCTTTTGTAAAGCTTACACGAATTCCATGTGCGCGACGGGCAGCATGCAAATCAACACTTGATCTCATGGAATGGGGTGTAGGGGTGCAGCTTTCGTTGATCATGGCACCATGATCCAGGCACACTTTGGTGAAAGTCTGACTTTGCCTTGATATTTATATGATAATAATAACAGAATTTAATAAATTATCTAGAGAACAGTATTGATGCCTAAGAAGAGTAATTATTAATATTCTCATGGATTTATCCAGAGTTCAGAATCAATACAATTGCCTGTTTTGACAATTATAACCTAAGAAGGGAAAGGCAACGACGCAACACCTTATTAAAATAATTTTATTAATTTCACATCAAATTGATGATGGGCTTGTAGAAAACTTCTGTAATTCATTTTAATAAAAATAATTACTGAGTTGGCTTTTTATTTATCTTATATATCCACGAAACGCGTTCGTGGATGGCTTTTCTTGATTTATCAAGAAATTGGGCCAAATATCAGGGAACAGGCTAAATCAATGTTTAGATGATTTCTGTTTAACCAGATGGCGCTCTGCCTTCTGAAAAGCACATGTGCTCCTGGTCAGGATATTATGTATCTTATGTAAAGCAATAACACTTTATCTATATGAAAGGAGCGAAACTAAGGCACGACCTTTTTTATATTTATAATTAAAAAATTATGCTTTCGCCGCGATGAAAATAATTAGGAGGGCCTTGTTTATCAGTGATGATACTAAGTTGAAATACCGTTATAAAATTAGTATATTTCTATAGACACATTGTTTACGGGGTTCGATCTTGTTTATCAATGATGATCCTATGTTAAGATACCGTTATAAAATTGGTATATTTCTATAGACATTGTTTACGGGGTTCGATGACTTATGAGAACTAGAATCAGAACAGAATCAGTCAGTGCATTGACCTTGAGAGTTCCCTTGGGACAGAACTCAGAGACGATGGCCACATGAGGGGGATCCACACAGGCTCCGATAAACCGAACCAGGTTGTCATGATGAGCATCCCGAGCCTGTACGACACAATCCTCTGTCTTAGGACATAGTTATGTTTGATGGAACCAAAAAAAGACAATAGGAAACAAGTGAAAAAACGTTAAAAACACCTAAAACATATGGAGACCTCTGTCATCATCTGGAGTAATTTCTATTTAAAAATTGTAACAAATAAATTTACTGGCAATGTGTTTCTTTTCAATAATATTGTCACGAAATTGGTTTATGTAAATCAAATGTAATCAAATGTAAAGAAAATGTCTCTATTAGTATATATGTAAATATTTTTATGTTTAATGTTATATAAGGAAGGTATGTAGATTCTATAACTGATTTTTAATTTATTGTTTCTTGTTTTGTTGTGAGGGAAACATGACTCACGAAGTTTATCAATTGATTAATAAAACTCTAATTTGAAATCTCGACAATATCATCAAATATTATCTCTACAGACTTCACTGCAATAATATAAGTTATTGAATGTGAGAGCTTGGCACATAAGTGGTAAACTTCATGAAGATTAATTTGACGAAACCGCTGAGAGGGTTCACTACTGATGAGCCAAGCCCTCTCATTCAATAATTTATATCATTGCGGTAAGGTCTGTAGAGATAATATTTGATGATATCATTGAAAAGAAACACATTGTCAGTAAATTTATTTGTTACAAATTTTATCGTTAGATGGCAAATAAATTTATGCATTTATTCTCTAATTAGTTTAACAAAGATGGTCGCTTATTGAAGGTTCTAATTTATAACTTAAATGAGCTATTAATCTAAAACTTTATTTACATATTCTAAGATAGTATACGAAGTGAAAACAATGATAATCATATATCCATTGATTTTATGTGACAAGTCTTTTGAATTATAAATACAGCCGTACTTGGATATTTCGAAGCCCAAGGGGCAAAAAAAATCGAATTATCCAAAAAATCGAATTAAAAAAGGAAATCTTATTTATAGGGAATTCTAGGGACCAATATGAATATTTGAATTAAAGACGTTGGAATTATACAAGTTCTACTATAAATATTGAATCTCAAATATTTTCCAATAGGCACATTTTGTATGTATTGTATTCCCCTAAATATTGTTTAAATTCATGTTTAAAGCCTAACCAGGCCCAACTTTGTGTTATAAAACTACAAATTACTCGTCTACATGTTCATCTTTTACATTTAATACTTATTTTAATCAAATTGTACATATAATAGTCTTTATATTTATTACGGTTGAAGAACATAAGCTATAGAAACGCCTATATGTAATAATAATTCAAACTTAGCCATGTTCTCTTCCATATTTCCCTCAAGAACTTTCTTTTTACCACTCAATTTGAATAAGCAGGAGGGAAGACGTCCTATAAAACAATTTCAGCAAAACTTCAGCTCTCTTTTCCCAAACCTCCACAGTAAAATGAGAATAGATTAAATAACCAATGAAAGAAAAAAAAAACTCTGAAATTTCTCGATTTTCCTTATTTTCAATAGAATCATAGTATTTTCTACTTACCCATTTTTCCTTTGTAGATAAATATCTACATATTTCTAGTAAATATATATAAAATTATGAACATTTATAGCCTCTTGTGTTTCTAACTATTAGCGCTTTTGTACAAATAGGAATTTGTTGATATTAATTATCAAAATCTTATATTTTATTAGTTATATTTATACTATTGTGTATGGAATATATAAATACAGTAGAACTCTGATAATTCAAACATATTTAATTCCAATATTTATCTTGGTCCCTAGACTTTTAAACCTTTTATTCAAAATGTTTTTAATTCGAATTTTATTTTTGTCCCTTGGTCTTTGAATTATCCAAGTTTGACTATATATATATGACTTATAATAAAAAATACTACACCAATGCGGGCCATTAATACAAGTGATTAATAGAAAGTTATTATAGATATACTGCGGGAATACACACGGGTAAAAAAGCAACTGCTTTTAAGTGGTCTTTCTGTAATTAAAAAAAAAGTTTCCACTAAAACGTTTAAATCCAAGTTCATGTCTAGTCTTAAGTTTCAAGGAAATCAAGGACTTGAGACACCTACTGCTGGAATGTCCACTCTTCTTTAACGCTAGACAACAGACCGTAAATAATGTTGTACATCTGTATGAATTTGTAAATACTAGAAATAATTATCACAGATTTGACCATTTTTGTGAATATATTTATGATTATCTTTCTATCCTGGAAGAATCAGGTTCCTAATATAACTTACTGTTTTTTTTTTTTTGTTTTCTTGTATAATATGCTTATAACTGTTTCTGTTTAAAAGAATGTAAATCGACACAGTTATTCCTAGCTGGGATATCGTGTTTTGTGTTGAAATAAAAACATCAAACGTCCAGTGAGTATTTGAACCATTCCACCCATCCGTGTGAACTCTAAGGAAAGTTATGAAAATTCGAAACTATTTTAGACGCGTAAGATTCTTTTTAAAATTAAACAATTTTTACTGTCCTTACTGCAATGGAAAAATTAATGGGATGGTTCACCACTAATGAACCAGGCCCTCCCATTAATTTTTCCATATTGCAGTAAGGGCAGTAAAAATTGTTTAATTTCAAAAAGAATCTTACGCGTTTTAAATAGTTTCGAATTTCCATAACAGATGGCGCGCTAGTGCATCTAAGGAAAGTGTAGATGGGTGGAAATATGTGAAGAATTGAGAGCAACCTGCTTGATCTCCACCAGCTCCATTCTGCTGAGTTCCACTTTCTTCTGCTTGGCCATATATCGGATGGACACCAGCATGTTCTGCAAAGTCAACCAAACGTCAAATATCTCCTGGAATATCAAGGATATCTATGGGAATCATTTTTTTTTAATGAGTGAAAATATAGCTCGACAAGAGAATAATTATTCGCTTTTGATAATATCGTGAAATAACAATATTTGCAATGTTTATTGATACCTCAAAATCTCAGTAAGTGAAAAGTAAACACGAACAATTCTACTGACTATTTGAGAATAAAAAAAATTTAAACTATAGAGCAACTTAGTCAATAAAAATGTAGGAAAATAAAAAGGGGGTAAATATTATTCTATGCGAAAAATAATTTTAAGAATGAAATAATCAAAAAAGGCATATCTTGACCACGTCCACATGTAGAGGCAGAGGTACAGCCTGTACCACCCTGACAAGGGCCAACAGCCCGAAACGCGTTCGTGGTTGACTTTTCTTGATTTATCAAGAAAATGGGCTGACCAAATATCAGACAACAGGTTAAATCAATGTTTAGTTGATTTCTGTTCCACTAGATGGCGCTCTACCATCTAAAAAGTTCATGTGAACATGGTCAGGATATGCCTTTTTCAATTTTAATATTATTCTATGTGTGATATATCAAATTTATTCTCTATAAATTATATACACAGTAAAATTTCCATGAAAGGACACTCGCGATTGAGGATACCTCTCTACAAAGAACAGTTTTCATTTGCAAAATTACCATTTTTACTATTTAGCAACTCTCATGTAAGAAGACACCTCTCCATAAAGGACACTTTGGCTCTGCAATTAGGTTCTTTTATAGGGAGGTTCTACTGTGTATCCTAAGATAGAGAGACTTTAAAAAAGGAAGGAGTACGTTGAGGATGGTATTTATTGAAGACGTGGATGAGAGAAGGCGACAAAGTGTCACACTGGGGGGTCGGTGGAAGGATGGTCTAAAACATTGAGTTTCGACCTCTACGACCCGGGATCGAATCCCGCATTGGGCACTTTTTCTAATAAAGCCAAAATGCCTCAATGCCCCCGATTCTTTCAAAAGTTCAACCCCACCAGTGAGTGCAAGTACCCAAATGGGGTTCTGGCATATTTGTAAGTGCAAAAGTCGAACTGCTTTTCACATGTGTAAACATGTGATGCACTTACAGTAAAAAGAGTCGCTAACTACCTACCATGTTTATCATGGCCTGTACCACGTGTACTAGGGATAATAAATAATGTGTCACACATAAACAGGACCTACCCTGTACTTGCCAACGACCACCCGTTCATGGAACTCCCCCAGAGCAGGCTCTAGAAAGGAACTCTGATGAACAAAAGGTCAGAGCTGGCAGGACACATGTCCGGGTCAACTGACCTCTCTGTACTTGGGGGGTGACCACGACACCCAGCCGTGGCCCATACGACTGGAGACCTGTACACACATCCTTGGTCGCCTCTCTCCACATGTTTCTGTCAATTATATCAAATTGCAAGGTATTATCTTGAATGGTATTGGAGCCTTTTAGATCTTAAAAAATAAGTATACAATCAAACTTTTCTTATGCTATTTTTTTTTTCATCTATGAGTTTTATGGATTAGTTCTAATAAATATTTATATCGAAAAATACAAAAAATAAAATAATTCAAGATGAATATCCTAATTTTCAACAAAAATAATTATTTAAATAGCATTGTATTTATAAAATTGTCATATGTATTAAATTGTTGATTAAAATTTGTATTTTTCGTAATAAAATAAATAGTTGCAAGAATAGTTACAAATTTGTCCGGTAGATGGCGAGACATGTCCATGGCTTATTTTAATAAATGTTTTATCTTCGTGAAAAATCCTTTCTCATAAGGATAAAATTAATATAAAATACATAAAAACGCTTATTTACATATTCATACAATAACATATTTAGATAATAAAAAGACATATATTGGATTGAATAAAATATTTATTTGCCAATATATGTCTTTTTATTATATAAAGATTTAAATCTTCAATTAAAATGGCATATATTGGATCAAAATATCATTTATTTTACCAATATTTCAGTTGTCTGAACGCCAACCTTTATTAAGGTGTTATAACATTTTAAAGTGTGTCCTTGATAAAGGTTGGCGTTCAGCCAACTGAAATATTGGTCAAATAAATGATATTTTGATCCAATATGTGCCTTTTTGACGTGACAACGTCTTAAATTAGGTTGCGGCTGGGAGTCACTTATGAAAAAGTGTAACGCCCGGTAAAGTTTACGATGAGTCATCGAACGAGAGTGCTGCGCGCGCAGCTGCGCGCGCAGCGCTAGAGAATTAGGCGCATTGAATCGGCGCATGCTTGTCTCTGTCTTTGTCTTTCTCGAACGTTCTTGGCGTTGGAAAAACAAGAAAGCGTCATAATACAAGTTCACACGTGTGGTTAAAGTATCGTAAGCTGTGTCTGTAGTGAAAATGTGGAGTGCTTAGATTCGTCATTTACAACAACTACAACAATAAAGGTAAATAATTGTACACTGATATTTCATTATCGTAAACTATGATTGATTGATTAATTGTTAGATTGACACAAAAGTTGAGAAACTGAGTTTATAGGTTATGTCATACTATTGATAAATGTTGATAGTGTTAAGTAAATTATTAGTTTAAAATTAATTAATTAATTAATTAATTATTATTTTACAAATTTTAAATAGTTTCAAATTTATTTAGCAAAAATTTGAACCTTCGATCTGAATAAATGTTTTGATTTTCGAATTGATTCTTTAAAATTACAAATATTAAGAAAAAGTGGCAGATATAAGAAAACTTTATTTAAACTGTGTTGAGCAAGAATTTTAACATCTAATTTAAGTAAATGTTTTAATTTTCAACTTCATCATTTACAATTACAAATTTTATTTAATTTCAAATTTATTTAGCAAAAATTTGAACCTTCGATCTGAATAAGTGTTTTGATTTTCAAATACCAACGCGGCTGGTGGAGTGGCGATCTATCGTAAATTATCATCGACATCTACGGCGGAAGTGTTCCAAGTTGCGATTACAGACGTAACTCGTGTCATTAAAACCAAGGGTGACATGTGCATGACTGAAGTTACTTGCTTCGCCGCTAATACTAGCTTCAAGTTTATACTCGGTGCTGTATATATTCATCCAGGAGCTAGTATGCAGGATATTGGAATGTTACTATGGCAAGGACTCGGTCCGTACATTCACAACAGCCAGTACGTGCCACCGTTCGTGCAAGTTGATTCTAGTATACCGATTCTTCTGTGTGGTGATTTTAACAAAAACGTAAAGCCTGACAACTCGTTTCTTAAATTCATGAAAAATACGTATAATCTTGATTGCGTATCAAACGTTTCTAAGTCAACTACGTTAAAAGGAACAACTATCGACTTGACTTTCGCAAGACACATTACAGCAGAAACACTTCCTTTCATTTCATATTTCTCCTATCATCGTCCTATCCTCAACAAAATCACTCAAATAGGAATTAGTTAAGTTTTAGTTTACATGTACAATGTTTTAGTAAACAAAATATATTTCTATAGTTAAAAAATGTGCAATTCTTATTTTCATTCAATTCCTTGTTCCTATTGTGCAATTTAATTATATTCATATCAATAAATATTCTACCGTTGTCACGTAAACTCTTCGCCCGTAAAACCGACTTTACAGGCAACCATTGTTTTAATTAAAGATTTAATAATGGATTGCTCCATTTTCAAAAGATTTAAATATGGATTGCTCTATATTCAGAACAATAGCACATTCCGTTTTCCGATGGCTTCCCCTACAATTTGCCAACATGGGTCTTCGGGCTGATGATAGAATTCTAAGTTTTGTAGATGAGATTATTAAATCCATGGTCAGTATATTTCAGTAATAGGTATTTGTTCTTTTGGTATGCTGCCTACAGGACGAGGTTTCAATTGCTGAACCTGTACAGAAGTTAGAAGTAAGGAATTTATGTTGTTTCTCAGCGATATATATAATTATCGATATTTTATATTTGATTTTATTTTCTGGATTTAATTCAGCATTGAATTTTTTTTTGCTTCTTCCTAGTACACGTGGTACAGGCCATGCTAATCATGGTGGCTAGAAGAAGGCGACTGCTTTTACTGTAAGTGCATCACATGTGAAATGAAAAGCCATCCACAGCCTTAAATACCCATTTCTTGGTTTTTCAAGAAGCCTCTGACCCCAAAACATATTTTTGGTCGCAGTGGTTACAGTCTACTCCACGCTGACGAGCGCCAACAGCGCGAAACGCGTTCGTGGATGGCTTTTCTTGATTTATCAAGAAATTGGGTTGGCCAAATATCACGTAGCAAGTTAAATAAACGTTTTGTTTATTTTTGCTCCACTAGATGGCGCTCTGTCATCTAAAAAGCACATGTGCTCGTGGTCAGGAAATGCCTTATTTATTTTTAATATATATATATATAATGATAATACATTTCTTTACTGGAAATAAAAATACTTGGATCTGTTACTTTTAAATTATTGTCGATTCTATAGTCTTGAAAAACAGGACAATCTATTGAATTGGTTAATATTGGAGTATTTTATCTTTATTGAAATATCTTTTGAAAGTATCTGATAATATTCTACGAGCCAAAATGATAAAGTAATTATGATAAAATAAAATGAGACTTAATCCAAATAATATATTAGTGATCAGCTCAAAGGAAGAATAACTTCTTGGGTCCATTGGAATCTATCAAAAATGATAGAGCACAATTTGGATTAGGTCTTATTTTCTTTTATTATAATCTATAATTCAAATTGTGCTTTATCATCATCGATAAAAGAAGTTATTTAAATCTAGAATTTCTTACGATCTGTTCTCGAATAAATATTGAAATATGTTTTTTGAAAATAGAGCAATCCATTAATATATATTTTTAAAAAATCTCCCCATTGAATATAACAAAATATTTTTAGAAACTTAATTCTGTTGACGTTATGTGGCGCTGAGTTTGTTGTTGACACACATTAAATATGTTATAATACCTTGATAAAGGTTGGCGTTCAGCCAACTGAAATATTGGTAAAATAAATGATATTTTGATCCAATATATGTCTTTTTTTTTTAAATATTGGAATATCAAACAATCAAACTCAAGAAAGACTTAAACCAACGCAACCTTAAAAAGATGCACCAAAAATCAGTTAAGAAATTATTAAATCAACTTCAAAACTCATCAATTATTTGACAAGTTCTTCAAATTCAAGGTGACCTCAATCTTAGATGCACTTGACCTTGATGTTTAGCCAGGAGTCTTTCATTGGGGGGGCTGCCTTTATTCTACAACTCGCCATTGGTAAATAGTCAGTGCACAAGAGTAAGAAAAATTTCAATAGATTTTTAATAAAATAAAGAAAGCATATCCTGAGCAGGAGCACATGTGCTTTACAGAAGGCAGAGCGCCAGCTGGTGGAACAGAAATCAACTAAACATTGATTTAGCCTGTTCCCTGATATTTGGCCAACCCAATTTCTTGATAAATCAAGAAAAGCCATCCACGAACGCGTTTCGTGCGGTTGGCGTTCGTCAGCGTGGAGTAGGCTGTACCACTGCGACCAGAGGCTTCTTTTTGGTCGCAGTGGTACAGCCTACTCCACGCTCACGAGCGCCAACAGCACGAAACGCGTTCGTGGATGGCTTTTCTTGATTTATCAAGAAATTGGGTTGGCCAAATATCAGGGAACAGGTTAAATCAATGTTTAGTTTGACGCAATGTTTAAATCAATGTTTAGTTGACGCAAGCCATCAGCAACTTTCAGTTTCAGGATAAGGAGATGCCTTTTTTTTCATAATTTATGCACCTTATCCCAATACAATATCACATTTTTACTATTTTCATAATATATCTTTGTTCCTTAGAATAATGGAATATTCGATAAATTTTCAGAGACACACTAGTAGAAATAGAAAGTGTCGCGCCTAGAAGGAGTTAAATAGAAACATGGAATTTGTCTCTAATCAACTTATTGTGGCGTGAATTGAATGATTAAGAAAAGACGGGTTATTGGTAGGAGAGAGAGAGAGAGATTGAAATGGGAGATTTCTTTTGATAAATCTATCCAAGGATTAGCCGTAGTGTCAATACATAGCATCGGTAGGCGATGGAGAGAATAAGGCACTACCATTCACGCCCATGGTACAGGTTCGATAACTACATATAGTGACAAATGCTACTTTCACGGGTTATCCCACAAAAAAGGGAATATACTAGGGCCTAAAGTAAATGTAACTTAATACACAGAAGATCGTACACTCAATTGTACAACACAAACAACAAGAAGGAAGTCAATAAAACTCGCGATTGGTAAAATAAAAACAAAACAGTACTTATCTTTATTGTAGCGTTGGTAGGGATCGGACTCGGGCCACACCGGGATGCGAAGAGATCCCCAGACACGGAAAAATCACGTAGAAAAACACTTTAAGCGTCTCCACACCAATTCACCACGCTCTGGGTCCCCCTCGCATTCCCTTAGTCTCCTCTTATATACAGACATGGCCACATTCGTCCAATGAGAAGGCATGAGAGATTGGTTCACTAACAAAACGAAGACAACATTCTTCCCGCTAAAAACTGATTTAAAAAACTGAAAATATGTTTGTCAATATAATTTGACAATAGTACGAGGAGATCGCCGAATATTGTACGGATGGCCTTTGCCGACAGAAGAACAAAGGCACTCCAGATCCGCTCAGCAGTCATAAGCTGAATCGCCTCTCGGTCAATTGTGATCCGACTACTTGAAGCAAGGATGCACTTTCAGATATCATGCGGTGTATTACCTTAACTCCATCTTATGCCAAACAAAGGTTAAAATTGTATGCGACAATACGCATTTGGCTATGTCATTGGCGTAACGATCGGTTTAGTGATGAGTTCCTTTTCTGTCTTTGCCAAAGTGATCGTCTGGTATAAATATATGAGTAAAAGGTATATACACAAATTTAACTCACTTCAATATCAAATATTATTATGGTGTACATAAACGTATAAAACAACTAGCTATAGTTGTGTGCATACCCTGGCAAATATTCCTTTGATTACGGATTATATGGGGAATCCAGAAATATAAAATATGATCTGAATAATTTATCGATTGAGGACCAATAGCGATATGACTTGGATATTCCAGACATAATTGAAAATTTTATAAAAAATAAAATGACACTATTGAAGAAAAATACTAACCAAACATTTCAAAGTTTCTTTTCCGCTAATATTCCGAAATATTTTCCGGCAAATTTTCACAACTCTCAATTTATTACAAATCACGGAAATTTTAGAAGCTTTTTAAAATTCATCAAAGCAGTGCAAGATTCAAGATGCTTCTGTGGATGTGAGAAACAAACTTCTATTCATCTGCTGCTAAATTGCCCCGTCTTCCAAGAGTATAGAATAAACAATGGACTAAATGTATCAAAACCGTTTGATCTAATTTCAACAAAAGACAAATATATAAATTTCAACTCATTTTGCAGATTTATTTTGAATTTTATCAAAAACTACTAAATTCCATTGGAACGATTTTTTTTAGAAATTAACTCTTTTTAGTATTGTTTTAATTGAAAAATTCTCTCTAGCATATTTTCATTCTAAAAATCCCTTTTTTTAATCTGTAAATTGCTTTTCTCGAATACACACAATACTTTACAATTTGATTTCATTTAGCTAAAGTTGCATACCAACCCTTTGTACATATATCAATCGTGTTGATATTTATTTATTATCTGTTCATCTAACTAACTTGCATACTAACTTTCCTCTTGATCTTCCTTTTTATACTTCAAAAGTGGCTATATCTCTTATACTAATTCTGTACATATTTAAAATATCTTTCTTTCTTTTCTTCAAAATTTTGTTTATCTTTAAAGTGCAAGTGTCCTTAGGGGTACATAGCGCTCAAAGTCGAAATAAAGATAAAGTGATCGTCGACAACGTGTCCTTTGGCGTTATAGAAAAAGATTCCATCAATATGTGTTTGCAATTTCAAGGCTTCACATTGGTCCAACCTCCCTGGATTGGGGGCGATAAGCTATGACATCAGGATAGAGTTGGTTGGCATTGAAGGAACAATGACTTCCCATCAGTAGGAGAATAGGGTTTTGATACATCCTATTAACATACCCTTTATGACCATTTTCCGAAATGGTATTAGGTCATTATTGATCGTTCTCATGCTAAGATCATCACAGGCCTTTCAGAGTGTCACAGGACTATCCATAACGGTCCCCTCATTTATTCCCAATTGAACATGTGTGGGGTACCATGAAAAGACAAATTAAGGCCTTCACAAGCACGAACTGTACCACAATTTACAAAACCAGTCACCCAGGCACTGAGAGAAAGAAATTATTTTTATCTATTAATTCCTATTTATTATGATTATATATTGATGATAACTTCCTTTGATAGATTAATATATTTCATTTTTAAAATTTAATTCGTCCTAATATCGGTTTATATTTCTCACTTCGGGGTAGAAAGGACCAGCAGTGGGAGTCTGACCTCGCTGGTGATGGACATCCTCTTCATGAGAGATCCGCGGTTGTCACCGAGGTCCAAGTCTTCCCAGCGGATCTTCCAGTTCATGTCCTTGAGGGCGGCTTCATTCTTGAGTTTCCTGCGACCACACCGTGGTGACAGGGACAGCCCGACCGACAGAATGACATGGTAGAAGATGAAAGCTCCAACTGACAGACAGACCTACCTGTAGAGATAGAAGATGAAAGCCCCAACTGACAGACAGACCTACCTGTAGAGATAGAAGATGAAAGCCCCAACTGACAGACAGACCTACCTGTAGAGATAGAAGATGAAAGCCCCAACTGACAGACAGACCTACCTGTAGAGATAGAAGATGAAAGCCCCAACTGACAAACAGACCTACCTGTAGAGATAGAAGATGAAAGCCCCAACTGACAGACAGACCTACCTGTAGAGATAGAAGATGAAAGCCCCAACTGACAAACAGACCTACCTGTAGAGATAGAAGATGAAAGCCCCAACTGACAAACAGACCTACCTGTAGAGATAGAAGATGAAAGCCCCAACTGACAGACAGACCTACCTGTAGAGATAGAAGATGAAAGCCCCAACTGACAGACAGACCTACCTGTAGAGATAGAAGATGAAAGCCCCACTGATGAGTAGAACACATATGAGAGCGATGAAGGAGATGTGATGAGCCATTAAGTCTGAAGCGAAAACACCAAGGTGATGAGATTGTTGAATATTTTAATACACAAAATGTATATTATAATATATTGGATTGATACAAAAATAATGGCCGATTTGTAGTGACAACTTTAAAAAACAATAACTCGTTACAAGCAAACCTTTATTAATAAAAACCATTGGCATCGATACATCTTTGCCAACGAGAGCTGGTATATTCCAGTTTTATAAAAATCAACAACAACAACAACAACAAAAAGCCTTTATTCAGGGTCACTGACCCTATACAGGATTCACCAGAGGTATGCATAAGAACAAAGCAGTGAGACAAAGGAAATAACGATATATACAGAAGAAAAAGAAAAAAAAACAAGAAAAAGAAAGAGGGAAGCAAAAAAAAAACAACACAAAAAGAGTAGCAGTAAGAAAGTGAGGAGTGAGTGTCACTTGGCCTTCTTCTTTCCATACGTCATCCTTTCATATATAGACCATCACTCTTCATATATTCAACCTTTTCATACGTCATCCAAAAGTTAGAAATATTAAATATTTCTCTTTGAAATTAAAATTGATTTTTCACAAATAAAAGAAACTTATGCGGTTAAATTGTTTGTATAGTTTTATAATTACTTTTTTATTTTAGAAATAATTATTACTAATAAGTGTGATACCCTACCTCTTGAACAACTCATGACTCTAACTGCTAAGTGTTAATTCAAGTCTAAATTAATCAATTTTGGGTAACATATCGGTAGCAACGCTATTCTGAAATTTAATAAATTGTATATAGTCTTGTTACTTTATGTTTTTAATATTAGGTTGATGCAAAAATAATGGCCGATTTCACAAATCCAAATTCAATCTTTGATAATTGCTATTATCTATATATATAAAATTGAATGTCTGTCTGTCTGTTTGTTTGTTTGTTTGTTTGTACTCTATAGATTCAAAAACCATACATCCAATCGCCGTGAAATTTTGGGATATTATTAGGTATATCACCGGGAAGGTTTTTGAAAAATAATTTCATGAATATCTTGAATATCCTTAGAGTTATTTGCAGATTTGTAGATTTAACTCGCAAGCAGCGCCCCCATTGTGACGATGATAACAAGTTTTCTTATCACTAAGTTTGTTATCTTAAATATTATTTATCAAAAGTAAGATTATCTCAGGATGACACGGCAATGTGACACGGGAAAAAATGTTCACTAGATAAAACTATGATTTTCTATATGATATAAAAAGCCAACAATGAAGAGTGAATGTAATATAAAAAGCCAACAATGAAGAATGAATGTAAGATAAAAAGCCAACAATGAAGAGTGAATGTAAGATAAAATACCAACAATGAAGAATGAATGTAAGATAAAAAGCCAACAATAAAGAGTGAATGTAAGATAAAAAGCCAACAATGAATAGTAAATGTAATATAAAAAGCCAACAATGAAGAATGAATGTAAGATAAAAAGCCAACAATGAAGAGTAAATATAATATAAAAAGCCAACAATGAAGAATGAATGTAAGATAAAAAGCCAACAATGAAGAGTAAATATAATATAAAAAGCCAACAATGAAGAGTGAATGTAAGATAAAAAAGCCAACAATGAAGAGTGAATGTAATATAAAAAGCCAACAATGAAGAATGAATGTAAGATAAAAAGCCAACAATGAAGAGTGAATGTAATATAAAAAGCCAACAATGAAGAATGAATGTAAGATAAAAAGCCAACAATGAAGAGTGAATGTAATATAAAAAGCCAACAATGAAGAATGAATGTAAGATAAAAAGCCAACAATGAAGAGTGAATGTAATATAAAAAGCCAACAATGAAGAATGAATGTAAGATAAAAAGCCAACAATGAAGAGTGAATGTAAGATAAAAAGCCAACAATGAAGAGTGAATGTAATATAAAAAGCCAACAATGAAGAATGAATGTAAGTTAAAAAGCCAACAATGAAGAGTAAATCTCTATATATATATATAAAAATCAATTTCTGTCTGTCTGTCTGTTTCGCGATAAACTCAAAAACTACTGAACCAATTGGTACCAAATTTTGCATGTCGCTTTTTATAAACCTGAGGAAAATTTTCGGCTGCATTTTGATTAGTATTTTTGGCTATTTTTTTTTTTTTTTCATTTGAAGAACTTTTTTTTACGCGGACTAATCCGGAATGGAATGAATACCTAAATATGGCCATTTTTTTAAGCCTCGGTGGTTCAGTGGTAGAATGCTCGACTGCCACGCGGGCGGCCCGTGTTCGATTCCCGGCCGATGCATTTTTTTTTACAATTTTTAAAACTCATTTATATTATCTTAAATATATATAATTGAATGTCTGTCTGTCTGTCTGTCTGTACTCTATAGATTCAAAAACCATACATCCAATCGCCGTGAAATTTTTGGATATTATTAGGTATATCACCGGGAAGGTTTTTGAAAAATAATTTCATGAATATCTTGAATATCCTTAGAGTTATTTGCAGATTTGTAGATTTAACTCGCAAGCAGCGCCCCCCATTGTGACGATAATAACAAGTTTTCTTATCACTAAGTTTGTTATCTTAAATATTATTTATCAAAAGTAAGATTATCTCAGGATGACACGGAAATTTATTTCCGACAAGAATAATGATACAATTCCAAGGCGAAGATACTATTCCTTTAACTTCCAATTACCGAGGGAACCAATTAATATTGATTTTATTCAACTTATCGAGTATTTCTCAAGGGACCGGGAAAAAATGTTCACTAGATAAAACTATGATTTTCTAAAGTAGAAAATTAGGAAAGACAAAATTCAGGATGACAAGGCACACAGGGACCGGGAAAAAATGTTCACTTTATCGAGAGATTCAAATTTACGAGTTTCAAATTATCAAAATATATCTTTTTTATTTTTTAATAAGTTTTTAGAGAATTGTTTTAACAAATGTTCGCTAGACAAACCTTTACTCGGGTAAAACCCCGGGCGAAGCCGAGTACGTTTTATAAGTTTAAAGAGAATTGTTTTAACAAATGTTCGTTAGACAAACATTCACTCGGGTAAAACCCGGGCGAAGCCGGGCACATCCGCTAGTCTTTAAATATTTGTAAGGAATATATCATTATAAAGCTTATTTCTTGCTCTGTCACTATATCTACCAATATATTTACAACAATATAATTTGTGTGATTTCAGGCTGTTTTAAAAATGCTTTCAAATTATTCCAATGCCGAAATGGCCTTCAATGAATTCATTGCCTCCAGAACTCCAGATTTTTATAAAACAATAAATTTATCAACCAAACTCTTTGATACAATAGTGAGAGCTGTCCTGATGTATGCCGCTCCATTGTGGGCAACAGAGCATAAAGACTTATTGGATAGTATACAAGACATATTTATCCGTAGGTTCCTGAATCTGCCCAGATACACTCCAGGCTACATAATCAGATTAGAAACCGGTCGTATCTCATTGAGTGTAGCAGCTTTAAAATTAACCCTGAAGTATTGGCTGCGGGTTTTGAATATGAGCAGTGACAGATTGCCGCGTATATGTTTTAATAGAACACGGGAACTGTCTAATGCTTCGGGCACACCCATCGGTTTCATTAAAAAGCTCACCAATCTGCTTAACAATAATGGACCCCCTGCACTTGTTTCCTGTGATGATCCTGAAACGCTGAGGAGCGCGATTACAGGGCTCTTAAAAACAGCGGCAGACCAATCTATACAAAACGACCTTACAAGAATGGATAAATCTAAGCTATACTCTCACTACAAAGACATTCACATATCTTTCATGACGGAGGGATACCTTTTAGGGGACTTTCCTTTCCCGGTTGTAAGACTACTCGCACAAGTTAGAATACTTTCAAGTTTTTTTTAGAGAAAACCACACCAAGATGCTCTGCGGCGAGGACCCGATTTGTACCTTCTGTAATTCAAAACTAAAAAATGAAATCCCTCACTATATTTTTGATTGCTATGCTCTGAAAGAAGAAAGAAGAACCCTTATGCTCAAAACTGGGCAACTCTGTGCTTCACTTCCATCAATAATTGACAATATGACCCAGAATAAGTATATTGCTACGGCGTTTTATGGTTTCCACAAGTCCATATCTCAGAAGAAGGCCAAATGACACTCACTCCTCACTTTCTTACTGCTACTCTTTTTGTGTTGTTTTTCTTGCTTCCCTCTTTCTCTTTCTTGTTTTTGTTCTTATGGATACCTCTGGTGAATCCTGTATAGGGTCAGTGACCCTATACAGGCCTTCTCCGTTCGTAACTAATATTTAAACTGACTAATAATACGTTATAAATGACTGCGGCGTATAATTATAAAGCTATACAAACAATTTAACCGCATAAGTTTCTTTTATTTGTGAAAAATCAATTTTAATTTCAAAGAGAAATATTTAATATTTCTAACTTTTGGATGACGTATGAAAAGGTTGAATATATGAAGAGAAATACGTCCTTTTATATATAAGGAGAAATACGTCCAGGATAGCCTAGTGGACATGGCACCTGCCCGGTAAGCAGAAGGTTGTGGGTTCGATTCCCGCTCCTGGACACTTTTATTTTTCCGTTCGCCATTACTCTTCATATTTTTCACCCTTCCATACGTCATCCTTTCAAATATAGACCATCACTCTTCATATACTCAACCTTTTCATACGTCATCCAAAAGTTAGAAATATTAAATATTTCTCTTTGAAATTAAAATTGATTTTTCACAAATAAAAGAAACTTATGCGGTTAAATTGTTTGTATAGCTTTATAATTATACGCCGCAGTCATTTATAACGTAAAAAGTAATAATGAGAAGAAAGCTACCCGCAAATAATATGTACCATCAAAAGAATGTATTTGTCACCTTGGTGCAAAACGTAATGTTGGTGATGAAGAATGAGCCATCACACCAGTTTGAGCAAAATCATATAAAACCCCACTTGTATACAATGGTTTCAGGCTCTGCTCTTCATCAGTACAGGGGTGGCTTCGATTTCATAACATCACTCGACGTCTTCAGAAATATATCAATCCCTACAATCTTGATTCAAATTATTAACAAGACAAGGGATATCTACAAACCAGAGTAGGTACCTACAGCCCCTGCAGGAACTAAGCAACAAGACAAGGGGTATCTTATTTATTTACGCTTATGAGGTGATACAGCAACGTATTTACAATTAGAGAGGAGACAAAATGAATTAAATGGGATATCTACAAACCAGAGTAGGTACCTACAGCCCCCGCAGGAACTAAGCAAAAGACAAGGGGTATCTACAAACCAGAGTAGGTACCTACAGCCCCTGCAGGAACTAAGCAACAAGACAAGGGATATCTACAAACCAGAGTAGGTACTTACAGCCCCTGCAGGAACTTAACAACAAGACAAGGGATATCTACAAACCAGAGTAGGTACTTACAGCCCCTGCAGGAACTTAACAACAAGACAAGGGGCATCAACAAACCAGAGTAGGTAACTACAGCCACTTCAGAACCTAAACAACATGACAAGGGGTATCTACAAACCAGAGTAGGTACTTACAGCCCCTGCAGGAACTGAGCAACAAGACAAAGGGTATCTACAAACCAGAGTAGGTACCTACAGCCCCTGCAGGAACTAAGCAACAAGACAAGGGATATCTACAAACCAGAGTAGGTACTTACAGCCCCTGCAGGAACTGAGCAACAAGACAAAGGGTATCTACAAACCAGAGTAGGTACCTAAAGCCCCTGCAGGAACTAAGCAACAAGACAAGGGATATCTACAAACCAGAGTAGATACCTACGGCCCCTGCAGGAACTTAAAAACAAGACAAGGGATATTTGCAAACCAAAGTAGGTACCTACAGCCCCTTCAGGAAATTAACAACAAGACAAGGGATATCTACAAACCAAAGTAGGTACCTACAGCCCCTTCAGGAAATTAACAACAAGATAAGGGGTATCTGCAAACCAAAGTAAGTACCTACAGCTCCAGAAGGAACTAAGCAACAAGACAAGGGATATCTACAAATCAGAGTAGGTACTTACAGCCCCTGCAGGAACTGAGCAACAAGACAAAGGGTATCTACAAACCAGAGTAGGTACCTACAGCCCCTGCAGAACCTATCAACAAGACACGGAATAACTACAAATCAGAATAGGTACCTACAGCCCCTGCAGGATATGAGGAACAAGAAAAGGGATATCTACAAACCAGAGTAGGTACTTACAGCCCCTTCAGGAACTTAACAACAAGACAAGGGATATCTACAAACTAGAGTAGGTACTTAAAGCCCCTACAGGAACTAAGCAACAAGAAAGGAGTATCTACAAACCAGAGTATGTACCAACAGCTTATGCAGGAACTAAGCAACAAGACAAGGGATATCTACCAACCAGAGTAGGTACCTACAGCCCGTGCAAGAAGGATCCTGGCCATCGAAGCCGCATTGAGGGCGGTCCAGAGTCTTGAAGTTACTGGGCCAGGATATGGTATGGAGTACCGAGTAGTTCTCACTAGCTCCGTAGTACTCCAGAACCACCTGCGAAGTTCTAAGTTAAATACGTGACTTATCGACACAAAGACAATCACACTATGGTCAAAGTCTGAAGTTGAATCTAACATATACTTTTATCTTTTACAAATTTCTACTTTCATTCTAGTCGGGTCTATATTCGGATTCTGATCAAGCCTGAAATTAGAGAGAGATTCTGATAAAAAATAAATTTTGATCCCCTCCACTCACAACTTGTGTTCTTAACTAAAAAGTAAAATTGTAATATACACTGCGTGACATCGAAAATGGAACACCAAGAAATAGTGGCCAGAAAATTATGCAAATTTCAGGGTAGACGCGCCTAACCGAGTTATGCAAATGATGTAAAATGCGCAGCTCTCGTGCGCACATGGAGTAAGATATAAGGAAAGGAACTTGCAGAAAGGACAATATTCGTGTCGTTATTTCTTCAAGGAAAATCATTGCAGAAAATTTGTTCTTGTGTCAAAAGACACGTGTAATAACAGAGAATGCCAGGTCATCGTAAACGGAGGCAGTTCAAGCAGACAGACGCTTTTACGAGGGGCATGGTGATCGGACTTAAAAGGGCAGGTTGGTTCATACGTCAAATCGCAGCTGATACACACCTTGGTGCGTCCATGGTGCACCGACTGTGGAGAAGATGGTTGGAACAAGGAAATGTGGCAATTTATAGGAATGTCGGTGCAACCAGAGTGACGTCAGCACGTGTGGATCGGCGTATCCTTCGACAAGCAGTGGCGGCCCCACACGCCACTTGTACCGCCATCCTGCAACATGTGCAAGACACCCTAGATCATTCCATCTCGACCAGAACCATTTCCCGTCGATTGGTTGCTAATGGCTTGCACTCATGCCGTCCGCTAAGAAAACTGCCATTGACCCCACAGAATAGGCGCCAACGTTTGGAATGGTGCCGGGCTAGATCGACGTGGATGACGGAATGGCACAGGGTCGTGTTCTCAGATGAGTCGCGTTTCTGCTTGTCCAGTGATAGTCGCCGTGTACGCGTGTGGCGTCGACGTGGAGAAAGGTCCAATCCGGCAGCAATTGTGGAACGCCCCACCGTGCGACAACGTGGAATCATGGTTTGGGGCGCAATCGCGTATGATTCCAGGTCACCTTTACTTCGTATTCAGGGCACTATGACGGCCCAACGATACGTTGATGATGTGCTGCGACCGGTGACACTCTCCTCCTTCAGGGGGTACCCAATGCCCTTTATCAGCAGGATAACGCCCGACCGCACACTGCTCGCATTAGCCAACAAGCTCTGCAAGATGTACAGATGCTTCCCTGGCCACCGTACTCTCCTGATCTCTCACCAATCGAGCACGTCTGGGACATCATTGGACGCCGTTTGCATGCCTTGCCACAGCCGCGTTCAGAAGACGAACTGTGGCAAATGGTTGAGAGGGAATGGAGAGCCATCCCTCAGGACGCCATCCGTACTCTGATTGACTCTCTACCTAGACGTGTTGCTGCGTGCATCGCCGTCCGCGGTGGTCCTACTTGCTACTAAGCCGACGCCGTTCTCGCTCTGTATTATGACTATCATTTTGAAATAAAGATCACTTATTGTTCGTCCCTGTCTCTCTCTGTCTGCCGAGTTTCATCACTTTCTGGCCACTATTTCTTGGTGTTCCATTTTCAATGTCACGCAGTGTACTAGGGGCGTACAGAAATGTTTGACATAAGGCCTCTCAGGTCTTAGATATATGATACGATAGGAATAATTCGTTAATAAACACACAAGTGGGGTGATCAACGTAGAATGATAGATGGCCCTTACTGCAGGCGAACGGCATGTGCAAGCCCCAATCCTTTCCACCTCCGTCTGTAAGAGAGGGTATACCCATATTGGAAGGCGAATTTTACGGTTAGCGCTGAATAACCTGATTCCTACGGAAGGAGTGGATACAGGGTAGTGATATCCATGTGTTGGGAAAGAAGCACCCTTAAGACTTACTCAAACGACTTTTACTGTTGATTGGATTCCTCAAAGAGTGGAGTGGAAACCGCGGTCAAAAGTGCCAGTGTAGTCGTCCAGAATTTCGCACACAGCAGCAAATGTTGCAGCCGTGTTGGGGTTGATCACGAGGAACTGGCGCCTACTCGTAGAATTCGGCGATATGCAGAAAGAGACAGGGTTTGCGCGAGAAGCATTGCAGGTTATTATGCATAGCGATTTTGACATGACGAAGATGTGTGCACGTTGGTGCCTCATGCACTCATACAACAAAGGAATCAGAAAGGCGTAGATACCTACAAAGATCTTGCATTTCACGATTCTGATCCGAATGACTTCTTAGCCTGGCTGTCAGCGGAATTTTCACGACACACAGAAAAAATACAGTTCCACGGAGAGAAAGCGTGCATCAAAGTACCAAGAAGCCAATGCCGTCGTTACTAATGAAAAAATAAGTCTTCTGGGATTCCCAGGTCCTTGAGAGAGATGAGTAAGGTAAATATAACGTCGGCTCTAAAACTTGATTTATTAAATTATATTTTTTACAAGACATCTATCCCTGGATGAATTTTTTCTCCAAATGATATTATACAAAGGATTATTATTTTTGGAATATTCATTTTTGTTAATAAATCATATTCTCTGCTCTGTTGTGACGCATATATGCAATTAATTTCTGTTCTCCCACTAAGAAATTTAGATAAATCAACAATTAAACTGAATTGTTCGAGTCAAAAGGCGATCTATTTATTTTTTTATATTTTTTAATGAGAATGAATACCTGGATCTGGGAAAGAAAAAAAAAACAATTTCGAATAATTGCTCTTTCTTTATCAATTATTATTATTCATCAATTATTTATCAATAAATTGATAAGAAGGGAGAAATATCTCGAAATATTTTGAGAAATTAGAATTCCTATTCGAATTTAATATACGAGTATTCTGAACCTAATATCAAAAATGGCATATCCTGACCAAGCGTACACGAGCTTTTTATATGACAGAGCGCCATCTCTCTCTAGTGAACAGAATTATTATTATACAATATAATGCGGCCTATGATTGTAGAACGACATTTGAAAATATCCCGCATGCGTTTCTTTTGAACGAAAAATCGAAATTTATTTTTAAAAGAAATAACGATTATTTCTAACTTTAGGAATGAAGTATGAAAGGATGAATTGTGAAGTGTAATGATGAACTGAAAAATAAAAGTGTCCAAGGATGGGAATTCCACATCCCTTCACAATTCATCCTATCATACTTCATCCTTAAGGTTAGAAATAATCGTTATTTCTCCTTAAAATAAATTTCGATTTTTCTTTCAAAAGAAACACATGCGGGATTTTTTCAAATGTCGTTCCACAGAATTATTATTATTTTTTTCACATTTTCTGATCCGTAAACAGATGATAAATTTACTCTCAAAAGTTCCTAATTGTTCGGCTAGCTATCTTACAATGTTCAAATGTAGGATCAGGATGGCATGATTTTGTTATTAAGAAATTACAGCTGGAATTTTCTATAATTTATCTGAGATATATAAAGAGAGAGAAATGACAAATTATAGTTATGATAATGTGTTGGTTGGAAGTTGATTCAGAGAAAAACAAAGCCATAACCAAGCTCTTCTGAAGAGAATGACAGAAGTCACTGAAAGGTCGGGAGTTAAACTATTGGTAGATATGGGGCTGTGTTTTTCTCTAAATTCTAGTTAGGTGCGATAAGTACCTCAAAATTTCCGGACTCTGGGTCCACCTGGTCCAGAAGAGCATAGTCTGCGATACGGTCACCGTTGGCATTGATGGTGACAAGTCCAGAAATGCCTAGAAAACACACAGATGGAATTGTAGACTTTATGGATTTCTAAGATCTGTATTTCATGGATACAACAACAACAATGGATAGCGGGCTTCACAAACTGCCGAATTTAATAATCCCATATAGCTGCTAAAGGAGAAAAATGATAATTCAATGAAAATTTTAAATAATAATAGTTTTTGACCAAAAAGAGAAAGTGTAAAAAGGTAGGACATTGTATATTTGGATTATTATTGTTATAACACACTATGCTTTTCGATAAAATAGTCCCTTGAATCAATATTAAAATAAAAACATGGAATCCATCATATCCAGAAAGCACAATAGTATTAATAGAAGAATAGACATTCCAGAAATTAATAATATACTATTCCATGAAACCACCCCATAACCTCCAAATGAAAATATCGCCTCTGAATAGCAAAGTTGACAAACACGTGCAATGGAGGCTCGCGTTGATTCTGCATCCAAATAACTGTAAACACTCAAAGCATTTTATTTGATTTTAATTCTTATTCTATTGGCGGTTCAATGTAAAATATTTTCTCCTGTAGAAGGGCTTTCTTGCCTGAAAGTTAGAGATATTTATAAATAAAAGATTTGTAGAAAGAAAAATTTCCCTTGAGGAATAATGTTTTTGTTTTAACACCTGCTTTTATAAAGTTAAAGTGAGACACTCAGTAATACACTTCTTACTAAAACAACTTGTATCTTAATAATAATTTATATTACATTAATATCAATAACATTTGTAGAGCAGTGGTATGAACCGTCGATTTTCGACAGCCACGGGATCGAATCCCGCATTTGGTACTTTTTCCTGAAGAAAAAATAGCTTTAATGTCCCCCGAATCTGTCAAAGGTCTAAACCCACCAGTAAGTGCAAGTAATTGGGGCTCTGGTACACTTGTAATGGAAGAGTGAAATTGCTTTCGACATGTATAGACATGTGGTACAGTTAAAGCAGTCGCTAACTACTACTTATCATTACTATCATGGCCTGTACAACGTGTACACTCATTTGGGATATAATAATAATAATAATAATAAATATAATATTAATATCTATATTTTTATTACGTGTTATTTTATTTTATATAATATACTAGCCGAATGACCAGGGCAACGCCCAGGTTTTACCCGAATAAATGTTTTTATTCAAATACTATTCGTTACAATTATAAATTGGCGCCGTGGATGTCACTCTTGTGAAACGTCCCGCTCCAAACTTTGTGTCAGAGAAGCGATATTTTTATAAAGAGATGATCTGGCTTTGTGTCTACTGCTCGAATGAATGTTTTTCTGTTAGAATTTTGTTCCTGCACACTAAAAATGAACTGGCTTCACCCGTGGTCTCAGCTTTTTGGAATTTTTCCCGATATAATTTTGTATCTGATAATCAAACATGATACAGCAATATTGTCATCATTTTCTGACTAAAAAAACAACTATTTTTTATTGGCTAAAAATCCGATAAATATCTTTTCCAGATTTTTATCTATGTCCTGTCAAAATACGTTTTACATGTACATTAGGTCAGCTGATATTACCTCCCATCTTCACCGCTAGAGACGCTGCTTGCGAGCGAAAAGGCAAATTTGCAACGCAATTTGCAAATAACTAGAAGAATATTCGGGATAGATACCTGAAATTTTCACTATAAGTTTTTCCAGATTCTACTCTATATACTGTTAAAATTTCAGCCAGATTAGTTACGTATTGTGGACGTGTATAGCCGACATAGATACCGACATACATACATACATACTCGGCCGTGCGGCCACGCGTCGCGCGAGCTCCGTATTTTTCGCCTCTGGCGAGCGGAATAGCGTCGCGAATGGCGGCGAGTTTGGTACGGGCTCAAAGCCCTTCAAAAGCCGAAAACAGGCCTGTAAGGCACGGCATGCAAGCGCAACCATGTGCTGAATTAACAGCGAAACAAGATCTTTAGAAGCAATTTTCAAATTCTTCTTGCGAAGATCAAAGATATGCAAATCCGCCGACAGGCGTTAGAGATGCAAATCTGGCCGCCGCGCGCGGTGACGTCACGACCGGCTCGGCAGCTGCTACGTCATCTAATGGCGCTGCCCGTGTCCTGGGAAACTGGGCGGACTACACCGAAGACCCAAGCCCTGGAGCGGACGAAGACTTCACCGTCATCAAGAGTCGGAAAAGGCGCCGAAATTCGGCGGATTCACCCACAGCGGCGAAACATCACTCTAACCCCAGGGGCGCAGGAGCCAACTCCCGGCCACGATCGTCCACGGGATGGGTGCCGCGGGCGGAAGAGATCAAGATCACTCGAGCGCATATCGCGGAGGCCAGGGCGCGGCAGGCGTCCTCCGCCGAAGACAACTGCGTCTACGTGGAGTACAGCCCCGAATTTGAGCCCTACCACTACATAAGGGCCGTCGACAGGATGATCGGTGGAACCAACAATGGCTTCCAGGTCTCCAAGATCAACGGGCACTACCTGATGGGACTGAACAACAGAGGCCTGGCCGAGCGCCTCATCAGCGAGGGCATCGAGGTTGAAGGCACTCTATTCAGGGCCTTCCCGTTCCGCAAGAGAGCGATGAAAATCACCGTGGGCAACCTCCCCTTCTTCGTGGAGGATTCTACCATCATCAGCGCCCTAACACCCTACGGGCGCGTAACTTCAATCGCGCCCAAACTAATGAAAGCCGGCCCTTACATCTACAACGACGGCCGCCGAGACGCTTTCATTGTCCTCCACGAAGGAGTAACCACCGAGAGGCTCCCCACCCGCCTCGAGATAAAAATCAAAGGCGAGGTTTGGCCCGCATACCTGTCCTATGGCATCGGGTGCTCCAGATGGCAGGGGCACCGCAGGGCCAACTGCCCCCTGCTTGCAGGGCGAGTCAACAACTCCAGATTGGCCCCACCAACCTCTCCTGCTGGTGTCCCATCAACGACCACCTCTGCCCCACCTCAGCGGTCAGCGGCCCAGCCTCCTGCACCGGCGCCCTCCAGTACAGCCATGGAGATCCCCGGCGCTTCTCACGCGGCCCGAGCTGTGACCCCATCTGCAGCACCTCGGCCATCTACACCAGTGGCCTCGGCCGTACCTATGGAGATGGCGCCTCCTGCCCCTCCACCTGTGACCCCTGCTCCGTCCCTGCGAGCACCTGGGAGTCACGAGCCTGCAGCCCCTACACCGGACATCGAGATGTCCATCGTCGAGGAAACATCAACATCCTCCACATCCTCGTCAAAAACATCAACGAGAGAAAGCCTCGTGACTTTCATAGAGAGGAACCCAGGCGTCTCCTTTGCCATGAAGGACGCCCTTGGCCTCGGGCGGGAGGAGGTCTTGGACATCCTCTCCTCGAAGACCAAGGCTCGGAAGCGGGGACCCCTCCTGTCACCTTCGCAGGGCGGCGCTCTCGCCGGCCTAATCCGTCAACTCTTGGGCCAGAGGCCCGGAGGAGATAGTAACATTTATAAAGTCCTGCGACAGGTCTTGTCAGAGCTGAGGACCGCCCCTACCGCAGTGCCTTCAACACCCCCACTGCCTGCGCCTCGGCCTGCTGAGCCCACGCCGCCCGCTCCCCAGAGGAGGGAGTCGGCGTCGGCCATGGCGGCACCTCCGCCTCCGCCGTCTCCCCATGCGAAGGTTGATCCGGTGCCGGACCGTTGGAAGGTGTTGAAGATTAGAGTTAAAGAAGCAATGCGAGGACCCTTCTCGGATTTTGTGTACGACACGTCGATCTCCGTGAACGATATCGTGGAGGCGGTCCAATGCCCTGAGAAGAGGGAGAGCCTCCTCGCATGCCTTTCGCCAAAGCAGCAAATCTTGCTCCCCCAATTCTAGGAGGCGGTAATTGAGCACACTCAGGACATGGATCCCTCTCTTCGCCGGGGATTGTCAGAGATCAGAGCCGCCTTCTCGTGACCCTCTCCGAGGGTACCCCCTGTTGAAAAAGTGTTCTTTTTGATGTAATTTACTCTTCGGAGTGTACAAATTGACTAGCAGTCAATAAATTTATTTCAATTGTCAATTGTCATACATACATACATACATACTTACATACATACATACACTGACTTTTATATATATAGGGATACATAATATATATATTTTTATTTTTTTAAATTATATTTTCACATGTTTAGCATATTTACGCAAGTTTTGCCTTAAATACCTATTTCTTGGTCTCTCAAGAAGCTTCTGGGACCAAAACCTTTTTGACCGTAGAGGTACAGCCTGCACCACGCTGACGAGGGTCAACAGCCCGAATTGTGGATGGCTTTTCTTGATTTATCAATAAGATAAGTTGGCCAAATATCAGGGAGCAGGCTAAATCAATGTTTAGTTGATTTCTGTTCCACTAGATGGCTCTCTGCCATCTAAAAATTTCATGTGAACGTGGTCAGGATATGCCCTTTTTGATTTTAATACTAACATCTGACCTTTTTTTATTGTTTATTAAAAAATAAATTCACATATTTATATATTAGGAAAAAGGCATCTCCTTATCGTGCAACTGAAAGTTGCTGATGGCTTGCACCACGCTGATGAGGGCCAACAGCCCGAAACGCGTCCGTGGTTAGCTTTTCTTGATTAATCAAGAATGGGTATTTGGCCAATTCTGGAATAATTAAAAAAACAACGAGAATAGTTGATATTTATTCCGATAGATGGCGCAAGCCATCAGCAACTTTCAGTTGCACGATAAGGAGATGCCTTTTTCCTAATTTATGCACCTTATCCCAGTACAATGTTACATTTGTACTATTTTTTTCATATTTATATATATAAATTCCTATTAACATAGGCTTGAGCAATAGTTAAAATTGTATCAGAATAGGCTGAGTAAATCTCTTAAATTATATAACTCTTCATTGCAATCATTATTATGTGTACTGGGATGTTTAGAACTAAATAAACGAACAAAAATGGATTTTTATAGGTTATTCAAGTTAATAAAAAAGATATGGATAAAGATTGCTGTCATTATCAAAACAGAAAACTAAAAATGAAGGTAAATCTAATTAAGGCTAAAGGACTCTCCTGTCCTGAATTCCAGGAATGCTGAGGCAGCTATTCAGAGAACTGACGGGGGCTTTATAAAGAAGCCATTCTATAAATCCCGGGATGTCTGGGGTCAGATAAGTCCTCAGGGATATGTCTTTTACTATATATATCCTCAACCAGGTGCAATATTGAAATATTTGCGCCTTTTAAAGAGAGAAAACAAACAAAAACAACAAACAAATAAAAAATTAGTATGAAATATTAAAAAAAATACATGTATTAACCAACAGAGTTCATAAAATTTATATAAATAAAGTGGCTGATAAAAGAGAGTTAAATCATTGTCAAACGATGTCTCACTTCGGTAAAGTTCAGACAGTCGTAGATAAGGTGAAGAGCAGTTTCTCCACAGGAACAATTTGGTGTTTCTGATAGACCTCTTTCATGTTAGTATTTCTGGGATTTTACTATGTGATGTGACAAATTGAGTTAATATAAAATTTGAATGAAACTGTGTTAAGGTTGGGTTAAGTTTCCATATAGGTTAAATTAGGTTATACGAGTAGTTTTTATCATTTAGGTTATTGGGTTAGGCTAAGATGATTTTTAGAACTGGAAATAATGGAACTATATCCGAGTAGGCCTAGCGCTGATTAATACTCGTACAATCGCCGAGAGCCCGCTGAAATTAGCATCTCAACCTAGTAGATTCTATCTAGATTGCCTCAAAGTTCTTGTTTAATAGCTTCGGTCCAGTCAAGTAGATTATATAAGCTTTCTGACACTATCATTTTTTGCAATGGATGCATGTTCGTTTTCTATATAAATTTATATTACGGTGATAGGCACTATAGCTGTCGCAATGTTCAGTTGGAAGGTGAAAAGAACGTTTTATCATCATAGACAATCATGAATCCAACCATGGAAGACGCAGTGTGTGATTCTCTCACCCTGGAAGGTAATGTTCTTCAGTTGCTCCAGCAACGCGGGACCATCCACCGGGAGTCCAGCTGCCTCGGTCTTGTTGATGGCTCGGCATAGCATCAGCACGGCGTCGTAGAAACTGGCAGTGAAGTAGTTGGGCTGCGAACACCTCACTGGTTAGCCTTCTGTCTTGTCCTAGCTAGCGCTGTCATACTGTAGAATCCGCCCAGGCGTACAGACTTCGGTCTAGGTTGCCCACTATCCAATGGTGTAGAATCCGCCCGGGCGTACAGACTTCGGTCTAGGTTGCCCACTATCCAATGGTGTAGAATCCGCCCAGTCTTACAGACTTCGGTCTAGGTAGCCCACTATCCAATGGTGTAGAATCCGCCCGGGCGTACAGACTTCGGTCTAGGTTGCCCACTATCCAATGGTATAGAATCCGCCCAGTATTACAGACTTCGGTCTAGGTAGCCCACTATTCAATTGTGCAGAATCCGCCCAGACGTACAGACTTCGGTATAGGTAGCCCACTATCCAATGGTGTAGAATCCGCCCAGGCGTATAGACTTCGGTATAGGTAGCCCACTATTCAATGGTGTAGAATCCGCCCAGGCGTATAGACTTCGGTATAGGTAGCCCACTATCCAATGGTGTAGAATCCGCCCAGGCGTATAGACTTCGGTATAGGTAGCCCACTATTCAATGGGGTAGAATCCGCCCAGACGTACAAACTTCGGTCTAGGTAGCCCACTATCCAATGATGCAGAATCCGCCCAGACGTACAGACTTCGGTCTAGGTAGCCTATCATCCAATGGTGTTGAACCCGCCCAGACGTACAGACTTCGGTCTAGGTAGCCCACTATCCAATGGTGTTGAACCCGCCCAGACGTACAGACTTCGGTCTAGGTAGCCTATCATCCAATGGTGTTGAACCCGCCCAGACGTACAGACTTCGGTCTAGGTAGCCCACTATCCAATGGTGTTGAACCCGCCCAGACGTACAGACTTCGGTCTAGGTAGCCTATCATCCAATGGTGTTGAATCCGCCCAGACGTACAGACTTCGGTCTAGGTAGCCCACTATCCAATGGTGTTGAACCCGCCCAGACGTACAGACTTCGGTCTAGGTAGCCTATCATCCAATGGTGTTGAACCCGCCCAGACGTACAGACTTCGGTCTAGGTAGCCCACTATCCAATGGTGTTGAACCCGCCCAGAGGTACAGACTTCGGTCTAGGTAGCCTATCATCCAATGGTGTTGAACCCGCCCAGACGTACAGACTTCGGTCTAGGTAGCCCACTATCCAATGGTGTTGAACCCGCCCAGACGTACAGACTTCGGTCTAGGTAGCCTATCATCCAATGGTGTTGAACCCGCCCAGACGTACAGACTTCGGTCTAGGTAGCCCACTATCCAATGGTGTTGAACCCGCCCAGACGTACAGACTTCGGTCTAGGTAGCCTATCATCCAATGGTGTTGAACCCGCCCAGACGTACAGACTTCGGTCTAGGTAGCCCACTATCCAATGGTGTTGAACCCGCCCAGAAGTACAGACTTCGGTCTAGGTAGCCTATCATCCAATGGTGTTGAATCCGCCCAGACGTACAGACTTCGGTCTAGGTAGCCCACTATCCAATGGTGTTGAACCCGCCCAGACGTACAGACTTCGGTCTAGGTAGCCTATCATCCAATGGTGTTGAACCCGCCCAGACGTACAGACTTCGGTCTAGGTAGCCCACTATCCAATGGTGTTGAACCCGCCCAGACGTACAGACTTCGGTCTAGGTAGCCTATCATCCAATGGTGTTGAACCCGCCCAGACGTACAGACTTCGGTCTAGGTAGCCCACTATCCAATGGTGTTGAACCCGCCCAGACGTACAGACTTCGGTCTAGGTAGCCTATCATCCAATGGTGTTGAACCCGCCCAGACGTACAGACTTCGGTCTAGGTAGCCCACTATCCAATGGTGTTGAACCCGCCCAGACGTACAGACTTCGGTCTAGGTAGCCTATCATCCAATGGTGTTGAACCCGCCCAGACGTACAGACTTCGGTCTAGGTAGCCCACTATCCAATGGTGTTGAACCCGCCCAGACGTACAGACTTCGGTCTAGGTAGCCCACTATCCAACGGTGTAGAATCCGCCCAGACGTACAGACTTCGGTCTAGGTAGCCCACTATCCAACGGTGTAGAATCCGCCCAGACGTACAGACTTCGGTCTAGGTAGCCCACTATCCAACGGTGTAGAATCCGCCCAGACGTACAGACTTCGGTCTAGGTAGCCCACTATCCAACGGTGTAGAATCCGCCCAGACGTACAGACTTCGGTCTAGGTAGCCTATCATCCAATGGTGTTGAACCCGCCCAGACGTACAGACTTCGGTCTAGGTAGCCCACTATCCAATGGTGTTGAACCCGCCCAGACGTACAGACTTCGGTCTAGGTAGCCTATCATCCAATGGTGTTGAACCCGCCCAGACGTACAGACTTCGGTCTAGGTTGCCCACTATCCAATGGTATAGAATCCGCCCAGTATTACAGACTTCGGTCTAGGTAGCCCACTATTCAATTGTGCAGAATCCGCCCAGACGTACAGACTTCGGTATAGGTAGCCCACTATCCAATGGTGTAGAATCCGCCCAGGCGTATAGACTTCGGTATAGGTAGCCCACTATTCAATGGTGTAGAATCCGCCCAGGAGTATAGACTTCGGTATAGGTAGCCCACTATCCAATGGTGTAGAATCCGCCCAGGCGTATAGACTTCGGTATAGGTAGCCCACTATTCAATGGGGTAGAATCCGCCCAGACGTACAAACTTCGGTCTAGGTAGCCCACTATCCAATGATGCAGAATCCGCCCAGACGTACAGACTTCGGTCTAGGTAGCCTATCATCCAATGGTGTTGAACCCGCCCAGACGTACAGACTTCGGTCTAGGTAGCCCACTATCCAATGGTGTTGAACCCGCCCAGACGTACAGACTTCGGTCTAGGTAGCCTATCATCCAATGGTGTTGAACCCGCCCAGACGTACAGACTTCGGTCTAGGTAGCCCACTATCCAATGGTGTTGAACCCGCCCAGACGTACAGACTTCGGTCTAGGTAGCCTATCATCCAATGGTGTTGAATCCGCCCAGACGTACAGACTTCGGTCTAGGTAGCCCACTATCCAATGGTGTTGAACCCGCCCAGACGTACAGACTTCGGTCTAGGTAGCCTATCATCCAATGGTGTTGAACCCGCCCAGACGTACAGACTTCGGTCTAGGTAGCCCACTATCCAATGGTGTTGAACCCGCCCAGAGGTACAGACTTCGGTCTAGGTAGCCTATCATCCAATGGTGTTGAACCCGCCCAGACGTACAGACTTCGGTCTAGGTAGCCCACTATCCAATGGTGTTGAACCCGCCCAGACGTACAGACTTCGGTCTAGGTAGCCTATCATCCAATGGTGTTGAACCCGCCCAGACGTACAGACTTCGGTCTAGGTAGCCCACTATCCAATGGTGTTGAACCCGCCCAGACGTACAGACTTCGGTCTAGGTAGCCTATCATCCAATGGTGTTGAACCCGCCCAGACGTACAGACTTCGGTCTAGGTAGCCCACTATCCAATGGTGTTGAACCCGCCCAGAAGTACAGACTTCGGTCTAGGTAGCCTATCATCCAATGGTGTTGAATCCGCCCAGACGTACAGACTTCGGTCTAGGTAGCCCACTATCCAATGGTGTTGAACCCGCCCAGACGTACAGACTTCGGTCTAGGTAGCCTATCATCCAATGGTGTTGAACCCGCCCAGACGTACAGACTTCGGTCTAGGTAGCCCACTATCCAATGGTGTTGAACCCGCCCAGACGTACAGACTTCGGTCTAGGTAGCCTATCATCCAATGGTGTTGAACCCGCCCAGACGTACAGACTTCGGTCTAGGTAGCCCACTATCCAATGGTGTTGAACCCGCCCAGACGTACAGACTTCGGTCTAGGTAGCCTATCATCCAATGGTGTTGAACCCGCCCAGACGTACAGACTTCGGTCTAGGTAGCCCACTATCCAATGGTGTTGAACCCGCCCAGACGTACAGACTTCGGTCTAGGTAGCCTATCATCCAATGGTGTTGAACCCGCCCAGACGTACAGACTTCGGTCTAGGTAGCCCACTATCCAATGGTGTTGAACCCGCCCAGACGTACAGACTTCGGTCTAGGTAGCCCACTATCCAACGGTGTAGAATCCGCCCAGACGTACAGACTTCGGTCTAGGTAGCCCACTATCCAACGGTGTAGAATCCGCCCAGACGTACAGACTTCGGTCTAGGTAGCCCACTATCCAACGGTGTAGAATCCGCCCAGACGTACAGACTTCGGTCTAGGTAGCCCACTATCCAACGGTGTAGAATCCGCCCAGACGTACAGACTTCGGTCTAGGTAGCCTATCATCCAATGGTGTTGAACCCGCCCAGACGTACAGACTTCGGTCTAGGTAGCCCACTATCCAATGGTGTTGAACCCGCCCAGACGTACAGACTTCGGTCTAGGTAGCCTATCATCCAATGGTGTTGAACCCGCCCAGACGTACAGACTTCGGTCTAGGTTGCCCACTATCCAATGGTATAGAATCCGCCCAGTATTACAGACTTCGGTCTAGGTAGCCCACTATTCAATTGTGCAGAATCCGCCCAGACGTACAGACTTCGGTATAGGTAGCCCACTATCCAATGGTGTAGAATCCGCCCAGGCGTATAGACTTCGGTATAGGTAGCCCACTATTCAATGGTGTAGAATCCGCCCAGGAGTATAGACTTCGGTATAGGTAGCCCACTATCCAATGGTGTAGAATCCGCCCAGGCGTATAGACTTCGGTATAGGTAGCCCACTATTCAATGGGGTAGAATCCGCCCAGACGTACAAACTTCGGTCTAGGTAGCCCACTATCCAATGATGCAGAATCCGCCCAGACGTACAGACTTCGGTCTAGGTAGCCTATCATCCAATGGTGTTGAACCCGCCCAGACGTACAGACTTCGGTCTAGGTAGCCCACTATCCAATGGTGTTGAACCCGCCCAGACGTACAGACTTCGGTCTAGGTAGCCTATCATCCAATGGTGTTGAACCCGCCCAGACGTACAGACTTCGGTCTAGGTAGCCCACTATCCAATGGTGTTGAACCCGCCCAGACGTACAGACTTCGGTCTAGGTAGCCTATCATCCAATGGTGTTGAATCCGCCCAGACGTACAGACTTCGGTCTAGGTAGCCCACTATCCAATGGTGTTGAACCCGCCCAGACGTACAGACTTCGGTCTAGGTAGCCTATCATCCAATGGTGTTGAACCCGCCCAGACGTACAGACTTCGGTCTAGGTAGCCCACTATCCAATGGTGTTGAACCCGCCCAGAGGTACAGACTTCGGTCTAGGTAGCCTATCATCCAATGGTGTTGAACCCGCCCAGACGTACAGACTTCGGTCTAGGTAGCCCACTATCCAATGGTGTTGAACCCGCCCAGACGTACAGACTTCGGTCTAGGTAGCCTATCATCCAATGGTGTTGAACCCGCCCAGACGTACAGACTTCGGTCTAGGTAGCCCACTATCCAATGGTGTTGAACCCGCCCAGACGTACAGACTTCGGTCTAGGTAGCCTATCATCCAATGGTGTTGAACCCGCCCAGACGTACAGACTTCGGTCTAGGTAGCCCACTATCCAATGGTGTTGAACCCGCCCAGAAGTACAGACTTCGGTCTAGGTAGCCTATCATCCAATGGTGTTGAATCCGCCCAGACGTACAGACTTCGGTCTAGGTAGCCCACTATCCAATGGTGTTGAACCCGCCCAGACGTACAGACTTCGGTCTAGGTAGCCTATCATCCAATGGTGTTGAACCCGCCCAGACGTACAGACTTCGGTCTAGGTAGCCCACTATCCAATGGTGTTGAACCCGCCCAGACGTACAGACTTCGGTCTAGGTAGCCTATCATCCAATGGTGTTGAACCCGCCCAGACGTACAGACTTCGGTCTAGGTAGCCCACTATCCAATGGTGTTGAACCCGCCCAGACGTACAGACTTCGGTCTAGGTAGCCTATCATCCAATGGTGTTGAACCCGCCCAGACGTACAGACTTCGGTCTAGGTAGCCCACTATCCAATGGTGTTGAACCCGCCCAGACGTACAGACTTCGGTCTAGGTAGCCTATCATCCAATGGTGTTGAACCCGCCCAGACGTACAGACTTCGGTCTAGGTAGCCCACTATCCAATGGTGTTGAACCCGCCCAGACGTACAGACTTCGGTCTAGGTAGCCCACTATCCAACGGTGTAGAATCCGCCCAGACGTACAGACTTCGGTCTAGGTAGCCCACTATCCAACGGTGTAGAATCCGCCCAGACGTACAGACTTCGGTCTAGGTAGCCCACTATCCAACGGTGTAGAATCCGCCCAGACGTACAGACTTCGGTCTAGGTAGCCTATCATCCAATGGTGTTGAACCCGCCCAGACGTACAGACTTCGGTCTAGGTAGCCTATCATCCAATGGTATTGAACCCGCCCAGACGTACAGACTTCGGTCTAGGTAGCCCACTATCCAATGGTGTTGAACCCGCCCAGACGTACAGACTTCGGTCTAGGTAGCCCACTATCCAATGGTGTTGAACCCGCCCAGACTTACAGACTTCGGTCTAGGTAGCCCACTATCCAATGGTGTTGAACCCGCCCAGACGTACAGACTTCGGTCTAGGTAGCCCACTATCCAATGGTGTTGAACCCGCCCAGACGTACAGACTTCGGTCTAGGTAGCCCACTATCCAATGGTGTTGAACCCGCCCAGACGTACAGACTTCGGTCTAGGTAGCCCACTATCCAATGGTGTTGAACCCGCCCAGACGTACAGACTTCGGTCTAGGTAGCCCACTATCCAATGGTGTTGAACCCGCCCAGACGTACAGACTTCGGTCTAGGTAGCCCACTATCCAATGGTGTTGAACCCGCCCAGACGTACAGACTTCGGTCTAGGTAGCCCACTATTCAATGGTGTAGAATCCGCCCAGGCGTACAGACTTCGGTCTAGGTAGCCCACTATTCAATGGTGTAGAATCCGCCCAGGCGTATAGACTTCGGTCTAGGTAGCCTATCATTCAATGGTGTTGAACCCGCCCAGACGTACAGACTTCGGTCTAGGTAGCCCACTATCCAATGGTGTTGAACCCGCCCAGACGTACAGACTTCGGTCTAGGTAGCCTATCATCCAATGGTGTTGAACCCGCCCAGACGTACAGACTTCTGTCTAGGTAGCCCACTATCCAATGGTGTTGAACCCGCCCAGACGTACAGACTTCGGTCTAGGTTGCCCACTATCCAATGGTGTTGAACCCGCCCAGACGTACAGACTTCGGTCTAGGTAGCCCACTATCCAATGGTGTTGAACCCGCCCAGACGTACAGACTTCGGTCTAGGTAGCCCACTATCCAATGGTGTTGAACCCGCCCAGACGTACAGACTTCGGTTTAGGTAGCCCACTATCCAATGGTGTAGAATCCGCCCAGACGTACAGACTTCGGTATAGGTAGCACACTATCCAATGGTGTAGAATCCGCCCAGACGTACAGACTTCGGTCTAGGTAGCCCACTATCCAATGGTGTTGAACCCGCCCAGACGTACAGACTTCGGTCTAGGTAGCCCACTATCCAATGGTGTTGAACCCGCCCAGACGTACAGACTTCGGTCTAGGTAGCCCACTATCCAATGGTGTTGAACCCGCCCAGACGTACAGACTTCGGTCTAGGTAGCCCACTATCCAATGGTGTTGAACCCGCCCAGACGTACAGACTTCGGTCTAGGTAGCCCACTATCCAATGGTGTTGAACCCGCCCAGACGTACAGACTTCGGTCTAGGTAGCCCACTATCCAATGGTGTTGAACCCGCCCAGACGTACAGACTTCGGTCTAGGTAGCCCACTATCCAATGGTGTTGAACCCGCCCAGACGTACAGACTTCGGTCTAGGTAGCCCACTATCCAATGGTGTTGAACCCGCCCAGACGTACAGACTTCGGTCTAGGTAGCCCACTATCCAATGGTGTTGAACCCGCCATGATTGACCATAGCTTATGGCTAAACACAGTATTTCCTGGAGGTGGTGTCTTATCAGGGATTGTTTCAATTAAAGACTTTTTATAACTTATTCTGATAAGACACTCTCTGATTAAAATCCATCTTTAGAAGAAATAGGATAAAGCTATGCTTTTAGGCGGTCTTTATTGGAAGACTCTACTGTACTATTATTGTATTTTATGTCTTGCTCGATTCATATATATGTATACACTCATGGACAAAACTTAAGGAAGTGGAAAGTCTTTGATGTGGCCGGATGTCTCTATATATATTTTTAAAGAGACAGACACAATTATTTTCGCACTTAGTTATCTCGTGTCTTTAATAAAAGTCACCGTGTATCAAATATATTTCAAAGTTATTGTCTGAACCCCTATATAAATGCTAAAAGGTAAAACTTCCTTAAGTGTTGCCCACGAGTGTATATATGGAGTCCACGTTATTTTCATCATGATTGATTCTTTTTTACTTACCTAGCACCATCTAGGAGTTATGTTTGCCCTAACATTGAACAGCTGGTATACTTGTAGTTTAGGAAAATCCTTATAAACAAAGTGAAGGCTTTAAGATGCTCTGAGTGATGGATTGTTGGTTGAGAGCCAGAGAAAGCCGCCTCCAGCTAAAATAGATCCAGTAGATGTAAGAGATAACTGACAGAGATAAGAATGTTAAGATAATAAACTCTAGCGCAGTCGGTTTACCCTCAAGAAGTCTCGATAACTCCATTGTTTGATCATTGAGGTACAGCTTGCACTGTGCTGACGATAGTTGACAGTACAATTCGCTTAAGTGGTTGGCTTTTCTTGATTGACCAAGAAATGCTGAACGCCAATATTATATAGTAGAAAAACAACGTCCTGTGATTACCAAATTCTACTTGAACTTATATTAAGATACAACTTGTGTCTTATCCAGTCATTTTATCTTTTCCCCCTAAATATGCGTTTTAGATATAAGATTGTCCCAAAATTTCATGTTTTTCTTAAAAATTTGTTTTTCTTATTATTTGGCGAATAATATTATCACGGCGAATGCATAATACAAATACATTATACATAACGGTGAATAATATTGGTATTTAATTTTTTTGCAAGTGTTTACGAACCTTTGAAACAAACCTTGTAAGTTCTAATTTGTGGAAAAAATTGCTGGACTTGTGTAAATAAGAGTTTGAAGTTTTTTTCAATGGAATTTATTCATTGAAAAAGGAGGCGAGTGTCGACCTCCTCCCCGTTGTAAATAAATAAACTCATTTGTCAAAAGGTTTCCCTCTTATTTACACATGTCTCACCGTACAACCCAGAGTTTACAAGAAATAAGGGAGAATACCATTTCTTCATCGTACTCGAAGTTGTAGTCCTGGAGTGCGCGCTTCTTCACCTCGCTGGCGAAGTCAAGGAACTCCATGGAGGCGGGCTGGTTGAGGCTGACGATCATCAGGGACTGGTAGGCCTGCCGCAGGAGCCGCTTGACGTGGTCCTCCTCTGCCATCATGTTGGTGGCATGGGTGAGAACTAGTTTGGATGGTTCGCTAACAGTACCTTGAGGTAGGCAAAATATTATCTAAAGACCAACAGTAACCTTCAGAAATCAGGGCACTTACGGCTGGAAGCGGCCCTTGGCAACGTACCCATTACAGTAGCAACGTTCAGAGGTCAACGCACTTACGGTCCTTGGCGATTTACAGAGATCGGGACACTTATCGTATGATGTCAGAGAACCTATTGTGCGGCTCAGTTATGGTAGCGTTCAAACGTCGGGGCACTTATGGTAAGTCTCAACCGTGTTAAAGATGTCAAAGCACTTACCGTGGGGTTAGGTCATTGTAACCTGTCAGAGAGGCCTAACGTAGGGATCGGCCGTGATACAGAGGTCAGGGCGTCTATTTCCAGGTACGGCCGTGGTAGCGAATATATGTCAGAGAGGCCTAGTATAGGGATCGGCTGTGATAAGGTACAGAAATCGGGGCGCCTACCCCGACTAGTACAGAAATCAGTTCCTGATACTCACCATTGCCGGAGGCCCAGGTCAGGTTGCCTTTGGCCTCTCCCTGGATGAGCTCGGGGTAGAGGAAGGCGTACTCTCCCGTCTGGGTCATGTCCAGCTCGTGGGCCGTCAACATCATCTGTCGTACGTCGCGGTCCCCGCCCAGGATTACGATCACTGCCACATGTCATCCGCTTAGTAGTCGCTCCCTCAATGTACTCTTTTGTAGTACAAGGTTGTCCCAAAAGTTCGTAAATACTTGCTAAAAATTGAAATACCAATATTATTCGCCATAATATTATTCACCGTTATATATGTCTTTGTATTATGTATAAAGTAATTGTATTATGTATTCGCCGTAATAATAGTATGTTGTTGTTGTCGTGTCCAAAGAAGAGTCTCAGATGTCTCCATGCATCTCCATCACAGCAGCAGCAATATCCTCTATCTTGGGTGTGTAAAGCTGCTGCTCTGGGTCTAAGTCGATTTTCTGCAAGGCTGCGGCCATTGCTGGGCATGAGAATATGTGAGTAGGTGTTAGTTCCACACCAGGACAATTTTTGCACGCTTTATAAGTTCTTGTGCCATCTGGATGTATTGTCATTCCTTTATGGTGTTTTGTTCTAAGTCTTGTTATGGTTTTTGTCAGTTTTCTCTCAGAGTTTATTTCACATATTTGATCTTTTCTTATTTTTTTTATTATCTTGTATTTTGTCAAAGCATCAGCGTCAAATACGGACATTTGTTCTTTCCTTTGGCTCAGCTTTCTGGCTTCCTTTGCCAATTCATCTGCCATTTCATTACCCTCGATCCCAACATGGGCAGGAATCCATTGTAGAATGCAGTTCTTCTCCAATGTTTCCAGTTGGGTAAGTAATGAGTGTATTTTCTGCGTGATTCTAGTATTGCCCTTCTGAATTGCTTCTAGAGCGGATCTGGAGTCGCTGTATATTATGATTCCTTCTGCTTGATGCAGGGATGGTTGGTTCAGGCATACATCAAGGGCTTTCCAGATAGCTGTCAGTTCACAAGTGAAGTTTGACGAAATCTTTCCTGCTCCTTCTTTGATTTTGATGTGTGTTCCATCTTGGAGTATTATGTTAATTCCGGCCCCTCCATTACTCAGAGTAAGGTCTGATGATCCATCTGTGTATGCTAATAAATAATTTTTCTGATCATATAAATCAATTGTATCAAGTCCCTTCTTTTTAAGTATGGTTTTGTTATCTTTTTTATTGCAGGGTTCGTTCAAGTTGAGATTGATGATTATATTTGAAGGTAATGTGGTAGGAAATGTTAGTTCTTCTTGAATTTGAAAGTCACTGTGTTTCATGTTTATGCCTTTTCTAATGTTGTTGTCGTACTGAAGTGTTGAAGATCTTTTAAGTCTTTCTTTTTGTGTCCAGTTTAAATAGGTTCTATGGGATATGTATTCGGTTTTTTTACTTTTTAAGCTATTTGTGAATTTTATTGTTTTTAATTGTCTTCTGCTTTCGAGTAGGTCTAGGCCACATTCTCTTCGAATTTTCTCATTATTGGTGGAAGAAACAGCACCAGTGATTATTTTGGCCGCTTTTGCTTGAACACTGTCTAGTCTTCCTTTTAGTGATGAGCTTGAGGGAGCCCAGACAGGTGTTGCATATTCCATTATTGGCCTTATTAAGGTGGTATATGTTGTTCTGAGAGTTTTGGGTTTTGCTCCCCAATTTGTTCCACATAACCTTCTCAGAATATTTAGTTTTCTGGTAGCTCTACAGGGTGTACCAGGTAAATTGGGAATTTCAACAATGATATTTTAACTGAAATTTTTTGCAAGTAAAAATTAAAATATCCGAATGAAATTTGACACAGTAGTAGATAAAAGGATATAGTTTTTATTTATTCAATGTAGTTTCCATTATTAGCTACAACAGTCTCGAGGCGAGTGCGGAATGAAGCACAGGCCTTGGCGACGATGACCTTGTCCATTTGGGTCATCACCGTGTGAACTGCTTTCTTGACAGACTGGATGGTGGTATGAAGAGCTTTGTTGACATCTCTCTCAACAACGCCCCATACATAGTAGTCGAGGGGATTGCAATCTGGAGAATTAGGGGGCCAAATATCAGGACCCCAGTAACTAGGGACGTTAAGTGTCAGCCACGATTGTGTCTTTTTTGCCTTATGGGCTGGAGCTGAGTCCTGTTGGAAGACATACTTCTTCCTGCGGCCACCATGTCCATCCAAGGCTTCACAACGGTCTCCAGAACATTGATGTAGGTGTCAGCGTTCATCCTAAGGCCCTTCTCAAAGAAATGGGGAGGCATGACATCACCTTCACTGCTGATAACGCCAAGGACCATTACGGAAGCAGGGAATTTCGTGTGCATCACGACAGGTATCTCTGAGGGGTCTTTACAGATCCAGCGATCATTCCTGGGATTTACCTTTTGGTCCACGTCAAAGTTCTTTTCGTCAGAGAAGAACCTTAGCATGCCAAAAGAGTCGTGTTTCAGGTTGTTGAGGAGGGCAGCAGCCTTTCCTTTTCTGTTATTCTTCATATTCTCAGTCAGCAACTGACCTTTCCGAAGGACATAAGACTTGAGACCAAGGTCCTCATGGATAGTTCTGACAATTGTCATAGAGCCAACGTCCATTTCCTTGGCTATGGTCCTCATGCTCTTTTCAAGGTTTCCATCAATCTTCTCCTTGACATTTTTGACAAATTCTTCGCCTCTTACCCTGTCCGATCGACGCGAGTGCTTTTTCCTTGTAGCTATCCCCTCTTTGTTACTGTCTGCCTCATCAAACTGCTTCTTGACACGATAAATAGTGGTTTTGGGCAACTTAAGAAAATCCACTATCTCTTTGGGGCTCCTTCCGGCGCGCAGAGCAACGATGATGGCAGCTCGATTTTCAAATTCTCGGTTACTCTTCATCACTACACTGCGCACACATGTACTGTTGCATTTTACATGAATATGGCTACGTAATGAAAAAAAAACAAGTTTTTAATCTCAAGTAGTTTTTGTTTTATGGACTGTCAAAGTTAGTCCCAATTTACCTGGTACACCCTGTATTTGAGGTGCTAATTATGTGTTCTGTAAAACGCAATTCCTCATCAAGTATCACACCTAGGTATTTTGTAATAATGGTATTCGCTAAGTAATAAGAAAAACAACGTTTTAAGAAAAACACGAACTTTTGGGGAAAACTTATAATAGTTATGGGAATTTTCAGCCTGCTATGTCTATTTGGCTTGTCTGAATGTTGTTTGCTACATTTTATCGAAGTTATTAAAAGCTAACTCAGTAAAACCTCTCATGATAGGTCCCTTGAAAACAAACGTGGATACAGAGGGTCACTTCTGGAGATGGTCTCTCATTGGAGGCTTACTCCTCTCATTGGAGGCTTACTCACATCAGATCATGTCTAATTTAAAAGAGGGCGCTCCGGGAGGTGGTCGCTCCTGAGTGCTTTTGCAGCACTTCTTGTTTCAGGGGTATGTGCCATAGGACGTAACTTTGAATTTGTCACAGAGGTAAATTTGAAGAATCTGAAATAATTCTACCTACTACTGCCATACAATATATACTACATGAATCAATACTCGCAATCAAGCTATATTCTTAAGGTCAATTTGAAATAACATTTTCGATGATATGTGTAAATATTTGTTCTAAAGACGAATGGTTTAATCAATTTTTGTTTCATAACAATTCATCATTCTATATAAAGGTGAGAAGCCCTATTTCTGTATTCATATATGAATACAGTGGACCCTCGGTTTGCGAGCATAATCCGTTCCAGAGCCATGCTCGTACTCCAAAACGCTCGTAGTGCGAAACTAATTTCTTATTTTTAATAATTGAAACTCGGGCAATTCTTCCATGAATTTTAGTTTAAATAGAGTCGGTAAACACTTCGTGATAAGTATAAGAGAAGCTTGTACTCCATTCAATATTTGAAATCATAGCTATCATATTTTTAATGAAAGATTCGAAAGAAATATTTTACATGTGATAGTTACTGAATTTCAAACCTAGTGATAAGTAAATAAAAAGATAATGCATAAATAAATGTATAAAAAAAGATAAAATAAACAAAAATAAAAGATAATGTTGGGATGGCTGATGCAATTGCGTTAAAAAACCACTATTTGAGGGAAAAATGGCATAAAAGGGTTATTTTATAACATTTTATTTTTTTCTTTCAATTTTATCGAAGAACTGGTCCAATGACTGTTGCTTCTGCCTCTTTTTGAGAATTTCTTGGAAATGCGACATCGCATTATCGTTGAACTGATCCGTCGCTCGCAAAGCAGCCGGCTTATTCGGGTGGTGCTTTGCTACGAACAATTGCACAGTTTCCCACATTTTACATATTTCCCGAATCTGATCTGAAGGGAAGGATCCCAGTGAATTTTCATCCTCCTCTTCCCCAGACGAGATCACCTCCTTAACCTCTTGGTGTTGCTCGCGATGAAGATCGATCAGTTCATTTGTGGTAAGCTCCTGATCTTCTTCCTCCACAAGCTCTTCAATGATTGGCTCATTCACCTCCAGTCCTAAAGTTTTCCCCAGAGACACAATAACATCGATAATTGGTGGCTCCTGTTCACCAGACAACCCCTTAAAATCATATGCATGGACGATGTGAGGCCACAATTTTGTCCAAGCAGAAACGAGAGTTCTCTGGGAGACTCCATTCCATGCTTTATCAATGATCTTAAGGCAGTGGACAATGTTGAAATGATTCTGCCAAAAACTCTCGGAGAGTAAGGTTCATTTCTTCAGTTAATTCGAAGCATCTCTGAAAAAGTTCTTTGATATATATTTTCTTAAAGTTGGAAATGACCTGCTGATCCATAGGCTGCAGTAGTGGGGTGGTGTTAGGAGGGAGGAACCTGACCTCAATAAACTTGAATTCATCCAGTAAGTGATCCTTAAGGCTTGGTGGATGAGCAGGAGCATTGTCCATAACCAGCAACGCTCTGAGTGGCAGTTTTTTTTTCCGAAAGGTATTTCTTCACTGCAGGACCGAATGCCTCGTTCATCCACTCAACAAACAACAAACGAGTGACCCAAGCCTTAGTATTCGACTTCCACAAAACGTTCAATTGGCTCTTTTGCACTTTGTGTTTCTTGAAAGCCCGTGGATTCTCAGAATGATACACGAGCAGTGGCTTTACTTTCAAATCTCCACTTGCATTAGCACACAGCAAGAGGGTGAGACGGTCTTTCATGGGCTTGTGACCGGGCATTGTATTCGCTTCGGCTGTAATGTAGGTTCTCTTCGGCATCTTTTTCCAAAAAGGTCCTGTTTCATCACAGTTAAAAACTTGCTGTGGGAGGTAACACTCGGTAACAACGAGCTTCTCGAACTCGGCAGTGAATGTCTCAGCTGCTTTAGCATCCGAACTTGCACCCTCTCCATGCCTCGTGACACTATGGATGCCACTTCTCCTCTTAAAGTTTTCGAACCACCCCTTGCTGGCTTTGAAGTCTGCATGTACTTCGTTCTCTATTGATGTACATGGTATTTTACTCCCGAGTTCGGCGTACAAGGCCTTTGCCTTTTCACATATTAAATTCTGGGTTATGGTATCACCTGCTAATTGCTTCTCGTTTATCCATACAAGAATCAATTTTTCAACTTCTTCTAGAAGACGTGGACGCTGTTTTGATAGTCTTGTGACTCCTTTTGCTGCATCTAACTCCCTTAATTCCTTTTTCTTCTTCAATATTGTGCAAATCGTTGATGTCGACTTCTTATAAAATCTCGCTATTTCTGTCACCCGCATGCCACGTTCGTGCTTTTCAATCATTTCCCTCTTTGCCTCCATTGTGATAATATCCTTCTTCTTACCCAATTCTCTTTCAACATATTTCTTCACAGGGCCCATTTTGCAGTGGTTATAGGATTTTTATAGCAAGAGAGGTAGAAATTGTCACCAATTTTTGAAAATACATATATAATCTAAAAAATAAATAAGAAATTAAAAAAAGCTATTCCTTTATCATTGAGAGATAATTTTATCGTTGAATTAAAATTAGTCAAAATGATATACAGAGTATTTTAAGATTAAAGAAAACTTTTTAACTTTAATAGCAACTTTTTAAATTTTAATAACACCTTCGAACCTTTGTTTACAAATGGAAAAAGTTATCTTAAAAATTAAAAAAAGTTTTCTTTAATTTAAAGGTGGAAATGGAGAAGAGGGGCAACCATCACGAGTTGCTCGTAATGCGAAATTTCACTCGTAATCCGAGGTAAAATTTTTCAAAAAATTTTGCTCGTACTGCGAAAAGCTCGTACTCCAAGGTGCTCGTAAACCGAGGGTCCACTGTATTTGAATATATGAATGATATAAAAAAAAAAAAGATACAACAAATTATATCTATTTTGGTATTATTAGTTAAACTTTACTCAAATGACGATTAGATACTTTGTCCTGCGAATTGTGAAAGCTTCATGTTTTAAGAATAGATAAGCATTAGAATATTTGAAGATGGAAATATGCTTATTTGGATATTCGGTGAAAAATTAGAATATAAGCTCTGATTTTACATATCTTTCGAATTTAGCATAAACAATATTTTTTTAAATTCTAATTTGAAGATATTCTTTAGTTTTTATCTGTGTTTTGTCTGATATACAGGTATATACATAGCATTTGTCTGATATATATATATATCATATTTTACATATTAAATCATTTTGTAGCTTGTTCGTATTGACATGTTGTTTGTGTTGTTTTCGAGTAAATAGAATACAATAAATTTATGAATGTGCTCAGAATTTTGAAAAAAAAAATTTATACATTTATTTTGCATACTAATGTCAAAGTCCAAGTTACGGGTTTATTACGCACACCCATACCTCGCTTTGCGTCGGGGTTACGTTCCAAAAAAACTAGACGCAAATTGAAACGACGCAAAGTGAAAATATGTGAAGGCGCAATCAAAAACAAAGGTGTTGTCATATTTTAGGAAAAAAAATAAAAAATAAAAAAATCAAAGATTCGAATCCAAAACAACGCAACTTCGAAAATCTAACGACGCACAGTGAAAATCAGTAAAAATTGAGCAGCGACGCAACTTCGAAAAAAACGCAAAACGAAACGACGCAAAGCGAGGCATTGGTGTATATTATATATACGATTTTAAAATATGTTCGCATATTGTAGCGTAGAAATCAAGTCTTGGAATATGTCAAAGTATTTATTGATGACGTCAGTACGACTAGTCGACAATTACCACAACCAAAACTATCTACAGCTATAGAATATCGAGCAAGCAAGATAGGTAACTAAATGATGATTTTGCAAATATAAAATTTTAAATCTGTTTCAAATATTTTCGTTAAATAATCAAATTGAATATAAATTATATCTTCGCCACAATATATATATATGGAAATTTTGCCGGGAGGAAATTGATCTTAAGAGACAAGGGTCGCCTCTCCCGTCAAAATAGACGTCTAAAACCAGACGCCATCTATTGACCGTCGCCGCAACTAGCGGCCTCGGGTCGATGACAAAGCCACAACACCAGCTTTGGCAAACTGAAAAGCGTCCACCTAGAGACCATGGTTTCGGGCTAATGGCCCTCGCCAGTCTAGGGCGGACTTTATTCCATGAGATCCACATGGGATCTAATGGAATCTTGACATTCTGCCAAAGAGGTGTTTAGCTGGCAAAGTGACTGGGCCATATCTATGGCTAAAATATAAATGGAAATTTTGCCGGGAGGAAATTGATCTTAAGAGACAAGGGTCGCCTCTCCCGTCAAAATAGACGTCTAAAACCAGACGCCATCTATTGACCGTCGCAGCAACTAGCGGCATGTATAGTTAGCTGGAAGTCAAACTTATAGTTCCCCTGTTGAAGGGTATGTTGGCCCCCGAAAGCTAGAGAAATAAACAAAAAGTTAAATAAACCTGAATTATTTTTTCTTTATTTCGACTTAGAGCGCTATGTCCCCCTAGGGACACTTACAATTTAAAGATAAACAAAATGTCGAAGGAAAAGAAAGATATTTGAAATATGTACTGAATTAGTATGCAAGTTAGTTAGATGAAAAAAAGAGAAAGGTATCAACACAATAAACTTGTATTGCTTGTTGAATTTGTTAAATATATAATTTTATTTTCAATAATGATATCATCAAATATTATCTCTATAGACCTCACTGCAATGTTATAAGTTATTGAATGAGTGTGCTTAGCTCAAAACCGTCTTATTCAATAACTTATTGCAGTAAGGTCTGTAGAGATAATATTTGATGATAGTATTGAAAAGAAACACATTTACAGTAAGTTTATTTTATAATACAATAAAATGTGGCTATGCTTATAGAACGACGCTTAACAAATTTTACCGCAAATGTTTCTTTTTACAGAACGAAAAATCATAATTTTCATTATTAAAGGATAAATGTGGGAATTCCCATCCTTGGACACTTTTCCGTTTATCATTACTCTTTATAATTCATCCTTTCATACTTCATCCCTAAAGATACGAATCGTCCTTTTTCTCCATAAATAATGAAAATGACGATTTTTTCGTTTTGTAAAAAGAAAGATTGGCAGTAAAACTTGTTAAACGTCATTCAGTAAATTTATTTGTTAGAAATTTTAATGATATATGAATACAATTTTATGTTCTCAGTGTAGAGTTAACGTGTAAGCCCTTAATCTATGTTATTTCATCCTTGTGATACACCTTGATTGACACGACCTGAGGGCAAGACTTAGCTTGTCATTTCAAATCTACCAATTGATGTTTCTTCTAAAATTGCTTTTTAAAGCAAATTGACAGCTTTCTTTCTTCATATGTAATGTAATTTAATAGAGTTTTCCAGAAAGGTAAAATATCATGGAATAGATTTACACAGTAATTGTCTCATCTATTTAAATAGAAATTATATGGAGGGTTTGATTCTCATCTCAATATAAGACTTACTTATTTTTTACTTATCCCTATTACACGTGGTACAGGCCATAATAATTAAGGTGAGTAGAAGAAGGCGACTGCTTTTACTCTAAGTGCACCACATGTCTACACATGTGAAAAGCAGTTCGACTTTTCACTTACAATGTGTCAGAACACCGTTTGGTTACTTGCAATCGCTGGTGGGTTGGTTGGACTTTTGCAAGAATCGGGGGCCATTGGAGTTTTTTTTTTTAAATCAGAAAAAGTGCTCAATGTGGGAATCGAACCCGGGTCATAACGGTCGAAATCACAGTAAAAGCAGTCGCCTACCTCTACCCACCATGATTATCATGGCCTGTACCACGTGAACTAGGGATAGGCAAAACATAAAATGACCTACTGATTAAACTTATCCATCCTATAGATCTGGAATAAGTCACTGTTAATTTTCATAGCTTTATTATGAGTCAATTTGCATATGTGGATGTTTTTTATTATTTAAAAAGCGCGCATAAATAAATGAATCTCCTTATTGTGCAATTGAAAGTTCTAGGTGGCTGGTGTCATCTATTGTAATAAATATTAACAATAATAGATTTTTTAAAAAATATTATGATGCATTAGCGCGCCATCTGTTATTAAAATTAGAAACTATTATAGACGCGTATGATTCTTTTAAGAATAAAACAATGTTTGTTTTTTTTTCAAAAGAATTATACGCGTCTATAATAGTTTCGAATTTTAATAATGTTTTTTTTATTATTCTATAAAATTAACCAAATATCTTTTCTTACTAAATCAGGTTCTATGATTTAGTGTCTTCACAGCATACGTCCACACACATAGTTTACTTACAACCAAGATTCCTTCAACAGTGCCGGCTATATAGACAGAATCGCCCAACACAAAGCTTGAAGGATTCACCACTGATAAGCTATACCCTTCCTTTAATATTTCCTTGCAATAAGGACAGTAGGAAGAATGTTATTTGTTAGAATATATAAGATTATAGAATGAAGAATAAACTAGTTGTTTGTGAACTTAACGATTTGATTTCCGATAAAAAATCATTTTTAAAGTTTAATTCATTTTGTAAATAAATTCTAAACTTTCTACAAAATCTGGATCTCTAGTGTTTTCATGTGTTGTATAATGTAAATAACTTATGTAAATAAACTTTTCTCCTTGTTTGGCGCAAGTATCCCTTGCGGGATTTAGCGCTTTGGAAATAAAATAATTGATGATTGATAATTGCTATAAAAGGTATTATTTCTTGTATACATAAATATAAGATAATCTAAAGTTATGTTATTCCTTTACCAAAAGCGCCACCTCTTTATTTAAAACTGTAGTTTAACAATGCATCTGGTTTATTACCTCGGTACAAAACGTTAAGGTGATGAATGAGACTCAACATAAGTTTTGGCAAATCTCACACATTTCATAACTCCTTTCTTAGGAGGTTATGAAATCGAAGCCCCCATTATTAATATCTATATATATAAAAATCAATGTTTGTATGTTTGTTTGTATGTCCGGTATACAAATTCGCAGTAGTTCACTAATTCAAACCAAAATTTCCATACATAGGTAAAAAAAAATACGGGGAAGACGATAGGCTATTTAAAAATATATATATAAATCAATTATTAAAACAATATATTTAAATAATTCTACTTAGCTCACGAACAGCGCCTTCTATCAAAGATTAGATTAAATTATGCTGATGCAAACAAATAGATAATGCTAATAACAAACAATTATAAAAAAATCTTATCTAAATATATATCACTCGGGTAGATATGCACACGGGTTAATCCCGGGGCGAAGCCCGGGTCACCCTTCTAGTATTTTATAAATTTAATAAAAGGAGAAGTTATTTTTTATACATCAATATCGTCCTCACATCAAATTTCAATGTATTTTGCCCCAAGAACTTCACTCTAACTTCATCAGCTAAAAACATCCTTTTGGTTGATTATGCCATTTCATGGCAATTCTCTCTTAGGATGTTATCAAATTGTAACATTCCTATACTGATGAGAACCATAGCTTGAAATCATGGTATATGAAATGGAAATTTTTGCCTGAATTTACCAAAATGTGTTTTGTGGCTCATTCTTTGTCAGCACCTTTACGTTTTGTACTAAGGGATAAGCCAAATACATTGTTTTAACTGCATATATTTAAAGTGAGGTGAATATTTGGCACATATATAGGTATGGTACGCTATTTTACAATATATTATTTACTAGAAAGTTACCTTTAATTCTCTATTTGTGAAAGAGGATAACTTTCCCGAAAATTTAAAGAACTTCAATTAAAAGACTCAGCGATTATAAGAACTTATAATACTTTGGAACCCCCCCCCCCCCCCCGACTTTGCCAATCCCAAACCCGGATGAAAAAGGAGGAGGGAGGGCAGTAACAAGCTCACTAAAAAACCTGGGCTCAGCTGGGCCGGCTGATAGTACCCTGTAAGGGCTCCTGATCCAGGTATACTGGTTGAGCAGCGTCTGTACTCCATGTTAGGAGTGGCTGCACATGGCGTCTGTTCCTAATGTCAGAGGCAGCCATTTCTTATTAGAGCTAAGTCGGCCTGCCACTGAGTAGTGCTCTCAGTTTTAATGACAAAAGCAGATGCATTCTACTTCACCCAATCATGATGGTTGTCAAATCCCCTTTGATGAGCTATACTCATACCCAACAGATACCATCAAAAATCTCAAGTCCTACAGGATTTGATATCTTAATATGATTGTTGAGTGGAGATAAGAAATAAGATAATCCTTTGGTTCTCTATGGTCTAATCCAGGGATCGGCAAACTGCAGCTCTTTGGATGTGAAGCGGCGGCTCTTTATATAGTTCAATACGCAAATATTATTTCTGCGAGTACTATTCATTGTTGGCAAAAAAATTTTGTAAATTGTAATTTATGATTCTTCCGACATAAAAGTTTTCCGAACCTTGGTCTAGTCTAAAGGTGATGCCGAAGAGGTCCACAACAAAAGTAGCGGCTGAAGAGAACTCCAAGAGGGTTAATTACAGATGAGTAAGCCATTTGTTTTTACTCTCGCCACATTAGTGACTGTAGATAATTGCTGCCATTAATAGAGCACTTGAAACGCTCATTTCTACGCCTTGATACTGTGATAACATATTGCAGTAGAACCTCCATTATACGCTTTCGAACCTGTATAAGCGCTTCATTTATATCAACTTTTATTGTTGTCCCTTCTCCGAATGAATATACATCTTTTTATATATAATTCTTCTGTCTAAATAAACTTAAAATCATAGTTTTCTTAAATACAATAATGTGTATACACCACATGTGTATATAACAGAAAGGATGGGTCGAAGGTAAGAATTAAAGAAAGATAAAAAGAGCTAGGTCAGGGTCTTTTCTATATAAGACGTCAAAGTATTCCAAAAATACAACTTACTCATATCCAAATAGATATATTATATAAGTAAAAATACAAATACACACATCTCTCGCTCTCTTTTTATATATTTATATTTATTCATATATATTTTTTATTTAATATTTTATATTTATTCAATTATTTTATAGTTAACCTTAGATAACTTTATATGAACGATTAAAATATAAGTTTCAATCTCAATCTCTCTCTCGTCTTTTATGATTGCTTCTCATGTACACTGAATTTTTATTTTTAATAATTAATCTTTCAAAAATATGTTCATTTCTAAATAGAATTAGTTCATGTCAAACATTATTATGTATATTCACATAAAGACGCGTAAAATGCAAAAGAATTTCTAGGAAAAGTAGTTCAAGGATAGATTGAAATTATGAATCTAAAATAAATAGACGCATGTTATGGTGCAATTTCATAAATTGTTAAGACAATACCTAGAAGTACAGGGTAAGTCTGAGTGGTTTGTTCAAATTCTTGAATTCTTAGGACACCGTCAAGGAATTCTAAGGATTTTGCAATTAATTAAAACGGTTAAGGAATCAATTTATCCTATTGATGCATCGCGATGAAATAAAAAATGCCCGGACATCTAATAACGTCTTAAAAACAGCAACAAAAAAACAGTAATTCTAAGAGCGTCCTGGGATGGTAAACTGCTGATAATGTTACTTTAGGACAAAAAGAGTCTTGGAATCCAGAAACCCTATGAATGGCCCATAAAGAAAATAACTATCTCCTGGAATCTTTAGAACATCCTTATTTAAAGAAAGAGTCCAAGAATCCTTTCAGAACGTCCAGATAAGTTAGAGTGAATAATGAAATCTTGAAAGCATAGGAATATGAAAGTATAGGAATTCTTGAAACTTGACGATGAAATAATCACACTCTAAGAATTTTTGTGTTTGATCCTGTATGGTAAACAAAATACAGAAAGCCCGATTATTCAACGTTGAAACAAACAAAGGCTAAGAACAATGATAACATATCCCAATAAGAAAAATATTAATCATTACTCAACTTCGAAAACGCTCGAAAAACATATTGGAGAACGAAGTTTCACATCTCATATTTTAAGAAAGGCATTGTATTGGTTATTGCGTTGGAAACATTTTGACACAAATAGAAAGCAATTTCTATACTAACATCGATATTCAAGTGTATAAACGCAGTACACCTTCCTCAATTATATAAGATCTTCATAACAGCTACCTTCTCAGAGACAACTATTGAGTTTTCTCAGTTCAACAAGGCTACGGTTATAAAAGAAAACAATTTTCCAAGAAGCTGTTAACTAGGAACCCAAGTTTCTATACTCCTATTTACCCTCGTTTTACATGTAGATAAAAATACATATATGATTTTAAATATTAAATTATATAGTGATATTAATATATAGAGAAATATATAAATATATTTAATTAAAAAGGCATATATTGGATCAAAATATCATTCATTTTACCAATATTTCAGTTGGCTGAACGCCAACCTTTATCAAGGCATTATAACATATTTAATTTATATGTTATAACACCTTGATAAAGGTTGGCGTTCAGCCAACTGAAATATTGCTAAAGTAAATGATATTTTGATTCAATATATGCCTTTTTAATTAAAGATTTATTTATGGATTGCTCTATTTTCAAAATAAATATATTTATTTATATTTTATTAATCTTTCAGGAGGATCTTTTGCAAGACTATATTTACTTTAAAACCTCATTGAGAGTGAAAAAATACTAAAAAAAGTGAGATTGTACTAAGATCAGGTAGATAAATTAAGAAAGAAAAAAAAGGGACATCTTTAGTTGCACGATCAGGAGATGCCCCTTTTCTTTCTTCTTGAGAGTGTTTGAAAAATAAAAGTACAGAAATTAAGAGGTCTCGTTTACGGCAAAAGAAAATCTTGAGAGAAAGAGAGAAAACTTTTATAAGATAATTAGAGAATTAAGAAATACATAATATCTTGTGAACGACCCTTGTAAATAAACAGTAACCCTGGGAACGACCCTGTAGAAGGTAAACAGAACTCAGTAATCCTGGCAATGACCCTAGGAGTTAAATAGGACCCAGGAATCCTGAGAAAACGACCCTGCACAAGGCAAACAGAACTCAGTACTCCTGGCAATGACCCTAGTAGTTAAATAGGACCCAGGAATCCTGAGAAAACGACCCTGTAGAAGGTAAACAGAACTCAGTAATCCTGGCAATGACCCTAGGAGTTAAATAGGAACCAGGAATCCGGAGAAAACGACCATATAGAAGGTAAACCGAATCCAGTAAACCTGGCAATGACCCTAGGAGTTAAACAGAATCCAGTAAACCTGGTAACGACCCTATAGAAGGTAAACAGAATCCAGTAAACCTGGGAACGACCCTATAGGAGTTAAACAGAATCCAGTAAACCTGGGAACGACCCTATAGGAGTTAAACAGAATCCAGTAAACCTGGGAACGACCCTATAGGAGTTAAACAGAATCCAGTAAACCTGGGAACGACCCTATAGGAGTTAAACAGAATCCAGTAAACCTGGGAACGACCCTATAGGAGTTAAACAGAATCCAGTAAACCTGGGAACGACCCTATAGAAGGTAAACAGAATCCAGTAAACCTGGGAACGACCCTATAGAAGGTAAACAGAATCCAATAAACCTGGGAACGAGCCTATAAGAGTTAAACAGAATCCAGTAAACCTGGGAACGACCCTATAGAAGGTAAACAGAATCCAATAAACCTGGGAACGACCCTATAGAAGGTAAACAGAATCCAGTAAACCTGGGAACGACCATATAGAAGGTAAACAGAATACAGTAAACCTGGGAACGACCCTATAGGAGTTAAACAGAATCCAGTAAACCTGGGAACGACCCTATAGGAGTTAAACAGAATCCAGTAAACCTGGGAACGACCCTATAGAAGGTAAACAGAATCCAGTAAACCTGGGAACGACCCTATAGGAGTTAAACAGAATCCAGTAAACCTGGGAACGACCCTATAGGAGTTAAACAGAATCCAGTAAACCTGGGAACGACCCTATAGGAGTTAAACAGAATCCAGTAAACCTGGGAACGACCCTATAGGAGTTAAACAGAATCCAGTAAACCTGGGAACGACCCTATAGGAGTTAAACAGAATCCAGTAAACCTGGGAACGACCCTATAGGAGTTAAACAGAATCCAGTAAACCTGGGAATGACCCTATAGGAGTTGAACAGAATCCAGTAAACCTGGGAATGACCCTATATGAGTTAAACAGAATCCAGTAAATCTGGGAACGACCCTATAGGAGTTAAACAGAATCCAGTAAACCTGGGAACGACCCTATAGGAGTTAAACAGAATCCAGTAAACCTGGAAATGACCCTATAGGAGTTAAACAGAATCCAGTAAACCTTGGGAATGACCCTATAGGAGTTAAACAGAATCCAGTAAACCTGGGAATGACCCTATAGGAGTTAAACAGAATCCAGTAAACCTGGGAATAACCCTATAGGAGTTAAACAGAATCCAGTAAACCTGGGAACGACCCTATAGGAGTTAAATAGAATCCAGTAAACCTGGGAATGACCCTATAGAAGTTAAACAGAATCCAGTAAACCTCTGGGAACGATCCTATAGGAGGTAAACAAAATCCTGTAAAACTAGGAACGACCCAAAGAGGTAAACTCAATCTAAGAATCTTGAGACCGACCTTAGGAGTGAAACAGAATCCAGGGACCCTGAGAACGGCTCTAAATGTTGAACAGAATGCAAGAATTCCAGACCGACCCAAGAACAGAATCCAGAGAACGGCTCAATAAGCAAAACAGAGTCCAGGAATCCTAAGACGATCACAAAGAGCCGTCGGCTGCCAGTGAAGCAATAAATCTGCAAGGTCCGTGGGGAGCCGCTCTGACGAAAGGCGTCGATAATGAGGTTAAACTTAGCTCCAAGATCTATTTCAGAACTCGGCTCTCCCCAGTTTTCGTCCCCCTTTGTTTAGGCTGTGGTCCTTTGTTTCCATCCCACTGACATCCGGAGGTAACATTCTCACCTACGTTCACTCCTCTAGTCGCCATCACCGCTACACCAGTTCAAACAAACTGCCATGTTTGTCTTGGCGCCTGGAGGAGGCCCAATTTATCACCCACCCGATAAATAGATCCAGAAATATACTACAACTTTTTAGTAACTCCAAATTTAAAAACAACCTTCTGGAAAGTTTGTGTGCAATTTTTTTTTTGGGACTATAAACAGTAAAACCTTAGATTAATGGACATTTTTGGACTATAAACTGTAAAACTTCAGTTTAATAGATATTTCATATTAACGATTTTTTTCACAAAGTCTCGAAAATATTTGTGAATTGTGTAAAAATGTGAATATAATAAAATTGTAAACATGATATTAAACAAAACTTAAAAAAAACTGCAAATAGTGAACGAAATACATTTAAAACTATCATCCGCTGTAGAGTTTAAGATATAATTAAACCTATATTTTATTTAAGTGGATTTTCATATTAACATTTTATGTTCTCATAAAATTCAGAAAAACGAGGTTTCACTGGGATACTTATTAATGCGAGATGGTTTCTGAGGTATTGTTTACATTGTCATGACTTTCTAAAACTCCATATCGATAAGTGATTTTTATATTTTATTTGGTGTACCAAAAACATAACACATTGAGACTAATGTGAATATATGTAATTAATATAATAACTAATGCAAATAAAGCACCAATTGCTGACAGTGTTGGAGGGAAAGCTCCGGGGGAAGAGATCGAGGGGAAGGAGACGACAGGGATACACAGACGATCTAAAACAATGGACTGGACGACACGAAGAGATGAAGAGGATGGCGGAGGTAGTATAGAGAGGCCATGTGGCCCATCCTCAGTAGAGGAAGGCATTGAAGGAGGAGGAGAATAAGCACTAAATGTTATTTTTGAAGCAAATTCCTATAACCGCTAAAAAATGGCGAAAAATATCAGGATTACTTGACTCGCCAATGTCCCAACTATTTCGACACTGTGGCGATCAAATTGATGAAACCAACAGAAGGGTCACCCTTGATGAGACAATCCCAAACAAAATTTCCCATCATCCGTTTAATGGTTGTAAAAGGGCTGCTAAGCCATAATTTGCTATGATACTGACGACGATCTTAACATTGTTCACCAATAATTTACGCAGGGTGTTCTGTATAAATAGCATTTTCTGGATCACATGTACAATGCATTAATAATCAACATGAAAAATATGATCTAATGAACTTGATAAAATAACCGATTTTTTCGCGATTTAAATGGTAAACATTATGTTTCATTTTTAAAAAATCAATTTTCTACTGTCCTTATTTCATTGATTAAAAATAATGGGAGGGCCTGGGTCATCAGTGGTGAATCTATTAAGCGGGGATTCGCTAGTTTTATCATTGCAGTAAAAGAGTAAAAAAAATGATTGAATTAATTAATTAATAAAAATACTATACATGGGAAATTTTGGTTGGGATTGTCTCATTAATGGTGAACCCTTCTGTTGGTTTCACCAATTTGATCGCCACAATGGCGAAATAGTTGGGACATTGGCGTATCAAGTAATCCTGATATTTTTCGCCATTTTTTAGCTGTTAAAGAAATTTGCTTCAAAAACATTATGGAGTTTTAGAAAGTCATTACAATGTAAACAATATCTCAAAAACCATCCCACATCAGTAAGTATTCCAGTGAAACCTCGTTTTGATGAATTTTTATGAAATCATAAAATATTAATGTGAAAATCCACTTAATCCACAGGGCGCTGAGTTTGTGTACCGTATACAAAAATGTAATGCCTCGATAAAGGTTGGCGTTCAGCCAGCCGAAATATTGGCAAAATAAATATTTTATTAAATCCAATATATGCCTTTTATTATCTAACATATATATATATATAATTTATTAAAATTCACTATAAAGGAGAAAAAAATATTTCAACTACGGTCTTTGAATCGGCGGGGAACAATCACAATGGATTTCGAGCTTAATATGATTTAATATGAAAAACAACAGAAAAAATAAAATCTAAAAAGGTCATGTGTTGATATTCAAAATAAAATGGCATATCCTGACCAGGAGCACATGTGCTTTTCAGAAGGCAGAGCGCCAACTATTCATTGATTTAACCTGTTCCCTGATATTTGACCAACCCAATTTCCTGATAAATCAAGAAAAGCCTTCCACATCCCAAAGCCATTGATTTCTGTTCCACCAGATGGCGCTCTGCCTTCTGAAAAGCATATGTGTTCCTGGTCAGGATATGCCTTTTTTATTTTTAATATCAACACCTGACCTTTTTTATTTTTTTTTCTATTGTTTTTTAATGTGATAAGCGTATTTACGCAAGTTTGGCCTTAAATACCTATTTCTTGGTTTTTCAGGAAGCCACTGGGACCAAAAATATTTTTGGTCGCAGTGGAACAGCCTACTCCACGTTGACGAGCGCCAATAGCGCGAAACGCGTTCGTGGATGTCTTTTCTTGATTCATCAGGAAATTGGGTTGGCCAAATATCAGGGAACAGGTTAAATCAATGTTTAGTTGAAATTTGTTCCACTAGATGGCGCTCTGCCTTCTGAAAAGCACATGTGGTACTGGTCAGGATATGCCTTTTTTATTTTTAATGATTTAATAAGTTTCGATAGATATTTTACCTCTTCACTCAATATACTATGATCAATTCTGCTGACGAATGGCCGGTTACGCATGCGCGAGTTTGTGAACCAAACGTTGTACAAATTCACTAAGTGGCGCTGTGTTTGAAAAGTCAAATAAAATAAACATTCATTCTAATCTAAAACCAAGTATCTCTACTTATGTTTAATTTTTTAATTCTATTACGTTTGTTAATTAAAAGTATTGAGTAAAAACATCAGGCCTCCAGGAAAAAGTATCTCTAACTTCTATCTCTATCCCAAGAACGCCCTTAAAATTACTTGATAAATTAAAAAATATCTAACATTTTTATATATATATTTTTTTCATTACCTGACTTTTGTATTTCGCTTTTAGTGAGTGCATATATTGTATAGATGCCTCGCCTCAATATTTTAAAGCTCACGTTCTTTGGTTGAGAATTTTTTGCATAAGGCGAAAGGTCTTAATAAAGGCTTATATGTATATAAGTACCATATGCAAATATCCTTGTTTTCATTATTTTATTTATTTATTTTTGTTTTGCTCTCAGACACATATTATACATATGATGCGCCCGAAAGCTCGAATTGATTTTTCAAATAAAGAAACTTATCCTTTTTGAATCTATTCGTTATTATAACATATTATACAAATCTTTGTATGAGGCTAATTGTTTTTACTAAGTTTTTCGCATATATAATCAACATTTTTTCCTATTAATATGATTGAATAGATTTTAATTTTTGAATATTTTATTTTTCAGACTCTATGACGAATCTATGTATAAGACTAATTGCCTTAAAGATATACTCGTAGTATACAATTCGGATTATAGATTATAAACACAAAGTAATATTAAACTATCCATTACCGTAACATACCCAACCTACACCAAAGATTAATGTTAGAATCCATAGTATCCACCAAACTTAAAAGCATAAATAGAAAAATAGAAAAATACTGAAATTTATGATATCTTTGTTTCAAGTTAATCTATTCCTTTTTTACATAGTTAAAAATCTAGTATACAACATCTTATTACCATATCAATACAATAGTTACTTATTAAAAATTAAAAATTCTTACTGCTAAGTTATAAAAATTGTTTATTATGTAAATCATCCCTTGTATATAGGTCGGTCTCTCGCCTTAATTTCTGTCAAACCTGTAGAAGGGCGTTTGCCCGAAAGCTCGTAACGTTTACAAATAAAAGATACCTATCTTCCATTTAATGATACGTTTTTTTCACAAAGTAATATAACCAAATCCAAATAAAAAATATATAGTGTGACGATTCGGTACCATCATCAGACAAAAATGCTGAAAGTAAAATATCTCAGAATGTTTTTAAATAGTTGTTAATTTTATCAGTTGTGTAAATAACCTAGCAAAAAGGAAGAAAATAGTTTTCCAAGAATTAATAAGAAATAAATACTATTCTTAGAATTTGAAGTTGAAAACCTTCTTTTTTTTTTTAAATATAATTAAATCATATTTGTAAATATCATTGATGATTCCTCGTTTCTTCTATTCTGTTAATTGTAGCACATTTCTATTGAAGTAAAAAGGTTACTTTACATTGTCTCTTAAAGTAATTACTCTCATAATCTAGTATCTTTGTTTCTTTTATATTTAAATTATTATGCCCTGTGATTTTTTCTATGTTCTACAATTGTAGAATTTTCTATTTTATCCCATTTTAGAGCATATTCATGGTTTTCCATTTTTTATTTTGAAGTTCTGGATGTTTGTCCTACATAGCATTGGTCAGACCTTTCACATTTCTCTTCATAAGTTAAACTTGCTCTTTTGGTAATTGGGTGTTCCCGTGTTTGTTGATGTATTGGGAATAGGGTCATGGTTTCTACACAATTTTGATTTTTCATACTTTTTAAAAATATTAGTAAATTTTCTTGCAAACTTTTGGTTTATAAATGGTATTGTGATGTATTTGGCTTCCTGGTTTTTAAATTTTTGAATTTGAATCATATTTGTGGTTAATGTCTTCTATTATTCTATCAATAAAATCGCTTGGAAAAATCTCATTGATTAGTTACCTTTGATGTTTTTATTTACATATTTCTTTTAACTGTATCGCTAAAAAGTGTAAAAGTTCTTTATTTAAAAGCATTTACTAATCCTACTTTTTGGCTGAAATGGTGCTGTGAACAATATGTTCCTGTATGTGTTGGAATTTTGTATATAGAGGTGGTAATAATGTTATTATTGTATGCAAAGTTAATGTCCAGGATATTGATTAATTTGTTGTTATATACTTCCAAAGAGTAATTGATATAAGGACATAGATTGCTGAAACTATCCAATATTTTTTCTCACTTCCCTGATTAATAAATAAAATGGAATCATCCACATATCTTTTGAAATGATAAACATCATTTTAAATTAAATTTAGAGCTTTGATTTCTATTTGGCCTATAATGATACAAGCTGCATTTGGTCATGTTGAACTTCCCATTGTTGCAACAATTTTTTTCTGAATTTGGTACTCGTGGCTTTGTTAGCAGATCATTTAGTAATATCAGCGACTAAAGTGGAGACAATGGAATTTCCTGAGGACAAGCTTACGATAGTAATATAGAATTTTCTACGTCAAGATATAATTAAGAGGTTTTTCTCCTATTTTTCAAGTATGATCGTAAATTCTAATCAATTCGGTAGATATGGAATTTTAGTCTATAATCTGGTCACTAAGGGCGTCATCAATAGGCCCTTCTATTTTTATTGCCACTAGTGTTCTTATCTCTTTGTGTTTATGCTCTAAGCTCGGATATTTTATTCAGGGATAATAATTGACTTTGTTTTAATAATTTTATGTTGTATAGAGCTAAATAGATTGTAAATTACTATGGAATTTGCGTGTTTCATTCAAAAAATATAATTTTTCAAATATTTAGGGAAGGTTGAAATTATATAACGATTACTTTTAATCGTATCGAAATTGTTTTATGAGGTTTAGGTATTATTGTTAGAGCTGCAGTTGTCTGGGGAGTATCCTATTTGAACGCATGTATTAGATAGTTTATGCCTTAGCGACAAAATTGTTGGGCAAGTATATTTTTTTATTCTAATTGTAGTAGAATTTTTATCTACAGATTATATTTTTATATATTTTGTTACTCGATATATTTTTCTATCTTATACTTGTTTTTAATAATTTAAAATAATTTTCTCTGTTATATATATTGTAACAAAGTATTTTATTATTTTTATTAACAGAGGTGTCATTTTTATGTTTATATTTTGCTACTCTGTAAATTTCCCTCGTGGCTTATCTTTTGTTTACATTCTTAGTTTGTCCTTGCCTGTAATAAATTTTGTTTCCTCCTGAAGTTTTTGCCTTCCCTAAATTTCCACGTGGCATTTTGGTGGAGATGCTGGGTAAGTTAGGGAAGGCAAAACAGAATACCGCCGAGAAGACCTTGAAGCCATGGGTGCTGTGATCTACATTTTCGGAGACTGACTCCAGGATTCCACCGCCGTGCTAAAGCCAAGACTTCCCTCAAAGATGACGATGTCCCTAAAGACGATACGACGACAAAGCCGCTCTTCACGCCGCAAGAAAAAGGACGCAAAGGTACTAGGGACAAAGTTCCAAGACTTCGATGGAATTCTTGGCAGAAGCACGTCAGATCCATGTCAGTATCTATAATAATTGCTAGCTGTGGGTCACAGCTCCCATAGGGAAGAAGCTATGTAACAAAGTATTTTATTAATTTTATTATTTTTTTAACAGAGTGGTCATTTTTATGTTTATATTTTGCTACTCTGTAAATTTCCCTTGTGGCTTATCTTTTGTTTACCATTCTTAGTTTGTCCTTGCCTGTAATAAATTTTGTTTCCTCCTGAAGTTTTTGTCTTCTCTAATTTTCCACGTGGCAATATATATATCCATCCAGGTATAAGAAATTTCTGTTCCTCCAATTTACCCAAACTAATCTATTTATTAACTTGATTGTCTTAATTAAGTTCCCCCCTTGTATTTAAATTTCTTATTATCATTATATATGATTAGCTTTATTATGTTTGGTGTTGCTTATGTAGGTTGGAAAATCCAAGCGTATATATAGTAATTAAAACGATAAATTATCTTATAACTCAAGAATTAGTTAAAAAGAGAGATTGAGATTGAAATTGATGTATTGCAATCTCCATATAAGATTATATAAGGTTAAATATAATATATTTGAATGAATAAGAATATATAGTGATAAATATATAAATGAATAAATGTAAATATATAAAAGAGAGAAAGAGAGAGCCTATACGGCTTTTATTGAAGTGTAGGCAATATTTAGAGGAAGGTTCATCTATGTTAGAATCTAAGAGTTTACACTTCCTTTTTAAATGAACCTATAGATAAAGATGATAATAATAATACCAAGACAATATATAATGATAGTTAACTTATCATTAATGTGAATTTTAATAAGGCTCAGTTACAGAACTGACTGCCGTTCTAGATCCCATTCGTAGAACATATTTCCATCTAATTTAACCCTGAATGTATATTTGAAGTTTTTTTTAAGGTTTGGATGCACACACACATATTAAGTACGTTTGGAAGGTAAGACAATCCAAATATTAAGGTGAATGAGGCGATAGGTGGCTGGAGATGTGAGTTTCTTCCTTTTTTATTGTAATCTCAAGTTTTCGGGTATTACCGCTCTTCAACAGGAGTACGAAAATGGGCAATAATGATACATCTAACAGCGTTTAATTATTTCGTACTCCTGTGTAAGGGCGATAAAGACCGAATGCTTGAGATTGCAAAAAAAAAAAAAAGAAACACATCTCCAGAAACATGTCGCCTTATTTGTTGTTGTCGTGTCCAATGAAGAGCCTCAGATGTCTCCATACATCTCTATCACAGCAGCAGCAATGTCCACTATCTTGGGTGTGTAAAGCTGCTGCTCTGGGTCTAAGTCAATTTTCTGTTGTTGTTGTCGTGTCCAATGAAGAGTCTCAGATGTCTCCATGCATCTCTATCACAGCAGCAGCAATGTCCACTATCTTGGGTGTGTAAAGCTGCTGCTCTGGGTCTAAGTCAATTTTCTGTTGTTTTTGCCGTGTCCAATGAAGAGCCTCAGATGTCTCCATGCATCTCTATCACAGCAGCAGCAATATCTACTATCTTGGGTGTGTAAAGCTGCTGCTCTGGGTCTAAGTCAATTTTCTGCAAGGCTGCGGCCAGTCGTCTCATTTAATTCATATATAGGATATTCACTTCTATTACATTAAGGTAAATAAACCCGATCAATGTGCTATGTATAACAAGGAGTACAGTGACCCAAGTTCCTACAGGAGGCCACATGTAGAGGAACATGGCCCAACTGACGTTATCTGGCCTTCCTAGAAGTTCCGGGCTGGCTGAAGGCGGCCGTTGTTGGGCTCGAGCCAGGCGCCGTGACCACAGCTTGGAACAACTTGGGATCTGACATACCTTCAACACTACCTTCTATATTCTCGGTCATTGTATCTTTGAGGAATCATCTACCAATCACGGTGTTTCTATTATTACAAATAGAATAATTTTCTGAATAAATCGGCATTATAGATTTTTTTTTTGACAATTAAAATAATTTTATTGACATCTTGTCAATACATGGAAAGTGCACAGTCTGCTTGAAAAAAAAGATAATTATATATACTTAGTCTAGCCATAAATATTGTTACAAAACCAAATCAGTGATAAAAATTTAATTTGACCGCGTGAAGTATTCAAAATACAGTAGTTGTTATTTGAATATCTCGTGCACACCTGTTTAGGAAAAAATCAGAATAAATTTGTTTTTGATAATGGATTGGGATGTTAAAGAAAACTGTATAGCTGTAATAGCCTCACACAAGGTAGGCCAAAGTCCTTCATCCATTTTTAAACTTTTGCAAAATTTGAATATTACACGTCAATTTGTTTATCGAACCATTGAAAGGTTCAACAAGGCTGGCACTATTAATGACCTTGAAAGATCTGGTCGACCGCGCGTGCAACGAACGCATGCAGCTTTAAAATCCATTCGCGAAAGAATTTGTCGATATCCACGCCGCAAACAAAAGATCTTAGCAAAGCAGATGAATTTAGCTCCAAGAACCGTTTCCAGGATAATCAACGAAGACCGTGGACTGAGAGCTTTCAAACGACGCACAGGTCATTTGATAAACCCTGCTCTTAGAGATATTAGAAGGGTTAGATCAAAAATGTTGTTGGCGCGGCATGATGGTTGGTGGCATGAGAGAATCCTTTTCACAGACGAGAATATTTTCACTGTCGAGGAAAAGATTAATCGTCAGAATGATAAGATGTATGCTAGTAGCTCTCTAGAAGCTTCTCTGAAAGTCAGAAGACTTGAAAAAAGTCACCATCCTTCTTCTGTCATGGTTTGGTGGGGAGTTAGCTACCAAGGTGTAACAGATCTCCACTTCTGTGCCAAAGGGGTAAAAACTACCAAGAAGATATTTTGTAACAAATAGTAAAGCCTCTGAATACAAAATATTTTAATGGAGAACATTGGATATTTCACCAAGATTCAGCTCCTGCTAACAAAGCTAAGTCAATTCAACAATGATTGGAGACGAATGTTCCGGAGTACATAAAGGCCAATGAATGACCCTCTGCAAGCCCCGATTTAAACCCCCTTGATTACAGTTTGTGGGCATATTTAGAGGAGAAGGTGTGCTATAAAAGACATCATAATTTGGATCAATTGAAATCAGCATTGGTGAGAGCAATGAAAGAAATACCCTTAGAAAAGGTTCGTGCCGCCATAGATCAGTGGCCCGAACGTTTGAGATCCTGTGTCAAAAATAAGGGAGAACATTTTGAATGATTGTATACATTCAAAATCTGTCCTATTGGCTAATAAAATATGTATTTATATTCCATTAGTGTTTGTTCTTAATCATTTAATTTATAAATTTGTTTGTAACATAATTTATGGCTTAATACATCATAATATGTACAAAGAACATGGCGCCTCTGCCAGCGCTGCAGAGTTTAGCGGAAAATCGCCAGCGGGTCTCCATGATAGAATATCTCTAAGAATATAGTTCTTCAAATAAAATACACTTCGGCCAGTAAATCTAAATGCCGGCCAGGCAGCCTCTATCTTTACGATAATTAAGACCAATTTTGGTCCCGAGGTATACAAGATGGCAAGGCAACTAGAGAAGAGAGATAATAAAAAGATTTACAGGCCGAAATGTATTTTATTTGAAGAACTATGAATGCCGGCCAGGCAGCCTCTATCTTTACGATAATCTATGAATATAGATATTGTTTTATATATGTACTAGAAGATAACGCAGGTTCCTGAAGCATATTGAATATATTGTTAACTACCTAGTCTATCTTTAGAACTTAAGTCTTTTTGGTTTACTTTCAATATTGGAGGAGGTTCAAGTTATTAATTAACGCTAGGAAGAATTTTTCCCCTAGAAGATTTGAAGGGATGCTTACTAGGTTCAGAAAACACATCATATCGATCTCGCTTATTGATATTGTAACTAAGTATTTATTAATTTCATTATTTTTATTAACAGAGTGGTCATTTTTATGTTTATATTTTGCTACTCTGTGAATTTCCCTTGTGGCTTATCTTTGTTTACCATTCATTGTTTGTTCTGGCCTGAAATAAAATGCTGTCTCCTTCTGAAGTTTTTGTCTTCCCTAATTTTCCACGTGACATTTTGGTGGAGATGCTGGGTAAGTTAGGGAAGACAAACTGAAGACCGCCGAGAAGACCTTAAAGCCATGGGTGCTGTGGTCTGCATTTTCGGAGACTGGCTCCAGGATTCCACCACGTGCTAAAGCCAAGACTTCCCTCCAAGATGACGATGTCCCTATAGACGATACGACGACAAAGCCGCTCTTCACGCCGCAAGAAAAAGGACGCAAAGGTACTAGGGACAAAGTTCTAAGACTTCGAAGGAATCCTTGGCAGAAGCACGTCAGATCCATGTCAGTATCTACAATAATTGCTAGCTGTGGGTCACAGCTCCCATAGGGAAGAAGCTATGTAACAAAGTATTTATTAATTTTATTATTTTTATTAACAGAGTGGTCATTTTTATGTTTATATTTTGCTACTCTGTAAATATACCTCGTGGCTTATCTTTGTTTACCATTCATAGTTTGTTCTTGCCTGAAATAAATTGTTATCTCCTCCTGAAGTTTTTGTGTTCCCTAATTTTCCACGTGATAATATTATAAACGTGTATATTTTTAGACGAAAAGACGCAATAAAGAAGAAGAGTTTATTTTATTATAAATATTTCAATGCAAGCTTTCGGGCAAAAAAACCCTTCTACAGGCGTGTTATAATTATAACACGCCTGTAGAAGGGTTTTTTGCCCGAAAGCTTGCATTGAAATATTTATAATAAAAGAAACTCTTCTTCTTTATTGCGTCTTTTCGTCTAAATATTTCCAAGAAGAATATTATAATAGTGTATATTTTTGTTAATGTTGTGTGAATTGTTGACTTAATTTTAAGATTTCTCGATATATATAAGAACTCTAACATATAATTTTTTTAAGACCCAGTGAAGTTTATTTTGTTAAAAGAAAATAATAAAAATGGTCTGCGAAGTATGCTTCAGACCTTTTACCAGTCCGAGGACCAGAAAAAATTGCGAAAAACTGCGCTAGACGAATAATCGTATTACGAAAGTTTCTAGAATGACTTATATATATATAGGCCTGAAACTTATCAAACTTTCACCCTCAATTAGGGCTTCCAATCCCGGTACATATTTTCAATCCCGGGATTCGGGATTGCTTTTTTCTCAATCCCGGGATCCCGGGATATCCCGGGATTGAAAAACATTTTCGTCTTTCTACGCCAAGAGGTATATCGCTTCGTTCGTTATATTTTTACTAGACGAATGGCCCGGGCAACGCCCGGGTTTTACCCGAGTGCGTATATATTTTTAAAACGTTTTAATTCAAATACTATTCGTTACAATTATAAATTGGCGCCGTGGATGTCTCTCTTGTGAAACGTCCCGCCCCAAACTGTGTGTGTCTTGAAAATATAAAAATAAAAATGTGAATTTTCATAAAGATTTCATCATGTCGATTTTTTTTTTTTTTGCATTTCACCTACTAAATCGATAGAGATAATTACATTTGCAACATGAACTTAGGTATATTGACTAAATAGAAAACTGCATAGTAATAAAGATTATCGATTAAAGGTACTTATATATATTTAAAGGTTCTCATAAAGGTTACCGATTTAAAAGTTTATTTTATTTTATTTAAAGAAACATATTTTCATTTAAGTATTGTTATTTATTTTAAAAGATTAAGTAATTGTGCAAAACGATAATTGCCTTAAAAAGAAATTGCCTTAAAAAAAAAAGAAACATTCGCTGTGATTTTGTCTTGCATTCGTTTATACAATTATTATATATATTGGCATCATATATTAACTTTATGAACGGAAAATTATGCCCAGGGTAGCCTAGTGGTCATGGCATCTGCCCGGTAAGCGGAAGGTCGTGGGTTCGATTCCCATCCCTTGACACTTTTTTTATTTCATCCATTCTGACCAAAATCTATCCGTGAACTTCACACAGTGAACTTCACACAGACAGAATAAGGCAATTATATAAGTAGATTTTTTTCTTTTATATAGTGCCAATGACGTGGCACTGACTTCGATGAAAACAACCTGAAAGCCATATATTTTGCGCCTGCTTATGAACTAAATCATTGCTTTTGGGTTACAGTTTGAAATTATCTGTCAATTACTAAACACACATCTGGAAAAAAATTACTGTTCTTGGAACTCTTAGCCCACATCTCTTAATGCAGTGTTGGGCAGTAATCCATTCAAAGTAATACATTACCTTGTAATTACGATTACTTTGCAATGCATTACTTTGCAAAAAAAATATTGCATTAGAATGTAAACATAATTACTCGTAATTCTATATATAATGATAGCAATTGTAATTAAAATTACTTGTAATTGTAATTATAGAAAATGTAATCATGATTATTTGCAATTGTGATTATAGAAAGCGTAATCATTATTGCATTTTGCCCAACTATGTATTAATGTTTAGAAAGAAGACAGCACCGCTTTAAAAACCATGAATTACTTTATTTTAAGGATAAAAATTCAATTTCGAGAAAGATTTGAGCGTAGGAAAGATAATTTGTCAAGAGTGTCATCATGCAAACTAGAACGTATCTTATTGCATAGGTATCCAGAGGAGGAGAAGACTCTTTCCGATTCCACAGACGTTGGAGGAATTGTCAGCAAGTATTGATACACACTCTCTAAATGGGGTCCTCGTTTGCCTGACTGAGCAACAATATTAAGTTCGTGGTTAATCATAGTTGAGTAGGATGCGGAGTCTGGTGTAGGTATTGCAATTGAAGTTGAAGAGGCAGCCTCAATAGCTTCTTGCAATCGGCGCTCAATTGTAAGATGGACATTCGATTGTGATGGCTCATGGCGTTCTTGTAAACTTCTTATAAAACAATTTGGAGCCCAGATAAGAGGTTAGTGGCGGGTCCATGTTACACGCAGGTCCGCCACAAAAATAAAGGGATCCGGCTACTATCTAAGAAGCCACTATTTGCATGTCAACAAAAACTGGGGCCCCCTCCATGTATACTGCTGCATACTCTCATTCTAGAGGCTGCCATTTTGGAAAGATCTTGCAGAATAACCCTTCGTTATTAGTGCATGAAAATAATTTCAAATCTCTCAGAAAAAAAAAAAAGACCCGAAATGCAGCTGCATAAACAAAACGTCAAAAGTGTGCTATCTCATCATCTGTTTGATTACCAAAATGCTAGATGAGAAAATATATGTTTGCGCTGATTTTCATGCACAAACCAGTAATCCCGGGATTTTTCGAGCAGAATCCCGGGATTTCGGGATCATTATTTGGCTCCGGGATCCCGGGAAACGGGATCCCAGGATTGGAGGCCCTACCCTCAATACACATATTTATTATCATTATATTAAAGAGAGAGTGTATATATGCTTAGTCTTATATTATAATCATATCATTATTAATGGCTTTTCTTGATTTATCAAGAATTTGGGTTGGCAAAATATCAGGGAACAGGCTAAATCAATGTTTAGTTGATTTATTTTCCACCAGATGGCGCTCTGCCTTCTGAAAAGCACATGTGCTCCTGGTCAGGATATGTCTTTTTTTTATTATTAATATCTTTATCTCCTTAAGTTCCTCAACACAGATAAAGTGTTATATTCTAACATATAAATTAGACCTTACAATAAAGTCTTATATGAATTGGCTGTGTAAATAATGAGTTATTCACACAATTCACTTACGAAGGCAGCGTTTGTAATCCATGTTAGGAGCGGCTGCACATGGCGTCTGTTCCTCATGTCAGAGGCGGCCATTTCTTTTGGAGCTGAGTCGGCCTGCCACTGAGTAGTGCTCCCAGTCTTGATGACAAAGGCAGACGCATTCTACTTCACCCAGTGTGGAGATAAGAAAGAAGAAGAAGACTTGCGAAGGAATGCACGCACACACCACACCTTATATATACTCTATCCTTATTATCTTCAATCTCATAGATGGTTCTAATTAGAAAATCTGGAAATGCCTTCATCATCCAAATCGGCGGCAGTTCGGGATATACCACAAAGGCCATATTCAAGGCAGGCACACCAGGAAATGTCAACTATAGAAACTGGGGGGAGGAGGGGTCGAAAATAGAATGAGGTAGGCCACCGATGACAGGTGGTCCTGGTTGAGGACACTTCTTCCTTCCAGTACTTGAAGGATTTGGTTAATCCCCTATTTACATATTCTTGATTTGGTAAAATACAAGATAGTTCAACAAAAGATTTAAAAATAAATAAATATGTTAAATAATATGTATAATAATGTAATATGTGTCTAATAAATAATAATGTGAAATAAACTCTGAGAGAAAAATTACAAAAACAATAACAAGACTCAGAACGAAACATTATAAAGGAATGACAATACATCAAGATGGCAACAAGAGAACCTACAGGACATGTAACAACTGTCCTGGTGTGGAACTAACACCTACTCACATATTCTCATGTTCAGCAATAGCCGCAGCCTTGCAGAAAATTGACATGGACCCAGAACAGAAACTTTACACACCCAAGATAGAGGAAATTGTGACTGCTGTGATAAAGATGCATGGAGACGTCTGAGGCTCTTCATTGGACACGACAACAACACATTCTTGTGTCTCTCTCCGTACATTGAGTGAATATTACTGGCAAGATTATCGTGGTCTCTACGGCACGTCGGTACAAATGCTACAAAAGAAACGATATTGAAAACAGCTTGTCAAAGAGGCACTAGCGCCAATACGCCTGAAATACCTGTTCGTCAATACAACAAATACATTAATATAATTATCAATTGCATACAAATTGTTGTTTGTTGACCTTGAAGAAGAGCTCGGAATCAAAATCTTGAGAAAATCGTATCGCGTGAAAATTTTCATTTCAGATTTTTCAACTACTGCAATAGAAAGGATAAAGAAGATTAGCACGTGACCCCTGTAATACATCTTCGGCGGTACAGCTACTGCAATAGGAATGAAAATTAGAATGGCCCTTGAAACTACTGCAAAATATAAAAAATACCATAACCTTTATAATCCTTACTCAGTGATATAACTATTACAATAGTAAGAAACAGAGAAGATTAAATGGTTCATAAAATACAAATTTTATGGAACAACTACTACAACAGGAAGGATACATATACTATAAGTATGACCCCGATAATAGCACAGTTCAACTGTAAATCTGATAAAATAGAAACAGAACAAGCTATTTGCATACTCTCTGTGATACTTGTTAAACGGTTCAAAATATTTGATGATTTCTTTTTGAAAAAAACGAAACATCTAAACGCTTTCTTCCATGCCAAAATAATACAAAAGTTAAATTGTACCGAAACCAGGTTGATAATTTTATTAATTAAATTTATTCAAACACATGGAGGAACAAGCCATCAGCAACTTTCATTTTCACGTTCAGGAAATGTCCTTTTCTTTATATTTATTAATATCGTGAAGATAGAGGCTGCCTGGCCAGAATTCATAGTTCTTCAAATTAAAGATATTTCGGCCAGCATATCTTTTTTATTTTCTCGACATTTCGACAAAAATATTTTGTTCGCTCCTGACGAGGACAAAATATTTTTGTCGAAAGGTCGAGACAATAAAAAAGATTTACTGGCCGAAGTATCTTTAATTTAAATAACTATTAACTAATATGATACTAGTACAATTTCACTTTTGTGCTATTTTTGATAGCGTTTGGCGCTTTCACTCACAAGGCCTAAAATATCCATTCCTTGATCTTTTTTTCAGGAAACCTTAAGAACGAGCTTTATTTTTCATTGAAGTATTGCCTCCACCATACTGATGAGGGCTAACAGCCTGAAACGTGATTAGCTTTTCTTGATTAATGAATAAAGGGTGTTTGTGTGTGTGGCTCTAAATCTGTAATAGTCAAAAATCAACAATTCGTTAATATTTATCCCGACTGATGACGCAAGCCATATCAGCAACTTTTAGTTTCACGTTCAGGAGATATCTTTATACCATGTTCAGCATAGAAAAGTATGAAGTATATTTAATGACCATTTTAATAAGGTATACAGTAGAACCTTCCTGTAATGGACACCTAATTGCAGAGCCAAAGTGTCCTTTAGGGAGAGGTGTCCTCTTACAGGAGAGTTACTAAATTTTAAAAATGGTAATTTTGAAAATGAAAACTGTTCTTTGTGGAGAGGTGTCCGCTAAAGGGAAATTATACTGTACTATGTTTTATTATATATAATTGAAGGTAATACAAACTGACTAGTGATATTGCTGTCAGATAGAAAATTTGGCCTTGCTTCGCAGGGCCAGGGATGATATAGACAATATTGTTCATGTATCCCTATTCGTCTGCATTATCCAGCAAAAACCAAGTCAGAGAAACAGGGCCAGAAAACCAGCGAAGAAAAGGACCAAGTGTCAGGCCCACGAAGAGACCAAGAGGAGCGGTAAAAACGACCTCTCACGTCAGGTTCACTTTATTGAAAAAATAACATAATACAGATGCTATACAAAGCATATATATTAAAGTAAATATCGGGGAGGGGCACATTGCTGACTAGGAACATCATGCGTATATAATGCAACAACCCTGGTGGTGGTGCTTATCTCCATGGTTAAACCAATTCCTGAAGTCCACTCCTCTCCAATTTTGCGATGGTAGTTATAGGCCTGGAAAATATGTCCTCTATTGTCAGTTCTGAGCATCATATGTTCCGGAGAAGCTTCCGCACTATTGCATTTCAAGCAGTTATTGGAGATTTTTTGTCCATTTTGAAATTTTACGGTTTTTATATGGCCACTTCTTAGTCTTGATAAAGCTGTTTGTTGCTTTCTATTCTGCAACAACTCCACAGTACAATAACGTCAATACGAGATATGGAGAGTAGCACACCGGTTTGCCCACCTCCCGACAAGGTCTTACATAACATGTTATATTTACTCACCCACCCCGACAATGCTTATATTGGAACATCTGCTACCGTTGGATTCTTGTAATGACATTATTACATAATGACACTCGTGCCGCCAAAATGAGGCCATGGAATTCTATTTTAAAAAGTCGCACATCTTCAAGTTAGAAAATCTTTATAATTTCACGTAAAAAGAATAACGTTTATACTCTACAACGTACCAGTTAACCAAAATATTGCCGCGTAAAAAATAAGGAAAGACAAACTTCAGGATGATCAGCAATTTATTTAAGACAAGAATAAACTATGAATCATAAACAAAAGATAAGCAATGAGTGAAGTTGACAGAGTAGTAAAATATGAACATCAAAAATGATACTCTGTTAATAAAATAATAAATACTATGTTGCAATATTATTCTCCTGGAAAATGGATACTCCATTTTATCGATCAGTATAAATAAGAAAATAGAGGTCCCCCCAGTCTATATAGAATTCATAAGATTCAGAAAACTCAGCCAACAGAAAACCCAGGCAATACTACAGAGATGTACACCTAACCATATAATAATAATCGTTTGAAAAAGTGAAATATTTGACTTTCAAAATTTTGAGGTTATTCTAATCTAAAAAAACCTTTTCAAACAAATTCAAAATACGCAATATTGTTGATAATTATATAGATGTTGATATATATACACATGTGCAAAACTTCCCTCTGCTCATCTCCAGCAGAAACCATCAACAAGCTCTACAAGCTTGATATCCTAATATGATTGAGTGGAGATAAGAAAGAAGAATAAGATGCACAAAACTTGAGGAAGTTTTACCTTTTAGTTTGTACAAGTGTATATAATGAGAATTCAGAAAATAACTCTGCAAGATATTTGCTACAAAGTGACCATTATTGGAGACATGCGAGATAACCAAGTGTGAACAAAATTACCTTTGTCTCCTAAAAAAAAAAAATATATATATATATATATATATATATATATTCGTTATTGTATATATATATATATATATATATATATATATATAAATAAATAGTTGTATAGTTTTATAGTTGAGTATTCTATTAAAATTATCTTAATTATTTTGATTATTTAAATTCAAATTATAAAATTAGTAAATTGTTATTATTTAGTATAGATAGAGAGAAAAAAAAATAAATCCTTTACCTCTAAAACATCATCTAGTTAATTATATATTTATAATTAATAACAATAAAATTTAACAACGTAACGTCTTTTGCATCGGCTTTTACACGTCATTTAGACATACTCTAATCCTATATATAGAATAATCGAAGTGAGAATATATATAATAGTTAGAAAAAAGAGAGAAAGACAGAACCATGTACTTTTGATCAAACTAATAATAAGAAGATAAAAAGTTTTGTAAAGAAGGTAGTTAAGATTGTTAGTATATATATATATATTTTTATAATTTTATATTTTATCCTTTTTTTTTTTAAATGATTTTTTAAATTTTTTTATTTTAAAATATGAATATAAATAGTTGTATTTAGTAATATATCTATACTATGAATTAACTTTTGTTATAAGTTTGGTTATTATGTTTTGAAACCCTAATGGTAGACCAGACATATACAAAAAAATTTAAATTGGAGTAATTATTGAAAAAAGAGGTCTGCTGAACCGGGAATTCTCAATTAGAAGTTCAGCGGCGTTTCATCCCTTCTCTATTACGTCATAGACCTCTTTTCAACCTGATTTTATGTGTTAATATAAAGTTACTTCAGTGAAACATTTATATGAACAGATATAACGAATATAAGTGTTACCAAATTCTTACTGTGAACCTACCTTGACCGCGCCGCCTTCAACTGTAAACATCTATTTCTGGATGACACATGTTGTGGGGGGTGGGGGACAAAATTAGATCGTCCATTCTGAAGTTTTAGAACAACAAGATATTCAAAGAAGAAATAAAAGATAGTTAAGGGAAGAAATCCAAACTTTATAATCATTACAGCCAGTTATATTAAAATAACTGATTCAACACTTATTCATCTTTCAATATTCCTTTAAAAAGGCAAACTATTAGAGTTTAATAAAGCTATTAATTGTGAAAATTCACTTTTATTTAATTTCCATTTTCCTCCCCAGAAATTGGAGATTAAACAAAATGAATTCTATACAATATTACTTTAAAAATCTTGTGAAAAAATCTTCAAATCAGCTATTTAATTTAAGTTTAACTAATTGTTAAAGATTATAAATTTGTAGTATTTATTATTGAGAGAAATTATAGAAAGTTGATTTAATAAATGGATACTTCCATTCATTTTTTAAAAGTATTTTATAATTGATATACTGTTGAAATATTTTACTTGTCTGATACTAAATTTGTTTTTAATAAATTCCATGTTTAAATTTTTAACATCTTCTATGAAATTTTCTAATATATTATTTATTCTATAAAATCTTAGAAACTGACCAAAATATATACCTTTACAACAATTTAATGAAATATTAGAATTCATATTACAGTATTTTATAATATTGAAATTATAATTAATTTTTTTATTATAAATTTTAATAGCATTATTTGTAAGGTCTATATTTAGGTCTAAAAAGTTAACTTTTTGTTTCTATAAATTTTTTCATTGTTCTTAAGTTTCAAGTATTTAGGATAAATTTTAGGTATTAAGTTTTTGAACTGTGGATTATTAAATATTATGATGTCATCTACATAGCGGAACATTTGCCAGTTAACATTATTTTGTAGAAAGTATTCTCTTTCGTACCAGAATAATATTAAGTTTGCTAATAAAGGACTTGAAGATGTTCCCATGGGAACGCCTTCTGATTGAATATATATTTTATTTTTAAATTCTATATAGTTAAAATTTAAAAATGTTTCCAGTAGAGTTTTTGCTGTTTTAAGATCTAATTTAATTGTTTTATATCTGTTATGAATAATTTTAATGTGGAAAGTTTTGTCATTAATGATTTCGTTAAATAAATTGGTTATTTTATTATTTAGATCTCTTAAATTTATTTTAGAATATAGGTCCTCAAAGTCAAATGTGTGTACTGTTTCCATGTTTGTCCAATTGTTCATTAAATAGTTAATGATTTTTTTATTCAAGTCGATAAATTTATAATTATATTTATTAGTTAATTTATTTATAATAAATTGTAGTGTTGAAGTTAATTGTATATCAATGTTTTTTATAACTGAATTTATACCAGATGTGATTGTTCTGAAAGAAATAGGTTTTTTGTGTAGTTTAGGAATTATATAGAACTTTGGTATGTTTGGATTTTTGTAGTGATTATAAATTTTTAGTGAATTTTCAACGTTTTTGATGTCTTTTTTGATTTTTGTGGCTGTAGTTCTAGCAAAAGTGTATTTATGATTATTATCAATTTCCTTTTTTAGTATATCGTGGTATAGATTTTTACAAATTATAGATAAGTTATTGGAACATTTATCTATAGGAGTGATAATAAAGTCCTTCTGTAATTTAATTATATTTTCTTTAAAAGAAGGAATATCTGAATTAGGGTTTGTGTATTTAAGTGTATTATTATAATAATTTATAATTTCCTTTTTAATATTATGTTTCCATTCTATAAAAGTAAATTCTGGAATACTGTATTTTATACTAGTTTTATTTATGAAAATATCTATATCTTTTAATATAGATTTAATTGTATTATTATAATTGTGTTTAATTTGAGGTATATATTTATACCCTTTATTTAAAATATCCTGATATTCTGGATTTAAAAAAGAAAAATTGCTAGTTAATATATGACCAGAAAGCTTATATCTATCGATATAGTTGCTGCTATTACATTTAATTTTTTTAAAATTTGCCAAATTATTAATAAATTGGTTATAATTGCAAACTAAATTACCTATATTTTTGTTGTATCTCCAGATTGTTTTGAACTTCTATTTGAGAATTCCCGGTTCAGCAGACCTCTTTTTTCAATAATTACTCCAATTTAAATTTTTTTGTATATGTCTGGTCTACCATTAGGGTTTCAAAACATAATAACCAAACTTATAACAAAAGTTAATTCATAGTATAGATATATTACTAAATACAACTATTTATATTCATATTTTAAAATAAAAAAATTTAAAAAATCATTTAAAAAAAAAAAAGGATAAAATATAAAATTATAAAAATATATATATACTAACAATCTTAACTACCTTCTTTACAAAACTTTTTATCTTCTTATTATTAGTTTGATCAAAAGTACATGGTTCTGCCTTTCTCTCTTTTTTCTAACTATTATATATATTCTCACTTCGATTATTCTATATATAGGATTAGAGTATGTCTAAATGACGTGTAAAAGCCGATGCAATATGGCAATATCCCTGGCAAATCATCTATAAATTAATATATATTTCATCGCATTATAATATCTAATATTTTAGCTGTAAACAGTTTGATGCACGCCCACACATGCCAATAACACATTTTCAATTTTTACTGTACAAAGTTCATCTTGATATTGTATATAGAAGTATATGCCCGTTGAAGAACAGAAATTTTGCTCGAAAGCTTGCGATAATCAAAATTGAAAGTAACCCTTTACATTAATATTATTTTTTCTTTCTTTTTCGAATATATATTTGCGTTGTCAAAAGTATATTGAATTCGTTTTCGATATTATACTCATTATTAAATTCGATATTTCCCTAGAAATTGGACATATTTAGCGATGTAGAAATTTTTTATATCGCTTTTATTTCTTTCAGAATATACAAAAAAAAAATTCTCACAATGAGTTTTTTTTTTTTCAATTTTAAATTGCTAGCTTTCAAGCGATAATCGTTCTTCAACGGGCTTAATAAAAAACATCGACTATATCTTACAAGAAATATTTACAAATTTTTAAAATAAAAAGAAACTAATTGTGAGAAAATATTTATTGTGTTTTCTAACCGTTTTTCACAATTTTATCATGAATGGAGATTTTTATTTCTTTATTAAATTCGAATTTTCCCCGACCAAAAACGAAGTTTGAAAACCTTTTTACATATGTTAATCAAATTTTCATAAACTGAAAAAGACATTCTCTAAGAATTCAAAGAGCCGATTGACCAATTAGATCATTCGAGTTACACAGAGAATGTCTTGGATGTCATAGAGACGTCTTGGATCCTGCCTCAATCCATCTCAGAATCTATTCAGATAGAATTCTTGATACAGCAGTAGTGTCTTTTATTGTCCGAATATCTATCTCAAAGGTTGATAAACTGTAGTTGAGAGATTGTAGTGAAGGTAATAGAGGTAAATAAGGTCATCATTGATAGCCATCATATAGATCAGTGGAATATACCGTCGAGAACCGGGTTCGAATCCTTTATTGAGTACCTTTTTTAATGTTTAATGACCCCGATATTATACAAGTCCTCAATCTCACCAGTCAGTGCAAGTTACCAAACCAGAATCGGGCATCTTAAAAATTCAAAAAAAAAAAAAAAACGAACTGCTTTCTACATGTGTAAACATGTGATGCATTTACAGTAAGAGACAGTCGCTAACTACCTACCATCATTATCATGGCCTGATCTAGGTCTAATTTAGATAGGTAAAATAAATGTCATTATACACTCAAAATTCTCAGTATAGAAGATACTACAGACACTGTAATGTAATTACAATGTTTTTAGCGAAAGCGCCAGAAATGTTAGAAAAAAAAAGAGACGGGATATCTTATAATGAGCGAAGACGTGAGCATCCATCTTGGCAGGTCTCCAAGACAATCACAAAAAGTAGGATGAAGCAGCAATTCCTCAAGTTTCCTGAGGTAGAGAGCACATCCATCAGACACCACAAACCTGTCAGATCATCCTTCTTTGCCAGCTCTATCTTGGAAGTTTATCTTCTTTACGGTACGGTGCATCTATGTCTTTTCCGACAATCATCAAAATTACCTCGAAATTAAAAGAGTAAAAATATCTTCGACCAAATTGAAAGAGAATTGAAAAAAATCATTATGTTAGCGTTTTGAGTCAAATAGAATGAAGGAAACCTAGGATTCATCTCAATCTTATCCGGCAATAACTCAAATTCCCTCAAAATGAGAGGAGGGAACTTCAACCATATTGAGGAAACTGACATCATTTTCCGTTAAGAGTTTTCAGTTAAAGAGATTGAAGGGAATATTATTAATAATTACTATATATATATGATAATATTTAGATTCATATATTTACATATTGAACTTATGGTTTGAATAGAACTGCTCAAATCACATCCAATGTTAATGCTTATACCGACGTTTGGTCACTTCACTATCGCCATTATCAAGAAATATAATTTGAGTAAACCTGTTTAAAGAATAATATGAGCTTGAAAATAGCAGAAAAGGGTCTCGAAGTGGGGAGAAAGAACAAATAAAGGTTGAAACGATATGATTAATTATATTAAAAAACATATGGTAGAAAACCGTTTATTATTTTATGTACAGACTAGCCGAATGACCCGGGCAACGCCCGGGTTTTACCCAATTAAATGATTTTATTCAAATACTATTCGTTACAATTATAAATTGGCGGCGTGGATGTCACTCTTGTGAAACGTCCCGCTCCAAACTTAGGATAGTCACCTGATATTTTCACTTAAAGTTTTTCCAGATTCTACTATTAAAATTTCAGTCAGATTAATTACGTATTGTTGACGTGTATAGCCAACAAACATACCTACATACATACACTGACTTTTATATATATGGGGATCAGCAATTTTATTCATTATATTTTCTTATTTTATTAACTTCCCTCTTCACCTCTTAGTGTTGTTTAATTTTGGAATAAATTGCTATTTTATTGTGAGGTTTCTCTTTCCTAACTTTTCACGTGACATTTTTGTGGAGATGCTAAGTAGATAAGGAAAGACAAACTGAAGATTGCCGAGCACACCTTGAGAACATGAGTGATGTGAACTACATTTTACGCGACTGACCCCAGGAAACCTCTCTACAAAGGAAGGTTTTCATTTGCAAAATTACCATTTTTACTATTTAGCAACTCTCCGGTGAGAGGACATCTCTCCGTAAAGGACACTTTGGCTCTGCAACTATAATATTGTAGGTGTCCTTTACAGGGAGGTTCTACTGTATTCATATCTTATGATATTTGATGGGAGAATTGATATTCATATGCACGTAAAAACCGTTTCTTCCTTTTTGAAAAGGCACCGCCGTGTCAAAATCAAGACTTCCCTCCAAAATGACGATGTCCCTATAGACGATATGACGATAAAACCTCTTTTGACGCCGCAAGAATAAAGACGCAAAGCTACTAGAGGAAAACTTCCAAGACTCTGAGGAAATCCTTGATAGAAACACGCCAGATCCCATGTTAGTAGCAACAAGATTTACAAGCCGTGGATCTCACCCTCAATTGGGAAGGAGCTGTATAAGAAAATCATTTGTTAGTTTATGTATAGATTAGCAATTTTAAGAAATTCCTTTTTCTATTCTATAGACTTCCCTCTTTACCTCTCTGTTATTTTATAATTAATATTGTTGTTTTTTTTTTGCATTGGAATATAAATTGCTATGATATTCTAAGTTTAGTCTAATATTTCCACGTTTTTAACAATATTTGATTATTTTCGCTTTCCGAATTTTGTAATATTTAATGGCATTGTATTGTGTCTTTATGCTCTCTGTGTGTACGATATTTTGAAAAAATATTATATTTGATAAAATTGTGAAAGGCTTTTTATCAACTTTCCATAAAGGTAACAATAAGTTTATTTTTATTGTGATGAACATAAGTTAGAGTTCGAGCTAAGTCCCTGCTCTTCTACGGGACCTATCAAAGAAATGAAAAATGAGTATTTCAAATTATAGAGAACGCCAGCTATGGGAAATTCACTCTTTTATCAGGAATATACTTTGATATGTATTCGGCGCTAAGAATATCCTAAAAGATGCTTTGTTTTTTGCATTTTTTTTAAAGGAAAATACTATTTTATACACGTAAATATCACATATTCCTATCAAATTACTGGTTAAGGATTGGCTCCTCCACTTTAACAGCTCTTTGGCGAATTCAGCCGGTTTTATAACTTCTCTCGTAGGAATTTACTAAATTGAAGCCGCCCTTGTACTGATTGAAAATCATCATAGCCTTGAAACCACGATATTAAGATTTTGGGCTATTTCTTAGAATTTGACAAAGCTGGTAATAAGATAAATTCTTCGGAAGGAATATAAACGCGTTCTGTATATAAAATATAAAGTGAAATGCAGTTTGATGTATTTTTAAAAAAGTAAAAGCGTTTTGTGCACATATTTATATTATTATTCTCAAAATATCTAGACCTCCGTTAAAAGTAAGTTCAAAATCGATAAAGGATCAAATAGTATCAATTATTTCCGAATATTTACTAATATTTTTATTTATTGACCATTCGTTTTATGAAGCATTTGATTCTCTTCCTTTTTCTATCCTATCATTACCCATCAAACAAGGAGAACTCAGAGTCATATTGATCAATTATGGTCGAACTAGAATTATTTCATTTGCAAACAAATGCGCGCAATCTCTGTATTTGCTAATAATAGAATGGTAAAAGTTAGTAGAAGTAGTAAAAGTTGATCTATATATAGACAGATTCACAGAATCGAGTAGGTTATTTTGGTGTATAGAAAAACAGCTTCCCAAAATAAACTTTCTTATTTGACACTATGAAGCAACTACAATATGCTGCCAAAACTTCATCCTATTATAGCGAATTATATTCTTTAACTAAGCACACTGCAAATAGACAATCCTCTATTTGAAATGCGAAATATTGCCTAAAGAGAGAAAGAAATGCTTAAATTTAATACAATAATTATTATTTAATTAAAAAGGCATATATTGAATCAAAATATCATTTATTTTACCAATATTTCAGTTGGCTGAACGCCAACCTTTATCAAGGTGTTATAACATATTTAATGTGTGTCAACAACAAACTCAGCGCCACAGAACGTCAACAGAATTAAGTTTTAAAAATATTTTGTTATATTCAATGGGGAGAAAAAAAAAGATACAGATACATTATATATATATATAATATTTATTATATTTAATACTTATATTACGAAATGTACAAATGCTATAAGAAAGAGGGGCAACTGGATAAAGTCTATTAAAAGTCAAAGATGCTTGCTATTTGTGAGGCAATAGAGGGTATGATTGCAGAAAGAAGAAGGGAAAGATAGTTGAATACGTATGATATTGACATGTTCATGAATGGTTAACCATATATTTATATTTTAAAATTCAAAATATTGCCACAAGAGAGATAGAAAAGCTTAAATTTGAGGTGCGATAAATCACGAAGTATTAATGCTATAAGAAAGAGAGTCAAATAGATAAAGTCCATTAAAAGTCAGAGGTGCTTGCTATATATGATGCAATAGAGGGTATGATGGCAGAAATAAAGGTACAAGGGCAAGATAGTTAAAGATAATTTTGACATGTTCATGAATGGTTAACTATATTTATAGAAATTGTTGGCCCGGTAAGGGTTATCTGCCCTAGTTGCCTTTAAAATCAGATATTGAGGGACCAGTCTCCCACGTGGAGACAATTTCAAGCTGTAAAGGAGGTTGAGTAAGACGCCCGAGAACAGCCTCACTTTCACGCCGATTTTTATTAATCAAAAATTTTCCTTTTATCCTAACCTATTTTACATACATACATTACACAAAAACAACAAAAAGACAGTAAATTTACATAATACCTACAATTTAGGTACGTATGATATTTGCATACAAAGAAAACGATTATAATCTTATACAGAAATAAAACAGAAATATTTGTGTGAATGTTTTCTCCGTATACGCTTCCACAATATTTGAATTATCCAAAACTGACACTATCTATCAAACTTCTACTGCCCTCACTGCGATAAAAAAAAATATTGGGAGGGCTTGGCTCATCAGTGGTGAATCCTCCCATCGGTCTCGCCAATTCAATCTACCAGACCACTTCTTTAAAGCTCTAATACTGTATTGGATCATTCTGCTTATATATGCTAAACTGAAAGGTGAAATCTTAGAAATGGTATTAAACCAAACTATGGACATAAGCTTTTAGGACAGTAGAATTACATATAAATATTTGCAGCGAGCAATGCTCTTCCGCAAACAATAAGGACAAGGCCAGTTAGGCCTAATTCAATATAAAGCAATAACGCGCCATCTATAAATAGCAAATGAAAACATTAAGACGCGAATGTTTCTTTCAAACATCAATAAAACCTCTACTGTCCATACTGCGCTGAAAATGTCTCTTCGAAATATATTTATCTTAGTTTCAAAAATATAATATATGCACATATATAGGCTTAATTTTGATTTTCCGTTATAACACTATAATATGCTAATAAAGAAGCTTAAATTGACTATATTGTTTGTTTCGCATACATTTCTACAATATTCGCCTTATCAAAAAGAAGGTTCAAAACTATATAGAGTAAATCTGGTTGGAGTAATTATCATAGTTCCAAATACGAAAATTGGACTGAAAATAGTTAATTTGCATATTTCGTTTGTTCCGCATATGTGCTTTACAAGATTTTATCTATCCGAACGAATATTTAAGAGAAAATAGAATGAGTTAAACATAAGACAATAACGTGCTATCTACACAGCTGGCCATTAAAATTGCTTCAGCTAAGAAAACAATATAATGAATGATATTGTCACTTAGAAAATTAGGAAAGCCAAACATCAGAATGACACGGCAATTTATTTAAGGTTAAAAACAAAATCAACATTTATAAGATAAGCAATGTGAGAAGTTCCAAGAATAGCAAAATATAGATGATATAAATATCAAAATTAATAATCTGTATATAAAATATAATAAATACTTTGTTACAATAATGCCATGTGGAAAATTAGGGAAGACAAACATCAGGATGAGACAGAAATTTATTTAAGGCAAGAACAAACTATGAAGGATAAACAAAAGATAAGCAATGAAGGATGTTTACAGAGTAGTAAAATTAAACATAAAAAAATGATACTCCGTTAATACTAGTGTAAAATAATAAATGCTTGTTAAATAATAAATACTTCGCTACAATATTTATAGGACAAATTTACATTATACAGTAATCCCTCGTTATCACGAACTCGGATTATACGAACTCTCGGTTTGCGCGAACCGTTTCTTTTCCGTTTATACATTTATTCGGTTTATAAATTCGGTTTATACGAATTCGGTATATATTCTTTTAAGACGAAAAGGGTATTTCGTTCCCCCGTTGAGTTCGTCTTAACGAGGGATTACTGTATTAGGAATAACAAATTATTAGGTTTTCAAGAAATTAGCAGGTTTGATCCCTTTTAAAAATCAGCACCCAGAATACTCATTTGTAGCATCAATAACAGTATGTATATGTCTGGGCATTGAGTCAAACAGAGATTGGATGCCATATACAGGTAGAGCTTCCCATGCAGCTTCAACACAATGTCACAGTCCATCAACAATAGTGAATGTTGTGTGGTGACGATAGAGTCGCTCTGAAACCATTGACCTGACGTTTTCTATTGGTGACAGTTCAGGAGAACGTGGTATCCAGGCTTAAAAAAACCTGATACTCAATCTCTTGTTTTCTACACATTGTGGATATCGTTACCGCACCTTTTTTTCCTAAATGCGTTGAAATTCTAATCATTTGCATATCATAGCATTTTCTTCCTATTGTATAAGCTTCACGTAGCGTGTAACCTTCTTGTTGTAATACTAATAATGGCTAGTACAGTATATTTACAAAGTGACACTATTAATAACCAATTTTTCTTTTCAAATTAAAATTTCCTATTATACTTGCTGCGTTTATAAACAAGGAAGGCCTGGCATATCAGTGGCGAAACCTCCCAGCGCTTAGGCTAGTTTAAGTCTTCCATACAGATATTTAGAACTCTAATAATTATCTAATATAAAATTATTTCGCATAAATATAGAAAATATATTGGCGAAGTGAGTATCAGTTTCAACCACGTGAAAAAGGTAATATGCTAATAAGAGGCTAATTTGCACATTTTGGGGTCGTAAAATTACATGATAATGATTTATTAATGAATTCTTATTAAAACTAATACAAATAATATTAGGCTTTTGTTTGGGATAATATTGGCTGCGATCAAAGGGTCATTCTGACGGCAAACGGATAAGAAGGATATGTATCCTTTTTCCAATAAACAATAGGTCAGTAATCGAAAACACATGGGGAATATTACATCTGTAGATATGACTAAATTTCTGCAGAAGACTGAGGAAGAATGAGGAAGACTGAGGAAGAAAAGTGTAGAGCAGCTGCCGCGGTGGTACACGAGGTCGCCCCCTCCTCTCTGCACTACGCCTGGGTAGACTCCAAGTGACGTCACCACCTTTAAATACCTCTCAGGTTGGCACGGGGCGGGCTGCAGGCCGATACGTTTACCTCAATTGATGGTTGTAGATACTCCCTTCTGTAGTTTGTTGGGGCTGCAGGACGATATATTGTCTCAATTGATGGTTGTAGATACTCCCTTCTGTAGTTTGTTGGGGGTGCAGGACGATATATTGTCTCAATTGATGGTTGTAGATACTCCCTTCTGTAGTTTGTTGGGGCTGCAGGACGATATATTGTCTCAATTGATGGTTGTAGATACTCCCTTCTGTAGTTTGTTGGGGGTGCAGGACGATATATTGTCTCAATTGATGGTTGTAGATACTCCCTTCTGTAGTTTGTTGGGGCTGCAGGACGATATATTGTCTCAATTGATGGTTGTAGATACTCCCTTCTGTAGTTTGTTGGGGCTGCAGGACGATATATTGTCTCAATTGATGGTTGTAGATACTCCATTCTGTAGTTTGTTGGGGCTACCCCACGATATATTGTCTCAATTGATGGCCGAGGATATTTCCTTTTGTATATTAAAACATTAACAATTTCCTCAACATCATGGAATTTTAGAAAACATATTACAGCACCCAACATCTCTAATGTAAAAATAAATCTTGAAACCAGCGCTGAAGCCTTTTGACTTTTTTATTTGCTTTTTCTATATCCTTTATCAAATCATATTCAATATTTCTAGTAGCTAAATATGTTACATGATAGCCTTTATGCAAATAAAGGTCATATAATCCGTCAAAAAGGACGCTAAAACTGAACGCTATCTCAAAATAAAATTAAGAACATTAAGCCTCCAGGGAAAAGTTTCTTTTAAAAATATTTTTATTTAGAAATCTCTCAAGCTTTCGGGCAAGAAAGCCCTTCTACGGGAGAAAATATCTCACATCATAAAAACGCCAATAAAATAAGATTTAAAATTAAATAAATTACTTTGGTTGTTTACATTTGTTTCAATGCAGAATCAACTCGGGCTATCTATTGACCATATCCGCAAACAAGCGGACTCAAGTCGGTGGCAAAGCCAAGAACACCAGCTTTGGAAAAACTCAGAACGCCAACCTGAGTTTCCAAAACTGATGTTGTGGCTTTGTCACCGACCTGTGTTAATTTGTTTATGGAGACGATCAACAGATGGCACTTAGTTTCAGAGTATTTTTTGAACAGAAGAAGTTCTATTTATAAAACAAAATCCTCCAGGCAAAGTTTCTAACTGAAATAAGTTGTTTCGCCTAAATAAGAATCAAAAATATAATAAAAATTAAAAATTCAGAATTTCTGAAAAGAATTTGAGATAGAGGGGAATAACAACACCTAATTGAAGTTTAAATGCTGTTTTGAAGTTTTATATAAATTTATATATTTATGTTATATAAAAATTGTATTTCCTTTTAAAATTATAACTTTTATAACAAACAACTCTGTAAATTCGACCGCCAGAGGTCGCCGCTTTTCCTATATAAACCTATTTTTGATGTTTCCCGTTGGCCAGCTCGGCTCAAACCTTTTCTAATTATGTAAATAATCTTTTGTTTTCCTTATTATTAAGCCTTAAATCAGTCAACATTTTCTCAAATTATGTATTCTTTGTCAGCACAAATGAATAAAATTGTAATTCAACCTCCCGTTGGCCGGCTCGGCTCAAAGCTTATGTAATTATGTAAATATTCTTTTGTTTTCTTTATTATTAAGCCTTAAATTGGGCAACATTTTCTTAAATTATGTATTCTTCATCAGCACAAATGAATAAAATTGTAATTCAACCTCTAATGTATTAATATCTTTCCCACGACTGCAATAATATAAATACTCATCATCCTCAAAACAATCAGCAAGTAACAATTCTATACTGCAAATATATCTCTATAATATTCCAAAATCAACAGAAAATCATTTATATATATATATAGGTGAAAAAAGGGCATCTCCTTATCGTGCAACTGAAAGTTACTGATGGCTTGCGCCATCTATCGGAATAAATACCAACTATTCTCGTTGATTTTTAATTATTCCATAATTGACCAAATACCGTTTCTTGATTAATCAAGAAAAGCTAATCACGTACGCGTTTCGGGATGTTAGCCCTCGTCAGCGTGGTGCAAGATGTACCTCAACGACTAAAAAGGTGGTCTATGGGACATCCTGAAAAACCATGAAACAGGTATTCAGGCTGTAAGGGGGTGTGAACGCCAATCAATATGAAAAATAGTACAAAAGTGAATTTGTACTTGGATCAGGTGGATAAATGAAGAAAAAAGGCATTTTCTGATAGGCAATCCTAATTAAAAATCAACGATTAGTTGATATTTATTCCGATAGATGGCGCAAGCTATCAGCAAGTTTCATTTGCACGATCAGGAAATGCCTTTTTTATTAATTTATTTATATAATATTTAATATATATATATGGTGTTTAATAAAGTTTCGCACGTGTAACCATTCAAACGCACCATTCTATAATTAGAGACTATGATGTCACCAGTACTTATGGGAGTGGTAATGGTCTAACTGAATCAACAACAAAAACTTGGCAACACATGCTAAAAAATATTCATTAGCAGTTTTTAACTTGTCCATTTTCGCTGTTGAAGGTCTCAACAGATGCTAAATCATTTGATAGTTCTGACTTCCATATTTCTGTTGTCAATAAAGTTTTTTAATCATCATCTTTTTTTTTACCTTTTTATTCTTCTTTTCATATATAGTAAGGCTTATTTTATATTTGATTGAAACGTTTATTCAGAGAAAAAATAGATTCAATATATCGCGACGACGATTTGTTACAAATTTAATATTTTCGTTCCTATCTATATCCTACTGTTACTTTATATATATAATATAAAATTCAAATATTTTATATTTTTTAAAAACATGTTGTTAGCACGTTTTCTTTGAACTTTATTCTAGAAAGAACGAGCTGACTCACTTCGATTCAATTCGATTTATTTCAAACAACAAAAAAGAATTACACTAAGATTTAATGCGATTTAGTTGTATTTATAACATAAAAAAAGACTATTAACACAAAAAAAAAATGAAAAAAAAGAATGATGATAAGTAACAATAAAATTCTATGAATATGAATTATAATTAAATTAATAAGTACAATAATAATAATAAAAACCCTAACACATGTATTTTATTTTCATCATTGACTATTGAGATGAGATGAGAACCTTTCGCACTATATACACTGCGTGACATTGAAAATGGAACACCAAGAAATAGTGGCCAGAAAATTATGCAAATTTCAGGGTAGACGCGCCTAACCGAGTTATGCAAATTATGTAAAATGCGCAGCTCTCGTGCACACATGGAGTAAGATATAAGGGAAGGAACTTGCAGAAAGGACAGTATTCGTGTCGTTATTTCTTCAAGGAAAATCATTGTAGAAATTTTGTTCTTGTGTCAAAAGACACGTGTAATAACAGAGAATGCCAGGTCATCGTAAACGGAGGCAGTTCAAGCAGACAGACGCTTTTACGAGGGGCATGGTGATGGCGTCAAATCGCAGCTGATACACACCTTGGTGCGTCCACGGTGCACCGACTGTGGAGAAGATGGTTGGAACAAGGAAATGTGGCAATTTATAGGAATGTCGGTGCAACCAGAGTGACGTCAGCACGTGTGGATCGGCGTATCCTTCGACAAGCAGTGGCGGCCCCACAAGCCACTTGTACCGCCATCCTGCAACATGTGCAAGACACCCTAGATCATTCCATCTCGACCAGAACCATTTCCCGTCGATTGGTTGCTAATGGCTTGCACTCATGCCGTCCGCTAAGAAGACTGCCATTGACCCCACCGAATAGGCGCCAACGTTTGGAATGGTGCCGGGCTAGATCGACGTGGATGACGGAATGTCACAGGGTCGTGTTCTCAGATGAGTCGCGTTTCTGCTTGTCCAGTGATAGTCGCCGTGTACGCGTGTGGCGTCGACGTGGAGAAAGGTCCAATCCGGCAGCAATTGTGGAACACCCCACCGTGCGACAACGTGGAATCATGGTTTGGGGCGCAATCGCGTATGATTCCAGGTCACCTTTACTTCGTATTCAGGGCACTATGACGGCCCAACGATACGTTGATGATGTGCTGCGACCGGTGACACTCCCCTACCTTCAGGGGGTACCCAATGCCCTTTATCAGCAGGATAACGCCCGACCGCACACTGCTCGCATTAGCCAACAAGCTCTGCAAGATGTACAGATGCTTCCCTGGCCACCGTACTCTCCTGAACTCTCACCAATCGAGCACGTCTAGGACATCATTGGACGCCGTTTGCATGCCTTGCCACAGCCGCGTTCAGAAGACGACTGTGGCAAATGGTTGAGAGGGAATGGAGAGCCATCCCTCAGGACGCCATCCGTACTCTGATTGACTCTCTACCTAGACGTGTTGCTGCGTGCATCGCCGTCCGCGGTGGTCCTACTTGCTACTAAGCCGACGCCGTTCTCACTCTGTATTATGACTATCATTTTGAAATAAAGATCACTTATTGTTCGTCCCTGTCTCTCTCTGTCTGCCGAGTTTTATCACTTTCTGGCCACTATTTCTTGGTGTTCCATTTTCAATGTCACGCAGTGTATATATATTCTCAATTTCTACATCACACTATAGTTCTATGAGGAAAATGCCTTTACCTTTGGCATATTTCAAATATGAAGATAATTGTTGGGTCTTTTAAAGGTATTTATGGAAACTACAGGGTCAATAAAGATTAGGATATCTCTGTTTTTAAAATATTTTGTTCCAAAGAATGATTCTATATAAAGGAGTATTTCAATATATAGTTCTATGATGAAAATGTTTTTACCTTTGGCATATTTCAAATATGAAGATAATTGTTGGGTCTTTTGAAGGTATTTATGGAAACTACAGGATCAATAAAGATTAGGAACTCTCTGTTTTAGCAATCCTTTGTTCCAAGGAATGATTCTATATAAAGGAGGATTTCAATATAGTTCAATGATAAAAATACCTTTGGCATATTTCAAATATATAGCTAATTTTTGGATCTTTTAAGCGTATTTATGGAAACTAGAGGGTCAATAAAGATTAGGAACTCTCTGTTTTAGCAATCTCTTGTTCCAAGGAATGATTCTATATAAAGGAGTATTTCAATATAGTTCTATGATGAAAATGTTTTTACCTTTGGCATATTTCAAATATGAAGCTAATTGTTGGATCTTTTAAAGGTATTTATGGAAACTACAGGGTCAATAAAGATTAGGAACTCTCTGTTTTTACAATCTTTTGTTCCAAAGGAGGATTCTAAAGCCGTCAAGGCGAAGTCAGCATGATGTTCTAAATCTGGATGATTCTCTGATTTCCAGTACTGATAACACTCCAAGTCTGTCTTTCTATCCATTATACTTTATCTTCTTCTAACGTCAAACTTTCATCGCTCTGCCAACTATGAGCTAAGATCATACCTTTAGTTCCACATTTCAATCGAATAAAACATATATAACTGACATCCTTTATTCAAAATGTTATAATACTTCGAAAAAGGTTGACGTTCAGACAACTGAAATATTGGTAAAATAAATTATATTTCGATCCAATATGTCTTTTCAATTAAATATATTTTCATATATATATTAATCATATTTTGATTAATGATTATTTTAACTATTAATGGTTTTATATTTGTAAATTAAGTAGAAATTCATAACTGAACTGAAGGGAGGAATCTCAGAAATGGCATTTAAGAAAAATCGGATATAAGATTTTAGAACAGTAACATTTCTGTTTTATGTAGTTCTATCTCAAAGCAATGTAGAGATAACTAGGATTCCTGAAATGATGAACGCCAACCTTTTTATTCAATATCTAACTCATATCTTTTATTCTAACGTTTCAGTGGGGCTCTGCCATTTTCAAGAGAATAATAGTTGATTTACACCGATTTATTCCTATTGATGCCACAAGTAATCACAACAGTCAATTACACGACAAGAAGATGCCTTTTTCTTAATTTTATCTTTTGATCAGGTACGTGATTCACTTTGTTCTATTTTTCTCTCATACATTACTCATGCTTTTACATATTTTATTTTTTAAAAATGTGCAAAAAGAGATGCTCTCCAGTTTAAATTTTTTTAAAGTAATGCGTTTTGTTTCGCCACTTTTTAAATAACCATGATAAATTCTCATAGCAATATCTAGGTCTTTTAATAATAATATGACTATTTAATTGGAGTTAGAGGTTTTGTAATAATGTAGCGGTCTGAATATATTTAGTACACAATCTTTTAACGTTAATCTGCACTAGTATTAGCTCCTCGTGTATGGAATTCTTGGAAATATTGATTTCCTGAGAAACGATGATTTCATGATACTTCAACAGAATATTTTGTTTAGAGATCAGGTTAAAATTATCTGAAAGGTTTTCAAACATTGAAATTCCTTCTAAAACCTTAGGTAAAGGAAAATAAACATAAAAATCAGGTAAACAGTTTTTTTTTTTTTAATTTTGAATTTGCAAGAATTTGCAAAAAAAGAAACTTTTCACCTGATTTTTACTTTTCCTCTTTCAAATAATTTCTGGGTTACTATTGCGCACATGAAAATAAACCTGCTAGAAGGCAAAACTTCCTTAAATTTTGTCGATGAGTGTATACGTCGAAATAACTTGATGCCAGTTATATATACTCTGACCATTGACAACAGAACTAAATACGTTTTATTTACTAAAATATGAAGCTTTACATATTTTAGAAATTCCCAAGAAAAACCTCTTAAAAACACAACTAAACCCAAATTTTCCTTTATCTCAGGTTTTAGAAGGAATTTCATAGTTAGAAAACCTTTCAGAGAATTTTAACCTGATCTCTAACAAAAGATGTTGTGATAGTATCATGAAATTTCCCCTTTTCAGGAAATCAATATTTCCAAGAATTCCATGCAAGTGGAGCTAATGCCAGAGTCCAGATTAACGTTTTGAAATTCATTCTCAAACTTGAGATATAGGAAAACAAAAGTTTCTAACACGTATAATTTTTTTTTTTTTGCTTATCCCTAGTACACGTGGTACAGGCCATGGTAATCATGGTGGGTAGAAGTAGGCGACTGGTTTTACTGTAAGTGCACCACATGTCTACACATGTGAAAAGCAGTTCGACTTTGTACTTACAAATGTGCCAAAGCATGTTTGGTTACTTGCATTCGTTGATAGGGTTGGACTTTTGCAAGTAGCGGAGGCCATTGGAGCATTTTTTTTAATCAGAAAAAAGTACCCAATGCGGGAATTGAACCCGGGTCGTAGCGGTCGAAAACCAACGGTTTAGACCATCCTTCCACCGACCCCCAAACGTATATGTAATGAGACCTATTGACACATGCACTTTATCGGAGTCCTTCAAGAAATTTCGAAAGAATTTTCGGTCAATAAAATTTCAATTCGATAAAATATAAAACCCCGTTATATTTTGCACATTATTGACACACTCGAGTTACTTTTTATCATATATAATTCATAACTATCTTCATTACTATCTATCAAAACTATTAGAAAATCATTCCAATACAATAGCAGATCGGTCTGGATATTAATTTAGAGAAATCGCTGAAAGGGTTTACCAACGATGAGCTAAACCCTCTTATCTAATTTTCTATCATCTCTCGCAACGAGTTCTGCAGACACAGTTTAATCATTTTTATAAAAGGAAACAAAGGAGTCAAATATCATATGTGTGAAAAATTTATTAAATACACTCATGTCGCCGATCGTCATTTTTTTTAAGGAGACAGAATCAATTTTGCTCATATTTGGTTATCTCGTGTGTCTTCATTAAAGGTCACTGTTAAAATTACAAAATATTTTCTCACAATGAGTTTCTTTTTATTTTAAATTGCTAGCTTTCAAATGAAAATCGCTCTTCAACGGGCTTAATAAATATCCGCTATATCTTACAAGAAATATTTACAAATATAAACGCGCGTAGCGTGGATATTTGCAACTGAAATTTCAAAATTGATATGTTGTGAAAAACTTTTGAAATTACAAAATATTTCCCATAATGAGTTTCTTTTTATTTTAAATTTCAGCTTTCAAGCTTTCATTTTGTAATTTTAAAGGTTTTTCACAATTTCATATAAAGTTCACTGTTAAAATAATTTTCAGAGTTATTTTCTGGATCCTGATATACATGCTAAAAGGTACAACTTCCTTAAGCTTTTTCCATGAGTGTAAAAACCCTTCTAATAGATTAAACTAAAAATATTACTTCTTTATCCGACTTTATATTAAAATAAATCAGTTGAGGAGATATCGCATGAGATAATTTCTATATTAGTTTCTTTTTCAGAGATCTCAAATCTATTCGAATCTAATTAACTAAATGTGGATCAACTAGATTTTACCAGCTTTTCTCTCTCTAGGTTGAGGTGGATAACGCCATCGACCTGCCCACTCTGTGGGAGAGAACTCTTGTAGTCCATCGGTGTGGGAGATTTTCCCGCGGTAGGCACTGCCAATGAAGACCTTGTATATATTACATATATGTATATTTATCAATTTTTATATTAATTAATCTATATATCCTTATTTAATATATTTATATTCATATTTATTTATTTATTTTGTATTTAATCTTATATAAACTTATATGAACGATATGGAAAAAAGTAGTTTCAATCTCAATCTCTCTCTCTTAATTATGAGAGAGATATTCAACAAATTCTTCTAAATTATTAAGTAAGTTTAACTATTATGCATTTTCAGACATCGATTACCTTAGTGTTTGAATTGATTTTTTTATTCTGAAAGACAAATTTGATATAAAATTTGAAATCTAAATAATTATTGCTGTTGTATGTTGATTGTTTCTGCGATGGAAATGGACATTTTCTGATGTACGGGCATTCAGCCAGGATTCTGCTCGAAGTAGCTTGGTTGATGGACAGAAGTTCAACAATGTGGAGGTATTTTTTTGCACATTTTTAAAGATAGGTAAATAATATACAATATATAAATAGTACTTCAAATTAAAGATACTTCGGCCAGTAAATCTTTTTTATTGTCTCGACGTTTCGACAAAAATCTTTTGTCCTCGTCAGGAACAACAACTATGAATGCTAGCCAGGCAGCCTCTATCTTTACAATATAAATAGTAGTTAAAAATTAGGATTTATTTCGTTGTATACACCTGTAGAAGGGTTTATAATACCCGAAAGCTTGAGGTCGTTTAAATAAAACAAGAAATGTATCCTCGGTGACAGTTGTTCTGTTACAATGGAGGAATTTGTTTCACTTCACTCTTGTTATCTAAACTTTGTTTCACGCTAGCTTCTCTCTTCTCTCAGCTTCAAATACTTCTTAGATGATATTGAAGTTACTACAAACTACTTTTAGTGAATATGTCATTATAATAATTTAGTTAGAGATAAAATTGTGTTAAATGTATTTAAAAATATAAAGATATTTCATAATGAGTTTATAATTTGTTATTTGAAGTGTTAGCTTTCAAGCAAAAATTAACTCACTTCGGCAGACTTAAAACATGGACTATTTCTAACTTGGAATGTTCGGGTCGATATTCACAACTTATTGATAAAAATTCAAATTATCGATATTGGAAAAGATATGATAGCTTTTTTTTTAATACATATTTTTGTAATACAATATAATGCGGCTTATGATTGTAGAACGACATTTGAAAATTATCCCGCATGTGTTTTTTTGAACGAAAAATCGAAATTTATTTTAAGTAAAAATAACGATTATTTCTGACCTTAGGGATGAAGTATGAAAGAATTAAAATTGTGAAGAGTAATGATAAAATATAAACTATAAATTATCATTACTCTTCACAATTCATACTTTCATACTTCATCCCTAAGGTCAGAAATAATCGTTATTTCTCCTTAAAATAAATTTCGATTTTTCGTTCAAAAGAAACACATGCGGGATAATTTTCAAATGTCGTTCTACAAATATATTTTTGTGTTTTACTCTGATATATTGATTTCAAAGGAATTCCCATCACAATATCGAGCCCTATAGAAGAGGACCATAGCTCAAGTTTTTCTTACAGTTCATTAATTCTAGCTTGCCTAAAAGTAAAAAAAAAAGGACCCATTCCCCTTAAAACTCAATATTTGGAATAAACACACATCATATTACAAAAAAAAAGGCACAAGACACAAAATTAAAAAAAAGAGTTGTGGTGTTGTGCCTTTTTTTTTGGAATTTCTAGAAATCCACAAACGTGTGATAATGAACACATCATATCTCCAGAATTTTTAGAATTTAAAAATTCAACTCTATTATACATATTTGTAATATAAATAAAGATACAAGAGACGTTGCAACTAACCAGTGCTACTTTCTCCTATATGTTCTATTGAAAAAAAAAAGAGAGAATGATTTTTTTTATATATAATTACAATAAATTATTACAATAAAAGAAACTGAATCTCTATAATGAAAAAATATTTCCAAAGTGTTCGTCATTTATTGAGTCAAAAATTGGCACAGCCTCTTTGGCAGAAAAATAATTATTTTGCCAATTTGAATTTCATGAGTTCCTTGTTGGATTTCTTGAAACAGAAGCCGATCTGGACTGATAAGGATCATATCTAGATACTTTGATCTTCTGGTAAAATTTTCAGGTGCGTTGATTCAGAAGTTATGCTATTTTATACCAATTACAATTTACATGATTGCTTGAACTGCCACGGGGTTAAACATAGTTCTACAGTTCTGCTTGAATATAGTCGTTGGACGAGTGGCTATCACCCTCGATTCCCGACAGTCAAGAACCGGGATTGAATCCCGGATTAACATTTTGTTTAATATGTGAATAACCTTCAATATATTATTCAGTGTTGAAAATATTATAAACTAGGTTGTTCTTTTTGAGCGGTACCTAATAAAGTTATTTTGGAACAAACAGTTCTGCTTAGTCTGGATGGCCGGCGGTATGAACAGTCGACAGCCTTGAACCAGGATCGAATCCCGCATTGGACACTTTATTTTGTGAAGAACCTGTTCATATTATTCATTGTAAATAACATAAGCTAGGTTGTTCTTTTTGAGCGGTACCTAATATAGTTATTTTGGAACAAACAGTTCTGCTTATTCCGATAAAAGAGAGGCGACTTCTTTCAAGATTCGGAATAGGTCAGGATTATCTCAAATCCTTTCAAAAATAACTCAATATATTTAAAAATGCTGTCTGCACACCAAATGGAAAAAGTTGAACTTAAAAACTCCCCTATCTCTCATTCTAAGAAAATATCGAACAGATCTTTTAACTATTATATAGGACAATCTTATAAAATAAATAAAGCTTCCAGGGTTAAGTTTCTTGTTCAAATTTTTTATTTTCAAGCTTTCGGACTTGTCAGTCCTTCAACAGGAATATCACGATAATAAATATTATTATTATATTATTTTTATATACAAATTAATTCAAATATTAATGATATTGAAAGGGGGTGAAAATATATATTACATTCTTTGTGTGTTATAAAAAATTTTGAAAATATACGTGCATTCTTTTTTATCGAGATCTCCCATTGCCTTTACCTAGGTATTCTTTAGAATTCATACAAATCTTTAGCCAAAGTGTGAAAATGTATTCATACACTGCGTGACATTGAAAATGGAACACCAAGAAATAGTGGCCAGAAAGTGATGAAACTCGGCAGACAGAGAGAGACAGGAACGATCAATAAGTGATCTTTATTTCAAAATGATAGTCATAATACAGAGCGATAACGGCGTCGGCTTAGTAGCAAGTAGGACCACCGCGGACGGCGATGCACGCAGCAACACGTCTAGGTAGAGAGTCAATCAGAGTACGGATGGCGTCCTGAGGGATGGCTCTCCATTCCCTCTCAACCATTTGCCACAGTTCGTCTTCTGAACGCGGCTGTGGCAAGGCATGCAAACGGCGTCCAATGATGTCCCAGACGTGCTCGATTGGTGAGAGATCAGGAGAGTACGGTGGCCAGGGAAGCATCTGTACATCTTGCAGAGCTTGTTGGCTAATGCGAGCAGTGTGCGGTCGGGCGTTATCCTGCTGATAAAGGGCATTGGGTACCCCCTGAAGGTAGGGGAGTGTCTCCAGTCGCAGCACATCATCAACGTATCGTTGGGCCGACATAGTGCCCTGAATACGAAGTAAAGGAGACCTGGAATCATACGCGATTGCGCCCCAAACTATGATTCCACGTTGTCGCATGGTGGGGCGTTCCACAATTGCTGCCGGATTGGGCCTTTCTCCACGTCGACGCCACACGCGTACACGGCGACTATCACTGGACAAGCAGAAACGCGACTCATCTGAGAACACGACCCTGCGCCATTCCGTCATCCACGTCGATCTAGCCCGGCACCATTCCAAACGTTGGCGCCTATTCGGTGGGGTCAATGGCAGTCTTCTTAGCGGACGGCATGAGTGCAAGCCATTAGCAACCAATCGACGGGAAATGGTTCTGGTCGAGATGGAATGATCTAGGGTGTCTTGCACATGTTGCAGGATGGCGGTACAAGTGGCTTGTGGGGCCGCCACTGCTTGTCGAAGGATACGCCGATCCACACGTGCTGACGTCACTCTGGTTGCACCGGCATTCCGATAAATTGCCACATTTCCTTGTTCCAACCATCTTCTCAACAGTCGGTGCACCGTGGACGCACCAAGGTGTGTATCAGCTGCGATTTAACGTATGGACCAACCTGCCCTTTTCAGTCCGATCACCATGCCCCTCGTAAAAGCGTCTGTCTGCTTGAACTGCCTCCGTTTACGATGACCTGGCATTCTCTGTTATTACACGTGTCTTTTGACACAAGAACAAAATTTCTACAATGATTTTCCTTGTAGAAATAACGACACGAATACTGTCCTTTCTGCAAGTTCCTTCCCTTATATCTTATTCCAAGTGCGCACGAGAGCTGCGCATTTTACATCATTTGCATAACTCGGTTAGGCGCGTCCACCCTGAAATTTGCATAATTTTCTGGCCACTATTTCTTGGTGTTCCATTTTCAATGTCACGCAGTGTATAATCGTTTACGTTGATATTGGTTTAGCATTTATAAAATCCTTTCACACGATGGGCAATGAGAAGATAAACCCAACTTAAACTAACTAAGAAACTCTTAGGTTGCGTAGGTTCTATTACCATGATGGGTAATTTTCTTTTTGTCGTTCTTCACCATAGGCGAGAACTAAATCCATTAAGCAGAGATTTTTCTTTTCCAACTAAAATAAACATTCTACTATCCACTCTGCGATGATAAAATATCCATTATACACAAATTTTGCTTGAATAGCATAACTAAGCCAGTGTCGAATATATAATCTGAATTTTTCAATACAATATCAGAGCTGTAAAAAGTGATATACTGGATTAAATTAGCGAAACAGCTGGGAGGGTTCACTACATCTTTTCTTCATAGTAAGGAAAGTAAAATGTTTGTTTTATTTGTAAAATATAAAAATCCATGATTACTGGCTTCATTTCTTTATATATAGATGGTGCATTGGTTCCCATAAGAGTAGCTTTGAAGTGCGTCAAATCAATACCAGCCACAATATGTTAAAATAAATAATTATTTATACTTTAGCTAAAGAGTTATAGGTAATCTTATGAAACATATAAATAATATATACAATGCCCCTGGATAATCAAATATAAAATTAAAAATACACTCATGAAAATATCTTAAGGAAGTGGAAAGTCTTTGATGTCGCTGGTAATCGTTTTTTTTTTTTTTTCGAAGGAAACAGGCACTTTTGTTCACACTTGGTTATCTAGTGTCTTCAATAAAGGTCACTATGTATCAAATATATTTCAGATTTATTTTCTGAATCCCGATATACATGCTAAAAGATACAACATCCTAAGGCTAGTAAAATAACTCTCTTCTAATCAATGCCACTTCTTTATCAGAAGTGTGTTTTTCTGGGAACCGGGTAAAACTGGTGGAAACTACCTTGTTTGTCTTCAATAAAGATCATTGTGTTTCGAATATCTTTCAGAGTTATCGTCTGAATCCTGATATACATGCTAAAAGGTACAACATCCTAAAGCTAGTAAAATAGCCCTCTTCTAATCAATGCCACTTCTTTATCAGAAGTGTGTCTTTCTGGGAACCGGGTAAAACTGGTGGAAACTATCTTGTTTGTCTTCAATGAAGGTCACTGTAATATCTTTCAGAGTCTGAATCCCGATATACATTCTAAAAAGTACAACTTCCTTAAATTTTGTTCCTGAGTATCCATATTTGCACCTAACTTTATAACACGTCTAACAGATACATTAGAATGAATTAAGAATACCGATAAATGGAGAAACCAAATGTTTGGCGGAATAGAGATCACGTGTCAGGAAGACTAGAACACGTGACGTCAGTAGGAAGACAAGGCGTCAAGTTTTATTACAAGAGAGCGGGCGGGGGTAAACACAATTACGTTTTATCGATTTACTTTGGTTGTCCTCGGTAAAACTAGGTCTGTGGATTGATCCATGCTAAGCTTTCATATCATCATCTTTGTTGGTATTTTGTCAGGAGTCAATTGGGCGAAGATAGACGATTCAATACTATGTTCTACTTCATAAACTGCAATAAACATTACTGCAATGGAAAAAATTAATGAGGGAGCCTGACTCATCAGTAGTGAACCCTTCCAGCGGTTTCGCAAGTTTAATATACCATACCGCTGTTATATTGCATTTTTAGGTTTTCCTTTTATAGTGATACTGATGCTAGACTCTTTGAAGTGGGTATTTTAGAGGAACTATGGACATAAGCTTTGAGGACAGTTGAATTACAAATAGATATAAAAGAATAGAAGAATAGACAGTATCAATACCCTCCCATCAAAACTCTACTTTTTATTATGCAATTTATCATCACTATTATGAATATCATAATCATATATTTTGTTGTTATTACAGTTAAACCTGTCTATAGCGCCCCCTCTAAATAGCGCCGTCCTCTCTATAGCGCCCGATTTTAAATACGTAGTACGATGCGATTTAAATTAAAAGTGACCTGTCTATAGCACCCCCTCTCTATAGCACTCTATTTTGGTGAGTCCCAAGAGGGGGCGCTATAGACAGGCTTAACTATGTATATATATAAGTCAATGGACCAGTAACGCCCAGGATTTGAAGGATTATTTGATCAGACGATAGTGCTTTAATTAATTACATTTTATAATTAATTATTATCAGGGCCGGGTGTTTTCTCCTTACGAAACTTGCCGAATAATTAATTGGTTATTTAATTCGATAATTAATTTTTAAAAATCAAAAAACTTTGATGTTTTGATTATTTTAATACGTTTTATTGCGAAATTTTCTGTCAATTTATTTTAATTTGCATTCAGAGTATTGACCTTTTGAGAAGTACATTTATTCGGTGAAAGGATGGTCTAAACCGTTGGTTTTCGACCGCTACGATACGGGTTCGATTCCCGCATTGAACACTTTTTTTTCTGATAAATAAAAA